>CM050164.1:293426231-294161231 GCA_027410445.1 Discoglossus pictus | reverse complement strand
TCCTTCTAGGTTCATATGTACTAGTAGTAATAATACTGATAGAAAGAAACTATCAACCTTATTAAATTGCGATTCAGTACATTTAATAGGGTTCTATATAAGCACACAGATTATTTTATTACAGAAGTTTTTAGATAGTGAACTTTTATCCAAAAGCAAGGTCTTCACTAACTAAAAACATCTGTAAATAAAATATGCTATGTGCTTATATAGAGCCCTATTAAATGTACGGAATCCCAGTTTAATAAGGCTGTTAGTATAGAATGAAACTATAATAATGATATAGAAAAAAGTATAAAGATGTCAATTTGGCCAACTTTTATTATATTCTCTTGAAATGTTAAGTTGTACCCAGAAATTATTTGTATTATTTTAAATATTTGGAAACAATTGTCAATTTACTGTATATTATTGTTGTTCAGTCTTTCAGTCGGGCCAACTTTAAATGATCATATGGATGCAGCATATACATTTGTGTCTAGTTGTGCTCATCCATATGGTTTTCTTGGCAAAGACACTGGAGTGGGTTGCCAGTTCCTTTTCTAGTGGATTGCAATTTGTCTGAGCTCTCTGCTATGACCTGCCCATCTTGGGTGGCCCTACATTGTATAGCTCATAGCTTCATTGAAGTACACAAGCCCCTTCCCCACGACAAGGTAGTGATCCAGAAGGGGACTGTATATTATACCTGCACTAATTATCAGTCACAGATCACTGCTCACAACTGCAAATTAATACTGCACAATACCAAGCAGGCATGCTCCGCACTGTGATGGTGTCAGTGTGGGTTAGAGGCCAGTGGGTGTGGGATCAGCACATTAGACATGTAAGGACAGGATACTTTAGCTTCAACTTTCTCTAATTAATAGAAGCTGTGGGATATGGAAATATATCACAGCTTGTAGCATCAATAAGGTGTCGTATTAATAGTATGGTTGTATGAAGAATTCAACTGGAGAATGTGCAGAGTTTAAAATAATAATAAAATATAGTGTTTATTTTTTAGCTTGTGAATTAATTTGCGGTAATGGCAGCAGATGTTTTCTTTTGTTACTAAGATGGAAGAGAGTTTAGTAACCCTTACTCACCTGATATGAAAAAAACATGGATTACATGAGAAGGACTGTTTTACCCCATAGGAAATAGTGCATGGTAACTCAGGGTAAACGCTTAGGCCCTCATTCAATTGCAATTTGGCCAATTGAATAGGGGTCTAAATAGGCACATAACATATTATTTTTAAAGAAGTTTTTAGTTAGTAAACATCTATCCAAAAGCAAGATTTTCACTAACTAAAAACTTCTTTAAAAAATATATGCTCTGTGCTTATTTAGAGCCCTATTCAATTGGCCAAATCGCAATTGAATGAGGGCCTTAGTATCTTCCCTTCATGATTAGAAACTCGGAGGGGAAGAGACTGTGGATTTGGATAAAATCTCTATTCAGTGCTACTGGAATTCTTTTACTGTAAATAGCTATCCGACAAAGCCCCAGCAGGATAACCCTGTAAGTAGCCATCCGACAAAGCCCTAGCAGGTTGAAACTAGTAGTCCAAGATGAAATCAAGATCCAAGCCAGGCCAGCTAGTGTTAATATTTCCTCTAAAAAAAGTCTTTCAAGCTCATAGTATACATAGATGCTAATACCGTTACTGCTCCATAAACTACTGTGTTATAACCTCCGGGGCAGATCTACTGCCCCAGGTGAATGTGCGTTGAATCAGGTTCCTGCTCTGGGAGGGTGGGGGGTTGGTTTGGTGTTGTCTAAGTGTCTTTGGATTTTTTTCTCTGTAGTGTAGAGGATTCCCCCTCATCCTTCCAGCTTCCTTGGTGCATCAGCCCCCCTCCTTACTGTGTATTGTTTAGGGTAATCTGGGGATTCATTGGAGGTTCAGGGCTATCCTTCTGCTGCCGGTGCACCTTTTGGCAGAGGTAAGGAAACCCAAATGATGTCAACCACACATGACCTCATTTAGGATTCCATGCAACGGAGAGGAGATGCGCAGGTAAGGTCCTCCGCAAGAGGGGCGGGGTTGCACCGAAGGGACTGTTGCATCAAAGTGTGTGTAGGGTAGTGCTCTCCACTAAAAAAACAAGTTTTAATTCATATTCTATATATATATATGTACATACTGTATATAACTGGGGGGGGGGGTCAACAAAAAAAAAACAATTTGCTGCCCCAAAATTATCATTTTTGTTTGCACTGGGGCTCTCCCTTCACTAGCTCCACCACTGTATAACACGCACAATACACCAGATCCACATATGTCTCCAGGGTTGCAAAGCACATGGCTGAAGGCTACTACTCGTGCCGGATCTACTTTTTTGGAGCCCCTGGGCAGTAAAGTGGTGGAGCCCTTTGCAAGTGCATACACAAGGTATGCACACACACATTTTTCCCTTTTCTGTTCATGTATATCGCTCTCTTGCTGTGTGAGCGAATCACAGACTTTCCCATTTTTACAACACAGCTACTCATACACACTCTGTGCTATTACTTGTTTATTAAATGCATTTTATGGTGGCCATATTATTTATATTTTTCTATGGAAGGGCAAAAAGCATGTTACACAAACACATATTATGATCACTTGTATCACACATAAAAACTGAGTAATTATGAGAGTTAAAGGGCCACTGCACAATGAAAACAGAAATTGTTTGTAAAATGTAGTCTAACTAACAGCATAAGTAATCAGGAAAAAAATCATACAGCTAATTTTTAATTAGATAAAATAAATTTTGATGCCTCTGCTGAAATATAAATATTCAAACTCAATTGTCAATATATATATATATTTATTTAACCAGCTTCACCTATAAGCATACAAATGTATACATATTCAGCTAGGGTCACCAATAATTATAATACAAACTAGTAACTTGTCTGTCATATATGACGGTATCATATGTTATGTTCAATTGTCTGTTCTGTCTCTTTTTGTGTGGCCTCTCTTTGTGCTCCCTCTCTCTGTGTGCTCAATTTGTACGCTCTCTCTGTCTCTTTCTGCACTGCACTGTCTCTCTCTTTGTGCACTGTCTCTCTCTCTCTGCACCATCTCTTTGTGTGTGCACTTTCTGTCTCTCTCTGTGTGCCCTATCTCTCTCTATGTGCGCCCTCTCTCTCTATTCACTTTCTCTCTCTCACTCTGTGTCCTCTCTCTCTCTGTGTGCCCCCTCTATGTGAGCGCCCTCTCTTGGTGTGTGTGCTCTCTCTCTCTCTCTCCCTCTCTCTCTCTGCCTCTCTTTCTGCCTCTCTACCTTCATCTCTCTCCCCCCTACTCTCTCTGCCCTTCATCTCTCTCTGCCTTTTCTCCCTTTCCCTCCCTCCCTCCCTCCCTCCCTCCCTCCCTCCCTCCCTCTCTCTTCATCTCTCTTCCTCTCTCTCTCTCTCTCTCTCTCCCTCTCTCCCTGCCTCTCTTAGTGCCTCCCTACCTCTATCTCTCCCCTTCATCTCTCTCTGCCTTCTCTCTCTTTCCCTCCCTCCCTCTCTTTCTCTGCCTCCCTCTCTCCCTGCACATTAAGCAGGCACACATTTGACTCAACAGTGCATACAGTATTAATAGCCATTCAGACAGAATACCTATAATCAAGTACCACACCTACCTCCAAGAATAAATACTATTGAGGATCTACATTATACCAATATTTCCTTACAAAAAAATATTTTAGTGAAATGACATTATTCTGTATAAGCTTTCTTATCTGGCCTGTATTCAACTGGTGCAGTTCTTTCCTCTACACTCAGCAGGAAAGCACGAGATGTGAGAACCAGTGAGAACTCTATACTCTAGCTCCAGGCAAGCGACACCTAGTGGCCAATCTGTGAACTGCAGCATTTTGTTTTTAAGCAAACAAAAAGTTTTTTAGGGTTTTTAAGCTAAAAAACAGGCATCTCTCACAGGGCTGCCTGGTTTGGCTAATGTGTAATCTGGCTATGGTCACTAAAACTATTTCCTTTCCATGCTTAGGGAATTTAGGACTGCAGGTAAAATATTTTGAATAATGTGACAATGGAAGAACAGTTTGTAGTAAATAAATCCTTTACATTTTGATCTTTTATATCCACTTTTACTTTACTGTGGCGTTCCATTTTCTTTTCTCAGTTGGCTCTCTCTGCTACTTTTTCCACGAGTTGTGTCATTGTAAATTAATCAACCTTTTTCTAGTCCTAATGAAAACACTGGCAATTATGGCTGCTACCTTTTCATTGTCAAGATATAAGGCTTCATATGCATTTAAAGCTTCCTCCCACCTCAGGAATTAGCAGACCTATTAAATTGGGGCTACGTGTTAAAATGTAGCTATTAACTGCATTTTACATGTTACAGCTATTAAATTAGCTCAGTAACGTTGCTTGCAGCGGGCTTTGCGTGATAACATGCAGGACGGCCGAGAATAGGCTACGTGCTGAGCAACGTCGAACTTCGCGCACGTAAATCCTTTGATCTGACAAGCCCGTAACCGATTCTTATTCAATGCAGCTATTAAATTGCAATGTGGTCACTTGCGAGCAAGCGCGTAACACGCAAATGGAGTCCAAAGGCCAACGTGTGCTCGAGAGCACCCGCAAGGGGGGTAAAGTACAACACGTAGCGCTTATTGATCAATTAAAAACTCACTACTGTACTTTTGTTAATAGGGAAAGTGATGTTAGGTCTTAGAATCAATAACACAACATTCTCAAGCCGGCAAATCGGCCCTTAAAAATACTTTATTTCATGCTTATATTTTGTGTTATATCGATCCCTGCAATCAATGTGTTAATACATATACTGTAATTCGCATGTAATAGAATATCATATTTACTGCTTTATTAATATTGCGTTATTGTGGAATGTGGGTCCGATCGCAAACTGGATTTGACGCACGTAGGACTTCGAAATCTACCCTCCCCTTTTTTAGTGACGTAACGCTAACGATCTCTATTTCCATTGGCTCCATCTGAACCCGCAGCTACGTGATTGCTTAATTGTTTGCGGTCGAGCACTCAAGTCCGACAGCTGCGAACTGTTTTACGAAATAGCATCTCTCGCTCATAGCTCACAGCCCATCAAATTTACTAGCAATGTAAAATGGCCAAATTTGAAGAACGCAGCCATTACGTGCTACACATGGACATTCAAGGCTGGAATTTAATATGGCCCTAGATTAGCAGAAACTAAAAAGTCAACTTCCACTGCAGCATAATTGCATATAAGTAGTAATACAATTCAGCCAGTATTATTGCTTTTTTTTACAGGCTCAAAACAGTTTCCATATTTTCAAGCAAAGTGCTTCACAAGGGTATAATTTAAGCTCATGACTACAGTGGACCTTTAATGGTGTACTTCCACTTAAAAAGCACACCTGCTTTGTTTATGTTATTAAAATAAATGTAATTATCAATTGCATTTCTGGAGATCTATGGCAATATGGCTGAATTTTACTCATTCACATAGCAACAGCATGTACTGGTTGCACTTTCTTAAATATCTGTCCTACACATTTTATTCTTTCATGTTTAAAAGGCCCTTTGTTCATATAAGCAGCAACTTTACATAAACTGATTATATACTAAAGAAGAAATTAGTGCAGTTTTATATCAGTAATCATGATATATTTAGCTTTAGTAAACACAGATGCAATTATTTAATCATATATGTTATTGATGACTAATAATTGTGTATTTATGTTTAAAAAAATATGCAGACTAGAGCAAATTTGTTTGCTAATATTTATAACATTCACCTGGATTCACAAGGGTTTGCAAGAGCGGCAAATAGTTAATGAAAGGCTCCAATGCCTATTTTCGGTGGAGATCATCACAGGCTTTTACAACTCTGCAATAACTTGGTGAATGTCCCCCATTATAGTTTAGTTATATACTGCCAATGATACTAGATAATATATGATTCAATGACAACTGACCAAATGCATTAAAAATATACACCCTTTTGAGCTTGATCTTGTACAGTGAAACTAGATAAATGGGGATAAAATGAAAGCACAGGTGACCCTCGACACTCACAAGAGTTTCATTTGTGGCTCCACGCGAGTGCCAAAAAATTGTGAATAATTAAAACCTGGGTAAACTATGAGTCCTATTCTATTGCCCAATACATACATTTATACACTCTTAATATTGACACATATTCTATTAGCTACTCATAATCTGATTACGAGTTGCCCGCCCACAATCACTACGAACCAGCCAAAGGCAGCCTTAAAACTCCATTGGTTTTAGCGCAGCTCGAATATTACAAGCTCTAAATAATTTAAATTGCAAAAAATCAATATTCTATTAGACCTGTATCACTAGCTCGCAAATAAAGTCCGACCCGCAATTGAAAAAAGTATCAAGTTTCTATCAAAAAACTTTTTAAACAGGACTCGCGAGGGCTTTTTCAAACATTTATTAGAGCTGTAACAGCAATTAATCACAAAAAACTGTACTTTAAAAGCATGGGATAGCATAGAAACACATTAGAATTCATTGCACAACAGTGTCAAACAGACTACATGTTCTTTTTAATAGTTATTTCTGAGTGATATCGATCCCAGGACTCAAGGGGTTAATTACTTATCATGACATCCACATGGACTAAAACAGATGATCTAATGCATTTTATACAGTGCTAGATTGCTTGATTGCGAACCAGATCTGCAAACATTACATATTGTCACTAATTAATTCTTAGCCTCCAATTGCAGATTACATGTATCTTCCATGTTTTACTGATGTCATGATGACGGTCTCATTTCCTAAAGTAAATCACGGCTTGCCTAAAATATTGTCAGACCATATGATCACCCCCCCTGAAATCCAACTTAAAATGTCAGGGTTTACGAGTTTAGGCTTAAGGAGGTAAGTTGCAGGCTTGAGTCAATAGAATACATCTAAACAAAAAAACAACATTTGCAGCAAAAATTACTGGTTAGAGTCACTTACAGGCTTCTAAAAGAATAGGGCTCTATTATTTTACCTGTCTGACATCCCTCAGGAAGGGGGTGAGGGGTTGGGTTGAACTCACCTCTGGGTAAAGGCTCCCACCTATCCCCCCCTCACCCTCAGCAGAGGGCTCCTCAACCAGATCTTGCATGAAAAAGTGGAAAGCAAAACACCTATGAAGAATCCGTGATTTTGAAACCTGCATATGTCGAGGGGGAGCTGTACAGATAAAATGCAGGTAAAAATAAACATAATTATAACTAAACCTATTTTATGTAATAATAGTAAAAAGGTCCATTTGAGGAATTGGTTTTATCAACTGCAATTAATTAATCTTAGCAGTGGGGAGTGATAAAGAACATAAGCATGCCCAGTAGAAAAATAGTAATAGTGACAGAGGATTTTCATTGTTAAAGTCCATGTCATTATAAATATATATACCCGCTAATCTCATTTTATTTATCATCCTCTCTGCAAATCTTAATTAATTGCAATTGATCATAGGTTGGACCATTCAGAGGTTGGATCTTTCAGTTTATTTAAACAAAAAAAATAAGCCCTCCATTTTCATTTTAAGGCACTTCTACTTTTAAATTACAACCAGTTGTTATGTGTACTTTTCATTTCAATAAACTGACACCATTGTCATGAAATGTGATTATTATTATTACAGTTTTTTGTATTCTGTAGTGCTGTACAGAGATTAAATACAAAGAAAAACATAAATACATTATTAAACTCATTGCAGAAAGTAAAGTGCCCTGTCTTTGAATGAAAAATCTTACATACATGGGCCCCTATTCAATTGCAAGCCCGTAATTACCTTCAAACTGAACTTTTGGCTGTGGTTTTCATTTTCATTTTCATGAACGTACCTAGCATTTCAGGGCATGATCATGATCAATTAAGCAAGCCCATAAGTTAAATTTTAGACAGAGCCAATAGTAAATGTGACCATCACCATGACATCAGTAAAACATGGAGTTTATACTACAATCAGTTAGTGTTTAGAAGAACGATTTGTGATTGGACTCACAAGCAAGAAATGTAGAAATCAATAAAAATCATTAAAGCAACTGTTCTAACCCATGTGGGTGGCCTGATATGTACTAACTCCTTGATTCCTGGGATCGATATAACATGGAAATAAAACATATTTTTTTTTTTGCAGATTTGCAAGTTTAAGGCTGTTGTGCAATGGATTCTAATGTCTTTCATTGCTTTCCCAGTCTTTTTATGTACAGTAGTGGGTTTATATATGATATTGCAGTGTTACGAACAGGTGTTTATCCCACTTGCGGGTCCTATCTAGTACTCGTATACTATTTTGAAACATTTGCCATTTACAGGTTTGAAGGCAATTGCGGGCATGTTGAATTGTTGTATTTGAATATGGGTTTTGCACCTTTAGCATTGGTAACATTTCTGGACATGAAAAATGAATGTTTTTGACAACCGCAGTGCTTTTGAGCTTGCAACTCGCAATTGGAATGAGAGTAAACAGAAGAGGCGAATTTAATATATGATTATAATAGTTGTGGACCAAGAACGCTGTCTGTAACGTTTGTGATGTTGGTCACGCAGTTGCGACCTTGCTTTGCAAGGTCGTAACCATGAGCCACGTGAAACACGGCGAGCTGTGTACGGAGCATGAGCATGCGGGACTTAAGCTGCATCATCCCCATCGAGATTCTCATCTTCCCCTCTGCAGGCTTATCACTGCTGCCTCTGCTGCTGTTACATCCCGCAACCGCGAGGCCTGCGGACCTCTCATCCCCCTCCCTACTAATCCCCTTGGGCCACAATTCTCCACCTCCCCCCTAACCTCCTTATCCTCCATCCTTCCCCCCTTATGCTCCATCCTTCCCCCCTCTCCAAAAACCTCCCCTTTCCCCTCTCTCTTCTCTTCTTACCTTCATCTCTGAGCTCCTGCTGTGCTGCGGTGCATCTTCTGCCTGTGTCCAGAACCGGCATATGCTAATTACGTGACGTGACATGCGCGTCACCTCATTAGCATATTCCTGTTCTGGACACAGGCAGAAGACGCGCCTGCAGCACAGCAGTAGCTCAGCGATGAAGGTAAGAAGAGAATAGAGAGAGGGGAGTTTTTTGGAGAGGGGGGAAGGAAGGATGGAGGATAAGGAGGAAAGGGAGGAGGAGGATGAGACACGAGGGAGAGGAGGTGGAAAAAGGAGACACAAGGGAGGGAGAGGAGGGGGAAAAAGGAGACACAAGGCAGGGAGAGGAGGGGGAAAATAAGACACAAGGGAGTGAGAGGTCGGGCAAAAAGGAGACACAAGAGAGGGAGAGGAGGGGGAAAGAAGACACAAGGGAGTGAGATGTGGGGCAAAAAGGAGACACAAGAGAGGGAGAGGAGGGGTAAAGAAGACACAAGGGAGGGAGAGGTGGGGAAAAAAGAACAAATGAGCGAGGGAGAGGTGGGGAAAAGAAGACACAAGGGAGGGAGAGGTGGGGAAAAAGCAGACACTTGGTAGGGAGAGGTGGGGGAAAAGGAAATACAAGGGAGGGAAAGGTATGGAAAATGGAGACACAAGGTAGGGAGAGGTGGGGGGAAAAGGAGACACAAAGGAGGAAGAGGTGGGGAAAAAGGAGACACAAGGGAGGCAGACATGGGGGGAAAAGGAGACACAAGGGAGGGAGAGGAGGGGAAAAAGGAGACAAAAGGGATGGAGAGGAGGCAAATGAGACACAAGGGAGGGAGAGGGCAAGGGTTTAGACACAAGGGAGGATGCAGATGAGTGCCGAAGGTGCTCACACTGTGTGGCAAACAGTTTTGCCACGCTTAAAATATTTAATAATACAATACTGGTCACTTCGTAATCAAATATAAACACACTACTGTACATTTATCATAATGGAAAGGGATGTTAGGAATTAATAGCACAACATTCTCAAGGCTGCAAATCAGCCCCGAAAAAGACTTTATTTCATGTTTGAATTTTGTGTGATATCGATCCCTGCAATCAATGTGTTAATACATATACTGTAACTCGCATGTAATAGAATATCATATTTACGGCTTTATTAATATTGCATTATATCTGGACGTAACGCTAACAATCTCTTTTTCCATTGGCTCCATCTGAACCCGTAACTATGTAATTGTTTAATTGTTTGCATTCGAGCATGCAACCCCGACGGCCGCAAACTGGTTTACGAAATAGCTTCTCTCGTTTATAGCTCACAGCCCTTTTTAATTTAATAGCAACTTAAGTAGGGAAAATTTTGACCCAGCAACCGTTACGTGCTTCACGTTGCACTTACGAGGCTGGAAAATAATATTGTTATAAATAAAGTAAATAAAAGGAGGAAACAAGAGCTTGGCAAGTAATTGAAGAAGTAATTGAGTATAGAGTTAATTAGTAATTACGTTGTGGGTGTATCAGTTGTGTAAAATAGTAGTGATAGTGCTAAACCTGCAATATAAATGAACACAAATCATAGATGGGATGGCAAGTTATATGATATTCCTCACACTCATGCTCTCCTGAAAATAAAAACCATAATTCTTTAATAAATTGACATTTTGTCAGTTTTTCTGGAACGGTTTTATTTAGCATAATATATGAAGGAAATCGTTGATAGGCTATAGGAAATGTTTGTTCCTTGGACAATAATAGAAGACAGTAGTAGAAGATCATTCTGAACTGTACCTGATAAGGAGATCCATTTTTATTAATGCCTGTGTTTCTTGTGCGTCTCTTCATCTGCAACAGTACTCACTGAATGTCTAGGAGGTACAGTACAGTCCAATTACATTTTAAAGCATTCCATTTAAATAAATATAGGAGAGTCATTACTTTGCCAAGCTGGGATCATTAGCATTTTGACATCATTTAAAATGGTGACCTTTGTGGCTTTAATACTCATTTGTGCCAAGAGACAAGAGAATGTGCTGGAATTACAATTAATGCCATTGTGTGTTCTTCAATTGAACTGTTTTAGTTAATACAAATTCTAGTATTTTCTTTATGAAAGTCCAATGAAGTAACAGTGTAGAAGGTTAGATTAACCCTTTGATAAAAGTACTCCTCTACTTCCATGACATTTTAATAAGTGTCTGCTGTCTAGTGTAAAACCATTGTGTTCATGCAGACTGCAGTTCTGTAAAATACATGACAATACTCTCAGATTTACTAAGCATTACAAAAGCTACAAAGAGGATCAAGGAAGGCTGCAATGACTATTTCCTAGGGGGGCAATTACTTTTACATCATCAGCACAGCCTATTAAATATAATCCTTAAAGTTGGAAGATATGTGCATCTTTATGATACCATATAACAATGACATTGGGGGAATTTACTAAAGGATCATGGGTGCGTACGCGGGTGTGATATCCTGCAATAATCTGCGTTCCAGCATCTCAGGTGCAATTTACAAATAGATTTTTCTGGTTAAAAGAAATATAAGCTCGGTGCTGCTCATCTTGAGCTAACGAGAACAGCTTGTTTAATGGTGTGTTAAAGTGTATTATGGGCATGTTACATGAGCCATACTGTGAAAACCCAAGTTCTCTGAACTTACTAAATAGATATAAATATTTATAGTTATACAGTATATTTCATTATATATAACATGACATAGGCTGTGTAAAATTAATGTTTATTAATTTTACTTTTAGTTAAAAAGTACATTTGTGTTCACATTTAAATGCCTAAAAAGACATTCAATAAATTATTTCCTTCTCAGAATTTTGAGGAATCCAGTTTTTGCCCTGCGCTCTGGGAAACTGGACAGAGACATGCCAATGAGTCCACACTGCATCTTTACTTTTTAGTTAAATTTAATCCAATACCACTTTATACATGGTTCATTGTAGCATATGCCTGCTGTATTACACAGCTTTGATGCATAG
Organism: Discoglossus pictus; assembly: GCA_027410445.1. Taxonomy (NCBI): domain Eukaryota; kingdom Metazoa; phylum Chordata; class Amphibia; order Anura; family Alytidae; genus Discoglossus; species Discoglossus pictus. The sequence goes on along the minus strand of CM050164.1, from coordinate 294,149,420 downwards.
CAGAGGTGGAATTGTGCAGGAGTTAAGGGAACTACCCACAGACAGCTGTTTCAATCTCAAATGGATCTCATCAGTGTGGGACTTGTACCTAACTCATGCAATAGATGTAGGTTATGGCGAGCCATAGAGCGATAGAAGCCCTCCACCATACAGTAGTACAGTATATAAATAGTACATCTGTGTTCACATTTGAACATCTAAAATAAGTTAAACTTAGGCTAACTTATTTCTTGTTCAGAATTCAGAGAAATACAGTTATTGTATAGACTCCGATCAACATATTATTTCATGATAAAGTTGCTAGACTTATATTATAAAACAAAAGTGAATAACATGTGGCGCTGATCAAATGCACAGGCATGTTATTATTTTGCCAGGTTTTGTGCTATTATATCACATTAATGGCAAAATGGCAACCATTGCATCTTTGTCAACAAATATTGTGTTTTTGATGGTGCACGCATGGAATATAAACACTAGGACATATATTTGCTCTTGCTCCAATAGAAACAGCTGTGCACATACTAGTCCTCTAAACACACATATACTACTTTGTTTGTGATTGATACATAATGTTACTTCTCTTATTACTGCGCAATACGACATTGCATTGGGAACCTAATTATTATACACAAGAATTAGTAAATTGCTTGTAGACGTGAGTAGCAATAGTGAGTGATGTGCTGCAGTAGATTACAGATTAATACAAGCCCTCTTAGTAAATTACCCACTAGTTGAACAGTGAAGCAAAGGCGAAACATGTTTGAATAGTAACATAGACAAGCGTCACAGTCATAGCTAGAGTTTAGTCCTTACTATTTTATACAAAACCCAGTAAAAATGTGCTTATTCTCCAAAAAGGTGTTGTTTTATGGAGCTATAATTGAAAGATCTCAGAGGGACGAATGAAAGGTGGAAATATCTGTGAGATGTGAGAGGATTGAGAATAATACATTCATCCATGTTAAACAGCATAAAGCACCACAAATCAATACCACTGATAATCCCGATCAGCAGATTTTAGAACGTTCTGTGCAAGTCATCATATATGTCTATAGTATGTGTGCAAGTCATCATATCTGTCTATAGTCTGTGTGCAAGTCATCATATCTGTCTATAGTATGTGTGCAAGTCATCATATCTGTCTATAGTATGTGTGCAAGTCATCATATCTGTCTATAGTCTGTGTGCAAGTCATCATATATGTCTATAGTATGTGTGCAAGTCATCATATCTGTCTATAGTATGTGTGCAAGTCATCATATCTGTCTATAGTCTGTGTGCAAGTCATCATATCTGTCTATAGTCTGTGTGCAAGTCATCATATATGTCTATAGTATGTGTGCAAGTCATCATATCTGTCTATAGTATGTGTGCAAGTCATCATATCTGTCTATAGTATGTGTGCAAGTCATCATATCTGTCTATAGTCTGTGTGCAAGTCATCATATCTGTCTATAGTATGTGTGCAAGTCATCATATATGTCTATAGTCTGTGTGCAAGTCATCATATCTGTCTATAGTCTGTGTGCAAGTCATCATATATGTCTATAGTATGTGTGCAAGTCATCATATATGTCTATAGTCTGTGTGCAAGTCATCATATCTGTCTATAGTCTGTGTGCAAGTCATCATATCTGTCTATAGTCTGTGTGCAAGTCATCATATCTGTCTATAGTCTGTGTGCAAGTCATCATATATGTCTATAGTCTGTGTGCAAGTCATCATATCTGTCTATAGTATGTGTGCAAGTCATCATATATGTCTATAGTCTGTGTGCAAGTCATCATATCTGTCTATAGTATGTGTGCAAGTCATCATATCTGTCTATAGTCTGTGTGCAAGTCATCATATCTGTCTATAGTCTGTGTGCAAGTCATCATATCTGTCTATAGTCTGTGTGCAAGTCATCATATCTGTCTATAGTCTGTGTGCAAGTCATCATATCTGTCTATAGTATGTGTGCAAGTCATCATATCTGTCTATAGTCTGTGTGCAAGTCATCATATCTGTCTATAGTCTGTGTGCAAGTCATCATATCTGTCTATAGTATGTGTGCAAGTCATCATATATGTCTATAGTCTGTGTGCAAGTCATCATATCTGTCTATAGTCTGTGTGCAAGTCATCATATCTGTCTATAGTCTGTGTGCAAGTCATCATATCTGTCTATAGTATGTGTGCAAGTCATCATATCTGTCTATAGTCTGTGTGCAAGTCATCATATCTGTCTATAGTCTGTGTGCAAGTCATCATATCTGTCTATAGTATGTGTGCAAGTCATCATATATGTCTATAGTCTGTGTGCAAGTCATCATATCTGTCTATAGTCTGTGTGCAAGTCATCATATCTGTCTATAGTATGTGTGCAAGTCATCATATATGTCTATAGTCTGTGTGCAAGTCATCATATCTGTCTATAGTCTGTGTGCAAGTCATCATATATGTCTATAGTATGTGTGCAAGTCATCATATCTGTCTATAGTCTGTGTGCAAGTCATCATATCTGTCTATAGTATGTGTGCAAGTCATCATATCTGTCTATAGTATGTGTGCAAGTCATCATATCTGTCTATAGTCTGTGTGCAAGTCATCATATCTGTCTATAGTCTGTGTGCAAGTCATCATATCTGTCTATAGTCTGTGTGCAAGTCATCATATCTGTCTATAGTATGTGTGCAAGTCATCATATCTGTCTATAGTCTGTGTGTAATTCATCATATCTGTCTATAGTCTGTGTGCAAGTCATCATATCTGTCTATAGTCTGTGTGCAAGTCATCATATCTGTCTATAGTCTGTGTGCAAGTCATCATATCTGTCTATAGTATGTGTGCAAGTCATCATATCTGTCTATAATATGTGTGCAAGTCATCATATCTGTCTATAGTCTGTGTGCAAGTCATCATATCTGTCTATAGTCTGTGTGCAAGTCATCATATCTGTCTATAGTATGTGTGCAAGTCATCATATATGTCTATAGTCTGTGTGCAAGTCATCATATCTGTCTATAGTATGTGTGCAAGTCATCATATCTGTCTATAGTCTGTGTGCAAGTCATCATATATGTCTATAGTATGTGTGCAAGTCATCATATCTGTCTATAGTATGTGTGCAAGTCATCATATCTGTCTATAGTATGTGTGCAAGTCATCATATATGTCTATAGTCTGTGTGCAAGTCATCATATCTGTCTATAGTCTGTGTGCAAGTCATCATATATGTCTATAGTCTGTGTGCAAGTCATCATATCTGTCTATAGTATGTGTGCAAGTCATCATATCTGTCTATAGTCTGTGTGCAAGTCATCATATCTGTCTATAGTATGTGTGCAAGTCATCATATATGTCTATAGTCTGTGTGCAAGTCATCATATCTGTCTATAGTCTGTGTGCAAGTCATCATATATGTCTATAGTCTGTGTGCAAGTCATCATATCTGTCTATAGTATGTGTGCAAGTCATCATATCTGTCTATAGTCTGTGTGCAAGTCATCATATCTGTCTATAGTATGTGTGCAAGTCATCATATCTGTCTATAGTCTGTGTGCAAGTCATCATATATGTCTATAGTATGTGTGCAAGTCATCATATCTGTCTATAGTCTGTGTGCAAGTCATCATATATGTCTATAGTATGTGTGCAAGTCATCATATCTGTCTATAGTATGTGTGCAAGTCATCATATCTGTCTATAGTATGTGTGCAAGTCATCATATATGTCTATAGTCTGTGTGCAAGTCATCATATCTGTCTATAGTCTGTGTGCAAGTCATCATATATGTCTATAGTCTGTGTGCAAGTCATCATATCTGTCTATAGTATGTGTGCAAGTCATCATATCTGTCTATAGTCTGTGTGCAAGTCATCATATCTGTCTATAGTATGTGTGCAAGTCATCATATCTGTCTATAGTCTGTGTGTAATTCATCATATCTGTCTATAGTCTGTGTGCAAGTCATCATATCTGTCTATAGTATGTGTGCAAGTCATCATATATGTCTATAGTCTGTGTGCAAGTCATCATATCTGTCTATAGTATGTGTGCAAGTCATCATATCTGTCTATAGTCTGTGTGCAAGTCATCATATCTGTCTATAGTCTGTGTGCAAGTCATCATATCTGTCTATAGTCTGTGTGCAAGTCATCATATCTGTCTATAGTATGTGTGCAAGTCATCATATCTGTCTATAGTCTGTGTGCAAGTCATCATATCTGTCTATAGTATGTGTGCAAGTCATCATATCTGTCTATAGTATGTGTGCAAGTCATCATATATGTCTATAGTCTGTGTGCAAGTCATCATATCTGTCTATAGTCTGTGTGCAAGTCATCATATCTGTCTATAGTATGTGTGCAAGTCATCATATATGTCTATAGTCTGTGTGCAAGTCATCATATCTGTCTATAGTCTGTGTGCAAGTCATCATATATGTCTATAGTATGTGTGCAAGTCATCATATCTGTCTATAGTCTGTGTGCAAGTCATCATATCTGTCTATAGTATGTGTGCAAGTCATCATATCTGTCTATAGTATGTGTGCAAGTCATCATATCTGTCTATAGTCTGTGTGCAAGTCATCATATCTGTCTATAGTCTGTGTGCAAGTCATCATATCTGTCTATAGTCTGTGTGCAAGTCATCATATCTGTCTATAGTCTGTGTGCAAGTCATCATATCTGTCTATAGTCTGTGTGCAAGTCATCATATCTGTCTATAGTATGTGTGCAAGTCATCATATCTGTCTATAGTCTGTGTGTAATTCATCATATCTGTCTATAGTCTGTGTGCAAGTCATCATATCTGTCTATAGTATGTGTGCAAGTCATCATATCTGTCTGTAGTATGTGTGCAAGTCATCATATCTGTCTATAGTCTGTGTGCAAGTCATCATATCTGTCTATAGTATGTGTGCAAGTCATCATATCTGTCTATAATATGTGTGCAAGTCATCATATCTGTCTATAGTCTGTGTGCAAGTCATCATATCTGTCTATAGTCTGTGTGCAAGTCATCATATCTGTCTATAGTATGCGTGCAAGTCATCATATATGTCTATAGTCTGTGTGCAAGTCATCATATCTGTCTATAGTATGTGTGCAAGTCATCATATCTGTCTATAGTCTGTGTGCAAGTCATCATATATGTCTATAGTATGTGTGCAAGTCATCATATCTGTCTATAGTATGTGTGCAAGTCATCATATCTGTCTATAGTATGTGTGCAAGTCATCATATATGTCTATAGTCTGTGTGCAAGTCATCATATCTGTCTATAGTCTGTGTGCAAGTCATCATATATGTCTATAGTCTGTGTGCAAGTCATCATATCTGTCTATAGTATGTGTGCAAGTCATCATATCTGTCTATAGTCTGTGTGCAAGTCATCATATCTGTCTATAGTATGTGTGCAAGTCATCATATATGTCTATAGTATGTGTGCAAGTCATCATATCTGTCTATAGTATGTGTGCAAGTCATCATATATGTCTATAGTATGTGTGCAAGTCATCATATCTGTCTATAGTCTGTGTGCAAGTCATCATATCTGTCTATAGTCTGTGTGCAAGTCATCATATCTGTCTATAGTCTGTGTGCAAGTCATCATATATGTCTATAGTCTGTGTGCAAGTCATCATATCTGTCTATAGTATGTGTGCAAGTCATCATATCTGTCTATAGTCTGTGTGCAAGTCATCATATCTGTCTATAGTATGTGTGCAAGTCATCATATCTGTCTATAGTCTGTGTGCAAGTCATCATATATGTCTATAGTATGTGTGCAAGTCATCATATCTGTCTATAGTCTGTGTGCAAGTCATCATATATGTCTATAGTATGTGTGCAAGTCATCATATCTGTCTATAGTATGTGTGCAAGTCATCATATCTGTCTATAGTATGTGTGCAAGTCATCATATATGTCTATAGTCTGTGTGCAAGTCATCATATCTGTCTATAGTCTGTGTGCAAGTCATCATATATGTCTATAGTCTGTGTGCAAGTCATCATATCTGTCTATAGTATGTGTGCAAGTCATCATATCTGTCTATAGTCTGTGTGCAAGTCATCATATCTGTCTATAGTATGTGTGCAAGTCATCATATCTGTCTACAGATAGTGTATATACAAACTATCAGCCCTTGCGATTCGGTAAATTTAAAAGGACTCTATTTAAGCACATAGCATATTTTTTGTACAGAAGTTTTTAGTTAGTGAACTTCTATCCAAAAGCAAGGTCTTCACTAACTAAAAACTTCTGTAAATAAAATATGCTGTGTGCTTAAATAGAGCCCTTTTAAATTCAGCGAATCGCAATTTAATAAGGCTGCAGGGTGTCCAATTTGTGGTAAAATTTTATCTAGGATATCAAGACATTTTCTAATAAAACCAAGAGCCTACACAATCTTGAGAATTTACTGTTGTGATACTTACAAGAAAATTGCTGTAGAGTCAAGAAAGAGTAGGGAACCCTAACATCACATCAAGAAGGTTAAGACCTATGTAGCTCTCCAAATTAGATATGGCATATTATACTCAGTCAACATTTTAATATTTAATGATTAATGAATACTGCTGATTAATCATGTATGGAAGATGAAATTTGTGTCATTGCTATATTTGTAATGTATTCCATATTTGCTGCTTGAGGTGCTAATGGCAGGATTAGATTTTGGACAGGAAAGTAGTATTAGTGTCTGCGTTTGATTTCTCATTTATTGAGTTTTCACTGCTGTTCATTGATAGTTGTGGTCCTCTCTCATAACAGATCTTTTGTGGTCTGTATTGGTAGTGTTTGTAGGATTTTTCACACCCACTATATGGTGAAGGAAAACATAAAATACCATACAAAGTTTCATACTTGTAGTATGCTCTTTTAAAGTACTTCACAGGGGGCAAATTGTTTTTAGAAAGTTAAAACACATATTTATTATATTCATTTTTTCAAGTTCTTTTTACTCCATACAGAAGAGCTGGACAGTCTATCAGCATAGGATCCTCCAATAGATGTTGCTCCATAGTTGTAGATTGGGTGGATCAGGTAGGACATCTGGTCGTTCTTCCAGGTGCCTCCTTTTAGATGTTGAGTGCTGTCAGATCAAAATAAATAGTGGCATTAATTCAATTGAATAAGAGGTCATGTGTAGACTTTCTATTGTGAACTTCTTTGCTTTGCCTCCATAAGTATTTGGTCTGGCCTATGATTGTGTTTTTATTTTTTTTGTTACAGCTTCATATTGAATGGATACAACCTTCCCACAGCTTCTCTCCTGATGCTCCAAGGTATAACAGCTCATTGCTAGCCAAATACTTTCTTCACTATGAAGGTTAAGTCTTATTCTGCAAAACTTCAGACTGGACAACATTCTTTAAGACTTTTTACTAAAAATGTTTTTTTCATAGTTATTTCTCAGATAACATACAAGCATAATCTGTAGTCATTTAAGTCTGGACTTTGTTAATGCTAACACCCTGAAAACTACTCATAACTTGTATCTGGTGCACCATGCTTTGTGAATGCAAAATGGCAGCCCCAAAGTATAAATAATTCTGCTTGAAGTATCTATTCAAAATTTCATTTTTGCAGCAGTCTGTCCCCCGTTGATAACCTGTTCATTGTGGGTAAATATTGTGTTGTAACACAATTGCTGTGATTTATACAACATGTACCTGACTGAAAAACAATTTTCTTGATAATTATATGATTTACTTTAGGACATCTAGCCTTGTACACACAACATGTTTCTGGGGGTGTCATTTGTTTTGGTGTCCTTTTCCTAAGCAGATAAAATGATATTGTAACATTTTAAACTTTCTTTCACCATTTAACTTTAATTTAAGAAGAGGATCTTTAAGGACTTATTTAGAACAGGCAGACATCCTTGAAAGATGTTGGCTTCAATTTAAACTTCTTTCTTAGGACACACATTTGGTGGAAGTTGGCCTTTAGCATAATTTAAATCTCACTAAAATATGCTGAAGTGATTTATAATTTTTTTAAATTAAAGTATTTTTAGCAGAGTTATTTTTTTTCAAGATTTCATTTTTACATTGCTTACAGTCCCCCCTGTTATCCCCAGTCCTCACTGCTATTTATATTCTGTGAATGAAATCCATGTATATAACATATATATGTTTATGTGTATGTGTATGCATTCCCTGCTTCTTCAGAAACTAGATGCAAAATTCAACCTGGCCTTTCTGGCATATAAAATTGACCCTGCCCTATACCATACCTCCCAATTGTCTTGCTCTTCTAGATCTGCCTGTCTCCCACACACTTGTATCTGAATCTCCTAGTACAGTCTTATCCCCCTTTACATGTGAAGGTCCTCAAATGGCTCTAAATATATAGTGCTCATACAAATATTGTATTTTATTCAATCAATGCCATTTACTTTTACTTAAAGTTGCTGATATATAACAAGATAACTATGTGGGTCTGTAAGCATGACAGAATGCTTACAGATACAGTAGGGGAAGCATGCTGTCTCCTCCAATCGGTCTCTGGGGTATGAGAAGCTATGATAACCTCCAGCAATGTCATCACCACTGTTTTTAACAAGCTGAGAGTGTCTAACTGACGGAGCTGTTACTCACAGCCAGCTCCATAGACTCCAATGCAACTGCAGTACAGCCTTTTGGCTACAGCTGCTACACACCACTGCTCATTACTAATGCAGGGCACTGGATACAAGGAGCTAATATAAGACAATATAAACAACAAAATATATGGGTGAAAAAGGCATAATTTTATACATTTTAAGAGCATTTTTACTTTATATTAACTGTACTACCTCTATCTGAGGAGCAGTTTGGATAACTTTAGTGGCCCTTTAAATAAGCAGAATGGTAACTGTATTATTGTACAATTCTGAGACCCTGTTACTCACAAACACATATTCATGGCTACATATACCTCATGTATCACCCTAATGTAAATATGAATGTGACTGCACAGGTACCAATGTAGCAAAGTAAATATGTATATAGAACTATTTTTAATATGAGAGTAGGTTTAAGTGGAATTATTACTTTTTACACATTTTGCTTAATTATGATGATGTTCATTCATATGATCATTAACAAAAGGACAATAGGTATATAATAAAGAACTGCTGGAAAACAGAACTTGACTGCATTGGACAACATGTGCAGTGTAATTAACTGTCCACAATCTATCTATCTATCTATCTATCTATCTATCTATCTATCTATCTATCTATCTATCTATCTATCTATCTATCTATCTATCTATCTATCTATCTATCTATCTACTGTATCTATCTATCTATCTATCTATCTATCTATCTATCTATCTATCTATCTATCTATCTATCTATCTATCTATCTAGCTATCTACTGTATCTATCTATACATCCAAATGACAATATGAAAATTATTAGCCAGAACAAATCCCAATCAGTGATTCAGCTCATACTGCTTCATTTTGAGAGAAGACAACTCAAAAGAGATGAAAAACATGAATTTGTCCCTAATGCGAGTCAGTAAATGGTTCCAGTTGTTAGAGAAATGTAAAGTACACATAAAAGAAGCATGACCGCAAGTGATTGTAACTAAAAGGTCTTAGTGGCAGTTCCTTAAAACTGACTTAGAAGTTAGAGTAAAATTATCTGAAATATTCACCCTCTGACATTTTATTTTATCAACAGAGATTAACAGCCTTATTAAATTGCGATTCGGCCAATTGAATAGGGCTCTATATAAGCACATGGCATATTTTTTTTACACAAGTTTTTAGTTAGTGAACTTCTATCCAAAAGCAAGGTCATCACTGACTAAAAACTTCTGTAAATAAATATGCTCTGTGCTTATATAGAGTCCTATTCAATTGGCCCAATCGCAATTTAATAAGGCTGTAAATAACCACTGTAGTGCATTTACAAGTAAATCTCATATGCTTCTTTGCTTTGCATAGGCTCTTAAAAACAGTATGTAATTTAAAATAAATACAAGTTAACATTTGTTATTAACTTATAAACTGTCTGTTTTCTTGAACAAGTTTGGGGGAACTAAGACTAAGGGGAACAGGGAGATTTCCTCTGAAAACAAATTGAACTTTCCCTCCAAAACAAAGGCAATTGGGTGGTATGATATAATAACTTAAACAATGTTTTATAGTAAACAATAGATTAGCTTGATATTATGTTGTCACGTGGATATATATATATATATATATATATATATATATATATATATATATATATCAAGCGAGAAGGATATAGCACTCCATAAAAACAAGTCCAATAGCCCGGGTGCACTTAAATCTCAAAATATGCAACTAAAGACCCTATGGGACAAGTATCACAAAGAGGCACTCACATGACTAATTCTGCTCTTTAGACTTTAATCAATGTTTTGACCTTTCAAAAGTCAAAATACATCAATTACCAAGTAAGCAAGTTAAACCCCACAATCCTCACCCATCCAGAGAATGGAAACCCCGGACATACAAATAACCTGACATTTAATCTCAAGCCAAAATTACCTAAATTAGTTATCTAACAAAAATTAAACACATTTAGGGGGATAACTTATTCTACATGTAAAAAAAATCACTTTAAATGGAAATAAAAATATGTACTGAATATAAATACAGTAGGAATATCACTTGTGCAAGTAAAGATGAACCTGTTTTTAGCTTCAGTTTGCTATTTTTGGGTGACCTTGAACAGTTTTCTATTTCATGTGCTAGTAATACTACTATTAGAAACAGAATACTAATATCAGAAATAGCTTTGGGTTTCAGTCTATATGTAATGTTGCATTCTATTTTAACATATGATTAAAAGTAGTATAATATTACATTTTTTATTGAGTGTAAGGGTAATATGCTCTACGTGAAAGTTGATGAGTACAGAGATAGGACTAGACTCATTAACTGGCACATTTCTGAAAAATGCATAGACTGATAATGTCAAGAAATTAAATATGTTGACAGTAGAGAATGACTACCACTCAAGAAAGGAGACACAACCTGTAATTTAGTCATTGCTAAAGAAAGAGAGGTAACCCCATCTTCTCAGTATGTATTCCCTGATAGGAGTTGACATAGAAATCTCCTGTAAATTTAAATATAAAAAGAGAAAAATAAATGACAGAAAATGAAACAAGAATCTTGTTTTGACATCTACTATGCACAACGTATTAGTTTATATTGATTACATTTTATCTAAACTTTGCATTTTAATTTCTAGATTATTCATCCATTTTTGTCCTAGGTACAGATATAAACTTTAATGCTTGTTTTATATGGGCAAGGTCATATCAGTAATCATATTGTAGTGATTAAATGCAGTAACCAGTACGCCAAACATGGAGGGACCACTGTATAGTAAAGAAAATTATGTTTGAAGAATTTGAGTCTAAAAGTATAAGTAGGCAGGAAAAATGTATTAAAGCTAGATTTTAATTTCTCTTCAGTAGAGAAGAATTGCTCTGAGACTTATAGCCATCATGACATGACGGCTATAGGATATTTCCTATGTGAGTTTGTGAGTTTTCAGGTTGAAGGACTTATGACTTCTACATTACGATTTCACGCAAAACTTTAGGAACAAATATATATTTGTAACTAAACAGATGGGGCCTCATTCTATTACTGGCCGTAAATCGGCCGTAAGGCTGCGATTGCTTGCGGGGGTTCAGTTAACTCGCGATTCTATTATACGGCCCCGCAAGGATCTCATCTTATGGCCGGCCGCATATCTTGGAACCGGCCGTAAGCGCAGAAATGTAAAAACGCAAAAATAAATTCAAGCCTGCACTGTACAGCTCTGTAAATGCTAGGGATCATATTGGGGGACATGAGGATTAAAAGAAACCCACTCTCAAGCTTGCACATCAGCCCAAACCCGAGTTTAAATTAACTGTTTATTTTCCGGCTGCGGCGTGGGCGTGTCTGAAGTGCTCCAAGCACTCTGGACTTTTTACATGGATATTTTACGGATATTAAAAAAAATATATTTTACGGATTTGAGTGTAGGATAATTATGTGCTATTTTTTCTAACACCTAAAATCCCTTTATAGTCTTCTCAAAGTGCAGGATGGCTTTATTTGAGCTATTTTATGTGCTTAATTGGTGCTAGCGGGACCTCTTTCCTGCAAGTAAGCTGCGGCTCGCTTTTAGCCTTGCAGAGAGGGTTCCCGGAGCAATTGAATTGCAAAACTCTTGCGGCCGTTTTAGATCAAAGGCTTTCCTCTGGCGCGAGCGGCCGCAAGAGATAGCAAGGCACCGGCCGCAAGCCTGCCGGAGTCCCCGGCCGTAAGGGAATAGAATAGCCGAATAGCTTGCGGCCGGTCCTTGCGGCCCCGCAACGGCTGCGGCCGCTAATAGAATGAGGCCCATGGTCTCTAGCATCTTCATGGAAAGTTGTTTAACCAACCTTTGGAAACTGGTTAATTTTGTTTGTTGAATACTAATAGAAAATCAAATCACTATTGAAAGAGGCATGGAGGACTTCTTACATTTCTTTTGTCAATAAAATGTGCCAACACTGTATGTTTCCAAGGTGTGGACTAGTAAGTAAGACATTGAAGGGAAGAACTAGAACAGCCTAAGACCTTTGTGTGATAATAGCAACATTGATAAAGAAGGAAATAAGTAGTAATTTCATTTGGCATTTGGAATATCAAGTCAAGAGGTTAAGTCAATTTTATCTTGATAAATATGCATATATTTAAAAATAATAGAATCAAAAATGGAATAGGAATGTTTTATTTTTCTGCATAGATGAGATACAATATCTACCTATTAGTTAAAAAATAAGATATAAATGCAGCAGAGGGCATGTGGTATATTTACTAAGGCAGCAAATAGCTGGACGAAAAGGGTCTGGATATCCAAAGATATTAGGTTATTCTGATTAAACCTGGTTTATAATGACACATACTGGACCTGGATGTTTTTCAGTGTAACTATGGGATAGATTGACTAATGTTTGAAGGGGCTGCAAAGTGCTTCTTTGATGCTGTGGTGGAAATGTTCCTTATATATAAAAAAAAATAGCCTTCTGTGATCTGCTCTGCAACCACTTCAAAGCCTAGTGAGTCTGGGGGATTGTATTTGGAACACAAAAGACATTGCCCTAGAAGATGTAAACCTTGATGCAGTTGGGACCATCATGGTTTTGATACATGACTATGTCTCACATTATGATGCTATTCAATGGTATGTGGCAATGTTAACTTAGAAAATACTACACCTTTGACATTTTTCTTATTGTTGACCTATACCAGAATATCATACTAACTTTATTAGTGTTCAATAGCACTGTTATCATACATATTCCACCATTACATCAACAAGCCTGTTAAAGCTGCATTATATGCTAATATTTTATGACACCTTGTAAAAGACAAAGCTTTCGCTCTTTCCATGCATAAATGATTCCAAATATATTGAGACATATGCAGGAGCACAGGAGGATATAAAAAAATGAACATTGTGATATACTGTTGAGAAAGAGGCTTAGAGACTGCCACAATAACATATTTCATGGTGTTACATTTTAGCAAAAGATAAGACTGTCATTCTGCCAGTATAATATACTTTATATAATATCATGTTCTATTTGGGAGGTTCTTGAACCTTCCAGTTTATATACATCCGAGATGCTTTTTTATGTAATTTGATTTACTGATTGTGAGTTATTGCAAATTGGGTGCTTAAAGGATGTGTTAAAGCCTGTTATGGAAGTATTATGGACGCCATACTGTGAAAAACGAAGATCTCCAAATTTACTAAAAACAAATCTTGTTTTTAATTACCCGCAATGCTAATATTCAGCATTGTGTGTTTCAACCCTGCAATAGCAGTATATTTTATAGTTACATAGAATTATATTACCAATATTCAGCCATTAACATAGAACATAAACCTCTAAATTTAACTGGCAGACTCTGTCAACACAACTCACACTTTGTAACGAAAATTGATAATTATTAAACTCCCGGTTTATGGAACTGGGAAACCTTAGTACAAATTATGAATGATAGTATATTTATGTATATATATATATATATATATATATATATATATATACACACGTATATATATATATATATGTGTATATATATATATGTATGTATACTATATATATATATATATATATATATGTTGGTTATAGAAATATATATGTATATATATATATATATATATATATATATATATATATATATATATATATATATATATACAGTATACAGTATATATATATATATATATATATATATATATATATATATATATATACATATATATGTTGACGGACTGTGTAAAATCATTGCTAATAATGTTTATTTATTTTGTTTTTAACAATTGCATGATATGGTTGCTAGACATACATGCATACATAAACAAAATTGAGTAATATGTGGTGCACATGTAAATGAATGGGCATTTTATAATTTTTCCTGCCCACTACTTATTTATTACAAGATAATACATTGAAGGAATTACTTGTTGTGTATATCTGCACAAATAGATCTACTAACCCATAATGGCTAATAAATACCATAGTGGTACTTAAAGGATCACTTATGCACTAACCAGGGGGCTAGTTGTTTTAATTATGCATTGGACATTAATACATCTTATAATTATTGATTTATAATAGCAATATTCAATATTAAATTCACTTTCCAAGACTATAGTACTAGCCTTCAGTTGAGCTGACTGTCTCCAACCTGATAAGGTCATTGAGAGGAAAAGGAGAAATAGAAGGAGAGATAGGTCAAAGGGGTTTTAAACAATCTGAGAAGAGTAGAATCTAAACAATCATACAGGGATTTCAGTGACAGCAAAAACATGTTGACAGCTTTTACATAATAAGTCTTCAGCCAAAAAAGCCATCATTTTGATATAATCTCATGTCTTAAAAATTAGCAGCTGCCTAGGGATGAAACTGGCAGCAGAATCTTAACTTTAAAACACTTATCCCAAAACATCTATCAAATCTCTCCCTAAACACCAGCAAGTTCCCATCATCTTTAAAACATGCCTTAATTACACCCATGCTTATTAAACTTATTATCTGACCCAGCTTCTGCTTTCAAATATGGCCCTATCTCTCGACTTACCTTGAATTCAAAACTACTGAGACTCGTCTCCAAAACATAATAAACATCTCCACTAGACTCATCTATCACATTTAACGTTCGGTGTCAGTTACTCCATTGGCTTCCCACAGCCTCCAGACTTATTATTAGTGTACTTTATTTGTAATGCGCCAACATATTCCATAGCGCTGAAAGTACAAACCAAAGCATTTTTTTACACATTGGAAAACAATGGAGGGCCCTGTACTAAAATTTTAAATCATGACTCTAAAATATAAAAACCCTTTAACAACAAAACACCCCTTTATACTGTATCTCTGCCCTCATCTCAAAATACTCCACAAACTGCCCTCTTCACTCTGCCAATTATGTCTTTTCATTCTCTCTTGTCACCTCCTCTCACTACCTCTTCAGGACTTTTGTTGAGCTGCACCTACACTGTGGAATTCCTTGCCTCGCTCTGGCTGACTTTCTTTCTAGCTGAACACATTCAAAATATAAGTAGACAGACAAAAGGTTTTAACATTTATGAAAAATATATGTATATGCTAAAAAGTTGCATAGTTTTTTTTTCTAAACAATTTAGCTAATTCTTAAAAAGCTGCTTATTGTTTCCACTAATATTAATCTTTGGTTTATTTTTATGGAATAATTAGCCAATCAATGCAATATGTCAATTATACTCGTGAAGCTACCACCTGATATTGTTTATTACACGTGATCTACTAGTATGAGCCTTCTATAGAAGGGAATATGGGTTAGAGCTATCAGGAATGGCAAAGATATTTGAGGGCAATCTCCCCTATAGAAAAATAGACGCTGAAAACTTCATTATACTACTTTTGCAAAGCTTCGAATCTTGGCGAATGACTTATTATTATTGTTATGTTTTATTGGATGACTAACTTTTCATGGTGAAGGGGCTTATGTACAAATTACTCTGAGGGTAAATATACTTTTTTTAAAAAGAGAAATCCAAGTCAAACATTATTAAAGAACTGGGCAGAGAGTAGCTTCAATATGCATTCTTCACCCCTAGCGACTACTTTTAAAAATGAGAGTAGCTCATAGGTTTTTCTTCAATCTCAGTTATAGCAAATCTAACTGTTTTTTAAGTCTGTGCCAAGTTTATTTTTGTTAGTTTGTCAAAAATTAACATGGGAAATTATGCTATTTTCTTTCAGGCCCTGGAAGTTAGGGCACAAATAACTTGACATGTTTATGTATGTAACTGCACCAGCATCTTTGTAAGCCATGAGCATTACATTTTGTTAGGGAAAATGTTAATTTTACCATAGAAATGTATTTCATGGAACCTGACGTGACTTTGATATTTTCTGTTTAAGGCATTGGTGTGGGGTGTTTAGAGCAGGAAAATCAGTTATTGCAAGTTCACCTGTAACTGCCTGCTTCTTAGGCAGGGGTTGGGGACGGAAAAGAAGGGAGGAAATTGTCAAAACAGCTAAAAGCTTAAATACGAATAGATAAAAAAAAAATTAGCAGAGCACACCTCAGGCTCCAAATAGAGTGCTGAGGACACCCAATGTGAAAGTCCTCAGGCACAAGTATAGTTTGAAATAATTAAGATGTTTTTACGCTCCTGGCCATACCCACTGATGTTGTAAATTTACATATTTCACATATGTCAAATTTTGAAATATATCATTAGTTTGTGGATACTGACATGGCAGAGAAATTTAAGTGGGAAACAACTATATTGGAGTGCCTTTGTTTCTAAACTCCACTACAAAAAGCTTACGTCCTGTTGCATGAATTTGCCTTTCTAACAAACATAAAACAGATATATATTTTTTGCTGGATAAAATCATAAGTTGAAAAGAAAAAAGCTTCAGGCAAAAAATTAAAATATAAATATATTTACCAATATAATAATGTTTTACGTAGTTTCCATAAAAAAATCACATGTTTACATTCCCAGATTCCTACTACAGTACCACGCAGTACCAGGTCTCATGTCTGTTTTTCAAATCCAAAATATCTTTGCACCATTAAATAAAATGGAGCATGTCTGAAATTTTACAGGAATATTGCATTCAGGCATATATGCATTTATTTTCTAGTACAAAAAAGTCTATAAAAAATATTAAAATCTTGGTCAAAGCTGGCAAAGTTTAAGCATTCATTGAAAAATATTGTAACCCAATTTGTATGATTTGCTATAACATAATGCAATTACCACAAATCAGTCATGTCACTCCAAGGATTGTGAGAATATTTACATTTTGATCATTAAATAATCCTCCTTGCATTCCTGTTCAGTTGTCCTTCCTTCCACACTATCTAGTCATTGGACAGCAACCCCCATTTAAACTATGTGTTGAACTGCGATCTTGGCCCTGCGGCTGTCATGGTTCTGATGGCAATTATTTGACAAAATACTAATTGGTATTTTATTTTATTTGTCCCAAGGGTGAGATTTGGGCTTACTTGTCCACCCACCATATATTTTCTAAAGGTTCTGGAAGTTGCTAGATGATCACTCAATAGCTATAGGGCTTGACTACCTTCATTTTCAAAAATGTCTACCTCTTAATTGGAGAGGGTAATTGAAGTAAGATCAATGTGCCTCTTATGCTACTTCTGCCTTAATCCAAGAACTTTCATATGCTCTTAAGACGTTTACATTAGTAAGAGCATTGTTATAAATCATCAAAATACAGAGGTGTATCTAGACAACAAGGAAAACAGATAATAGCTGCCTACGATGGCCCTCATACAATTGCGATTCGGCCAATTGAATAGGGCTCTAAATAAGCACATAGCATATCTTTTTTAAAGACCTTTTTAGTTAGTGAAATCCTTGCTTTTGTATAGAAGTTTGCTAACTAAAAACTTCTTTAAAAAAAGTTGTTATGTGCTTATTTAGAGCCCTGTTCAATTGGCCATATTGCAATTGAATGAGGGCCATTAATGTAAGGACCAGATTCACTGTTAATAGTGACAGGAAGAAGATTGGAAATACTCAAGACCTTAATTATAGTGGACTACAATATTTGTGAGTTCAGTTGGTCATGGTAATAGAGATAGCACCCTAAGGTGTCTGTTCACTGGTCGTTGCAGTCATTGGTATATAGCCACACAGAGCTAAACATTAATATGATATTGTCTTGGCTCGATCCCACAGAAACATTTACTGAAAACTGACATTACAAGGTATTGTTCATTGTTTGTCATTTGAAAGAAAACCTTTTTTGGCTATAGTATGAGATCATCATTACCATTAGATAGAAGCTTAAAACCAAATGTAATCAAAAATGAGTTATGGTAACTGATAGTTATTGCTTATACAGCACTTGAAGCCCTCCCACAAAAAATGCTTACAAATGAACAATGTAGGATCTCACAGCCAATGATCTGCTTCATGTCACAAGTCATTGGAGTGACTAAATAAATGCGGTGACCCCCTAGGAGTAGTGATGTCTGCAATGATTTGCAAGTAGAAATATTGATATTCTCAGTGTGTGTATTGAATAAGTATTTGTGATTGTCAATGCAATACAGAGCCCATAGCTCACAGTTCATACGTGTACTGTTTATTTTATTCTGTGAACTCAATAAAAATTATTTATAAAAGTAAACAGAGAGTTACAGTATATGCTATCTGGATTTGAAACCCACATCTATAGTTATGCAGGTAAATGCTGAGCTATTTTTCTACATGACTCAGGCTGAGAGTAAGAATACACTTAGCAACAGTGGTATAACTCGGCCATGCACAGCAGGCTCCAGTGCCTAAGTATAGGTATATTAAGGCATTAAAAAGTCAAGACGTGACTACTCAATGCCGAATATACATGAGTCTGTGGAAGGGACACAATCCAGGAAACTGATATGAGCAAATTGATTGACCGGGAATCGGAAGTGATGTGCTGTAGCCAGGACATTGCTGTATCAAATAGCACCCAGGTGGGCCAGTGTACACAGCCTTGCCATTGAGGGAAGAAGATACAACCTGGGACACAGTAGCACTTCATGTAGCTTTTTCCAAGAAGTTTTTTTGTGTGAAATGCCATTGATAATTATATAATGGTAATGTGAGATTTTGATATTTACTATTAAATATTGGTTGCACAGTACGTGTCATCCATGGAACTCACATTCTGTATGTATACGGCATACCATTTAAAATTAATCCATGTATTTTAAGACTTGCAAGAAACGTAATTTGGAAATTACAGTATATATCCAGATTTACTAAGCTTTGGCAGGGCTATGAATCAGATCACTGAATGCTGCAGTGCCACTGCAGCCCCTGCGCAGCATGCCACATAACATACCCAGTTACGGAATCTGCCCACATCAAATATGGAGTATAACAATTCATATTTTGACATCTGTATTTTTATTTCAGCTCATTTCTTAATATACTAACCTCCGACATGAATAGGTCTGCACTGCGGAGCCACTGAGTTAGCGCTGGTCCTCCTTCATCTTTTAAAATGGGAAACATTAAAGGGCCACTGACCATTAAAGGACCACTGAAGCCCACATTTATAGTATGGTTTTTTGAAGAGCTGAACTTGATAATGGGAAAATGTATAACGTAGGTAAAAAATAAAAATAAATAACAATAACCTTTAATTTGTTAGCTGATATATGCATTCATTTTTTAATGTGGGCAGCATTGAGTTATATGATCAGCTTGATTAAACCAATTTCCTAAAAGGCATGGGATTGTAGACTGGTTAGATTTTCATAAATCCTACTGAAAGCATTGACACAAAAGATTACTACATTTCAATTGAAGCAGCTAAATGAACCACTGTCTTGTAAAAGCATATAAACAGAAATACAAATGATGGCTCCCATTACAGAATAAATGCATACATTAGTTAAGAAGTTAAAGTATTTTTTATCTTTTACCATCAAAAATATTTTGCTCATTTTACAGACATGCAAAGCTTTATATCATTATTTGGAGCCTATAAAGTATTTATAGGTACAAAGGAATAATTTAAAACATGTTTTATTATTAGTATTCTCTTGTTAAACTATTCGAGTGTTAAACCACTAAAAAGTTGTCTCTTAAAAAAAAACAAAAGCAAAAGAATGAATCATATAAATGCTGGGGAACATAATTACAGCAATAACACACCTTTTAATACACAGTAGTTTAGGGTCTTGTTGACTGTATAAATGAGCCACATCAGTAACTGTGAATCATTCCTCAGTATTTATATAAAGCAGCATTTCTTGAGTAATTTACTAGAATTATAGTACATTTCAGTATGCATGTAAACTGATCCAATTGACAGAAAGTTACTCAAATCTGTGCTTATAGCATTTCTCACAGTAAGTAATAATCATAATGCTGCTGTTAAGTAAGATATTGCCAAATAGAACTAGGGAATAAAACTTGCGGGGAATGAAATTGTATGTGATGTCAACTATTTCAATTTCACTGCTATTCCTTCAGATTTTAACCCACTCTGCTTCTTCAGTATATCAGAAATGCTATATGTTTATTGCACTATTTTAAGCAATATATTACGTTATAGTAACGGAACATAGAAACTGAGACTGAAAAAATGCTTTTTAGACCTTTATTTTCAACATTTTTGCACCTCCTCTGAACTTTGTGTTATGTGAATTGTTAATTAATCCAAAGGAAGGCAAACAGAAAACAACATTGATACAACGCCAATTCCCTCATAAAGGGAAAATATTTCTTCCTGATCCCAAATGCTGGCAATCGGTTATCAAGTTATCAAATCTTCTATCAAAACCTCTTTTTGTAGTGAGTGGCAAAGTCTGCCCATTTCTTTCTTTAAGGTCTTTTTTATTGCACAAAGTCCTATTTTGAGTAACCAGTCACATGGCTCATTGTCTTAGCGGGTCAGGAAATTAAGTGGTCAGTATCTCCTGCACAGGAACGTTAGAGAGATAGTGTTATGATTCTGGAAAGGTAAGAAATATAGAGCCCCATTCAATCGAGCAGTTGTAAGTTACTGTAAGGCTCGTAAGTGAGGCCGTAAGTTAATTTGCTATTCAATTGGCGAGCTAAAAAACGCTTACGTGCTACGGGCTTGAAACATTTGCGGTAATTAAACCTGGAACTTGCAGCCTCCCGAAGCCGTTGATCTTTCATGTCCGCAAAAGTTATGATCACTCAAATTGCGAATCACTATGCAATTGATACAATTCCCAAAGCTTCTACATATTTTCACACCAGTAAACAGCAAATGTAGAAGAAAATCCTACGAGTACTAGAGAGGACCCGCTATGGGGTTTAACCCCTGCCCGTATCACTGTAAATGCAAATAAAAAATCAATACTGCACTGTAAATGACAGGAAAAGTGATGAAAGGCATTAGAATTAATTGCATATCAGTCTCAAGCTCACAAATCGGAAATAAAAATTTATTTTTTTATGTGCAATTTCAGGGTTACATCGATCTTGGGAATCAATGAGTTAATACATATCAGACCACCCACATGGACTAGAACAGTATTGGCATTCATTTTGATTATTTTGTATTTTGCGGTTTTGCAACGGACCCCCGAACCAAATTGATTGACATGTAACTTCCATGTTTTACTGACCTAATGATGACGGTCTAATTTTCTATTGGTTGTTTCTAAATGGGTAGTTACGGCCTTGCTTAATTGATCATGTTCCCGCCGTGTAATGCTAAGTACAAGTGCATGGTTTAAGGTTTCAACTTTCGGCCCCTAACTTGCGGTCTTGTTCAATTGTAGCAGAGTTCAAGCCCGCAGCACCCCCGCAGACATACGGCCTGTATACTGCGAGATGTGGGCTTCAAATTCAATCAGGCTCACAGTATTTATGTTTACCTTTAAAGATAATAAGTACCAAGTAAAACACAAGGCTAAGAATCTAGAATACAGTTGGATTTGGATAACAAAGGGTGGATACATTTTCTTATAAATGCTTAGATACCACCATAGGTCCTTATACCCTAAAGACGTTTACATATGAAACATGTTGGTTAGGAGAAAGTTAACTATTTTAGTTTTTTTCATTTAAAGCAGCTCTGAAAATATAGTATGTCTTTACTTTTTATATACCCACTAGCGACTTGCCCTTCAAAAAATGACGGTCAATAAAATTTTAATGCTGTGAAAACTGTTTGCCACACAATATGATTCTCTGAAATTCTTAACCTTTTTTTTATTATGTCCAAAGAAATACCAAATTTTGAATAAACTTTTTATTTTTTTAACTTTCAACTTGTATTTCACCAACAGGTATAGAATATATTTTTTTCAATATTAATTGTCATACATGGAATAACAATATAACAATGTCTGAAGTTTTCATGAATACATATTGTAAACCATAACATAAAAGTTTGTAACATGCAACTAGTGATAGTTATCCATGACTAACAGACGACTATGTAAACTTTCTGTAAATAACTATTTTGAACAATGAGATGCTTTGTAACATACATTTTTTTTAAACACTTGTTCAACTAAATAGGCATTGAATCCAGAGAAAGACAAACAATAAAAAACCCCATTGAAACTTAGCAAATTGTATCAAAGAGGGAAAAACATTAATTCCTTCCTGACCCCATTAACTGGCGATCGGATTACTCCCTGAATCAATACTCTCTATTTAAATTATACAGTTTAATGTATTAACAATTTTTTTTATTAATATTTTTTTAAATTAATAACTAATTAATTAATATACTTACCTATTTATAATAAATATCCAGCAATCAATATCCTGAAGAGTTAACAATCTCTTTGCATTTTCCGGCAGCAGAAAATGTCCAGTCAGACTGTCATCACCTGAGGAGAAAGTGTCAGCAGTGTGGCAAGTGTGCCCTATATATAGGCTGCGTGCGCGAGCCAGAACCGTTAGTTTAGGCGGGAAAGCCGCTATTTCAGATGCGTTATTGTGTAGATGGTTGTAAAATGGCGGCGATATTGTATGTATTTTCCGTCTTTAGTAAGTCCATTGTAGTACCTCGTACGTGCCTTGTCAAACTGCTACGTGTCCGCCTATGTTTTGCATGCTTCACGGTCGTGTAGCCTTGTTTCCATTTTTTTCGGAGCCCATTTTTTTCCTCACTTTTTGAGTGGTGAAAATCGTCTAAATCGAGTTAAATTCATGTTCCAGCTCACTGACAGACATCCTGGCTGTTGCCCCACGCTCTGTGTGATGTGTTTGTATTTTTTTTCTGGTGTATTTAGTGTGTTTTTACTGTTTTTTGGTATACAGTGGTACCTTGGTTCAATGTAAATTGAAATAATCTGTTCCGGACTCCAACATTTTTACATTTGATTTTGAACTGATGGTGTTGTTTTTTTTATACACCTTTTTATACACCTGGTTTTTATAAACCTTAAAACCAAACAGACATAAATAAAAAACAATATTTACATCAAATAACATAGAATTTAACTTTACTTTAACTGTACTGAGAGGACTTGAGGTTCCAATGGGATGGTGACAATGTAGAGGAGGAGAGAGGTTATTGCTTGGAAGTTTGGTTCTTATGAGTACATGCTACACTTTGGTTATTATAGGCACAGTCTACACTTTGGTCTTTATAGGCACAGGCTGCCCTTTGGTTCTTATAGACACAGTCTACACTTGATTCTTGTAAAACACAGGCTGCACTTGGGCTCTTGTAGGCACCAACTTCACTACGCCACATTACAGAACTTTCTTCCACTTCCTGAAAGACAGGATGTGGGGTGTTGCAAATGAATTGAGTTCTGAGCATTCGTCGACTTCCGAGTTAACTTTTTGTCAGTGAGATGCGTTGAGTATCGGAAATGATGAGTTCCGAGGATGACGAGGTACCACTGTATTCAGAAGGGAAATAAGTCATAAGGAATCAGTTACTTTTTAACCCATTATTGTTGTCTATTGAGAATAGCAAGATGCATTGGTATTTATTTTTTGTGGGCAAAATAAATTACATACACCATTTAAAAAAAAAATCTCACCTCCACCTTTCAACAAATTCCATTTGATTAAAATTGACAAGTTTTTATGAAAGTGGTTCAAACTTTAAATTAGTTGTCTATTAAAATCTATGTTTAAATAGGAGATTTGACTATAACTTGGTGCTTGGAGCAGAACCATTCTGTGAATAAGGATGGCTGAGATTTGAGATTTTAGAGTTTTGATCTTTTACTGTGGAGGTATAACATAGACATACATTTAGCAAGTTCTGAGTTTTATTTATAATAATTGGGAGCATTCATTTGCCTCGAAACTTTTTGCAGCAAGGGATTGTCTAACAGCAGTTTAAATTTCTCCTCTAATAACTCTCTTTCCAATTTAGCAAAATCATTCTGTATAAGTTTTAGGAAATTGACTTGCGTCAAGTAATTCTATTTCTCTGTTCGTGCAAAATGAAGATTGACCTAAGGGCTTACTTAAATCTTATAGTTTGGAATAATAACTTAGAAAACGTTCCCTATCTGTTTAGTTTTGAACAAAATAAATCCTCTGTGATTACTTTCTTGATCAGTATATCAAATTTATTGTTTTTTTTTAAAGATTTTTGATAAAAGTGTAACTGTCCTGTTGTCCTGTTCAAATTCATTTTAATTTTCAGTATGTGAAGCTTACAACTAACAGAAAACTTTTTGTTCCAGACTGCTATTTTAATTAACTCTTCTTGGTTCTTCTTGCCTCCTATACACTTATTAGTCCCACATTATTGGTAACATTATGTTTCAAATACTAATAGGTCATTTCTTTATTTCTCGGCAGGTGGAGTCATCAGGGGATCATTTAAAGAGCAAGTACCTCTGTGTTTATTCATATGACAAGGCTCTATCATCATCAGTTTGATTCTCTATTGTGCTTTATTCTAGACTTGGCATTCATGTTTGTGGATACTAGAGAAGATACAGTCTTTTTTGTAAAGGTGTAGTTTGTATAAATCAATTAAATGATTTTGTTAATTTATGTATTTAAAATTTTGGTTCTAATATAATGGTAAATGAGGACATCCAATTTAACCTAGGATGAAAGTGCCAAATAGTGTCAATCAATAGCTAGCAGTGCAAAACCAAGAAGAGGAGAGTTTCAAATGTAACTCTTAATACTAGAACTTGTGTTTATCTGTAATGCACAATATTAAAATATGGTGTGTAAAAATCAATTTAAACAATCAAGTATTAATGAGTTAATACATTGTCCATGAGCACCATATATCTATGTATATACACAGTGATGTGAAAAATAAAGACACCTTAAGATGTTTAAATTGTATATATTAAGACCTTAGATATTTGACCTTCACCTAATCCTAGCCAAGTTCTATAAGAAGATTTCATGTGACAAGTAAAACACACACATTTGATTTTGTAATTATTTATTAAATAAAAATTAATAAAGTTCTGTTTCTTGTATAAATGAAAGTTGTATATTGAATGCTCATGTAACAATCTGTTTCTGTATATACACACACATACTCATATACACATAAACCCATACACACACACACATGCATATTTATGATACAGGACTTTATGATATACCAGCACGTGGTGGTGTAAGATAGGATCTCACTTGCTGATAGGACCACCAGGCAGACTTCCACAGGCAGTCATAAGGAACCAAACTTGACAGCCACAAGTGGATCACAGGAACCAGGAGCACAGCAAAGACTGGAGTAAACAACCTGGTTGACTAAAAGGCTGACACAGATAGCCTTTAATATTACTGAATGCTGCAGTGCATAGTCTGATAGACACCGAAGAATGGAACAGGTAGCCTGATAGACACAGTAGGCTGCAGTAAGCTGTGGTGGGTCTACTTCTTCATCAGGACTTCATGATATATCTGCACATGGCATTAGATCTGTTCTCATTTGCTGATAGGACCACCAGGTAGACTTCCACAGGCAGTCATAAGGATACCAAGATTGACAACAACAAGTAGATTACAGGAGAACAGTTAATACTGGAGCAAAAGACACCGATGTTGGAACAGATAGCCTTATAGATACTGAAGGCTGAAGTACAAAGCCTGATAGACAATGGAGGCTGGAATATGTAGCCTGGTAGACACAGTAGGTTGCAGTAGCTAGCCACTCAGACTTTGAAAGCTGTGGTGGGTCTAATTCTTTACCAGGACTTCATGATAAATCTGCATATGGTATCAGATAGGTTCTCACTTGCTGATAGGACCACCAGGTAGACTTCCACTAGCAGTCGTAAGGAACCAAACTTGACAGCAAGATAGTCAAGCAGACTTTGATGGCTGTGGTGGATAGCCCTGTAGATACTAAAAGCTTAAGCTGGTAGTCAAATAAGTTCTGAAGGCTGGAGCAGGCAGAGAAGCAGACTTTGAAGGGTGGTATGAGTAGCCTGGTAGTAAGGATTGCTGGGGCAGTGAGTCAGAGATCAACAGTAGTTAGAAGCAGGAGCTAGCAAAAAACACATAGGAGCTAGCAAAGGTTGCCAGAATTATAAACAACAAACAGGGATGTATTGGGCCCACTCCCATAAATAGTACCCTTGAAAATCAGAGCAATTGGCAGCTGTTGCAAAATGGTACTCTGGCCCTTTAAGAACTGTGCCTGACACCCACGTTCCATATCAGCTACTAAACTATTAGATCTAATTTATAATGGGGAAGTGACATATATGTTTCTGATTTGCCATTTAAGAAATTATATATTATAGACATTGTTACTTTTTAACCAACCCTTGTCAGATAAAACTAGAAGGTATATGGGGTAATGTATCAAAGGTTCTAGTTTATCTCAATAAAATGACTAAGAAAACTCCACTATACTGTCAAATACACGTTTTATCATAACTATACACTCTTTATGGTAAGCTTTAAAGATGCAGGTTTCTAATGGAACTTGCACTGCTGGAAAATGAGTGTGGGGCAAAATCTTGTCACGGCAGGCAAGGAATTATCAGTAAGAAGCAGGTAGCACTGAAAAGAAATCCAAAGGAAATGAAATGATCACATTAAATGCTAGGGGCTCATTCACACACAGGCACATTTGTAATTCTTGCTATGTATACAAATGTAACACATCTTCATGCTGCTTTCCTATTTCCAGTGGCTCAGCTTCATGGGTCTCCTTCTTGATGGATCACAATACAGACAAACACAAACCACAACAAACAACAAGGTTATACAATACAAGCAGCACAACATCTTTTTATATCTCACAGGGACTTGCTCAACTCAAGAATTATTCCTACTGGATTCAACTTTGTCTTGTCTGTGAAAGCGTGAAAAATACAGCAGTCTATTGCTGCAAGTGCGGGCAGCGCATCTGAAGGAGCAAATCGCAAAATAAAAGAATATCATTTTAATTCCATCATACTTAGAAACCTTAAACTTACAACCTCTGTGTCTTTCAATACCCAGCAGTAATCTGTTGCTCTTACAGATACATGAGTCCTAATGTTATGGGTGGGTTTCTTGGATACCCTATTCCCTGGAGGGATTCTGAAAGACATTCACATATCACACATGAGCCTAGATTTTTCTTCCTTCATGACCCCCATAAACAAATCTCTTTCCTTTCCATAAATAGCAAATATAAAAGTGTCAATGCAAGCACATAATAAAGTCACCAAGCTATAAAACATATTCATTCATTCTGCAGCAATAAAGTATGGTTCAAATTCAGTGACAGTAATGCATCAATGAAATGCAACCACACAAACAAATAGTGCCACTTACCTGTGCAGAACACAAACAGTTAATGTTGCATCAATGTGAGATCTCAGCATTTCTGACCAGTTTGGAAACAGACCTCCTTTAATATAAAATATGTAATCCTAATCAACACAACTGATATACATATACTGTATTACAAACAATACAACTTAAATAAGGAATGTATTTCTAAGAATATGATATTAGTATGTTTTGCCCATAAATATTCTGAGTTATTTCACTTATAGCCCCGTTCTATAATCAACATGGACATCAGCTCTTTTTTTCTTGGCTATGTATTTGCCTCTGTAACTGTAAATGTAAATACATCAGTCATTTTTAAAATAGCTCTTACTCTGGCATATATTTTATCAGGTCTTTGTCACACAGATCTTCATGTGAGTGTATAGGGAATACATAAATTTCATTTCTTTAATGACCTTGCTGATTTCACGGTAAGCTGCTGAAGGTCATAGCATGGGAAACATATGTATGACACTTTGTTGTACACTTCGTTTTATAGCATGGCTGACTATTACTTAAGAGAGGATAATAATTATTTGGTGTATTTCAATACATTTGTAAATAATATTCAATTAACAAATACTTTAAAAACCTTGATGCAGAGAATAAGTTAATCATGTGGACACAATTGTAACAAAGATATTCCAAAACTTACATTCATGCTTATTGTAAAAATGTTCATTAATTTGTAATAATTAGTAATGATTACATGCTAGCGCAAAGTTTAAAGCAAGGGCTAAAGGTAAGGATATCAATGGCTGATTGTTAACTATACATCACAAATGCCAAAGTATGTGCAATCTTTTTAACAAGCCACTGATGAAGCACTTGTTATTAAATATGGGCCCGATTCAATTGCAAGCCCGCAACTCAATCGTTGTAGGCCGTATGTCTGCCGGTGTGGTGTGTGCTCCTGTTCGTCACCGAATCCGGAGCTATTCAATTGCTCAAGCCCACAAGTTACAGGCCCAAAGCCGACTCCGTAAACCATGCACTGGATCGTAGCAGTTCAGGCGGGAACCTGATCAATTAAGCAAGACCGTAACCTCCTATTTCGAATCGGTCAATAGAAAACGAGTCTGTCATTATTACGGCAGTAAAACATGCAGGTTACATGTCAATCAATTAGGTTCGCGGGTCCGATATGCGATCAGACTCGCAAACTCGCAAAATAAAGAATGATGAAAATGAATGCCAATGCTGTTCTAGTCCATGTGGGTGGCCTGATATGTATTAACTAATTGATACCGGAGATCGATTTAATCCCGAAATGAAACCAAAAATAAATCCAATACACTGCTGATTTGCAAGCTTCAGACTGTTGTGCAATTAATTCTAATGTCTATCATCGCTTTCCCCCGTTATTTATAGTGCAGTATTGATTTTTTATTTGCATTTTCAGTGCTACGATTAGGTGTTTAACCCCCTTGCGGGTCCTCTCTAGCCCTCGTAGGATTTTCTCCTTCTTTTGCCATTTACAGGTGCGAAAACATTTGCGGGTTGGGGAAATCATCAATTAAACAGCTTTTTGCGATTTTAGCCATCGTAACTCTTGCGAAAAAGAAAGGGGAAAGGCTTCGGGAGGCTGTAAGTTACGGGTTTAACAATCGCAATTGTTTCAAGACCATAACTCGTAACCTGTTCAGAGCCTGCAAAAAGACACCAATTGAATAGCAAATTAACTTGCGACCTCACTTACGGGCTACAGTAACTTGCGAAAGCTCAATTGAATCGGGTTTTATGATTTTAAATAACTTCCACACTTGGATTCTGGCTAAGTGTGTACCCCAAGAACAGCAACCTAAATTATAGGGTTATATATGGACAACTAAAGCCCTCTTTCATGTGAAACCAAGCGACATAGCTTTAACATGTTTTAATATTTCAGCTTCCACCTTTTTGAGGACTAGATCCAAATACCTTATACTGCAAATTTACAAACACATATCTTTTAGATTTAAAGAGCATTGCATACTACTTTGTATAAGGATAAGGAAATAAATCACAAACAATTCTTGATAGGGTTCATATAATCCCTCTGCCTAGAGGTCTAAAAGATATCCTTGCTAGAGATGTCATAGTAAAATGTAATTTCTTTGAATATAAAGAAAAGGTGTTGAGGGCATGAAGGCGTGACTTTAAGTTTGAACCCCCATTTGATAACTTAAGTATTTTTACAAATTTGTCTGGGGAAACCTTAGCTACGAGGAAAAAATTCCTCCCATAACGAAGAACTTGAGAAAATAAAATGCTTTGTATAAATGGGGGTTTCCTCCCAAACTAATTGTCACCAAAGGGAATCAGAAAAAGGTTATAAATACGTTAACTGAAGGTGAAGAGACTTTGAGGAGTATGGCAAATTCCATTTGTTGAAACAGCCACTCAAATTCTGACGCCAATGAAGGTCCAACTTTTTGATTGGAAAAAATTCAGAAAAGAAGAGTAACTGTAACTATAAGGGGAGGGAGAGAGGGAAGGAAGGAAGGGGGAGGGAAGAGGGAAGAGGGATGAAGGGAAAATAAATAACAAACCTACAAAAGGAGAAAATGCATAGTTCAACAATTTGATTAAGAACATTGATATCATTTTTTTCCCCTTAAAATTAGCAAGAAAGTAAATTATATTTAGTCTTTTGCCACCTCTCTCTATGGGGTATATTTATCAAGTGTGTTTAAAAGGGGATACACAGAGTTAGGTGAAGCTAAAACATAAGCTCTCTCCATGTACTAGGTTTTAAATGTAACCTGTTTATCAACTGGGGCTAAATTGTAACCCTGTTTGATAAATAGTCCCTATAGAAAACACATTTTTAACTCCACTTGTCATACCTACCTTTATTTGTGCTTTATAAATATGCCCCTATGTCCTTTGCACAATTTTGTCTTAGCAGGGTGGATCAAAAGTCCAATTGATATGTTTTACTTCTTTATATTACATTTAATTTCAGAGCACTTGAATTGTATTTACTTGGAGGAAACTTGGAACAAACAATTTCCTATATTGTGTCCCTCTGAACTCTGTGGTTACTGTTTGAACATACACCGCCATGATTGGCAGTGCAATGATTGGCCATTCAGCCAGGCCTTGTATGTAACATTGGTTTATAAAGGACAGTTCAAAAAAGGTCTATTCAATAAAAGAAAGTTAATTTGCTTTTTCTTTTCATGGGTCATTCTTCAACGCACACATATAGAACACCAATATACAACAAGTTGGTGAAGACGACAGTAAGTCTAAAATTAAAATAGGGTTTATTCTTCTTTTTTGGGCAAACCTAATAATTATTTTAAGAGATTATTTAATGTGGGATTGGGAAGTATTGGATAAATGTATCTTGCTTTGGTTGGTTAGAAGCATTTATTTGTAACAAAGTAATACATCAAATCCTTTTTTTACAAATCTACAGGATATTCATTGAACAGTCTATATTGTACAAATAGAAAGGAATCTTTGGAGACAGCCTCATTATGGTCATTTATCTTCAAATATAGTTTCCTATAGGCACCATGGAAACATGCATTTGCATAGATCAGTGGCAGAGCGAGGTATTGAAGGGCCCCAGTGCAAAAAAACTGCCCGGTGGGACCTCCCATCCTGTGTTATCTCATTATATATATATATATATATATATATATATATATATATATATATATATATATATATATAGTGCACCCCCTTATATCTCTGCTCTTGTTTTCAAAATACTCTCCCAACCGCCCCCTTCGTTCTGCTAACGACCTTCTTCTTTCCTCCTCTCTCATCACCTCCTCTCACTCCCGTCTTCAAGACTTTTCTCGTGCTGCCCCTACTATTTGGAACTCCTTGCCTCGCTCCATTAGATTATCTTCCTGCCCCAAAACCTTAAAAAAAATACTTAAAATACACCTATTTAAAAAATCATATCACCATCAGCCTTTATAATTACAACTACACACATAATAACACTCCCACCCACACTCTACAGTACAACACACAGACACCTTCAATTGACTAAACAAATTGCAATCACGTTGCCATTTTGTATTTGTCACCCTCTTGTATAACACCTAAACCCTTAGGGCCTCATTCTATTATCGGCCGCAGCCGTTGCGGGGCCGCAAGGACCGTCCGCAAGCTATTCGGCTATTCTATTCCCCTCCGGCTGGGGATTCCGGCAGGCTTGCGGCCGGTGCCTTGCTATCTCTTGCGGCCGCTCGCGCCGGAGGAAAGCCTTTGATCTTAAACGGCCGCAAGGAAATCGGCCGTAAGAAATTCCTATTTGCAATTCAATTGCTCCGGGAACCCTCTCTGCAAGGCTAAAAACGAGCCGCAGCTTACTTGCAGGAAAGAGGTCCCGCTAGTACCAATTAAGCACATAAAATAGCCCAAATAAAGCCATCCTGCACTTTGCAGAGTCTATAAAGTGATATTCGGTGTTAGCAAAAATAGCACATAATTACCCTATACTCAAATCCGTAAAAAAAAATTTTTTTAATATACGTCAAATATCCATGTAAAAAGTCCAGAGGGCTTGGAGCACCTCAGACCCGCCCACGCCGCATCCGGAAAATAAAGTGTTAATCTGAACTCGGGTTTGGGCTGATGTGCAAGCTTGAGAGTGGGTTACTTTTAATCCTCATGTCCCCCAATATGATCCCTAGCATTTACAGAGCTGTACAGTGCAGGCTTGAATTTATTTTTGCGTTTTTAGATTTCTGAGCTTACGGCCGGTTTTAAGATATGCGGCCGGCCGTAAGAGGAGATCCTTGCGGGCCGTATAATAGAATCGCGAGTTAACAGAACCCCCGCAAGGAATCGCAGCCTTACGGCCGATTTACGGCCAGTAATAGAATGAGGCCCTTAGATTGTAAGTTTGCGAGTTTTCAATTGTGTGTCCGTGTCTCGGAAACAAGCATTATGTGCATTTGATTAATTGCTCAAAAACAGGGCCCTCCATTCTTTATAAGGTGTTAAGTTTGTTTTTTGCCTTGTACAATACCACTGTACAGCGCTACGGAATATGTTGGCGCGGTATAAATAAAGACAATAATAATAATAATAATACTAGATATATATATAATGTATATGTATATAATGTAAATAATAACAAAATACATGTATTTTATAATATATATATATATTTTATTTTTATTTATTATTATTATTATTATTATTTATTTTATCCTCCATTATCAGTGCTATACAGAAAAAAAATGTATTTCTGTATTTAACTAAAAATGCCCCTGGAGGCCCCACCTTAGCCCCTCCTGGCCCCCACAATATGCAGCCCACTGTATTCACCCCATGTCCCCTTCTGACTAGCTCTTTTTGGCCCCACCACCCTGCAGAACTACCTCCCCCCTCTCCTGGGTGCAGTCTGCTCACTTGTTCCTGTGTTGTATTCCTCCTCTACCAGTGTGTTTCAGTTCCAGTCCAGGGAATCCCAAAAGACATCACGTCCGCAGCCAGGAGATGCGCATGCAGGGAAGGAAAATAATAAAGGAGATGGTGAGCAGATGGTGCCCAGGTTGGGGGGAAGTGGTTCTCCAGGGGATGGGGTAGTGGGGCCAAAAATAGCTAGTGAGGCAGAGGGGACACAGGGTGGGGGCCAGGAGGGGTCAAGGCGGGGCCCCCAAGGGCATTTTTATTTAAAATAAAGAAATAAAAAAAAGTCTTGTACAACACAAGTTTCCCCCCACCCCCACCCCTAGAGCAGGCCCCTGGCATAGTTGTTATAATTAGAAATACTGAAAGATCTTCCAATTGATCTATGTTTTTTTATTGGATATCAAACTTTCTTATCTCTCTCACTATCAAAGGTGGATAGCAGAAGTGGAGGTGGCAAAAGCAGTATTCAGTTCAAGCATGCCTGGGGTATACATGAAGTCATTCTAAAAAAATGTTTGTTACATTGTTAGCTGAATAAAATAATCAGGTCTGATGTGCCTTTTTATCTACTGTCAAATCTATATTTATAATTATTTTTTACCCACAGGAAAAGGTTTAAAGCTAGTTTTAATTAGGAAAAAAGTAAATGTGATGCCTTTACTGGACCCCAGATGAATCCATGAGATGTTGGTGTAAGTTGTATGTGCGAGTGGTGAATTTACATTTCTACAGAGCTGTGTTTGAATCTATTGATGCAACTTCCTGATCCCTGGTCAGTGAGTGGCAAGGGATGTAATGTCCATGTCAGTCATATCTGATTATCTAACAATGGCTTTCTGTTTCATCTTTTTCCACTCCTCCCTCCACATACCCTCATGATCTAAATCTCAAAGATGTAACAAACACATAATGGATTCCTATACTCATAAACAAAGTCTTCAAAAGTTCAGGTTTCCCCAAAAATTGTTTATATCCATGGCTTACAAAGCTGTTAATGTTGTTAGTTTGGTATATACTTGTCAAACATTGGTTTTTTATTCTTAAACTGCTGTGGTCATTGAATTCCATAACTTCAAAGTGCATTATTCTGATTGGCTCACACATTTCCATCAATAATTCTCTACCAAACTTCTACCAAACTACCCCTTGTAGTATTTACTACATCAAGCACCTCCTAAATTGTGAGACCTCACATTGGCTTCAGCCCCTCTTGCACCTATATGTATGTACAGCAGAACTGTGCTGGATGTCACATCTAAACTGTTCTTTACATGTATTTACATCTGTTAAAGGACTACTGAACAATTAAAAATAAACATATGTTTAAACATGTTAAGCCTGCCTAAGAGGATAATTAATCAAGTAAAAGATCATACATCTAGTTTTTAAATGGACAAAATATGCCTCTGCATGACCCTGGAAGGATCCATAATACATTGCTTTAAATTGTATGTGTGAGAAAATGCATTTACATTTCTGGATAGCCATGGGTGCATTGAATGATGCAACCTGCCTGCTTCTGGGCTCATGGGGGGAAAGGAGTAATGCAAATTTTTATCTCATCCTATTATCAAACAAAATATCTGGACTTCTGTTTGTTACCTCCTCCTGCATCCTCCCTCTACTGATAACTACAATCACACACTACTATCAACCAGCTCTCAAGGTGTGATTTAACAACACAAAATGGATTCCTGCACTCATAAACAAAGTCTTCAAAAATCAGATTTTACCAAAAATGTTTTTATGCCCATGGCTTATACAGCTGCTAATATTGTTAGTTTGGTACACACTTGACAAACAGGTGTCTTTTTTCTTGAACTGCAGTGGTTCTCTAACTGTATCACATAGGGCCTCATTCAATTGCGATTTGGCCAATTGAATAGGGCTCTATATAAGCACAGAGCATTTTTTTTCACCAACCTTTTTTTAGGCTGGTGGGAGGAGACAATGGTATTTTCTGATGATATAGCCAACCATACAGAAAAAGTTCTGTTATGGATTAGATTTATTGATGATATTCTTCTAATATGGAATAGTACAGAGGATGACTTCAGGAGGTTTGCAGATTGATGGCGTTTTTGGGACTCTCTATAAGAAGACAGAGGTTAGAGCCATATCCCATCATCTCCCCCTGAAGAATCCGTCCATGTTAACGGGGAAACGCACGTCGGGCTCCCAGTACCGCTGACAGTGGAAATCGGGACTCTCCAGCATACTTCACTACCAGCAGGACCTCCTATCAGTATACTTTCACACTATCTCCTCCCGTGACCTGAAGAATAGGTAGGGTAAGTCACCAAAGCCACAGGGCTACTACTCAGGGCATATAGTTGGCCATTAATTTTTTTATTTTATCTTTTCCATATGGTCATCTTGCTTGACAGGTCTTTAGGTAGGTGATGCATTATATACATCTGTGGAGTTATCAATTCACCTTGTGTTACTAATAATCTATCTGTGCATAGGATTATTTGATAACTTTGGCATTTATGCTCATTTCCATATAACGATTACGCATTTCAGCTTCAAAGGTACCTATGTAGGTGATACAGCCATAGGCTTGGCCTTTACTTGTTTTATTTATATACAGTGAATAAATATATACAATGCTCATTCTAGATAGATGTTTACTTAAAGCCTATAACTCATTATTGCAGCAGTATATCATAAATTACAGTATCAATTCCAGATAGGTTTTATTGCCTATCACGGTTTATTGCAGCAATATACCCCGACTATATGTCTTTCATGGTAATGATATTACTGGCTGTCCCATAGACTAGCCAATCTAGCACTTTATCACTTTATATAGAATTATATACGGAGGTTCCTCTATATATACCACTTGTCCAGTAACTACAACTTAGGACCCTTGCCCTATTAAGGACTTTACCCTATATTAATAAGATTTCTATAGGGCTTTAGGGGTTCATTTTCTGCTTTTCAGTAGATGCCATACCATCTGTCAGCAGTCATTTATCTGCTGTCTTAGGATCTTGTTACAGCGCTGCTCTTGATCCTAATTCTCTACATAGCTTCTGTAGGCGAGTGGCAAGCTACCACTAGATTGAGAGGAGTTTATTTATTTAGTAGCAAGGGTGTAGGAGTTTATTTATTTAGTAGCAAGGGTGTACGAGTCAGTCCACTACCCATTTTGTGTGGTTTATTTTTCATTGATTATTTTTATGTGTTTTTGTCCTGTTGCTCTGTAGAAAACAGTGAACAATTTAATAATATTGAATAAAGGTTACATATTAAAATAATAATTACCTCTGGCTCTATGGATTCATTGTAACTATATTGAAGTGCCAGTTCCTTTATCTCTTGGATATCTCACCTTCTTATATATACTTTCTACTTTGGATTTGATTCCTCCATAATTACCTTTACGGATAAGGCTATACAGCAGTATAGTTTTTATCTAACCTTAATTTTTTTTTTTTTTACAGAAGCTTTTAGTTAGTAAACTTCTATTCAAAAGCAAGGTCTTCACTAACTAAAACTTCTGAAAAAAATATGTTCTGTGCTTATATAGAGCCCTATTCAATTGGATAAATCACATTTGAATGAGGCCCTAACAGAAAAGCAAACAATTTGCAGAACAGTGATTATGGTGCAACATTTGTCTCTTAAATGACCACTGCACCCCACATCTTCCATCATATATTTAAAACATGTTTTTAATCATTCCAACAGTATTTTTTACTGCAAGAACAATACATTATATCATGCTAAGCAAATGAATACTAAAGCAACACAGATATAGATAAAAGGTAATGTGTATTCTCTGACTTAACCAAACTGGTGAACTGAAAGATTATCTAATGTCACAGTAAGCCACCTTTTGGTTAGCTTGTTTTATATTTAAAAGATTTATATTTAAAAGATTATGTTAAGGGACTGTCAAAATGTTATGGGGAGAGAGCTTCACTGAAGTGGAGCTGTCTGAATAAAAGTAGTAGCATCATATAATGGTAAGAAAAATCCTGTTAGATTTAGCCATGATGCATTCGCTATTCAGTTGCTACAATTCCTCAAGCCAGCAAATGCTTTAAATGTCAAATGTAGAAGGAAATCCTACGAGTACCAGACAGAACTCGCAATGGGGTTAAACATCTGTTCGTAGCACTATAAATGCAAATAAAAAATCAATACTGCACTTTAACATACAGGGAAAATGATGAAAGACATTAGAATTAAGTACACAACAGTCTCAAGCTCACAAATCTGCAATCAAAAATGTACTTTTTTTATGTTAAATTTCGATGTCATATCAATAAGGGGTTAATACATATCAGGCCACCCATATGGACTAGAACATTTCCTTTTAATTTGTAATACTTTGTACATTGCCGGATTGCGAGTCTACTCGCACATCGGACCCCTAAACTCTAATTGATTGACATGTAACCTCCATGTTTTACTGACCTAATGATGACAGTCTCATTTACTATTGGCTGTTTCTAAATTAATTGGTCATGTTCACTCCTACTTAAGATTGCATGGTTTACTGTTTCGGCTTTCGTCAAACATACGGCCTGTATAACACAATCTCCGGGCTTGCAGTTGCATGAGGATCCAAGAGTCCATTTATGTAGCTGGGAACCCGATTATCTAGAGCTTTAAAAGTCAGCAAACCAACCTTAAAATAAATTCACTATTTGTTTGGCAACCAGAGAAGAAAACAAAGAATGGTTATTAACCCTTGACTGTACATAAGTTGGTTTCATACTTTAG
This sequence comes from Discoglossus pictus, assembly GCA_027410445.1. Taxonomy (NCBI): domain Eukaryota; kingdom Metazoa; phylum Chordata; class Amphibia; order Anura; family Alytidae; genus Discoglossus; species Discoglossus pictus. Next base: position 294,111,567 of record CM050164.1, on the reverse strand, counting down.
GCAACTAATGGTAAAGAAAGAAAATAACTCTCCCAATACTTGCTTGGTTAGTACTAAACAAAATAAAACATTATAACATTCTGTTGGGATTTCCACCTAAAAACAAATATTATACTGTTACTAATCATATTTTACTAATTGACAAATTCTATCTCCATTTCCAAATTTCATCTCCATTCTACAATTTTAGATTATTTTTTATATTTGTATAATATCAGCAGAGCTGGATGTGTGCATTATACTCTTTTACCTACTCAATGTAAATTGCCTAAATTATTTTAGTGTTTAAAATAAGCGTTATTGTTAAATTGCCTTCAATAAAAGTCTTTGAAAGCATTAGTGGTGAACTGAGGTATAAAGTAATATTAATCTAATATATTTTGCAATTTAAATAGTGTGATTAATAAGTAATATTATCTATAAATACTGCCTAATGACACTGTGGCAGTGCTGTAAACACAGGTATCACATGCAATTATAGTCATTTGTTCGGCCAGCTCGTTCTATGAATACAAAAGAGAAATTACTGTCCAGTGGCCTGGCAAATATAAATTGCCATAAACTCAGGAAAAAACAAGCCTGTAACCACTCAATGTAGATGTCATTTTTAATAATACCAATGTATAGGAACACATCAGATGTTTGTTTTTTCTGTTCAGAAGAGTGCGTTTTGAACAAGCCAGTCAAAAATAAATTAGCTAGTTGCACTTGTGTCTTGCTAGTGTGAATGACCTTATACAAAGATATCAATTATCCAGTTTGTGGTTTATAAAAATATAGGAGTAGTTCAATAGGCTAATGCTGCCTTATCATAAACTATTTTCTGAAAAAAAACATATGTTAAAGAACAGTTTAATATATTTATATTTTTTATTTTATATATTATTTATATACTACTTTTGTTTTATTTTTATTTTTTATTTTTTTCTATTATGTTTAATGTGAATCCAACCATGTTACTTGAGACTTCACCTCATTCCTCCTGGACACATTTAGTTTAGACCAGAGGTTAACAAGCAATGGTTTGGACCACTACTGGTTCATCAGTTTCAGTCAGGTGGTCCATAGCACAACCTTGATTTAACGAGAATAATTAATCAAAATTACAAATATAAAGACAAATACATAAAAAGGTCACGACAAACTAGATACAAAATGCTATGGTATATATTCCATTATATCACAGTGTATTGTAATTTCTAACAATCAGGTAGAAAAATTATTATGAATTTTTCTAAGACACTCAGCAGCAGCAGGAGTAGTCGCTCAAGACCTCGGTGCAATATATAAAGATACATTGGGTCTCATCAAATTCTGCAAATTGTAGTTACTGAAGGCCATAAAGGAGCCGCAAAAGTTACGTCTATTAAATTGGCCTCTTCTAGCTTCCCGTAAACAATCTGCGGGTTACAGGCTGAAAAATAACTGCGGTTGCCAAAATCATAACTTTAACCCGGCTAAGCCTTTGATCTTTCAAGCCTGTAAATGTTACAATCGCAAATCGCTGCTTGCTATAATTCCCCAAAGCCGCACATGCTTTCAAACGAGCAAATGGCAAATGTAGCCAAAAATCCTACAGATACTAGAGAGGACTTGTAAGGGGGTTAAATACCTGTACGTAGCACTATAAATGCAAATAAAAATTCAATACTTTACTTTAAAATACGGAAAAAGTGATGAAAGACATTAGAATAAATTACACAACAGTCTCAAGCTCGCAAATCTGCAACTAAATATTTTTTTTTTTTTACGTTTTATGTTATATCAATCGCGGGAATCAAGGGGTTAATACATATCAGGCCACCCACATGAACAAGACCGGTTTCTTCATTCATTTTTATTGATGTTTACATTGCTGGATTATGAGTCGGGTCACATATCGGACTTCGAAACACTAGTTGATTGAAGTTTAAACTGCACCTTTAACTGACGTCATGATGACGGTCTCATTTACTATTGGCTGTGTCTCAGCAGCAACTTATGGGCTTGCCTCGTTGATCGTGATCAGGCACTGAAATTATACATATGGAAGCAGGGTTTGCGAGATTAAGCCTTCAGATCCGGACTTATGGATTTGTTCAATTTAATCACTTTGTAACTCCTGCAAATTTCAAGCTTGCAGACTTACGGGCTGTATAAAGGTAGCTGCAGGCTTGGAATTTAATGAGGCCCATTGTATATCCTGCTTTTAAAGATCACGTTTAAACATTGGAGAACCTTTTTTAGTAAAAAAGTATGATGCTTTAGAAATTGTAAATGTCTTTGAAAGCATTAGTGGTGAACTGAGGTTTAAAGTAATATTAATCTAATATATTTTGCAATTTAAATAGTGTGATTAAGAAGCAATGTTATCTATAAATACTGCCTAATGATATTGGTGCAAGTGTTATAAACACAAGTATCACATGTAATCACATGTAACTGTATGCATTATTATTCTGCCAACTCTTTCTATGAATACAAAATAGATATTACTGTCCGGTGGTCTGTCAAATATAAAATGACTTCTGCTACCTTCCTCTTGTCTTCAGCTTTTAAGTTTTACAGAGGAGAGATGATCTAGGAATCCAACTGCTGCTGAATGATTACACTACTTATGAATACTCAACTGACTAAAACACCCTTAATTAGCCGTTATAAGAATTGTATCATTTAGTAGGTGACTATAGGCAGAGAGAGCCCACACATTCTTTCTCCTTAAGGTTGATTTTCTAAATATAAAATAATTTCTTTCCTTGCAAAACCTTCTGAATGTTTGAAACCTGCTCTTTTAAAATCTCAAAAGCTATATTGGGACTTCTCTGGCCCCAAGAGATTTTGCGGCTTTATATTAGAATAAAAATACTTACATAAAACCAATACAAAATCATATTCTTAGTGGATCAAGCAAGTCTAACTTGAAGTGAATTTATAAAAACAAAATTGTTGTCATTGTGCATAACATTCCTCCAAGGATCCTAATAAACATGGTACATTGTGGTGTCTAATGACTGCAACGCACAACGACAGGGACAATTCTAAAACATCAACCTTATAACTGAACAGTGACGGGTTTGTAGATATCATTATAAGCTGAGAAACACCCACATTTGTGCTGCAGGTGAAGAATGATGGCTTTGACAAAAGACATATGGTATGATTTAATCAAGAGGTGCAAAGGCACAGAGGAGCTTCTCCTGCTATTGTCTAAGTTATTGCTGTGTTATCTCATTCCAAAGTCTGATAAATGACCTGTGCGGGGATATAAAATATATTAAGTGTACACAAGAAGTACTGTGCTTGACTCCTTGTTACTTTCTGTTCACTTCAATGATTGTTAACCCAAAATGGAACAATAATACTGTAACTTTCCCTCTTTCACGTTAAGTATCTGGGTTCCTGCTATACATGTTTAATTACATTAACTTGTTACATCATGTTTATTAAATAACAATATCTCTTGTCTTAATTTAAATACCATACGCTATTATGCATTTTCTGCAATGCTTTTAATAGATCTTGAAGTTTTACATTTCGCCAAGTACAATATAGACTATGTGTCACCTTGGAATCTATAGGATGGGACCTTCCATAGGAGATCTTTCACTACAGTGCCATACATTTCCCACAGCAACTGAAGTAGTAGTTTGGAGAAAAGGAATTAAATAAGTAATAATATTACATGTAAAATGTTATTGCACGAACTTCAGAAATAGGTGGCATCTAAAACTGGTTGCCTCGTAACTTCCAACTGCTATATGTGGGTGTGTACTTTTGAAGTTGTACATGAGCTATGTGTTGTACTCATTAATATGAATTTGCATTGATTTCATCTATATTATCTGTATTTATTAGTTTATTGGCATAAACCCAATACAGATTGAATTAGATTAGATTAAAGAAATACTCCTGATAATTTTTTACCTTTCTGCTCTGTTGAAAATGCTTTTTTTTGGCAAATGAGGCAAAAGGGTGAGAAAGAGTTTAGAGAACATGATGACTGGGGCGTATTTGGAGACAAAACTATGCAGTGTACGTTTTTTTAAGGATTTTTTATATTGAAGTCAGGTTTTATACTTTCATTATGTACATTATGGGAGCCAGTGGTAGGACTGACAAAGGCGTGCAGTAATGCAAGTGTTAAGTAGTGTAAATCTAGCAGAGGAATTCATGAAGAATTGTAATGTGGCAGATGGTTATATGGGAGAATGATGAGTAGTGAGATGATGTTGCATTTCGTTAGAATAACGGGTATATTATGGATTATTTAGGTGAAGCAATTAGAATTTATTATCTACTTCTTAACCCATTTAGTTTTATGTAACATAACAATTTTGCCATCTACATAATATATATTCTACAATCTTCCCTCTATCAGCTTACCAAAGTGCATTCAAAACCATTTTCATAATTTCCCTTAAAGAACCACTGTAGTGCAAGAAAAGTCACATTTTTGTTAAGTATGGAACAAATTAAAATCATTGGCATCTATGTAAGCTATAAGGATACAAGCACCATCAGAGAATATATATATTTTAACAGGCTCTGCTTTTGTATATAATAATTCATATTTTCTGTCTTCAATACTATCTGAAAGGGGATTTGCTTTTATATTTAGCAGTGAAGGGAGGTGGAAGATAAAGGAATATTGTAGTTAGTATTTGACACCTACCATATCTTCATAAGTAGACAGTCACACTTGCTACTTAGAGTGAAAACAGTATCTTACTTTGTTGGAGGATAAGGGAACATCATTCATTTATAGGGGTTATCTGACTTCCAACAAATATTATTGACCCCTGTAGGCACTTTCTTGTATAGGTAAGTTGGAAGGGGGTTATAATTTGCACCAAGGCCCTCAATTCACTAGCTCCACCACTGCCTCTGACACACTGGAAATGAGCAGTTTACATGTTACTCTAAAATACATATTCGAATACAATTGGCTATGGAACAACACATAATATTGTGTATTTCAATTTCATAGTGATATAGTATCAATAGATTTCATTGTGATGGATACAAGCATAGTTCTCCAGTCATTATTTACAGCGCATGTCTACATGGCTGGATTTATAACTAGGTGAACAAAGCAACTGCCTAGGGGTCATTCCCTAAGCCTACATTTTAGATATAAATCTTTTCTTTCCTAGCTAGGTGCCATAAGTAAGAATGCTCTTTCTTTGGGGCAGGAGAGAAGGTGGGTGTGAGATAGGTTTCCATCTTTTCATGCCAGGTTAGTAAAAAGCAGTGTCTCTTGCCCTTACCTGTAAGAGGAATCATACATTATACTGTGAGTTGATTAGGCAAGTTTGAGTTATCACATATATAGTTGTGAGCATACGAGGATCGCAGTTGCTGGCAAGGAGCGCCTCGCAAACTTTACGTTGTATCACAAACAACATACGACACAGCAACTGCGACCCTCGCAAACTTTACGTTGTAACGCAAACAACATACGAGACCACTCATTACGACCTCGCAAAAATCGGCCCCAACCCGCGAACAGGAAAAAACGAAAAAAACAATAAATACACACAGCACATACATAAAAAGCTTACCTACAGCAAGAGGGAGCATCCAGGACCTCAAAAAATGAAGTTACACCTTAATTTAACTCAAAGTTTAGACATTTAACATTTAACTTGAGTTTAGACACTCAAAAATTCGCTAAGCGAGAGAATAAATGGCCGCCGAACAAAACGAAAACGAGGCTACAGCACTCTAAACACGCAAAACACCACAAGAAACACGCAAAACACCACAAAAGACCTACGGATATTCTGCTACAGACGTATACCACACATTACCCGACATTTTAGAACAATAAAGTAATTCTATATTATTTTATATTCTTTATAAAACAGAAATAATGTAGAATACATTTTGCATACCTTTATTTTTTCATACACAAATAAACAATATCGCCCATATGTTTATTTCTGCCTCATATTAATAAGCAACTTCATCTATTTTTATTTTTTTTCATGTATAAATATACTTAGTGCAGCAAAGTTGATTTGACCTTTAGCTGCAAGATTTTGGTAAAAAATGATTTTTTTAACAAATTCAACTAATGAAGTATTTGATATTATTTATAGTTATATAGTATACTATATTTGGCACCTCAGAACAGGATTTGTTTTTCTGCTGTTTCTTTGATCTTGTTTCCTTCTTGTGAAAACATAGCCACATACATGAACAGTAAAAAAATAACAATGGGGACTACACACTGAAATGCAGTAGTTATGAACTCTGCCTTCCATGATAAACAAGGGAACTGGATACTGGACATAAGATCTACCATACCTTACTGCATGGACATATTTAGGTTTTATGCTGCCCTAGGCCATTTAGGATTGTGTGCCCCCCATGCCCACTTGCATCTCATTCTTTCCCATTCCTGTATCTCAAATCATAAGTATATATATATATATATATATATATATATATATATATATATATATATATATATATAATGTTAGAAGTGTCAAGAACACTTACAGACAGAAGTAGAACCACATATGTCACACATTTCTGTGCATATATAAAGATATTTCAATGTACTGCATCTTCAGGCAGCCTGCTGCCCTCTGGAAATGTGCTGCCCAAGGCCTGAGCCCACTGGGCCTACATAGAAACACACCCCTGCCTTACTGTCTGAATCAGCAATCATAAACAGTGGCATTAAGTTACTCATCCACTCTTATCCACATGGTATTTCTCTATCATATCCTACTTTGATTTATGTGATATTTGTCATACTATCTCCTCATTAAAACTCTCCAAAAAAAAATCACATTTTTAGAGAAATATATAATTTGTGGCTCATACTCATGCATAAACCACACATGCTATGGAGACACACTCTTTTGCTGCTTTATAATATATCCTGACAATCAGCCACCTTCTCCAGTGATCTAACTTATTGACTAAGGAATATCACCAAGCACCTTTGTGCCACTTGTGTTTCACATACTGAACAGTCTCCTCTATATTATGAGCTCTAAGGAGCAGTGACTTAATTTCCTCCACTCATGCCAATTGCAATTGCACAATTGTAATTTATTTTATATTCAAATTAACTCAAACTAAATGTAGATCATGTTGAAGTATTCAAACTATCTCATTCTACTACACTCTGGCACATTTCTGTTGCCATACTTGGATGGCCAAAAATGTCTTAAATAAATATATACCAGTATTTGTGAATGATTCTCTATAGTTTTATATATAGAAATATGTCATATCTTTATGTTATCACCTGTCTTTATATTATTTTCTTCCTTCCTTTTTTAGCATTGTCCATCCTATTGCTTTCATTAGAGGATGCAACATCTTGCAACAATCCATGGCTGTCCCCTCTAGCAATAAAGGTGTGAACAGGTGCCAGCTGTTTGCAGAACAATACAATTAAAATTTGGTGTTAACGAGTTTCCTAGAGTAAAAAAGTGTGTTTTAAACTTAATGATTTTATGCAAAACATCCTTACCAAATATTCTAAACATCTGTATTCACGCTTTAAGCAATGGTTTTATATTTGAACCAATAGCTGACTTTTTGGGCAATAGTAAAACATTATGTTTTGTCAAACCCTTACCAGTTATTTTTTACACATATCCGATTGATTTTCCTTTAAGGACGTTTTAATACGGAAGATCCATCCAAATCAGCATCTCATTTTCCAGTGTGTTCTGGATGAATGAAGATGGACTTATTTTGCTGTGGTTGGCATTTTCGATATGCATGCAAGCATCAAATCGATATCAGGATACTGCATTTAATAATTCCATGTAGATTTGTCTTAATCATAAGCAAGCTGAATCAGATGCAGTGAAATAATTCAAGAGATCATCATTGAACATCCATTTTACTCTCAAAAAATGTTTTCCAATACTGCATATTAAATATAGCACTACATTTGCCTTACAAACACATGATACAGAAATAACATTACATGATAAATTTAATTTCATCACCTCTTTTGCATATTACTCTCCTAATTTGCCCCCATTGCAGTAGAACAGTTCTTAGATGTCAAAATAAACAAATTTACATAAAAAAGATGATTTGATTATTTTATAAATTGACATCAGTAAAGTCTATATACTGTGGTAAAGTGTCAAGTGCAGATTATTAATAGACGAAGATTTAGCAATCAAGGGATAAGATATCTTGATGGAAAAAGCAGCAAAATGTATTCAAACTAAATACTATACAAATATTATAAAGTAGCCCATTAGACCCAATCAGACTGCAGGAGCTTGGAAGCTGGTCTTTAACTGGAGGGCAAAGATCCAGCCCAAAACTAGGCAAGCACATCCACCATAAAGAAATGTATTACTATATCAGCACTATATTTCATATAAACGTCAAATTAATTCCCCACAATCTATCAATAATTATATAAATTATCTACAACATGAAAACCCCAAACTGAATGCATGGGGGGATAATGTAATAATTGCATGAGTGGTGTCTTCACCCTCCCTGAAAAACGTACACATACATAAGAAAAGGTCTGGCACAAGTAAACAATTAAGAAAAAGAGTTCACAGTCTAGTATACAAAACACATACACAAGCACATAAGAAACAAATAACCACTGGTCACCCATAATACAAAATCACTAACCATTATAGCATAGACTAGCGAATTGCCCGTCAAAAAATGATGGCAATCAAATCGTAAGGTAGTGTTTGGTGTGTAATACTAAAATATATAATAGATGAATAAATGAATACACTTTACCTATTTTGAAGCATTGTGTTGAAGAGCTGACAATCTGTTTTCATGTTGCTGCAGCATTAGTGGTGTGGAGCTGCTGTGTAAGCGTGGTGAATGTGTGCAGTGTAAGAGTGTGCGTGCGCGAGATGAAACCGTTAGCGTAGTGGTGTACTTGCGCATTGGCGTAAAATGGCGGGTTATCTGTGTTATGCGTCTTTGCTGATTATCCGTCGGTGCTTCGTGGTGTTTTACGAGTTTCGTGTGTTGTTTTGCGAGTGTGTTGTGGTGTTTTACGTGTTGAGAGTGCTGTAGCCTCGTTTTCGTTTTTTTCGTCGGCCATTTTTTCTCTCGCTTAGCGTTTTAAAGTGTTTTATTTTTATTTAAATGAATGTGTAACTTGGTTTTTTGAGGTGCTGGATTGTTCCTCTTGCTGTAGGTAAGCTTTTTATGTGTGTGTTGTGTGTATTTATTGTGTTTGAAATGTTTGTATGTCGGCGTGTTGCGTCCGATGTTTGCGAGGTCGTAATGTGTGCTAACGTGTCTCGTATGGTGTTTGCGTGTGTAGCCTCGTTTTCGTCTTGTTTGGCGGCCATTTTTTCTCTCGCTTATCAAATTTTTTATTGTGCAAACTCTTTTATTTTGAGTGAAATAAAGGTGTAAGTTGCATTTTTGAAGTCCTGGATGCTCCCTCTTGCTGTAGGTAAGCTTTTTATGTATGTGCTGTGTGTATGTATTGTGTTTTTTATTTTGTAATGTTCGCGAGTTGCATCCGAGTGTTGAGAGGCCGTAATGTGTGTGAACGTGTGTGGTATGTTGTTTGCGAGTGTCGTAATGTGTGTGTCGTGTTATTTGCGTTGCGACGTGAAGTTTGCGAGGGTCGCAGTTGTTGGCATGGAGCGCCTTTGGCGCTTCATGCCAGCAACTGAGACCCTCGCCCAGTGCCATCGCTTTGCGAGGGCCGCGGCTCGCGCCTCACACACAATACATCATTATATATATATATGTATACACACTGCACATTACACACACCTCACACACAATACATATAATACATTATACACCTATAATCTGTATAATATAAGTGTGTATAAAATCTATAATATATTTATAATATGTACAGTATATATATATATATATATATATATATATATATATATATATATATATATGTCCCAGTGCACATTTTGTTGTATATATGTATTTTTTTTTATTAGTTTATGGCCTCCAGCCCATGATGCCATGTCCCCCAGGCTAAGCCTTCATGTCCCCCAAGACCAGGCCTCCATGGGCCCAATCAGTCAGATCTATCACTATCAGTCAGACCCATCAGACTACTTATATATATAATGTCCCAGTGCACATTTTGTTGTATATATGTATTTTTTTTTATTAGTTTATGGCCTCCAGCCTATGATGCCATGTCCCCCCAGGCTAAGCCTTCATGTCCCCCAAGGCCAGGCCTCCATGGGCCCGATCAGTCAGATCTATCACTATCAGTCAGACCCATCAGACTACTTACATTCATCGAAGCTGTTCAATTATCCACCACTATGCATCTCCTGCCTGTGCGTTTTTCTGCAGAGGCAAGGACTTCCTGAATGACTTTGCATGCATGTGACGTAATTCTGAAACTCCCTGCCTCTGCAGAAAATGTGCAGGCAGGGGAGAATTGAAATGCTCCAATGAATGTAAGTAGTCTGATGGGTCTAATGGGGAATGGCGTTCTGCTCCCTCTCTCCAGCGGCGTGCACACGCAGCTCCCTCTCTCCAGGGGCGTGCACGCACAGCTCCCTCTCTTCGCAAAGGCTGCAAATGCTGGCAAGGAGAGCGCTCCTTGCGGCGGGGTATTGTGGGGAGGAGGTGGCTGATCCATCCCAGCAACTGAGGCCCTTGCCCGCAGCCCTCGCTCATCGAGGGCCGCAGGCTCGCTATGCGAGCCCGCAAGTGTGAGCAACGGGCCGTACGCTGCGGGCAAGGGCCTCAGTTGCTGGGATGGAGCGCCGTCCCAGCAACTGAGGCCCTTGCCCGCAGCCCTCGCTATGCGAGGGCCAAAGCTCGCTGCGCGAGCGGCAGCCCTCGCTTTGAGAGGGCCGCGGGCTCCATACTCGAGCCCGCAAGCGTGAGCAACGGCCCGTACGCACACAACTATATATGTGATGAGGAGACAATGACTAACATAGGAAACATAATCAAAGTGTAGCACAGCACTTCCACAACACTCACAAACACTTGAATATAGAAATTGCAAAACATTCAATCAATTGGCAAATTTCCCCACTGCCTTGCCCTTATATTTAGCAATCTCTGCATAATCTCCAACCTTGTCATCCTCCAACCCCTCTATCTGACCACCACCTCCTCACCTCCAATGCCACCACACCTTCCACTTATTTACCTTCTTCAGTCCCCTCCACCAGAACCAAAAACCTAAAATCACTTGACCCACAACAACTGCTGCAACCCCTTCACAGCTCCCTCACCAACCTCACCTGGCCTGATATTACCACCTCACAGTACAACAAGATACTAACTTTTATACTTGACCCTCTTGCTCCCACAACTACAGGCTGAGCCCCTCGCTCTCCTCCACATCCATGGCATACTACACACACAATACATACAAAGGTGCTCCTGCACTGCTGAATAATGATGGAAGAAATGTCTCACTTTAGCATACTTCCTGCAAGTTTATTCTATGCTCATTCTTCTCTGCTCTCAACGTTGCCAAACAACACTTTTTTCAATATGAATATAATCCTTGTCCTCCAACCCCAAATGTACAGTATATTCTCTACATTCAACATTCTCTTTTGCCCACCTCCTATCCCTTCCTGACTCATGGCTGAAAACTTTGCCAGTCATTTTAAAAATAAAATTGATTACATCCTATACAAAATCCTCTCATCAAAACACACACTCAACAAACCAATAACACCAAGCCTTTGCCCCATCTACAATGGGCTCTTTTGATTCTATAACTAAGGATGCATTCTCTCATCTTGTATCAAGCCCTCAAGGGAAGGATAGTAGCTATGGGAAGAGGAGCAGCAATGAATATAGGTCTTGAGCAGGAGCAGCTATGGGAAAGGGTTTTGGGGAGGGATGCTGTTATGGGAAGTGATATTGGCTAGGGGCACTGAGTGAGTTGGTACCAGGGGGGCCAGTGCAAAACATTTTTTTAAAAGCATGCCACAAGGGAGGGGGCTTCAACATTTTTATTTACATCAGGGCTCTACCACTGTTCCCTATTACAACTCTGATCCATAATTAATGCCTCTGCTAGACCCATCTACTCAATGCTCAATGTCTCTTAGTGCCTCTCTGCCAGTCACTCCACTGGCTTCTCATATAAAATCCTGTCCATAACATATTAACGCTTAACAAAAGTGCACCCCCTTATATATCTGCCTCATATGAAAATACTCCATCTGCAGCCCGCTTTGCTCTGCTAATGATCTTAATCTTTCCTCCTCTCTTATTACCTCCTCTCACTTCTACATTAAGGAGCTTTTTACATGCATTTTATCCTGCCCACTGGCTGTTGCATAAGCAATTAACAGACAGCTCAGTCTATGTGTATTGTGTGAGACTCTATGGGAGAAGGATCTCACTGATAGCACAGCTTTCCCCTGAACTCTGATTACACTGCACTGACCAGTTAACCCATAGCTTTCCTTTTTTTAGAGGAGTGCAGTATTCCATGCCTTCACAGAAAGATGTGGTAAGGATGAAATTTGTGTTTGTTTGTATCACTGCAGCGAGCACCAGAGAATGGAGCACTGAGCAGTAACTCCCCTGAAAGTGGTCTGTATCACGACCCACTCTCTGGCTGGGGTCTGCTGACTTGATTTGGGTTACTCTGGACCTTGGAGTAGCTTTGAGTACAGGAACATCATGTCTCAGCCCTTGGTTTAGACCGAGCAATATTGACAGTAAGTCTGACGAATCTTACTGCAAGCATATGTCCCCGGGTAAATAATACATCTACACACCACGTCTTGATGAAAATTATGAACAACTTCTTTATTTTTACACAAGTATTTAAACAACTCACAAAACCAGTACAGGGAGTGGCTACCCCTTTGTCCAACCCTTATCTTCCTCTTGGCCAATGGGGTAATCTCCAGAGTAATTTTATTACCTCTAGCCAATGGACTAGAGGTAAGCTCTGGGAACTTCCAGACCCCTCCCCTGGGCCGCCCACTAGGTGTGGCTAACAGAGTCATTTGGGCGCTGGCAGTCAACAGAGACACATCTCTTTGCTATGGCCCAGGCCCTAGTATTGAGGCTGGAAGACCCTGTACTATACCATTGTCCTACGGTGCCTGGCAGTCTGGCAAATCTCTTTGTTCTGGCCTTGCTATCACTTCAAGTGTTTACTCTAAAGACCATATGGCCAACTCCTGACTGAGAGTTTATACAATGGGGAAGGGTTGACTAATTAAAACATAGCTATCACTCCCCAATACAATATACAATATAATACTAACATATTAATAACCTATAACCATATTTCCCCATTCCCACATGGTATCAGGGTGGGGCAAGTTTTCCACGTCAATCCATTTTATGCAGTAATGCTGACTTTATTTAATGGTGACAGTGGAACCCCCTATTCATACCATTTACAAGCAGTAACTTTGTGCCCAAATCTTTTGTTCTTCCACATGGCACCAGCATGTGTAAGATAATCCAGCCCAAAATGGCTACTGCTGCCAGTCACAAAATGGCCCCAGCATAGTTCACACCAAATCCAATATGGCCCCTGGGTGATTCATGACAACACCTCCCCAAGCGTGGCAGGAAACATCCCTGATTTTTCCAGCTACGCTGATAGTCATGAATGTGCTGGTTTGGCCCTCTGTATGCTATGCCAGTTCTTGTTTGTCCCAAGGTGCAGAGTAAAAACCTCCCCCAGCCCTTGGCCTTGCTCCCACTGTATAGAGCAAATTGCTCTTCCCATTCACACCCACCCAAATAGTCCAGGGTACCTCCCCAATAATCTGGTATCCCAGAGTACAACAGGTGGGCCACAGTTTCTGTCCCATAGCAACTCTGTTCCCCCCAGCCAGTCCCCACAGATGGGCTGGGATCTCTAATACAGTCTCTGGGCCTATGGGATTGCAAAGGGACCGTTCCTCTTGGCTTTCTTCCTCTGGTCCAGCTGTTTCCGTTGCTGCTTGGGGAGCTACGCTGCTCCCACCCAAGCTGTGCTTACCTTCCTCCATTGCCCGGGGTTGAGCAACTTTATCCCAGTCCTTTCTGTTGAACTGGATCTTTGGAGTGGTGTCTGTTCCAGTGGGCCCCTGGACAATGGTTATCCAGGGTATCTCCCCACTTGGTACACCCTCTTTCATGGTGCCACTCTGCACCCATAATGCTTTTGCCAAGGCTGGCATGCTTGCTGCCCCCGCCTGGCTCTTTGTGCCCGTGGCACTCTCTTGCTGTGTGAGGTCAGGTTCCCTGTAGCCAGAAACCAATTCCTTTCCCTCCCCACAGTCTCTTACACAACCCTCCTGGGCTCTGTGCTTCACTAGCACCTCTGGGGACAACTCCCCTGGACTGTCAGGGTACAGACAGTGGTTATCTGATGCAGGCTGGGGAATCTCATCATTCCCTTCCAGCCTGGCCTCTAAGGCTCCCTTCCCACCGTCCATTACATAATAATCCAGAGCCTCTGGCTCCATTAGCAGTTCTGGCCAACACACTTTGCCTAGAACTTCTGAGGGCAGACTTAACTTATCTGGCCCTAGCTTGTGAGCAGTTCCCACTTCCTCTGGGATTAAATCTCTTGGGGTATCAGGGGGCAGACATGGATTATCTGACCCCACCCAGGGAACATTCCACTGGGTCTCTGGCTCTTTGGGCTGGTGACTAGGCCCTGACACAGTTACTGCATGTTCTAGGGGCAAACATTCTCCATCCCCAGGAGTTGGCAAAGGAACAGTGTTTACCCCTTCCCACTCCTCACTTTGTTTACAGTCTAGAAATGCCTCTCCCCAGTTCCAGTGAGCATACTCACTCTGGTACATACCGTCTGAGTTGTAAAAATACTTCTTGGGTATCGCATCCCACAATTCCACATACTCAGCCTCCAGTTGCAGCTCTTGCTGAATCAGGGGTTCCAGCAAAGGAGCCTCCGGGAACCATGCTTCCAGTCCCAGACCCCAGCAGCGTTCAACAAACAAGTTATTATGCCTCCTTGCAGTTCCCATGCCACATTCCGGATCACCATTCAGAATCTTACCGACCCCATATTCTAGATCCAAACGAAAATAGAGATCCTCTCTCCGGCCACCCAAGGACTCTATCCTGGCAAGGTACTGTTCCTCCAAGTCCATCTCTTTCTCTACCAGTTCCTCCAACCAGCTTGCCAGCTCATGGCCATGCCATAATTGCAGGAATGCCATCCATTGATTTAGCAGGACCCTTCCTCTGTAGTCCTCTTGGATAAATCCGTCAATGCTGTCTTTATCATCCTGGGACTGTTTAAAATTCTGATTTGCCAGTTTGACTCTTACTGCCATCTCTGCAGGGATGACCCCAAGCCTTTGCTGAGCTTGGACACTCACCCCTGTACGTTCTTCCTGTATTTGCTGCTTTATTAGGTTCAGTCCTTTAATTGCCTCTTCCAGCGTTATCCCCCCGGGGCAAAACTCTCTGGCTATACTGAACCTGCGTCTTGCCTCCTTGGAAATGTCCTCATACTGCTGCTCCATTTTCTGGTCCTTCTCAGAGTACCCCACCACTGTGCCACCAATTATCACGACCCACTCTCTGGCTGGGGTCTGCTGACTTGATTTGGGTTACTCTGGACCTTGGAGTAGCTTTGAGTACAGGAACATCATGTCTCAGCCCTTGGTTTAGACCGAGCAATATTGACAGTAAGTCTGACGAATCTTACTGCAAGCATATGTCCCCGGGTAAATAATACATCTACACACCACGTCTTGATGAAAATTATGAACAACTTCTTTATTTTTACACAAGTATTTAAACAACTCACAAAACCAGTACAGGGAGTGGCTACCCCTTTGTCCAACCCTTATCTTCCTCTTGGCCAATGGGGTAATCTCCAGAGTAATTTTATTACCTCTAGCCAATGGACTAGAGGTAAGCTCTGGGAACTTCCAGACCCCTCCCCTGGGCCGCCCACTAGGTGTGGCTAACAGAGTCATTTGGGCGCTGGCAGTCAACAGAGACACATCTCTTTGCTATGGCCCAGGCCCTAGTATTGAGGCTGGAAGACCCTGTACTATACCATTGTCCTACGGTGCCTGGCAGTCTGGCAAATCTCTTTGTTCTGGCCTTGCTATCACTTCAAGTGTTTACTCTAAAGACCATATGGCCAACTCCTGACTGAGAGTTTATACAATGGGAAAGGGTTGACTAATTAAAACATAGCTATCACTCCCCAATACAATATACAATATAATACTAACATATTAATAACCTATAACCATATTTCCCCATTCCCACATGGTATCAGGGTGGGGCAAGTTTTCCACGTCAATCCATTTTATGCAGTAATGCTGACTTTATTTAATGGTGACAGTGGAACCCCCTATTCATACCATTTACAAGCAGTAACTTTGTGCCCAAATCTTTTGTTCTTCCACATGGCACCAGCATGTGTAAGATAATCCAGCCCAAAATGGCTACTGCTGCCAGTCACAAAATGGCCCCAGCATAGTTCACACCAAATCCAATATGGCCCCTGGGTGATTCATGACAGTCAGCATTTCTCAAATTCTAGAGATGCAAGAGAGCAGAAACCTACATTTTCTGTCGGTAAGAAAAAAAATAGAACCTGTTTCCTTCAATCTGGAAATATAAGCCATCTGACAAAAACCTTAACTTAAATGAGGGACACGCCCCTGCAACCTGATTGGTTGCATCAATGAAGCAGACATGGAGCAGTCTGTTGGCAGACTTTTACACATATAAACACACATTTTATTTGATTTCTCAGTGAAAATACATGTATTTCACTAATTCAAAATTTATTACCAACTTGCTTTAAGATGTCTTTGCAGTGATGTGGTCGAATTTGTGTTGAATTAAGTGGCCATTTATTCAGTGTGACCTTGCATTTGTTATCCTTGTGTCTCACACCCTTACCTTCTAGATCGTGAGCTATTTGGAGAAGGGACCTCAGCTCTGTAGCACCAAGTTATTTGATGTCCCTATTTCATGTATAATATTTGTATTGTACTGTACTTTGACTTGTATTTCTACTTACATTGCAATTGATCTATACCTTTGTAATTTGCTAATTGTACCCACTGTTCTTTATTCTACTTTGTAAACAGTGCTATCGAAAATGTTGGAGCTTTATAAACAAAAAGTAATATTAAATAATACGTTTTCATGGTTTGGGGAAAATAACCAGGGATTTCAAACTTTTGTGTACTAGCCATGCAAAATGAAATTCCCAAATGTTCATGATCCTAGATGCTAGACTTCAGCTGTAGATAAAACAAGGTTGAACATTTCGTCATGACTTAGACATTATAGCATATATTTCTTTGTCATAAAGCATAGCATGCATTAAGTAATATTTAGAAATGAAACCAAGCCATAATTGAGTATACTTTAAATCAAAGGTGTATCCATGCTTTAGGAAGGCCATGTGCTGCATTTATGTAACCTTGTTGATGATCTGATTTCTTCTGATGAAGTATCTCCATGGATGCCAGGTTGAGGATTGCACGAACACACCAACTTCAGATCTGATAATACTTGCCATGAGTGTGACTTTGGAGCTGGAATATACTGGATCCCTGCACTGCGCTCTATCCAGGCTGGTAACATATATTCCATGTTCCCCTGTTGAATTATAAATGGATATCTTATTTTTTTCTTTTCAGTACCTACTGGACTAGCTTGTAAATACTCTTCATGTTCCCTACTGTTTGGAGGACCTATGTGAAATACATTTACATTATTATCAGAGGGATTGTATATAATGTAGTGCGACACAGGCCTTTCAACCAATAGAAAGCAGTCTAGCCACAGATGATTGACAGAGGGAGATTATAAATTTGCGTTCCACCCGCCCATGAATTGACTGTGCTGTATTTTCTTTTGAAGTAGCACGCAAGTCCTGGAGTTTTTTTTTTTTTAAAGTGAGACAGAGCAGGAGTTTTTTCAGAGCAGTAATTTGCAGTTTTGTTCTTTTACTTTCTACTATTTAATATTTTACACTTAGTCCTTGAATACACATGTTTACAGATTACACATATTTGCAATATACATAATTTAAAAAACACGCATAATTAAAAAAATACACATAGGTCACACCATACACACTATAATGAGTGGGATTGGGTCACCAGAGACCTTCTGAGACAGGTGCCCGCCTCTGGCGCTTCAGGCCTCATGGCCCAGCAGGACCCAGTCTCCATGTCAGGTGAATATCACATACACCAACATGCCACCACATGTACATCACACACACTACACATGTACATGATGACCAACAAGGATACTGACATGTCAGCTCCATGGAATTAACAAGGGATAGATGGATGCATCACTAAATCCATGAAGCTGATAAATCAGTGTCATTCCTGGGCACAACAACAGTAATCAACCAATAGATAGTGCATGAAGTGGTGTGCCCACTGCAGCCTATGCAGTTACAGACCACAGTTGGAATCAAGATAGCATTAGGAGACAAGAACGATCAAGACCAAGAGCCAAATAATAGATCACATTTAGCAAATGATAG
This sequence comes from Discoglossus pictus, assembly GCA_027410445.1. Lineage (NCBI taxonomy): Eukaryota > Metazoa > Chordata > Amphibia > Anura > Alytidae > Discoglossus > Discoglossus pictus. The sequence goes on along the minus strand of CM050164.1, from coordinate 294,093,128 downwards.
CTAATCTGAGTTCCAATAAGGAGTATCATCCAGGTTCAAGCCTAGATGTCAGATAGTTAGGAATGCACACAAAACAATATTTTATTAATTATACTAATGACATATACCTTTCTTTTCTCTCTTTCAGCATCAAGGAGGTCTGGGTCCAGAGATTTTTAGTTTTTTTCACCACCCTCTATTTGTGAAACTGGATTGGATTACACAGTCCAGAGGTTGAATCATCTGTTTCCTTGAGCAGATCTAGACAAGTTGTAAGTGCTATGCACATTAATGGTTTCTTAAATTAAATGGAGTGATTTGTGATGATCCTTTTTTTCATCAGATTCCGGTTGCAGTGGTGTAGTGACCACATGTGACCCTGGTAGGTGCTATGCATCATGCTTATTCAAGACTATAACATTACCCCCTGTAGGTATCCCTTTTTTACCACAAGCCTCTTGCTCTCATGGGATACACCCACACCACACCGCTGATATTAATACACAGTCTTGACCATTTCTGATTGTGCTCTGTGTATGAAATAAAGATTTGTTATACCGTTCTCACTGTGTCAGTGTGTTTTCAATGGTTGGGGTTTTCAATGGTTATAGGACATCCACATACATCACATATGTGTCACATTCCTATATATGTAAACTAATGAGCCCTAGTTACTATGCAATAGATCAATACATATAACAATAATAATAGTCATAATAGCATCAGATAGAGGGTCAATACACATGCAAATGTCCAATTAGTGATATTGTAGCATATCAGCATTCCCTTGAGGGCCTACTAACAATATGATAGGTGATACTGGAGTGGGTTGCCAGTTCCTTCTATAGTGGACTGTGATTTGTCTGACCTGTCTGCTATGACCTGCCCACCTACAGTGGCCCTACATGGTATAGTTCACAGCTTCATTCTGGTAAACAAGCCCCTTCACCACAACTACTTCGCAATCCAGAAGGGGACCAGGGGAACATACACCACACTAATATAAATTGATGAATAGCAAAACATAATGGGAGGTCAACAAATGGGAATGGGTATACATCTTGGCACATGGCCACCTGCAATGGCATGGGACTTTCCAGGATGGGCATAGTGGAGATTACCCCTGATTGAGGGGAGTTGGCTGTTGATCCACGTACCTCTGCACAGCCTCCATGTGTGTTTTGCACAGTCCACTAGAGAAGGATACACACAGAGACATTGTGTGTGGATACACACAGAGACATTAGTAGGTGTGCTGCAGTCCATAGGGTCACAGAACTGAGGGACTGAACAGCCATATGTGAAATGTTCCCCTGGAACTTGATATATGCCATGTGGGGGTGTAATTTGTCCACTATTTGTTGTCCAAATGTAGATGTGATGAGTGAAATGTATATAAGATGATCTTTGTATTTTTAGGGTCCATATTAGAACCTCTGTGAATGTGAAAGGGTTAATATGTCAGCCATTTGCATGTATTTGTGTTGCAATTTGATGAGGTAGTGTGTCTTTAATAGCTTTCAGCATGTTGCAGCATGGCTTTTCATATTGGCATATGCATTACCATTACAACCTTTGTGGAAATTTTATTTTTTTCAATATTTGTGAGTTGTTGTGCATGTAATTGTAATGCCTTCCATTGCTTTCCCCATGTTTTAAAGTGCATTGGTGTCTTTATATTGTCATTTGCAGTGTTACAAACTAGTCTGTAAACCCTTTGCTGGCCATATTTGGAACCCGTAAGCTTTGTGCTGCCATTTGGCATTTGCGGGCTTTATTGCGGCTGCGGTGTTGAGTGATTTTTGCAATTTTAGAGATCAGAAGTCTTGCGGCCATGAAAGATCAAAGGCTTTGGGAGGCTGTGAATTACGGGTATAACCATAGCCATTTCTTTAAGGCTGTAACTGGTAAGCGTTTGTAGCCCTCAAAAAGACACCAATTGAATAGCAAATTAACTTGCGACTCACTTACGGGCTACTGGATCGCCCAAAACCTCAATTGAATGGGGGCCTATATGTTTTAACATTCTAATCGAAAACAGCATAAAGCCTAGACTATACAGATTTATTATCACAAACTTAAATGATCTAAATCATCTTTATCCCCTTCGATTGCCTATTATTGCCTGGAGTTGAGACATATAACCTGAACACAATCAATCAATCAATAATTATCTGTGTGATCATCTGGAAATGAGAGCTAATCAGATCATTAAACATACAGAGTGTTTCAGTTCACTGAAGCAGCTTGGATCAATGTACAAACTATAGTTGCAACAACTTTTAACATATTTAAACTGTACAATCCCTTCAAAGCATCAATGAGCGACAGGGGCATCAAAAGAGAGCATATGTTATTTTAACCTATAGTTGCAGTTTTCTGATTTCCAAAGGTTGTAGTCTTTTAAATAGATTTTATTTATATATTTTTTTGTTTCACCAAGGAGATAATACATAATAAACTTAACTGCTTTTGCACTGTATATTTTACATTAGTTGATCCAATATACACACGTCTTGCCAGTTTTCAGTATTATTTGTGAGATGAGTAAATCTCTGTTTTGCTTCCTTACAACACTATAGCCTCCATTCATTTGAGCAAATGTTAATTACTGGAGCCCGTAATGTAGCCTGTCAAATAATTTGCTATTCAATTGGTGTCTTTTAATTACGCGAATGATTGCGGGTTGCAGGCTGAAAAACCCTGCGGTTGTCAAAATCGTAACTCCAACCCAGCTAAGCCTTTGATTTTTCAACCTGTAAATGTTACAATCACAAATCACTATTCAATTCCTACAATTCCTCAAGCCCGCAAATGTTTTCATACCTGTAAATGACAAATGTAGAAGAAAATCCTACGAGTACCAGATAGGACTCACAAGGGGGTTAAACACCTGTTCATAGCACTGTAAATGCAAATAAAAAATCAATACTGCACTTTAAAAGATGGGAAAAACAATAAAAAAACTTTTTTTTTACGTTTAATTTCTGTGTTATTTCAATCTCGGTAATCAAGGAGTTAATACATATCAGGCCACCAACATGGACTAGAACAGTATTGTCATTCATTTTTATTATTTTGTTCATTGCCAGATTGCGAGTCTGATCGCATATCGGACTACTAAACGCTTATTGATTGACGTGTAACCTCCATGTTTTACTGACATCATGAGGACAGTCTCATTTACTATTGGCTAAATCTGTTGTTATGGCCTTGCTTAATTGATCATGATCATGCTCTGAAATGCTACTTATGGGTGCATGGTTTATGGTTTAGTTTTCGGCCAGATAGCTGCGGGCAGACTTACGGCCAGTTTGAAGTCAACTGCGGGCTCACAATTGAATGGAGGCCTATATATGTTAGATGTGTGGTTCACTTTTGTCTTTCTAGGTGATGCAAGTGGCATCCTGATAACTTTTTTAAATTTGCACAATAGGCATTTTGCATTCAGCAAGATGAAATTCATATTAGCCCAGTCACACAGAGGTATGAAATATTACTAATGTTTTAAACTAATACTCAGTTGCTAAAGTACTTGTTACTACATTTAGTTTTAAATTATACTATATTTGGAACCTCAGCTATATCCCTTCACTAACTCAGGAAACAATCAACTGTGCCATGCCATACAGTAGGGCAATGGTCCCCAGACTAGTTGTCTGATTCATCTAACATGCAAATATGTAGGGATAGCCCCATTTGAATATCTGTTAGGCAGTTAGATGATTCATTATATTTATTCATAGCCTCATTCAATTGCAGGGATTTCGAGATCCGGTGTCGCAAGTAAACGTCGCAAGCTACTCTGCTATTCAGTTTCAAGCCTGTATGACTTTGGAATCCAACCTCCATATTTCATTGAAGTTACGGGCTTTGAGGTCATTCAAGCCCGTAGGACTCTGGACGAAAACTAAACATGAAATAAAGTATTATTTTGGTGATGTGCGAGCCTGAGAATGTTGTGCTTTTAATTCTAATGTCACCCATTGTGTTCCTCATCATTTACAGTGCTGGATTGATTTTAAATTTGCATTTAAAGTGCTCCTATTTGTCGGGCTTGAGCCACGAGTTACGGGCTTGCGGCCGCGATCATGTTCAAGCCCGCAAATGCTACTGTCGAGAGCATGGTTTCCAATTTTCGAGACCGGCGCCTAACTTGCGGGATCGGCCATTTGAATAGCACCTTAAATCGGGCCCGCAATTGTAAATCTTACTTTTTTGGATTTACAATCCTCAATTGAATGAGGCTATCAGTTTTTAGACAGAATTATATTTACTAGATTGTTTTCAAGCAGAATTATCCTGAAATCCTGATTTGTCTGAAGTTCATTGGGCATTTGATTTGGCAACCACTATACTTGTTTGTCCTGAGTCATTGCTCTCAGTGTTTCTAGTTATCTACTAAACAATGCCTTCCATGAACCCTTCTCAGTAATCTCACCAAAGATTAAAGCACGTACATTCTAACAAGTGCATTACAAGATGAGATTCAAAATATAATAATTTTATATTTTATTATATAGTGTTTTCTTTTTTACATTTACTATAGTTTTCAGTGTTTTCATAAAAAATAATTCTATGCTATTTCACTAATCCAATGATTACTACACACATTCTGTATATGTTAACTGGTGTTCATGGAGGAAATATTCTTGTAAGCTCTGATTTACAACATATACAGCATCTTGTTTTACTGGTAGCTAATCCATCTGATCTGAGGTATTTCTGAATGTACAAGCAAATGGAAAGATTTCCCTCACAGAACCACTCTTGGTTTGGTCACAGCATGTTTACAAAACATTAGTGAAAAGAGAGCATGGGAGATATGTAGGTTGCGGAGAACAGTCAGAGGCAAGAAATCAATTCTCATTCTAAGTGGAGATGTCATGATTCCATTTTTAAAAAGAAGATAAAGTCTTTCAGACTCCCTTACCCACTGATAGAAACTGCCATAAGTGAAAGAGCTCACATCCTCTCCAATGATGCACAAATTGCACTCTCGGTGGGTTTACACATCACTCTTACAGGAAAGCAGACAACGAGACAGGGATTTAGCTTTCAGTTGAAAAATGTTATGATTTATTATTTCAAATAAAAAAAAAATATGTGAGGCTTCAATATAAAAATCTCTTGCAGGAACCTTTTTTTTGTCTGCCATGGAAATAAATTTGACATGGGTCTATAACACATTTGCACAGCAGTGATCTGAAAAGACAGTATCACTGTCAGAAAAAGATATTTTAATGAGGACTGGATAACACACAAAACAGGTGCAATACTCATCATCTTTTAATATGTCTAAAAACCAACAGAAATGCCCCAAAGCAGAATTAATTTCACTGCTGTCTATTCATCTGTTGCCCTTTCTCCCAAAAATCAACTGATTCACTTTGCATTTTTGCAAGGTAAATGTCTAGTGGAATACACTCATTTTGCCAATGGAAATGGTAAGCATCCTATTGATTGAAGTCCATAATTGTATGTGGCTGCTCGGGGTAATACTTTTCTACGTTGAGTTTAGCTGCAGGCCACAACTGTATCCATTTACTTCTATAAAACCAAGCTTGGGGTTTGATGTGAGTGCTCTGCTGTTAATCAGAGTGAATGTGGCGCAGCAGTCTATCCACTGATCACATTTGTCAAATCGGATATCTTCTCTACAGATAGGCTGCTCCAAGGTACTACTGCTGGTATTAAACTGAGTAATTCCTTTTGATCTGGAAATTCACTCTCTTTGTCTTAAAGCTTCTTACAATTCAAAGTACCAATTTACATGCTGTACTTCAATGGGTTATCAATCTTGTTGTGTAGAGATGGTATCCTTGCACACCACACAAAGGCTCAGGTTATGAAACATTTCCTGGCGTACATGTTAAGATTATTCACAGATGAATGAGGTGGCATTGAACTGACATTATGATAGATATTAGCAAGTTTTCATACACATAGAGTACAAAATCCTTAATCAATGTAAGGTTTAGATTTTCCCGGAATGGGATTTCTTCGGAACCAGTATCCATGGGTGTAGGAGCCAAAGAAAATCTGGTGGGGATACCACATATAGGATACAAGTACCACACAACTGCTTCTCTACACACAATGGAAAATCTAGAAGGGGATTTGTCCACCTCGCCTCCCCCAGTTCTTCCACCCACGACTATATATTGTTTGCTGTATAATATTATTTTATTCCAAAGGGTATGTCAACTTCATTGCAAAGTGACAAAGTAAAATATTTCACTGTTCTGAATAAAAATTGCTGTATTAATAAAACAATATGCGATATTGCTCTTTGCTTACAGAAAATGTCCATGTATACCAGAAAATGTCCATGTAAGCCATGGTTACCCGGGTACTTATAAAAGCATAGCATTTGCTTCCAACTATTACAAACCTATCAAGTTTTGTGATACATTCAAGTGAAATGCAATCATGTAAATAATATTATGGATATGAACCAATTAACATAAAAAACTTCAATACGGTATGCAGGGAACATGGTATCTATTTACATATACATTTAAAGTGACAAGCTTTCGAGAGATGCACCTCTCTTTTTCAGTTAAAAATACAATACTGAATGGATGGCAAATTATCCCTTTACACCAGTGGAGAAAAACAGACAAACTGGGGCCTAGAGGCAGGATGGGGGGCATCATGATATGTAAGGAGGGAGTGTGTGAGAAAACATGTATAAAATGTATAAATACAAAATAAGTACATGTAACCAAGAGCAGTCCAGGTAGTGGATGTAGTGCAACGTGCTTCAGAAAAGGCCCTGGCACTGGCCCAAATTAGGCTTCTTTTCTGTATGATGCACTTTTGAGAAAACTACAAAGGATTTCAATATTTAGACTGCAGCAATGTCTCTTATATAGAGATCTCTATCTATCTATCTATCTATCTATCTATCTATCTATCTATCTATCTATCTATCTATCTATCTCTCTCTCTCTCTCTCTCTCCATCTCTCTCTCTCTCTCTCTCTCTCTCTCTCTCTCTATATATATATATATATATATATATATATATATATAATTATTATTATTCTATGTCCCACCAAGGAAACCTTTATTGAGATGCAAATAACTCACAAGTCATCCTCTTATACACCAGCATTGAGACACGGGCAAATTGTTCCCTCCCACTGACAACATTTTTCAGATTATCCTAAACAAGCATTTTTCTGCTTACCTGGGTATAGACTGAATCTAAGTAATGCTTATTAAAATAAACTAAATATACTTCATAAATAAATATATTGAAAACCAAATATGTTGTGCAGAACACTGTCTTGGTAAAACATACTATATATATATATATATATATATATATATATATATATATATATATATATATATATATAAATAAATATATATATATATATATATATATATAAATATATATATATATATATATATATATATATATATATATATATATATATACACCGTATATATAAAGCAGTCTTACAAAGTGTATGATTGGCTCTTTTTGGAGCTGGTATGGATTGTTCTAATTACCCAACAAAGGGGAACCCATGAAAGTCTTTAGGTGCACCACAATCCCAAAAGCCCATGCGATTCTGTGCTGGTTGTCACAGCCCAGCCACTGGCAGAGTGAATAGTGATTTGATCTTGTGAAAGGCATACGTATGACACAGAAGTCATGAGGCAGACACACTCATGCAACCCAGAGGCCTGCTGTTACAAAGTTACTTTTATCAGCAAAGAGACTCTTTAATGTAATGTCACTGAAAAAGAATTCTAAAGTTGATGTTTTTTTCCCGTATGCAGCAGCTAAAATAAAGGCCAGTGTGCCACAAACATACTTTGAAATAGAGAGCAAAGGAGTTCTCTGGGATTTCTCTTTGAGTCGGTTGTTTTAATTCTCAAGGGAAAGTACACATGAGAGGAAATGAGGGAATAGATGCTGATCCACAATGCAAAGAGGCCACACAAAGCTCTGCCATTTTATTATAATTTACTCTCCAACTGCAGTCTCAAATACATGTAACAAATCGACTAACTGTAAGGTAGCAGCAGTGGAGGAGCTAGTGATCGAAGGGCCGGGTGCAAAATAATTTAGTGGCCCTTTGTCTGTAAATTTCCCAGGGGGACAAGAAAAAAATATATACATGCAAATGGTCTGATTATTCTTTGGTAAACAGATCCGTATTTTATAAAAATATAATTACCTGCCCCCTCTACTAAATTAAGAGTTGTGATACTGGTTGCAGTGGGTCCCTACTCTGTAGTGGGCCCAGGTGCTTTGCACCTGCTACACCAGCAGTAGATCCAACACTGGGTAGCAGGTTTATTTTAGGATTAGGGCAACTGCACCTCTGATAAAATGGTTATCATGTACGAATAGCTTTCAATGCTGCCATGCAAAAACAGGCAAACGGCATGTCCTTTAAAGCTCAGATGATATGCAGAACTAACATTCGCATACGTGCAGAGCATCATAATTATTTAATTATAAAATAAAATAAACACAAATTGTATATCATTTTTAACTTTTACATTTTCTTTACTGCAGGATCCAGTTTTCTCTTCTGTGTTGCCCTGCATCCTACTTTCTCAGAATGAGAACTAATGAGCCTTCCAATAATCTTGCTGAAAGCCCTACAAATTTTAACTGCCGCATTTTAATAGTTCAGTTAAAGTTTCCTATATATTTAAAGTTTTGTCTCATTTCAGGAAGTCAACAGAAAACAAAATTGCAGATTATACTACAGAATAATTGTATATAAAACTGTAAAAACTAAGATGCTGTATTTTATACAATCTAAAAGGGTATTTTAAATATAGCAGTACAGTGGTCATTCAAATGTCTACACACTGAAAAGAGCAAAACAAAGTAAGTATTTTAGATTTTCTAGACAAATCATTTCAGCCATCTTCAACCTGTCTGTTAGTGATAGATTAGTGTCAATCAAAGGTAACTTTCTAATCACCATAGTATAATTTTTCTTTTGCATCATTCTGTTATTTGCCGACTCTCTGTGACCTCATGCGCCGTAACACACCGGGAGATCTTTATGGCCACGATCATGCTAATCCACTTGGTATTCATGGCAGAGATACTGCAGTGAGTTGCTAGTTCCTTCTCCAGTGGGCCACAGCATACAGTTCCTGGTATTCCTAGGTGGTCTCCCATCCAAGTATTGACCAGGCCCAAACCTGCCACAAAAAGGTGGAGGAACTGAGGATATTTGAGTCCTATACAGCTTATGTTGTCCTTGATTAAAATGTTATTTAAAATTTGTATTTTTGGGAACAGAACAAACATTCAATAAAGTACAATTTAAAAGCAGATATAATAAAAACTACTAGTGGTAATGGATCTGTAGTATTACAATTTTAGAGTGTTTTTGTATGTAATAATGACACAAGACTTATCTATGCTTTGCAGTTATTGTGTGTCATTAAAGGGATATGTAAGTGAGCTGGATTATGAATGCATCTGATAGAGGAGAATTAGTAGTGTATGAAAAAAAAAGTTTGCATGAAAATATCCCAAAATAAACATTAGTTAGCTTACCTTGAAGCTAGCAAAATTTCCTATGTCTTTTGGCACACCTGAATTAGCATAACATTAAAATTCAGAATCAGTCTAATACATTGTATCATTCTTCACCTCAGTGGCTTCTGGCATGTGCTCAGTACAAGAACTGCAACAGTTACTTCCTGTGCTCTGTACCAGAAAGGTCAAAATATGTATCCTGCGGTATTTCCTGTGTGTCCCTGGCTAATGTAAGAATCCTGTGTGTGTGTGAACAGCTGGATTTGACTATTGTGCAAATAACTTTGTAAGTAAACTGAACTTTTCTATATAACACATGTTTTCATACACTACTAATTCTCCTCTATCAGATGCATTCATAATCCAGCTCACTTACATATACCTTTAATTTAATTACAAAAATGTACAATTAAGTGTATTATTGGGACATTAAACTTTTTGATTCATATACATTAATATATAAAGTTGCCGTTCCTATAATTGTATACATAGATCTTAACAGAGTGTAGAGTACAAATATACTTATTTATATTACTCTAAATGTTTATCAATTTGTTTTTAACATATTTACATTTTACTTTTACTTAATGGATCAAAAACGATTGTTACAGATTTCCAAGAAATGCGGATTATGCTTGGTTTGGCTTTAGGAAGAGGAGGAAAATATTAATTTAATTATAATTTAACACTTTTAAGTCACAAAATATATCAAACTTACCTGGAGAAAATGTTTTGCTCATGATAAAAAATATTAAATAAAAAAGCTTATTAGATAATGAATTGATAATAAGTGATACTCTTTTTGATACTAATTTACATATTTTTTTATAATACATGTTGTTCCCATGTTTTAGATATTTGATCTAAATTGAAGAAAGCATAAAGGAAATTAAGAAAAGTCAGACTAAGGAATTTACAGTTGTAATCTTCTGAAAAAGACCAATTTTTTTGTTCTCTCGTGTTGTCTGACTTACTGGGAAAAGCTCCACAGGATAGCTAAGTTTCACTATCAGGGTTAATGTTTCTCTATAGAAAGACTGTACTTATTCAGGAAGAATAATGTCCAAATCAGGACTACCTTTGAAAGGGAAATGCAGCTTAGATATTAAACCAAGTCAGCTTTAGAACAAGGCTAATATATTTAATTGTTAGCCCTTATAACAAAAAATCCTTAATATTCAAGGCTTTATATTTTAACTTTTCTTAAAATCTTTTTTTTTTAATAGAATGAGATTTTCTTTTAAACTACAGATACTACTTTGTAGGCAATAATAGCCTTGGAAGTGTAGTTTAAGGATGCAAGACACGCTGACAACAGTACAAGTGCCCACTGTCAGTCACCATTTAAAATTAATTTCTTAATCTCTCATAATGTACTGGACTACTGTAACATATTTGCTTATACCATCTAGTTTACAGTTGAAAGGACAAAAAGCCATTGCACATTTTGTAATGAGTGTCACATTCAAGGGATCTAGGCCAGTGGTGGGCAACTTGATCCCCCAAGGGCCGCCAGTGGTCGAGCATTTCATGAGCCTGGTTGTAGCAATCAGAACGAAACTGATAAACTCATATGTGCTGAAGCAGCAATAACCTTACAGAGAGATATTGAAATCCTGGACTGTTGGCGGCCCTCGTAGGACTGATTTACCCATCACTGATCTATCCATCTTCTCATGATGCCAAGAGTAGACAAAGAACGGTAACAGCACGGCCATAGTTGCTACTATATTTTGTATTTGCTCTTATTTGTTGTATAAAGTTTTCCTATGTATAAATGTGTGTTATCTTTCCCTCTTTGTATAGATGTAGCATTCCCAACCCAGGGGTATATACAATATTATCCCACAGCAGAGCAAATGTTAGAAGATTGGCAGTGTTCATGTGATTCATATTAATCATAATAATGAGAAGGAACAAAGCAACAAAGGGAATACTTTTTTCATCTTACAGTAAAGGGTGCATTTAAGCGTAAATCTTATTATGTGAAGAAAAATTTGACTGAAGATCAAAAAAGTTAATTATAAAGTTTTAGTTTAATGTCATTGTCAGGAAAATAAATGCAAACATTAACACTTATAAAGCCTTAGAAATCTGGAATAAATCCTCATAATCTGAATGTTATATGAAGCAATGTCTTGCACATATATACCTTAACTTGCTTAACCTTTGCCTTGCATACGCCTCTCCTTGTGTAAATCTCATTTTATATACACATGTGGGGTCTACTAAAGTATTGCAGGTGCCTATACAGGTGTGATACCCTGCAGTAACCTGACACTCAGCATCCCAGGTAATTGCACAAGTTACAAACAGATTGTTTTGCTTAATAAACGAGCTCAACGTTGCTCATCGCAAGTTAAGTCCAACAGCTTGCTTAATGGTTGTGTTAAGGGTTATTATGGGCATGTTACGGGCACCATACTGTGAAAACCCAAGTTCTCAGAATTTACTAAAGACAAACCTTGCTTTTAACTTCTTGCAAAGCTGATGTTCACTATCAAGTGTTTCAACCATGCAATAGCAGTATATTTTATAGTTAAATTCAAAAATATATCACCGATATTCAGTCATTAGCATAGAACATATGCACCTAAATATAAATGGCAAATTACATCAACACAAAAAGTTGCTTAAATTAATAATCATTAATCTACTGGTTTATAAAAATTGTAAAGCTTAAAAGGACATGGAAGGAATTCTTATTTTTTCAGAGAGCAAAAACATTCAGAAGTTTAACTGCGCTTGGGGACCTGCCCTCTGCCAACCAATGATATCTACACACTAAAAATATGCTATCTGCAGTTCCTGCTATCCTAAATCAAGTTTAAACAGGTTGTACTTAATTCTAATTAGTTATATTGGTATCTAGTTTTATATATATTTATGTATTCATGTATATCTATCTATCTATCTATCTATCTATCTATATATATATATATATATATATATATATATATATATATATATATTTTTATATTTCATGATATGGTTGGCAGAATTACATTATAAACAAATCAGATATGATTAATATGTATTGCAGATGGAAATGCTTCTTTGCTAACCAGTATTGCTCCTTTGATGGCCCATGAGCCTCACAATCTGGCTCACACTACCCAATAAAAGAAAAGTATGTAATTAGTGACACCTATTTATTGGCTCAGTTTTGACATTTTTCCACCATTTGTCAAGTCTTATCTTTTTATAAATGATGCCTCGTTATAATATGTACTATTTACTAAGCCATCGCACAGATTGTGATTTACTAAGCACGACAGTGGCTGTGATGTGCATCTCTGTGTTCAACATGCAGTATTTCCTATGGGGCGAAATTACCTTCACAGCCATTCACACCTAATCACAGCCAATGTGATGGCATAGTAAATCTCCTTTGTAAATGTAATGAGATAATTATCTGTTTAGCATCTGGATCACTGGCTTACACAGCTATCCCAAAGAAATATAATAAATAAAGTAGAAGATAAAAACAAAAACAAAAGAAAATCAACTGTTAAAGGATACAAATGATTATTTATTTGGGATAGGAGAAACCTTTATTTCAAATGAGAGTTAAGATGTCTATAATCACTTTATGAACATGCACATCGGTGAAATCTGTGGGTCTCTACATGCACTTAAACATCATTGTTCTTTACACTTGACTGCTAAAATTGTCGAAAAAAACAAACAAAAGGTAAAAAAGATATATTCTAACCAATCATTTCATATTGGAATGTAGAATAGAATGATTAGAAGTAGAATTTCCAGCAAACAAGAATAAAAGAGTCCATGCCGTGCATGGAATTACAGTAGTAACTCTGTGTGGGGTTGGATTCATATTATCCACTTTGGGTACTTAGGCTGCTACCTCTTAAATCTGAATTATAGCCTTAATCCATTCAATGGGATAACTGCTTCTTAAAGAAGAGAGGGTGCCTCAAAATGTCTTAATACTTAATCATACTTATCAAAACTATCTAAAAGAAAAGGGAATGGCTATGCAAAAAAGCCCAAACACATTTGAAATATGGTGCAAACTCCCTTTAAAGCTGCACTACTAATAACCAGCACTACAAGAGTTATCCAGTGAGGCACCCATGTTGACTTCTCTGCAACATCTTAACCTTTTTTTTCTTTCTAAGCAGTAAAGTTGGGTAAAATGGTAGCTGGAGCCAAATAAATACACTTCCATATACTGGATCGTAAATGGACTGTAGTTTTCAAAATGTGGTCAAAATGATTAAAATAATTTCACAATAATGATAGACTGCTTCATCAGGAATAATATCTACTGGTATTTGTACAAAATTTCAGAACATAAAGGGAAGTATCTTTCCAAGTAGAAACATTAATGAAGCGTAGAAGATTTAGAAGTAATTTGCACATGTTAAAAATGTTGGTAGATAGGTGGAAAACCCTTCCATTGGAAGTGGTATGGGAAAACACTGTAAAGGAATTCAAGTATGTCTGGGATATGCAGGGGGATTTAAGCAAACACTGTTTAGGTAGATGCAATTGCTACAGTGGATGAACCGTTGGTTCTTCTTTAGCATTAGTCTATGTTTTTAGATTTCCTGTCGAGCGACGTGAGACAAGGTAATGAGAATTGATTGAAGAGTGGAGGCGCAGTTGAGGAAAATTTGGAGACAGCAAAATCATCTTGCGATTTCCGTTGTATTAAACAGAAAAAAGCAGATATTAGATACCATTCATAATTATTTGGGGGACTATGACATTGAATACTCTATGCAGATTAGATACCATTCATAATTATTTGGGGGACTATGACATTGAATACTCTATGCAGATTAGATACCATTCATAATTATTTAGGGGACTATGGCATTGAATACTCTATGCAGATTAGATACCATTCATAATTATTTAGGGGACTATGACATTGAATACTCTATGCAGATTAGATACCATTCATAATTATTTAGGGGACTATGGCATTGAATACTCTATGCAGATTAGATACCATTCATAATTATTTAGGGGACTATGGCATTGAATACTCTATGCAGATTAGATACCATTCATAATTATTTGGGGGACTATGACATTGAATACTCTATGCAGATTAGATACCATTCATAATTATTTAGGGGACTATGGCATTGAATACTCTATGCAGATTAGATACCATTCATAATTATTTAGGGGACTATGACATTGAATACTCTATGCAGATTAGATACCATTCATAATTATTTAGGGGACTATTACATTGAATACTCTATGCAGATTAGATACCATTCATAATTATTTAGGGGACTATGACATTGAATACTCTATGCAGATTAGATACCATTCATAATTATTTAGGGGACTATGGCATTGAATACTCTATGCAGATTAGATACCATTCATAATTATTTAGGGGACTATGGCATTGAATGCTTTATGCAGATTAGATACCATTCATAGTTATTTAGGGGACTATGACACTGAATACTTTATGCAGATGTCTATTAATATATATGTGATTTTACAGGTAACTTTGAGGCACTAACAAACAAGTAGTATATTACTGTGGGACCTTGTGGTGGTCTTCTCCAAAACTATTTTTCACCAGTGTTTCCTTATCTTTCTTGATTATATATCTCCCCATGAAATTCATCCTTCTTCATTTTGTTTTGCCTCCTGCTGTTACAATTTGTTCCACATAAATATATACATGAACATAATAGTGGAATACAAATCATCTTTATTCATCATGCTTTTTTAATAACAAAATAAAGTTATTTCATGTATATTTCAGCTGTTATTGATATTTTCTAAAATTTTAAATCAATTGCTATCTCTGGATTGTATTAATGTGTAATTTGTACATCATCAATCACATACCTGTCAGTGAGAAATGGTAATCATTTTACATTTCACAGGATGAGAGGTTGATTAGACCTTGCTAGAATTTGAACCCACGACCTTCATGTCACAAGGTTAAGCCACCTCTTTAGAGTAAGGACCAGTCCCCTGTGTATGAGTGATTTAAAAGGATTCACAAGATTTAGGGGACCATCCTGAGCTAATACCATTTAAATGGTTGGAAAGTTGTGATAGATTACATTACAAAGGAAACTTTGCTATTTTAAAAAACTCCTATAATAAGATCTGCTTCAGCACATAATCTTTTGAAAATAATTAATTTATATACTGTATATGTGTTGAGTTTTTTTAAAATATAATTGTCTTTTTTTAAAAATATCTATCGGACTGTGTTGGTCAATTTTTAATACTATTGGACTCGTCTTTTCTGTAATAAAGAACCACTTTATGATTGATAAAGATGTTTAACAAATGTCAGTCTAACAAATAGTATAACTAAGCAGTGGAAAGTTACAAAGCTATCTTTTAATTAGAAAATAATACATTTGTATAGTTCTGCTGATCCAAAGATTCAGTCATGAAACTTTGGTGAAGAAATTGACATGTGCTCTCTGCAGGAGCAGGGTTTGCTGTTTACCTTGTAATTGCATGCTTCTGAGTAAATGTTAAATATTAAAATATGGCATCAGTAATATAATATAACGATAAAAAAAAAACCTGTATCCCCCTCTCTTCTGCCCTCACTCCCATTCCCCTACACAAGCAGTATGGAAAAATTTAAATGTTCTCTAAAAAATGTTTTTTCTTCTGACTTATACAACTGCAAACATTTAAGTCTTTCCAAATGCACAAGAGACAAGAAAGGAATCCTAACACCCTAAAGTCACTCATGTGTAATAAATCACTTATGTATATGAAATAAATGTGTTAATAAAACTACCACCACCTTTCCTTTCACTTGGTGAGGGTTCTATGCAACTCATAAATAATATCTGAAATGGTACAGATGTGCTCAGGCAGTTGTTCCAGAGTCTGGCAGTGGTACCAACTCCATTTACACAGGTTAATCACAGCATCGAGTTTCTTGGCGAGATTTTCACCTGGCTTCTGAGAATATAACTGCTTGTGATTTAAACTACCTCCAGCCAGAAGAGCACTATTCTGAATGAATGGAGTGAGGAGATAAGTGGGAAGAAAAACTAGAAGATCAGTGAAGAGAAGAGTGACGGTAAATAGTTGGAATAAAGGAAAGTTATTTGGGACATAGAATGTTAAACACAATAGACTTAATAGAGAAGTGTGAAGAGAGGAGGAAATATGGATATGCCAAAGGTACAAGTGAGAGACTATTTAGGAGGATTGTCCTTTTACTTATTTGCTGTGATCTCCTTTTCCGATAAGCTGCAGTCTTGATAACCTTTTAGGAAAGCTATCTAGGTCACTGGGAGGTGAAGTGGTAGGATAATAGTTAACTGTACATTTGCCTCTCATTCTCCCAGAATTACTAACAATAGTAAGAACTGAAAAGTGATTCACATAAGACTGCACTTTTGTCACAGAACATGTGAAGGCTTTGTGAACATGGGTGGATCTACCCCGGTTACAGGGTTACGTGACATAATTAGGAATTCCCCTCCCCTGCAGTATGAAGCTCTGGCAGGGGAGGGATACCCAACCTCTGAGCAATGGGATCCAGGACAGTGCAGGGGGCTTAATGGGAGTTGGGGGGGGGGGGGGTGAATGGTGTGATAAGGGGTCCCTGGGGGTTTTGAGGGTTGAATGGTGCTACTGAAAGGGGCCTGGATTTTTTTGGGTGTGAATGTGCTGCTGAGGGGATAAATATGGCTGCTAAGGTGGCCCTGGGGGGTGAATATGGTGGCTGAGGGGCTTGGGGGACAAGGGGGTCCTGTTTTTTTTTTTGGGGGGGGGTGAATGATGCTGCTGAGGGGGCCCTGGGGATTTTGGGGGGTGAATGGTGCTCCTGAGGGAGCACTGGGGCGTTGGGGAGTGAATATTGCTGCTGAGGGGGCCCAGGGGGATTCAGGGGTAAAAATGGAATCTGCGGGTGTTGTGTGGGTGAATGGTGCTAATGGTGCAGCTGAGGGGGTATTTGGGGGTGAATATGGCTGCTGAGGGGCCCTGGTTTCTTTGGGAGGGTATTAATGCTGCTAAGGGGCGCCGTTTTCTTTTGGCGGGGGGGGGGGGGGGGGAGGGGGGGCGGGTGAATGGTGCTCCTGATGGGCCCTAGGAGGTGAATATGGCTGCTGAGGGGGTTGGAGTGAATGGTGCTGCTGACGGGGCCGGTGTGTGTGTGAATATTGCTGCTTAAGGGGTTGGGGGCGAATGGTGCTGCTGATGGGGGGTTGGGGGGGAAAGGTGCTGCTGAGAGGTGCCCGGGGGGGGGGGGGGGGGGGGGTCCACTGCACTGCAGGAATATTTTCACATTGTTTTAATTTAGTTATATATATATATATATATATATATACAGTCAGGTCCATAAATATTGGGACATCGACATAATTCTAATCTTTTTGGCTCTATACGCCACCACAATGGATTTGAAATGAAACGAACAAGATGTGCTTTAACTGCAGACTTTCAGCTTTAATTTGAGGGTATTTATATCCAAATCAGGTGAACGGTGTAGGAATTACAACAGTTTGTATATGTGCCTCCCACTTTTTAAGGGACCAAAAGTAATGGGACAGATTAACAGTCATAAAACAAACTTTCACTTTTTAATACTTGGTTGCAAATCCTTTGCAGTCAATTACAGCCTGAAGTCTGGAACGCATAGACATCACCAGACGCTGGGTTTCATCCTTGGTGATGCTTTGCCAGACCTCTATTGCACCTGTCCTCAGTTCCTGTTTGTTCTTGGGGCATTTTCCCTTCAGTTTTGCATGCTCAATCGGATTCAGATCAGGTGACTTGGCCATTGCATAACATTCCACTTCTTTCCCTTAAAAAACTCTTTGGTTGCTTTTGCAGTATGCTTTGGGTCATTGTCCATCTGCACTGTGAAGCGCCGTCCAGTGAGTTCTGAAGCATTTGGCTGAATATGAGCAGATAATATTGCACGAAACACTTCAGAATTCATCCTGCTGCTTTTGTCAGCAGTCACATCATCAATAAATACAAGAGAACCAGTTCTATTGGCAGCCATACATGCCCACGCCATGACACTACCACCACCATGCTTCACTGATGAGGTGGTATGCTTTGGATCATAAGCAGTTCCTTTCCGTCTCCATACTCTTCTCTTCCCATCACTCTGGTACAAGTTGATCTTAGTCTCATCTGTCCATAGGATGTTGTTCCAGAACTGTGAAAGCTTTTTTAGGTGTTGTTTGGAAAACTCTAATCTGGCCTCCCTGTTTTTGAGGCTCACCAATGGTTTACATCTTGTGGTGAACCCTCTGTATTTACTCTGGTGAAGTCTTCTCTTGATTGTTGACTTTGACATACATACACCTACCTCCTGGAGAGTGTTCTTGATCTGGCCAACTGTTGTGAAGGGTGTTTTCTTCACCAGGGAAATAATTCTTCGGTCATCCACCACAGTTGTTTTCCGTGGTCTTCCGGGTCTTTTGGTGTTTCTGAGCTCACCGGTGCGTTCTTTTTTTTTACGTATGTTCCAAACAGTTGATTTGGCCACACCTAATGTTTTTGCTATCTCTCTGATGGGTTTGTTTTGTTTTTTCAGCCTAATGATGGCTTGCTTCACTGATAGTGACAGCTCTTTGGATCTCATATTGAGAGTTAACAGCAACAAATGCAAATAGCACACTTGAAATGAACACTGGAGCTTGTATCTGCTCTTTGTAAATGGGATAATGAGGAAATAACACACACCTGGCCATGGAACAGCTGAGCAGCCAATTGTCCCTTTACTTTTGGTCCCTTAAAAAGTGGGAGGCACATATACAAACTGTTGTAATTCCTACACCGTTCACTTGATTTGGATGTAAATACCCTCAAATTAAAGCTGAAAGTCTGCAGTTAAAGCACATCTTGTTCGTTTCATTTCAAAGCCATTGTGGTGGTGTATAGAGCCAAAAAGTTTAGAATTGTGTCGATGTCCCAATATTCATGGACCTGACTGTATATATAATATTGGTATATATATATATTTATATATATATTAATATATATATATATATATATATATATATATATATATTTATATATTTGTTTGTATATATATGGCACTGGAGTGTGGCCCAGGGGGTCAAAAAAAATGTTTGACCGTCCTTCCTAGATTTATGAGTCTGCATACAGCTGTATGTTCTGTGTGCAGAGAGGCATTTCCTGTAAGTTTTAAGGAAAATTAAAGCAAGCTTTACTTAAAGGTTTTTCCAAGCAAAATGAACTTGTGTTATGTTTGAAAACCTGTTCTAGTAAATGCATGATAGAAAATCTTACATTCCAGTCGCCATAATGAAAATGCTTTATATTTATGCTGATTTAGAGTAATTTCACTGTTCTGCTAGCAACGTTATTACCTTTAAGGATAGTAAAAAAGAGGAGAGTGATAGAGATAGATAGATAGAGAGAGAGAGAGAGAGAGAGAGAGAGAGAGAGAGAGAGATACAGAGAGAGACAATAAACCCTAATTGGGACAGTGTAAGGGGAATGATTTTGTGAGGCCCACCAGTCTGGACTGTTCTACTAGTTTTGTTGATCTAGTAATAAATCTTGTAGTCTGTTAAAGTCACCACGGATAAGCACTGAATAAAGTGCTAGTGACAGAGTGTGATAACTAGTCATTGAGCACTTCCAGTTCAGTAGACTGTATAAATTGGCGCAGAGCTGTAGGTGATTTAAAATTCATTTACGTCCATCACACTTCCCATTCAATATACCCAATTGTGTAAAACACATGCAAAGCAAGCCCTGGTATTTTGGAGATCTTCAGCTCTGTATTTAACAGGAAGGAAATTATTACTTTCCCTATGCCAAGAAAAATAGAAGCGAATGCGTTCTGCGGCAAGCAAGTTATTTGAAAATACTTTGAGGAATCATTGCAAGCCAGTTTCTACTCAATAGTGCAAGGTTTTAGTGGCTGCTGAGGTTACTTTGGTATTCTCGGACACAGGGACCGAAGTTGCTGTGGTTGTAGTCAAAAACATAAAAACTATTTCACACAACCAAACATGTATATACTGACTGCATGCTTCAAAAAATACATTATTTTCTTAGACAGTTACATGTAATGCAAGTGCCATATACAAGTGGAAATGAATCTACCAATCTCAAACACTGAAAATAAAATAATGTCCATAGATATATGTAAATTATATGAACCATTTGAAGCTGAGAATATATCATTTTCAGATAAATGAAATATGCTTAAGGAGAACAACTGATTATGTTCGTATCACATGAAGAAGGCAGTAGTAATAGGGAAATAATATTTTTTCTTTGCAATAGTGTAATAACTGTACAACTGTATCAGTTAAACAAATCATGGTCCTGTAAAAGTGTAAGTTGCATAATGATATGTCTATTAACCCAATTCTATTAAGTTATGAAGTATCACTATTTTTTAAATTTCCCCATGGCCTCTCTACCTCTATTGCGTGTGCGATAAATGGCCAGCAAGCTGTGAATTGTCTACGATCCTCCATGTTGTATCTTTTAAAGCGAAATTAGTACAGACAGTCTATTGAGTTCTATAAAGTCTATTGAGTTCTAAGTAATTTATTATAGCTAATTATTAAGAGATCATAAATCAATGCCTGATATTTAATTACGTACATCACATTTAATTAAATACATAAAACAACTCACTTAGTAAATATTTATGTTTAAGTAGGATGAAACTACTTATAGTCTGTGCTGCATGATACATAGTAAGTTTATCTGACTTCATATTGCTCATAAAACCAAAAATTTTATATGAAGTTTAAAATGCATTAAATGTGTGACTCTGTGTGCCCTTAAATATTTCCAAGTGAAAACACCAGTTGCTCAGTGTTACTGGAGTTTACACTTGGCAATATATAAAGGAAGACAGAAGTTCCAAACAAGCAAGGGATTATGTGAACAGCATGTCAGTTTCAGGGGTGGCTGGTGCATAGGGGCAAATGGGCAACTGCCCTCCCAAAATGAATGCACCGACTTAATCCTCCATCACTTACTTAATTGCATAATTCTTTTTAATTTAAAATAAAAAATAATTTTATCATGTTCAATATTATATTTTTTAAAAAGCTGCTGCTGTCACTTTAAATCACAAAACCCCTTGAGCTGCTGTTAAACACTCTGACTTATCACATCTAGCTCCCTGCTGGTGACTTGTCTAGTACTTCAGATCAGGGTACATGTGAGAATGTAAAAAAAAAAACTGTCAAAATGCTGTCTTTGTCCGACTTGTGCTCTAACCTATCGGACTGAGCCTGTCTGTCAAACGCAGCATCACCCAATCAGAATGGCTGGGAGGAAAAAGTTCAGCCCATCTCACAGTCCCCCCGGGAGTGAATACATTGGTGCAATCCTTACAATCTCAATAAAGTTTTTTGGAAAAAAAAACAACTCCTAGCTCACAATGCATGCTTCAGCTTTGTCAATACTCTGGTGGTCTTATTGATTCTGACTACCCTGCTCCACACACCAAGCTTGTGACCTCCCCAGCCTGGCCAGTACCAGACAGAAGCAGCTGCAAAGCTTGGGTGAGTCCATATCCCTCTGTGTTTTGTTGTTGTTTTGTCCTTCAGTCGTGTCTGACTCTCAGTGACCACATGGATGCAGCACACCAGGTATATCTGTCTGTGTTTCTGGTTGTGCTTATCCATATGGTTTTCATGGCAAAGGTACTGGAGTGGGATGCCAGTACCTACTCCAGTGGACTGCATTCTGTCTGACTGCTCTGAAATGACCTGCCCATCTTGGGTGACAATTCATGATATAGCTCACAGTTTCATTGAGGTAACAAGTCCATTCACCACGACAAGGTAGTGATCCAGAAGGGGTCAGGAGTCTTAGTCTCTCTTCTATGTCCATATGTATTTCTAAGGAGAGGGTATACTAATTTTTGGGGGAGATCTCTTATTGTATATGTAAGATATATATAATGTGTGTGTATATATATATATATATATATATATATATATATATATATATATATATATGATATATATAATATATATATATATATAATGTGGGTTTGTATATATATATTTATATATATATATATATATATATATATATGTGTGTGTATGTGTGTGAAGGAGCAGAATTAGAAATATATGCTTAATTAACCACTCAAATATGTTTTTTGCAACTTAATATTAATTATGTATGGGCAGCCTGTAAACTGAATAAATAGTTTGAAAAAACACATAGATTTATTCAAATGTATTTTTTTTAAAAGATAGTCTAAATAGCATGTGGGAGGTTTGAGATGCTCCTCTCACATGCTATTTAAATTATGTTTAAAATGGAGGGAGAAACAAAACAGTACTGAATCATGCAGAACCAACTTGGGGTCCAACTTTCCTGTTCTGATCTGTTGTTGGAAAAGTATCACCTTGTCCTTCTGTAGGTGCAAGATGTTCCTCTCACATGCTGTTTAGTCTCTGTTTGTTTAATTAATCTATTTGCACATTTGACAAATTATTTATTTATGTAGTTGTACTCTTTCTCAGTATATTTGCTGCTATCATAGTATCTGCTTGTATCATTATTGGCTCAGTTGTAAAAAAAAAAATATTTCCCTGCTCTTGTCAGTCTCAACAACCTGTATTTTGCTTGCTCTGTTGTTTGAAATAAACTAATAGAAGAAATTTTTTCAAAATAAGGGTCAGAAAAAAAAAACTTTAGAAAAAATAAACAATTGAAATAATTCCCCAAAAAGTGAATTGCAGTTTTGTTTTAAAAACAAATGAATACAATAACATTATTTCCCAGTGTGGTACAGATCACAGTACTATGGATACATTTATCAACAGGTTTAGAGAAAATATATTTTTAGTCGATTTTGTCACACATTTCTTTTATGTAAACTTGCTGATTTTTTTTAGATAAGGTTATCTGGTCCTTTTAGATCAAGAAGCATCAAAATCGATACACTAAAATGAAGAAATTTGCTGGCACTGTGAATTATTTTTCATTAATTATTTTGCGACCTGAAGACTAATAGTTAATATTGGGAGGTGTGGAGTACTCTTTCTGATATGTATGGATGTGAGATATCTATCTGTGTGGATGAAGGTATAGAATTGGGAAAAAAACTATTTGAGATGGGTGTGATGCAGATGTCTGAATTG
This sequence comes from Discoglossus pictus, assembly GCA_027410445.1. Lineage (NCBI taxonomy): Eukaryota > Metazoa > Chordata > Amphibia > Anura > Alytidae > Discoglossus > Discoglossus pictus. Next base: position 294,069,519 of record CM050164.1, on the reverse strand, counting down.
GTATAGCGCAACATAGACAGTAAACCTATAAATATATCCAAAAAACTAAAAATATATAAAAAAACAGAACAGTCGTTCCTTGTAGAATTACTGGAATAAAATATTAGGAAAAGACTTATGAATTAAATATATAGATCATCTCAAAGCAATAAAGTATTTTCTACATTTAAAATCCAATTTGACCTCTTTGTTCCTTTGAAATGCTTTCATATGTGCATTATATCATAGAAAGACCACTATCTGTTACAAGAGCTGTGAAAAATGTAGTTAAAATATAATTTTGCACACATTAGCCTTGTTTGATTTGTTACAAGAGAACAAGCCAATTATAAAAATAGATGTAGGCAATGTGAGTTAATGCTATTACTTCTTGGCAAGATGTTTAATGAAGAAAGACCAACCTAATTAAATATTGGTGTCCTATATGTGCCAGTCCCATGTCATTTTTAGATGCCTATAGGGAATGCAGTCTCTTAATTATTCTTCAATAAAACCAGAATGCATTCTTTAATAGGCAAATTGAACAGTGTCCCGCCACAAACTGGGAAGGAAAAAACAATCAATGATTATTTACAGATCTATTATAAAAGCCCCTGTCCCCAGATCAAACAAAAAATCCCCAAAGCTCTATTAGCCACTGCTGGTGACAAATGTTAAATGGTGTTACTTGTTACGTTTTTGCAGAATTGAAAATAAAGTACTGTAACATTAATTCCTAGTGCGCAATTAGAAATAATCTATTGTATGCTTGGTATCTGTTACACAATATTAATTCTACCACTTTAAAAGCAATTATTAAATGTATCTGGTTTATCTTGTGATTTCTAGACCCCTTCTGTGCTCTGTAAAGGTTAATCCCTTGTTTTCTAACAAATGATAGTAAGAAAACATAGAGATCATTAAAAGAAACAAACATTACATATGTAAATTTCAAGTTTAATGATTATTTTCTAAATTCAAACACAATTCTCCAAGTGGTTGGTATTATACTGGAAGCTTCAGGTTAACTTAGACTGGCTCCTTGGATACCGTTTAATGGTATGACCTGGAAAGGCAGATTTTTTAAGACCCAGTTAATAGTATTAAAAGCATGTACAGTGGATATAAAAAGTCTACACAACCCTGTTAAAATGTCAGGTTTCTGTGCTGTAAAAAAATGAGACAAAGATAAATCATTTCAGAACCTTTTCCACCTTTAATGTGACCTATAAACTGTTCAACTCAATTGAAAAACAAACTGAAATCTTTTAGGTGGAGGGAAGAAAAATAAAAAATAAAAATAATGTTGTTGCATAAGTCTGCACACTCTCTTATAACCGGGTATGTAGCTGTGTTCAGAATTAAGCAATGACATTCCAAATCGTGTTAAATAGAAGTCAGCATACACCTGCCATCATTTAAAGTGCCTCTGATTAACCCCAAATAAAGTTCAGCTGCTCTAGTTGGTCTTTCTTGAAATGTTCTTAGTTGCATTCCACAGCAAAAACCATGGTCCACAGAGAGCTTCCAGCGCATCAGAGGGATCTCCTTGTTAAAAGGTATCAGTCAGGAGAAGGGTACAAAAGATTTTCCAAGGCATTAGATATACCATGGAACACAGTGAAGACAGTCATCATCAAGTGGAGAAAATATGGCACAACAGTGACATTACCAAGAACTGGAGCTCCCTCCAAAATTGATGAAAAGACGAGAAGAAAAATTGTCTGTTAGGCTACAAAGAGGCCTACAGCAACATTAAAGGAGCTACAGGAATATCTGGCAAGTACTGGCTGTGTGGTACATGTGACAACAATCTCCGGTATTCTTCATATGTCTGGGCTATGGGGTAGAGTGGCAAGACGAAAGCCTTTTCTTACGAAGAAAAACATCCAAGCCAGGCTACATTTTGCAAAAACACATCTGAAGTCTCCCAAAAGCATGTGGCAAAAAGTGTTATTGTCTGATGAAACCAAGGTTGAACTTTTTGGCCATAATTCCAAAAGATATGTTTAGCGCAAAAACCACACTGCACATCACCAAAAGAACACCATACCCACAGTGAAGCATGGTGGTGGCAGCATCATGCTTTGGGGCTGTTTTTCTTCAGCTGGAACTGGGGCCTTAGTTAAGATAGAGGGAATTATGAACAGTTCCAAATACCAGTCAATATTGGCACAAAACCTTCAGGCTTCTGCTAGAAAGCTGAACATGAAGAGGAACTTCATCTTTCAGCATGACAACGACCCAAAGCATACATCCAAATCAACAAAGGAATGGCTTCACCAGAAGAAGATTAAAGTTTTGGAATGGCCCAGCCAGAGTCCAGACCGGAATCCAATTGAAAATCTGTGGGGTGATCTGAAGAGGGCTGTGCACAGGAGATGCCCTCGCAATCTGACAGATTTGGAGTGTTTTTGCAAAGAAGAGTGGGCAAATCTTGCCAAGTTAATATGTGCCATGCTGATAGACTCATACCCAAAAAGACAGAGTGCTGTAATAAAATCAAAAGGTGCTTCAACAAAGTATTAGTTTAAGGGTGTGCATACTTATGCAACCATATTATTTTATTTTTCTATTTTTTCTTCCTTCTACCTAAAAGATTTCCGTTTGTTTTTCAATTGAGTTGTACAGTTTATAGGTCACATTAAAGGTGTAAAAAGTTCTGAAATGATTGATCTTTGTCTCATTTTTTTACACCACAGAAACCTGACATTTTAACAGGGGTGTGTAGACTTTTTATATCCACTGAATGATTAATTACATTCAAATCTTTATGTTTAATGTTATAGACACCATCTCTATCTGATTAAACCAAGAACTCACCCAGGTAACTTGTCAAGGAGAAATCATTTTCACACTCATATTTGTTATTAAAGTCCATGGGAGTTCACTGTGTAACTAGATAAACATCTCTGGAAAAATAAAACCTTTTCTGCACATTTCATTTTAAGCAGGAGATGAGTGAATGAATGGAAGTACCTCTTTATCATGAGTAATGTCATTTCAAACCAGAGATTCATATCTGAATTACCAGTATCAATAGAGACCTTAAGAGGCCACTGTAGCCCAAAACTTTTTATGATGCATTAAAAAGAACATAGCTTGTGCATTCCCAAAACATTGTTCTGCATGTAATGTAATTAATTATATTACTTTAAGAAAATTACCAATAAGACACCATAGCAACTTATAAAATAAATGTGTTTTACCCATCTTTTATCTTACAAGTGAATTGAAAGGAAATGAAACAAAGCCTCATGGAGAGACGTTATTTGTGTTTTCTTACCTGATCTGGTCTTACCTGATCACTAATTTTTTAAACAAAAATACTTTTTTGTAATGTTTAAAATACGATCTTTTAAAGATATGGTAAAAAATGTTTGAAATACAATGATGTTTTAACTGGAATTTAACTAAATTTTTCCAAGTAATATCTATTTATATGTCTATCCATGGGGGGAAATTACTAAGCATCTCAAGTATATCTCACATTACCTCTTCATTTACTGTATGCTATTTCCTTTCTCACTTATCTCAGCTTTTCTATCTATCTATCTATCTATCTATCTATCTATCTATCTATCTATCTATCTATCTATCGATCTATCGATCTATCTATCTATCTATCTATCTATCTATCTATCTATCTATCTATCTATCTATCTATCTATCTATCTATCTGTCTGTCTGTCTATCTATCTATCTATCTATCTATCTATCAATCTATCTATCTATCTATCTATCTATCAATCTATCTATCTATCTATCTATCTATCTATCTATCTATCTATCTATCTATCTATCTATCCATTCTGTTTCTAACATATAAATTTAAAAGAGAAGGGGTAAACATTGTTAAATCATAGCACATATATAAAAAAATAAATGTTTTGTTTCTGAACTAAATGGTAGAGAAAGGGTTAAATCTTGAAATAATAGCACTGCTTGTCTTGCACTGTCATACTAGTATCATCCATCTTTTTACAAAAGCTTGAAGGAATATTTAACGCTTATACAAACAGTAGATAATGTATATAATTACTATTTTAGGCTCTCAGTGGAGAAGTAGTAAAACAGTTTTGAAATGAGCTTATTACGAGCGACAGAAATTATGTGGTACATGTCAAGTCAACTGACAATCGTTTGAACATCAAAGTGCTAGTTTCACCCAAGGCTTTCAATACAGAGAAGTTTAATTTTTTACCTATGGTTTCCAAATTTTTGTAAGAAACCTACATGAATCAGTAGGCCTTTGGCTATTCACAAAAAATTGAAACGTGAAAAGAAACCATCTTGATCCAAGAAATTATTAAATAAAACTTTGTTCAATCGTCATTTTTCAGGAAAATGACAGTGATATACCACAGAAAGATTCACAAACTTAAACAGAAGAAATTCTACTACACCTTTACAGCCTTATTAAATTGCGATTCGGCCAATTGAATAGGGCTCTATATAAGCACAGAGCATATATATACAGACGTTTTTAGTTAGTGACCTTCTATCCAAAATCAAAGTCTTCACTAACTAAAAACTTCTGTACAAAATATATGCTCTGTGCTTATATAGAGCCCTATTCAATTGGCTGAATCGCAATTTAATAAGGCTGTTGGTTTCTTCATGCAAATAAGTTCTGCAAAAAATAAGTCTGCTAAATAAAATGACTTTGCTAAAGCAGATAAATTATTCATTTTGTACAGCATACTAATGCAGACTTGATTTTACTATTTTAGTTTATCTGACTGAAGTTTAACCAATAATGGAATTAATTTAACCCTCTAAGGATAAATAATGGGTTATGGACTTTTAAATTTGCTGGAAAAAAAAATGTTTTTTAACTCAAATAATTCACCAGTTAAAGTCATTGTAAGAGAGCTGCAAAAATGGTTCTTATTATTTTGTGAGAAACAAAAATAATGTAATACATTGTGTTGGACACACATTTGAGTCAAATGGTAGCCATAAAAATAGGATATAAGGTGAATGCGAGGTTAGAAGCCAATAGACGGTGGGTAAGCTAATCAAAGGAGGAGCTCTGTTGGTTATTTTTTTTTTTTTTAAAGAGCCATGTTTTTTAGGACCTTTACGTGGGCCGAAGATAAGGATCAAGAGACTTCGAGCAACAAAGAAGAGGACTGATATCTTCTAGCAACATAGATATGCCTTCTTTATCGAGGGCTGAAGAACCAGGACGTTGAAGATCATTGCTGGAGGGTCATCAAAGGGTGGGTAAGTATAATTTCCCCCCCTACAGGCTTAATGTTTTTATTTTCTGTAGCTTTTTTATTTAAATGTTATATATTTTTGTGAGTCTTTTTAAGTCTGTTTATTTCTATGTAATGTTTTTTGTTATTTAATTTCTTTCATAAGGGCCTTTGTTAGGTACAATAAGGGTCCTTATGGTTCCTCATGGTGGCATAGAGTCCATGGGGATTTATAAGAACCCCCGTGGTAGTTGTTAGGGTACTATGGGGTCCACAGGGACCACCATGGTAGGGTGCAGATTAGGTACAATGGGGATCCAAAGAGACCACCATGCTAATAGAATAGAATACCATGGATGTCTCTAAGGACTCATATGGTTATTAATTAGATTACAATGATATTCAGCATTGCAGGTGTTAACACCTGTACATAGCAGTATATTTTATATTTAAGAAACAAACAAATATTTACCTATTAATATACAACATACTATATATAATATCTAGCAAAATATGTTGTATATGCATGGATGAATATTGGTTATATAATTTTGTTTAAATTTAAAATATACTACTAACCCTGGGTGGGAACATGCAATGTAGCATCACTGATAGTAAAAAGCAAGTCAAGTGTTTAGTAAATTTGTAGGAGTTGGGTTTCCACAATATATATTGTTTTGGCTTGGCTTCATGAACAAAGTTTTAAAAGGGATCTTTTCCACATCTGCGGGCTCTCTGGTGGCTGAAGCTGCCAATGCGGGACAGGCAGACTCGACTGCAGTGGTTGCACGGGAAGGCTTGCTCTGGTTTGGGTGCTGCAGTGACACAATTTTTCCTACGACTCATTTTGTCCTCAATATCAGTCCTGCGTGTTCTCTTGAAAGTAGAGAAAACCTGGTGAATGGTACTTCTCCAGTTCTTGCTATCTGGAACTAAAGCTGTCCATCGATGATCAATGTGACAGTCATCAAGGGACTGTTTCAACGAGTCCTTGTACCTCTTCTTTGGTCCTCCTCTGTCACGATTACCAGTGGTGAGCTCACCATATAGCACAATCTTTGGAAGCCGATCACCCTCCATCCTAGAGATGTGTCCTGCCCAGCGCAACCGTGTCTTCAACATCATGGCCTCAATGCAGGTGACTCCTGCCTGTTCTAGGACTTCAGTGTTGGTGACGTAACCATTCCAGTGGATGTTGAGGATGTTGAGGATGGTGCAGAGGTAGCATTGATGAAATCGCTCAAGAAGTTGTAGGTGATGGGGGTAACACACCCTTAACATGCTAGTAACACACTTGATCACTAAAACCCACTATCAGTTGCAATATTAGATATCATGGTAGAAGTGTCCAAATTGGTCCAGTCCCGATATGAACATGTTAGAAATCATAATATCAGTAGAAAAAAGATGTACTGTTGCAATGAACAAGCACAGGTAACCAATTCAACAATTATTCCTTAATTAAAGGAAAACAATATATGTCAATTAAGTAAACCAATAGTAATATCTGTGCTAAGCAAGTACTTTGAATGAAATTTGCAGCTTGTTAGTGACAATATACTTTATATGTCTGCTTATGAGTTCTTTTACCTATGTTGTTATTTTAATATTTTATAAAAGGAATTTTGTTCTGTTTTTTTCCCAAAGCTCTAGAAGTACTTCTAGGAAAGTGTCATTAATGACTTTAATGTCAGTTTCTGTTTAGGTTCTCTCCTAATATTTGATGACAGGTGTGGAGCAACCAATTTCTGTAATCAATTAATATTACTTCAGAAGACTTCTCACTTTGGTACAATTTTTATAGCAGTGATGAATTGCACCTTAATGATGAGGGAAATTTTGTGCTAGGGGATAGGATGGTAGAAAGGCTGAAGGAGTTTTTAAACTAGTAGGTGTGGGAGAGGGACTATATAGAAGTATTGGGGTAAAAAAGGTAGAAGGGGAAAAAGATGACTTATCTACCCATGGGGGAGGAGAAGGAGGGAGAGTTACAAAAGAAAATTGGGAGGTATTGCTAGGTGACTCAAATACAGTGGCAAACACTTCATAATGGCAGATCCAAAGCAACATAAAGTGTATGCTTGGTAATGCAAGTAGAAAAATATTTATAGTGGAACTAGCGGCAACATTAAATCTTTGTGGCTTGAGTTAAATAGTGGAGGAGCTAATTCTAAACACATATTGGTGGGAGTATGCTATAAACCCCCAAATATAATTGATAGTGAGGAAATACAATTATTGTTACAGATTGGAAATGCAGCTAAGCATGGGCAAGTTCTAATAATGGGAGACTTTAATTACCCTGAAATAAACTGGATAAATGAGACCAGCAGTTCAGCTAAGGGGAGCAGAAATTAGGCTATCTTGGATTTAGTCATCACAAGTAATATTGATATAATATCAAATGTTAAAATAGGGGAATCCTTGGGGAACAGTGATCACATTACAGTCTCATTTGAAATTGAATACAAAAAACAGAGTTGTAAGGGGCCAACAAAAACTCTAAATTTTAAAAGGGCTAACTTTAATGGGCTAAGGGCAGCAATACAACATATAGACTGGGACAAAGAACTTACAGGGAAAAATACTGAGAATAAATGGACAACATTCAAATCCTTACTAAATAAACATACTCATCAGCATGTACCATGTGGAAATAAAATGAATAGGAGTCAATCATATCCCATGTGGCTTAATAATGACTTAAAGATCATGATAAGGAAAAAGAAACATGTATTTAAATTATACAAGAAGGAGGGAACTGAGGCAGCTTTATGTGACTATAAGGAAATCAACAAGGCTTGCAAAAGGGCTATTAGACTGGCTAAAGTAGAAAATGAGAAGTCAGTTGCAATGGAAAGTAAGACTAACCTTAAAATATTTTTTAAATATATTAATGGGAAGAAGGCCAAGAAGGAAGCTATAGGAACATTACAATGTGACACAGGCTGTCTGATAATTAGTGACCAGGAATAGGCAGATGAGCTAAATAGGTTCATTTCTTCGGTATATGCAAAGGAGGTACCAGTGGTTGGGACACTGCAACAAAATGGGGATACACTACTATCACTAAATCATTTCAGGAAGAAATCCAAAAGAGATTGGAGAAAATAAATGTTAATAAAGCCCCGGGTCCTGATGGAATGCATCCAAGGATACTTAGGGAACTAAGTTCTGTAATAGCCAAACCATTATATCTAATTTTTCAAGTCTCACTCACCACAGGGTTTCTACCAGATGACTGGAGAAAAGCAGAGGTGATACCTATATTGAAGAAGGAAGCAAGAGCAAATCCGGGGAATTATAGACCGGTGAGCCTCACTTCTGTAGTTGGGAAGCTTTTAGAAGGGTTAATAAGGGACAGTATACAAGAATATGTCTATTTGAACAAGATCATAAGTAGCAGTCAACACAAATTTATGAAGTATAGGTCATGTCAGACCAATGTAATTAGTTTCTATGAGGAGGTTAGTTGGAACTTGGATCAGGGCAACTCAGTGGATGTAGTCTTTTTGGATTTTGCAAAGGCTTTTGATACAGTGCCACATGGGAGACTTTTGAGCAAACTAAGGGATACAGGAATTTCAGTAAATATCTGATCATGAATTGAGAGCTGGCTAAAAGACAGGAAGCAAAGGGTTGTTGTAAATTGCTGATGACAGTAAGTTGTGCAAGATAATTAAATCAGATAATGATGTACTTTCCCTACAAAGGAATTTGCATAAATTAGAGAAATGGGGACTAAATGGCAGTTGAGATTTAATACAATTAAATGTAAGATTATGTGATTGGGAAGGAAAATTAGCCATATTTATAATCTTAATGGAGCAAATCTAGGGGTATCTGATATTGAAAGGGATTCAGGTGTATTTGTGGATAACCACCTAAGTAGCGGTGCTTAATGCCAAGCAGCAGCTGCAAATACAAGTAAAATATTAGCATGTATTAAGAAGGGTATAGAGGCAAGGGAAGCAAATATAATTCTGTCACTGTACAAATTCCTAGTACACCCTCATTTGGAATATGGAGTACAATGTTGGCCATCACTTTATAAAAGGACATTAGAGTTGAAAAAAGTACAGAGAAGGGCTACAAAACTAATAAGGGGAATGGAGGGGATAAGTTATGAAGAAAGACTAACCAAATTAAACGTATTTTCCCTAGAAAAAAAGGCATCTAAGAGGAGATATGATTACCTTATTTAAATACATCCAGGGTCAATATAAGGCTTTGTCAAGAGAACTTTTTGTACCAAGAGATTTTCAACTGACAAGAGGACATCCCTTGAGGCTAGAGGAAAACAGCTTCCACCTTAAAGAAAGAAAAGGGTTCTTCACAGTTAGGGTGGTTAAACTGTGGAATTCTCTACCAAAGGAGGTAAATAGATAACTTTTAAAAACGGGTTAGATATATTTTTGTATGAAGAGGGCATTCAAGGTTATCCTAGATAACTAGCGAAGGCATATAGATCCAGGGAGAAATTCCATCACCACCCCCCTTATGAGACAATTGGCAAAGTTTTTATGGGTCTTTTTTTCTGTTTGCCTTCCTCTGGATCAATTAACAATTATTAGCAAATAGTCCACATATTAAAAGGATCAGAAAAGAGCTATTAGGGGATCCATAGTAGTAGTGGTCTTAATTAGCCCACACAGTAACCTAAACACAGAATAATCTTTCTATTAGATGCTACCAACCAAGCTCAAAACAGGAATCCAAGTTCATCATATTTTTCCCATAGTTATGGGACTTCATTAAATATAGTTTTCTCGTTAGCCTTAAGTTATTTAAAAGCTAGTATCAGCTATTATAATACCAGAAAAATGGAAAAGGGAGAGGAGTTTTGGACAGGCAGAGGACACACTGGAAACCAAATATGTGAAATACGTTTATTGTTAATTCCTATTTATCACTTCTAATGTTTTTGGTGTACTATGTTATATGTCTGACCTGTCTAATAAAAATCAATAAAAAAAAAAAAAAAAAAAAAAGGATCAGAAAAGATCTAAAAAGGTTGAACTTGATGTAATTGTTATGCAAAATAAACATTTTGCAATAGTTAAAAGAGGGATGGTGAACCTCGAGTCCAGAAGTCTGGTGTGGTCCTCTGCTTGATTCCATGTGGACCTCAGCATATTTTGAATGAGTATATATTTATCTAGATACAGTTACTGTACCTTGTTTTACAAGAGGTGGAAATGCTTTGCGCAAGTGCACGAGTATTATGCTGGATGTTACAGAAATATCTGGAGAGAAACAGGAGAAGACAAGCAAAAGAAGAAAATAGTTTTGATAACGGTCCTGTTTTAAATCTAGAACACTCACAATTACAAAGATATCCATGACACACAGATCCTTGCTTGGTCTAATACCACGCCAAGGTCAGGTAGACCAAGAAAGATTTCAGCCACAACTGCCAGAATAATTGTTTGGAATACAAAGAAAAACCCACAGGTAACCTCAGGAGAAATACAGGCTGCTCTGGAAAAAGACGGTGTGGTTGTTTCAAGGAGCACAATACGACAATACTTGAACAAAAATGAGCTTCATGGTTGCCAGAAAGAAGCTTTTACTGCTCCAATGCCACAAAAAGCCTGGTTACAATATGCCCGACAACACCTTGACACACCTCACAGCTTCTGGCACACTTTAATTTGGAGTGACGAGACCAAAATAAAGCTTTATGGTCATAACTATAAGCGCTATGTTTGGAGAGGTGCGAACAAGGCCTATAGTGAAAAGAATACCCACTGTGAAGCATGGTGGTGGCTCACTGATGTTTTTTTTTTTGGGGGGGGGGGGGTAGTTTTAAAGGCATGGGGAATCTTGTAAAAACTAATGGCAAGTTGAATGTTATCAGAAAATACTGGCAGACAATTTGCATTCTTCTGCATGAAGGCTGTGCATGGGACGCTCTTGGACTTTCCAGCATGACAATGACCCTAAGCACAAGGCCAAGTTGACCCTCCAGTGGTTACAGCAGAAAAAGGTGAAGGTTGTGGAGTAGCCATCACAGTCTCCTGATCTTAATATCATCGAGCCACTCTGGGGAGATCTCAAACATGCGGGTTCTGCAAGACGACCAAAGACTTTGCATGATCTGGAGGCATTTTGACAAGACGAATGGGCAGCTATACCACCTGCAAGAATTAGGGGCCTCATAGATAACTATTACAAAAGACTGTATGCTGTCATTGATGTTAAAGGGGGCAATACACAGTATTAAGAACTAAGGGTATGCAAAATTTTGAACAGTGTAATTTAATTTTTTTCTTTGTTGCCATGTTTTGTTTTATGATTGTGCCATCCTGTTATAACCTACAGTTGAATATGAATCACATTAGAAATAAAAGAAATGTGTTTTGCCTGCTCACTCATGTTTTCTTTAAAAATGGTACATACAATATATTACCAATTCACTATGAGTATGTAAACTTTTGAGCACAACTGTATGTAGTGTTTGTGGTATGTGTATGTATGTGTTGTGTGTGTGTACTTGTGTGTGTGTGTAAATGTATGTGATGTGTATGTGTCTATATGTATGTGGTGTGTGCATATGTATGCGCTGTGTTTATGTTTGTATGTATGTAGTGTGTGTGTATATATATATATGTGTGTGTGTGTATATGTATGTGGTGCATGTACAGTATGTGTGTGTGTATGTATGTGGTGTGTGTATATATGCGGTGTGTGTATGTGTATGATGTGTATGTGTATGTATGTGTTCTGTGTGTGATGAGTATGTGTGTGTATGTATGTGATGTGTGTGTGTGATGAGTGATGTATGTAAGCATTCACTAAGCAAATAATGGTAATTCACACTACATGTGCACAGGGGCGCCCTAGAGTTCACTGTCCAGGGGCTCCAAAAATGTAAACCCAGCCCTGATCACTCCCACTGTGGTTGTTTTCTTAATTAAGTTAAATGAAGTTCGCTACAGAGAGGGTAGAACTTTTCACGTAGTTCATGCTTAAATTCCATCACAAGCAATTTCAGTTACATCCATTCACATGTTTAATTTTTATTTGTGCAATAGCTAAGGCATTTTTGTTTCTTTAAATGCACAATAGAAAAGTTAGAATGTAAAGTATTTTTCACAATATATATAAATTATGTTACTGAAACATAACATATTTAATCATTTAAACTTGTATTTTTATTTTCATGCTGTTTAGGTTAATTATTTTATTATGCAATAACAGGAAAGCTAATAAAAATATTATTGCATAGATATTGTAAACGTTTCTACCTGTCATTGTGTATCAGTATATCTGATACTTATTTTTTACATTGCCACAAGTGTCTTGTATGTATGATCAAATGCGTTTATATCACTACAATAAAAAGCTGATACTAAATAAATAAATATATAATAATATACAGTAAACAAGTAAATACTTTAATTGCAATTAAAAAAAAAAATTTTGCCAGTTAGCTTAGTTGTTTGAAATGCATAATAAACAAAACTGATAATACTGGTTCCCTAGACACAGAAATATGCCTTCTTTTAAGTTGCAGTCATAAAATAAAGCCAAATCAATAAAAGGAAATATTTACAAACTTGGAATAATGAAACCCATCACATATTCACTAATTATATTACAATGTTTGAAAACACACATCACTGTGTAACAAATGCCCATGGAGTACTGATTAGTAAATACTGCCCAAAGCCCTTTGCACCACAGTCACTGAGTGTTAGACTGCAGTACCTTGTTAGATGTAAAGTGCCTTCATGTAACAGCAAGCTATACTTAGAGGGTGGCAGATGTAATTGTTGTACACTTTGGGGGTGGATTCACTAAGTGCCAACGTGGGTTTTCACACCACAGTCTGGCAGTAACTGCTGCTCAAATTGATGGCAGATATCACAGGCTTGGGATGCAAGAACATACATCGGCACTTAGTGTTTGTACTACAAAGTAAATATTAAAAGGCCAAGTTAAATGTTATGAATTAGAATATTTCTGTCTAGTGAACTTCATGCTGATTTTACTAGAATCCAGTTGGGATTTAAAATACATGTTTTAAAAATAATGCCTCTTGTTAAACATGGGTTATACATATGATAAACACCAACTATGTTTGTTTTTTAAGTTTTTTACAAATGTTATATTTTTATAAATTCAGTTTTTTAGGATATAACTGTATTTGTTGTCTCTTTAGAGACTGCAGTTCAGTGTTATAAAAGGAGTGGGAGATTTATAGGTTCTATATAGCTGTACATAAAGGAATAGGCATAGCTTTGAAAGCAAACACTAACCCAAACTTATAAAGTGCTTCCGTCATAAGGGGACAATGAGACAGAGAGTGGTTAAAGGGCCATTGCACACAAAAAAAAAATCTATATATGTTTGAAAACTTTGTGTTTGACTATAATATAATTGAACATGAATAAAGTCAAACAGCTATTAGATTGTGTCACCCACTGACTCTCAAAATGTGACTTCACTCAGTTTGCTATCAACTCTAATATCCACCTCCTGGACTTGTTATCATGTAATCATGGGCAGGGCTACAACCAGTGTGGGGGGGACTCTTCACTGTGCTTCTTTTTTTTTCATGGGGGGGGGGGGGGTCACGAGTCATGGGAGGGGTGCGGTTCACTGAAGGAGCGCATGTCATTTCCTAGGCTGGAGCAGCAAGGAAGCTAAGGGGAGCTGCTTTATAAAGATTTTGGGGCGCATAAAGAGGTGGCTGGGGGAGGCAGTCTTGGGGGGAAGGGAGCTGCTTTAGGAAGGGTAAAAGGGGAGAAGGTGGCACTAAGTGAGTTAGCAACTGGGATGGCCTACAAATTGTTTCTTTGTACCATGGCCCTCCATCCACTAACTCCACCACTACATATAGTATCCCCTGATTTAGCAGCATGACTAGTTGAGGAAAAATAGAATAGTTCAGGGATCAGCAGCTAAGCATTAACGGGCCTTTCAAAATGGAGAGATGATATTTACTAGTCAGGTACTGTATTGAAGGGACTGCATTGAAGAAGAAACTAAGTTCTAATTAGCAAATATGTGGTATAAGTGGGGAGTAAAAATTGTTCCAAGAAAGCCAGGGAAAAAACAAGAAGAGGTAAGTAAACATGTAAACTAGCTAACATTGATTATATCAATTCATTTATATTTTATTGTTTTATTTTAACAAACGTATTCTCAACATTGGATATACGTTTCTGTGTATACATTGAAAAATTATTATGTCACTAGTAATAAATGTTTTGATGCTCTGATCGCCTTGTCCACTGAGCAGCTAGTACCTCCAGTCCCTTCCAGCTTCTTCCCATGACACATATTAACATGTTAAATAATACTGTATATTAATTCAATAAGAAATACATTAAGATTCATCAACTTTATACAATATGTACCTGTTATTTTTAAATAAATGTTTTTAAAAATAGCGAAAATGGGTAAAATACTATGTAGAAATTAAAACAGAGATGTCCATGTTTCCATATAAGACAGACATAGCCCCCCCCCCCCCCCCCCCTTCACCTGGGAGGACCATTAAGTGTGAATAATACAGTATAATTTCCACATTCTTCATGTTGCCATATTTTACCAATCTGACACTAGCCTTAGAAGCATCTTATAGGCAACTTTTTTTCAAAAATGTTAAGTTCCTCAATACATAAAACTGATAAAAAATAAACCAGGCATCTGTTTTTACTGCTATAAGTATCTATTTTTTGTTGGAACTGTATATAGATCCAAAACCAGTATCTCAGCAACTGCCTAATTCTTCTTAATAATATCCTCGTAATGCATAGATGCAGTTAGAAGTCAATAGTTGGAATCTTATCTAATGGTTTTGTGTTAAAACCTTATTTTTATTACTTTGCCAGTGGATTTATTCATATACTGTATCTAATTGTATTTATCTCAACCTAAGTTAACTTTCTGAGCATTATATATTTCTTAACAAAGTTAATTGGAACCTTTTTTTAAGTATATTGACGTGACAATTGGACCCAATACATTTAAAGGTATATGGAAGTTTCTCTGTGTTTAACTTTTTCTAACCCAACCAATATCAGAAACATACATTACATTGATTCAGTCTATATACATACAGATTTTATTTTAAAACAAATGTGGGGCCCAATGTATATCTTTGCAAACGCAATTATGAGTGCTGTAGCAGCACAGTAAATCCAACCTAACTATGTTAATCCCCCATCCCAAAATCATTGCAAGAGAATTGCTAGGGCAAAAATCTCCGTTGAGTTTCGTACTGACAATAAATTCTGCTAATAAAAATTTACGGATCACTCGCAAATCAGGGCAGTGCTGTAACTGCAGAAAGCAGAAGAAAGATTTACGTGTACCAAAGACCACTCCCAAGTAGTTTTCAAACCCTTGCTGAGTCCCCCAGAAGCATTTAAAGTTACAGTATAGTAAAAAAAGCACTTAACAATCCAATATCAACATATGTTTAATTAAAAAAATATGATATTTAGGCCATTTTATGATACAAAATCCAAGGTAACACACAATCCAGTACCCCTAGGAACCAAGGCTCTAATGCATTGCCTTTAAATATATCATATTTTAGCACAAAATAAACACATCTTTATTTATTGAAGCTATAAATACAATTGTCACATCATCTAATATCAAAATATATTAATAAATAAAAAGCAATTTCTTTATCACATATAATAGTTGTCAAACTGCGAGACGTTGTCACGCTTTGCGTGGTGAGTCCAAGTTAGGTTGTGCTCATCGCTTGCGAGCCTCGCAAAGCGAGGCGAGCCGTTCACACGTGGCACTTAGGCGATGAGCACTGAAGGCGCTCATTTCTGTGAGCCTCGCGTAGCGAGGCGAGCCGTTAACGCATAGCACTTAGGCGATGAGCACCGAAGACGCTCATTGCCTGCGAGCCTCGCGTAACGAGGTGAGCTGTAAAGGCAATAAAACTCGCAACACAAAGGCAATGAGCGCCGATGGCAATGAAACACGCGGGACTTAGCCACCAAACTCTTAGTAAATGCGGGCCCAAGCACTTGACAAAAATTACGAGACGCAGGACTTTGAAAATAAAAAAATATGAGACGCGGGATATTGAAAAAGAAATAGGAGATAGCAAAAATACGAGGTTAACGGCCTAGCCGCGAAAATCCAAAAAACACAAAGAAAATTAAAAAAATACAACAAAAACATCACCCACAGCACGGGGAAACAGGACGTCTGGGAGTGATGTGGAACGCAAACCTAAGCGAGAAGAAAAATGTCCGCCAAAAAAATTAAACCACGCAAAACACTGCCAAACGCGTAGCACTTTCACACAGCAACGAATTAACTACAAAATACACTATTACAAATGACGGAAAATGCTTGCGAGCCGCGTAACACATTAGTAACATTACGAATCTACAATGGCGCTTTACACAACTAAACCAACGGATTTCCCTCGCACACACAGCCTATTTCTACTGCACATTTGGGACATTAATTACACTTTATCGCAAGCTCTCCAATAAGCGCCTTCGGTGCTCATTGCAGCCTAAGTCACGCGGGCTTGCAGTCAACTACTCGCCTTGCTTTGCGAGGCTTGCAGTTGCAGCTTAAGTCACGCGAGCTCGCAGTTGCATCCCTCGCTTTGCATCCCTCGCTTTTCGTCACCGACATAGCAAGATCCACAGCTATTGTAGTAATTTGCATTAAGTACATTTCAGTTTATTCATTTACAGAACTATATATATGAATATATGGCAATTTATAAACAGATACTTTATCTTTTAGATTATAATAAAGTCACGTATTGGATAGATTGTTTAGAAGTAGAAGTTATTTAGATAGGTTGCACTATTTGTAATTTATTTTTTGCATTTTTAGATACTTAAGCTCATTTAACTAAAAAAAAAACTCTAAATGAGGCATCATTTTTTTATATACAGTGTCTTGGCAAGCTGGACTTACTTCATTAAAAAAAGGGGAAAAAAGAAATAGCTTTTCCTTCTATCTTTGTCTCCATGCACACTATGCATGGTAAGCTGCAAATATTTGCAGTAAATATTTGTTGAAATGTTTAGCTAAGCTTTGGAAATATGACACTGGAAAACATGATTTTATCCTCACAAACTTAATCCGTACAACCATACAGAGGGTAAGTGAATTTAAACTATAAAGCCTCATAGTAAATTTGCATTTTAAAATTAATTGCATGCCTAATTATTTGTCAGATAAAAAGCATGACTTAAGTAAATATAACTTACAGTAAGCTGCCAGACACCCATAGGACTCTTCCCAAGAGCAAATTGTCACAAAAGTCCAGTTAAACAATCCATCCTCGTTGTCATTGTGTTTGAGGCTAAACTAACTGGGAATTAGTGCCATATGGTGACACAGGAGATTTCTATATTTGTTTTGTAATGGCAGGGAGGCATGGAGGTTAGTTAACCAAGTGAGCTGAGTTAGAAATATTCCAAGAACCACTCTTTGTTAAACAATGGCAGTAACCACTTAGCAATTCTTTGTTATTATTACCCAGGAAAATATTACATTTAATTCCTATATATTGCTTTGTGAGCCATCCATGTATTGAATTAATTTACTTTATTCTAAAGGTTGTCACTTTCAGTATTGAATATATTAACTTTTTTCTCATATCATTTGAGTTTTAAATAATATACATTAAATTGCACAAAATAAGAACATACAATAACAAAAACAAAAATGAAAGAATTGTAACTAACTTAAAAAAAACACACGCACAACAAATGCACGCCGACAACATGGTGCCAACATTAGCTCGCCGGCAGCAGCTCACAGTTCGAACGCGTAGGTCAAATGCTCGCCGATACAAGAGCACAAGTTGTAACCCTTCTAACTCTAACTCTGATACCCCATGCCTAACCCTAACACTTTAACCCCCAGCCTAACCCTAACCCTTAGGCCCCACCAGCGTAACCCTAACCCTTAGACACTCTAACCCAAAGCCCACCTTACTTGTAGTCCAAGTGGCGAGCTCCTTTTGGGCGCTCTCCTGGAGAGCGCAATGTGTCTCGCTGTGCGCATGTGTCGGCGAGCAGATGACAGGGCACATTTGTCTTGCGCTCAAAGTCGTGCTACGCAACAAGAGGCATAACTAATATAGGCTAGACATTTTTATACATTTATATAATGCTAGCTTAGCATACAGAATTTAAAAATAAATAAATAAATAAACATTAATAAACTCACCCTGATGTTTGCTAAATCTCTTGAGTTTACAAGCAGTTGCTTTTGTTAGTTATCACCCCTGGATATCTCTGCTAAAATTAGTATACTATTCATAATTTGTTTTGGCCACTCACAGGCAGCTAATACATTTTAATACAATGAAACAATCGGTGCTGGCAGGAAGCATGGCATGTGTAGTACCCTTGCAGAAGGAAGCAGGAGGAGCCAGACACTGTTCTGTAGATCTCTCTATTGAGCTGCTGCTGGCTTGAAGGTTAGTAACAAGTTAAAATCCAGACCCAAAATGCAGTGTTTCTATTGGGAGGTACACTCTGTCTATGGCCCTCATTCAATTGCAATTTGGCCAATTGAATAGGGGTCTAAATAAGCACATAACATATTTTTTTAAGAAGTTTTTAGTTAGTAAGCATCTATCCAAAAGCAAGGTTTTCACTAACTAAAAACTTCTTTAAAAAAATATGCTATGTGCTTATTTAGATCCCTATTTAATTGGCCAAATCACAATTGAATAAGGGCCTATGTAAGCAACTCTGGAGGTGAGGAAAACACATTTTATTTTTAAATAAAATAAGTTTGTATGTGTATAGAATGACTCAATGTAATGTGTGTTTCTGATGTAAAAGCAGCATGTTTCAGATTAGAAGGTAAAAGGAAAAAGGTAAAAACAGGGAAATTTATATATGCATTAAAATATTTACTGAAAGATACTCCATTGCTATATAAAAGATAGCATATCCAAACAGACACAAAATGCTTGTATAAAGCTATTAAATGCAAACCATACTTCATAATCCTAATGCATATATTACGTTTCCAATTTCAACAATGAATTTGTGTCATGGTCTCATTTCTTGTTTTTTCTTTAAAAAACTTACAACCTTATTAAATTGCAATTCGGCCAATTCTAATGGGCTCTATATAAGCACAGAGCTTATTTTTTACAGAAGTTTTTAGTTAGTGAAGACCTTGCTTTTGCATAGAAGTTCACTAACTAAAAACTTCTGTAAAAAATATATGCTTATATAGAGCCCTATTCAATTGGCCTAATCACAATTTAATAAGGCTGTTAAACTCTTAGGTCCTCATTTAATTGCAATTTGGCCAATTGAATAGGGCTCTAAATAAGCACATAACATATTTTTTTTTAAATAAGTTTTTAGTTAGTGAAAACCTTGCTTTTGGATAGATGTTTACTAACTAAAAACTTCTTAAAAAAATATGTTATGTGCTTATTTAGACCCCTATTCAATTGGCCAAATTGCAATTGAATGAGGGCCTTAACCTTTAAAAAATATATAGCAATATAAATAATGTGTAAAAGAAAAGGAAGAAAATTATTTTAACACATTTTAACAAATTGATAAAAAAGAAAAAGTATATTTCTGACAGATATCTTATGTAAAGAAGATTATCATGTGCAATTATGTTTTTTTTTCCTGGTTTTCTTTTGGTTTATTGTTAATTTTTCTGTTTATACATGGTGACCATTTTTTATTATATAATAGCAAACAATATTCAACGAGGGCCTCATTCTATTATTGGCCGTAAATCGGCCGTTAGGCTGCGATTCCTTGCGGGGGTTCTGTTAACTCACAATTCAATTATACAGCCCCGCAAGGATCTCCCCTTACGGCCGGCCGCATATCTTGAAACCGGCCGTAAGCTCTGAAATCTAAAAACGCAAAAATAAATTCAAGCCTGCACTGTACAGCTCTGTAAATGCTAGGGATCATATTGGGAGACATGAGGATTAAAAGTAACCCACTCTCAAGCTTGCACATCAGCCCAAACCCGAGTTCAAATTAACTGTTTATTTTCCGGCTGCGGCGTGGGCGTGTCTGAGGTGCTCCAAGCCCTCTGGACTTTTTACATGTATATTTTACGTATATTTAAAAAAAATTATTTTACGGATTTGAGTATAGGGTAATTATGTGCTATTTTTGCTAACACCGAATATCACTTTATAGACTCTGCAAAGTGCAGGATGGCTTTATTTGGGCTATTTTATGTGCTTAATTGGTGCTAGCGGGACCTCTTTCCTGCAAGTAAGCTGCGGCTCGCTTTTAGCCTTGCAGAGAGGGTTCCCGGAGCAATTGAATTGCAAATAGGAATTTCTTACGGCCGATTTTCTTGTGGCCGTTTTAGATCAAAGGATTTCCTCCGGCGCGAGCGGCCGCAAGAGCTAGCAAGGCACCGGCCGCAAGCCTGCCGGAATCCCCGGCTGGAGGGGAATAGAATAGCCGGAAAGCTTGCGGCCGGTCCTTGCGGCCCCGCAGTGGCTGCGGCCGATAATAGAATGAGGCCTCAAGTATGCAACTTGTTGGTGAAGATTTGGTCCCAAGAAAGAGTTTACTTTTAACAATTTGTTGCAAAATTAATCTTAATAAAATATTTTTTATTGTTAATGTTTTAGGGAATATTCCCAGTAGACATAACTGGAGGGTAAATAATATCTGCTTGCCATACATGTTGTTGATCAATCATTTAATTTCCCCCCAAATCCTTTTGTAGTGGGGCATGACCACCAGGTATTTACATATGAACCTTCAGACTGGCAACCTCAAAACCCCCAAAACACCAATCTGAATAGTTGGAAAATATTTTTTGTATCTTTTTTGCAACCTTATACCTTTTTGTGTATCATTTTAGGATTTAAAAAAAAAAAAATCAATTTTTACAGCTAAACTTCTAAAGCACTCTTTGTTATCAGTAGTTTTCAGTTATTAAGTAATCAATTATTGTTCCCATTTTCCCTTGAGTTTAGACATTGATGCAGTGTCTGTGGTGTATTTCCCTGACTATAGAGAAGACTTTCACCTCCTTTAGGGTTGTATAAACAATTTTCTCAAATGTAGTAAAATGTACCTCTGTTTTTGGTATAGAATTATTAAAATGGGTTATCTATAAATAGGAGTAATAAGCTAGTTTTTCAATTCCCCACTGTTCTCGAAGTGAAGTCAAATTTAATGATTTTGCCATTAGTTGTAAAAAGTTGAAGCCAGTTCTTTAGTATAAATGACCCGGTGCTTGCGTTTTATGTATAACTGGTGTTAAGGGTATTGAGAGTTGTTAATTAATAGTTGTCTTTTAATCTACTACAAAGTTTTAAAAAGTGAGTAGTAAAGGGGTTAATGTTATTGTATTTAGTTAGATGTTTATAGAGTATCCCCATAAAATATTGCATGTTTATCTCTCAAAGGATAACATTAATTGCAATTCTTGTTTAATGACCAGTTTCAGTTATAAATAAAAGTAATTATTTCCAAACGTTGTTATATGTGCACTCAGGAGACCCAGGGCTTTGATTGTTAGATAAACTTTCATTGATGGTTAAAGCCTATTATTGTTTTTTTTTTTTAGTATAGCTAGTAATTAAGTAGAAAACTATTTTGTTTTATTTGGAACTTATAATTTGTACGTTTACTGAAACCAATACCATCAATGAAAGTTTACCTAACAATCAAAGTTTTTTTTTTTCCAAAGAGCTCAGATTATAAAAGAGGAATTTCAATATTTACCTCAAAGCTTACTGGCATGGCATTCACACTTTTCTCAATCTAGGAACTGAATATAGTTATATTAAACTAGACTAAACTTTATTCAGAAACATCTACTTTGTTGGTAGTGTTTAGAAGTAACAAAGTAAATTCTACCTGTGAGGATCCAGGGGTAGGGGTTATTGCTACAGGTCAACTACCCACAAGGATCGTTTGGGTTCTTGGAAATCTCAGCACCATCCTGATATCTGGCTTCTATATCAGTCACGGTCTCTCCATCAGGAATCAGCGATTCCAGGAGTCCCAGTAACCTTCCTGTGGTAGTGACCAGGACAAGTTACTTGCAAGATGGAGATAGGATCAGTATTGCAGCCACCAGGAGCAAATAAGAGAACATACCATTTCTATATGTCTCAGCAGTGAACTGATTTATTTTTGGAAAGTCAACAATATTTATAGGGGTTAGATACAGATGGGGGTGTATAAAACACATCAAGAAAAGAGATTGACAGAATAAAGACAGGAGATTTACTCCACATGGGGTCTAATCGTCTGACACCCAGTCTGGCACTTGTGAACAATAGGCCAACCTCCAAATACCCATAATGCTATCTCTAGTGGTCCAGACCTCAAATACAGTACATTAACTTTATCTGACAAACAATGGGACACAAAAGATTACAATACAATGGAGGTGATTATGCACATAATCCAGTGACTGAACCCAAGCAGTCTGTCCTTTATTGTGGAAAGTGGGCTAAGTTTCAGTTTCCCCCATCCTGAAAACACTGCAAGAGAATTGCTACGACTGACTGCGGCATGACAAAGACGAAAAGCACGGGACAAATCTTGATTTTTGCACTGCTATAACATTTCGAATTGCTTTGTTAGACTTTTACACCAAAGTCCCTATGCTAATCTGATTTTATGGATCACTTGCAAACCAGGGCAGTTGCGTAACTGCAAAAAGCTGAAGGAAATATTATGTGTACTTCCAGGGGCGGCTGGTGCAAATGGCCAAGCGCCCCCCCAAAAATGATCCATCACTTTAATATTGTAATTTACATTTATATAAAGAATAAACTTTAATTATATCTGTATGTTAGCTTTCATGTCTTCTTTCATATGATTTTGTTAAAAGTATGCAGCTATCACTTTAAATTAACCCTTTATGTGCCTTCTCCCTTGCCTGGTGACTTCTCCCTAGTGCTGCTATATATCATCTAGAGCGTTGTAATGCTGTCCTGCTCACCCTAGGTGACCCTACATACACTGTGCTAGGAATTGTATCTGTATTGTATCTGTCAGCTGCAGCATCAACCAATCAGAATTAAGCAGCTGCATAATATGGTTAGGAACGTTCACTTGAACACCCACAAGACACTTAGGACTGCTGTGGGAGCAGCCAAGTGCTGAGTGTCAGCTCCCACAGCCATACAGGAGGTCTCTCTCTTTTCTCCTGCCTCCTCTTTATTCCCTCTCCTCCTTCCTTCTCCCTCTTACCTTCTCTATTCCCATTGCCTCCGCCACCCCAGGGACTCATCACAGGGGTCATGCAGCCACAGGGCCCTGTTACAGCCCACTCACAGCCCCAGGGCCTCCAGGTTGGCTGTGTCTCTTCCCCCCCCTCTCTCACATCTGTGTCTCTTTCCCCTCTCCCTCCCATGTCTCTTTCCCCTCTCTCCCTCCCCTGTTTCTCTTTCCCCCCTCTCTTACCCTCCTCATGTGGGCCTCCTCATCTGGGCCTGACCGCATCCCTCTACAGTCGGCCCACCCGCATGGCCCTCTCCTGACGTGGGAGACATGGGGAGAGGGGGGAGAGACAGGGGGGAGGGAGAGGGGAGAGGGGGAAAGAGACGGGGGAGAGTGAAAAGAGACAAGGGAGATGGTTTGAAGAGACACAGGGGAGGGAGAGGGTGGAAGAGACACAAGGGAGGGAGAGGGGGCAAAGAGACACAGGTTGAGGGAGGGGGAAGTGACACAGGGGAGGGAGGGGGGGGAAGGGACACAGGGGTGGTAGGAGGGTGGAAGAAACAGGGGAGGGAGGGGGAAGGGACACAGTTGAGGGAGAGGGTGGAGGAGACACAGGTGAGGGTGGACAGAGATTCAGATATTCCTGAGAGAGGGAGCTGAAAATAGAGATTACACTGAGACAGTGTGTGAAGGGACTTGAGACTGCTAGTACAGGCAGGGCTCAAAGAGTGAGAGTCTACAGACTGCAGTTTATAGAAGAGTTTTGAAAGAGGATTGTCTAGCAAGGTTGACAACCAAGACTGGAACGGACAAGGACCCAGAGAAGAGGGTGAAGTCTTTAAAGACACAGAGAGGCCCATGATTACATTTGTGACAAAATAAAAACATGGAATGGTATGAAAAGCCTCCTGTGCTTTCCTCCATAAAGAGTTGGTAGAAACTGTCCACTGATAAAGAGGGAGACAGTGCCTTGTCAATATATATATATTGATGAGAGGCAGTAACCTTGAAACGGCTGTAAGTGGGTGGGATTCCTGGCTTGTGTATAATCCAACCCTAACTTTCCTCAAAGCTGTTTGATACAGCAGGCATATGCTTAGGGGAAGCCATGTTTGATATGGTTATGGTTATGGATTGCAAGTGCGCAGTCTTTCTTGGGCACAATTGCATGTCCCTGCCAAGGTTCCCAGAATTCAGTGTAATAACTATATTTCTCGGGAATTCTGGGCATGAAACAACTTTTTTTTTACTTGATTTAGACATTCAAATATGAACACAAATGTACTATTTATTTATTTTATATATATATATATATATATATATATATATATATATATTCCCTTCTCTCTCTCACACTCCCCCTTCTCTCTCTCTTTTCTTCATCTCCCTCTCCTCCTCACTCTCCATCCCCCTATTTCTATCCCTCTCTCTTTTTCTCTTTCCCTCTCTCCCCATCTCTTTATCTCCCTCTCTATCAATCTCCCCTCTATACCGCCTCACTTCACCTCTCTCCATTTTCTCCCTCTCCCTTTCTCTCCCTCTCTTTCTCTCTCTCTCACCCTCCCTCTCTTTCTCTCCATCTTCCGCTCCATTTTGCCTTTACCTCTTTCCCTATGTCCTCCCCCCTCTCCACCATCTCTCCATGTCTTTCCCTCTACCCCATTGGCACTCTATCCCCCTTGCATCTTTCTCCCCCTTTCCTCTCCTCCCGCCTTGTCTCCCCCTTGCCTCTTTCTCTCCTTCCATGTCTCTCCCTCTCTCCCCGTTCCTTTGCCTCTCTTGCCTCTCCCTCTCTCACCATGTCTACCCCTTGCCTCTCTCTCTCTCCCTCCCCAATGTCTCACCCTTGCCTCTCTCCCCCATGTCTCCTCGCTTTCCTTTCCCACTTGCCTCTCCCTCATGTCTCCCCCTCTCTTGCCATGTCTCCCATTTACCTCTCTCCCACTCTCTCCATGTCTCTCTCCCCTTGCCTCTCTCAACTCCCCTTGCCTCTCTCCCTCCCCCTTGCCTCGCTTTCTCCCCCTTGCCTCTCCCCCATGTCTCTTCCTTACCTCTTTCTCTCCCAATGCCCCCCTCTCCCCATGTCTTCCCATTGCCTCTCTATCCCACCATGTCTCTCCCTTTTTCCCCTAGTCTTTCCCTTTTTCCCATGTCTTCCCCTTTCCTCTCTCTCCCTTGATGTCTCTCCCCCTTTTACCCTGCCTCTCTCCCATGCCTCTTTCCCCATGTCTCCCCCTACCATCTTGTTTCCCCCTTGCCTTTCTCTCCCTCTCTCCCCTTGCCTCTCTCCCCCATGTCTCCCTCTCTCCCTTCATGTCGCCCTCTCCATCCATGCCTCTTGCTCCATTCCTCTCCCACTCCCCTCCCTCTCCTCCTGCTCCTTACTTCCTGTTCTGCTGGCTCTTCCCTCTGTTGACTCCTCCCCCTGCCAGCAGACACGAGACAGAGTGCAGAGAGCAGGGTGCAGGAGACCAGGGGAAAGGAGCATCTGAGACACGTGTGGTGGGAGGCAGGTGGGGGCATTTTTGCCGCCCCCAAAGAGGTGACGTCTGGGGTGCTCTGCCCCCTCACCTCCACCTGAGCTACGTCGCTGTCTGGAAAG
Organism: Discoglossus pictus; assembly: GCA_027410445.1. Lineage (NCBI taxonomy): Eukaryota > Metazoa > Chordata > Amphibia > Anura > Alytidae > Discoglossus > Discoglossus pictus. Next base: position 294,043,579 of record CM050164.1, on the reverse strand, counting down.
AAGTAGACTTCAATTCAGTGCTAGTTCTTCTTTGGTACATTAATTTACTGCTTCAGAAACCAGCAACAATTTGGATTGGACATATGTGCTTCAAGCAGTGCTTTAGCAGAAATTTGGAACCGTAATAATTATGTATGGTTATTAAAAATAAAATATAGAAAATCATGTTGGCACAATGGAGCAAATGTATAGTAAAGTAAATAAACCTATGTTTTGGGAGATAGTAAGGGGAAAGAAGGAGTAGTAACTAGAGGGTGGGGTACACAAATGTGAATGGGTCAAAGGCAACTAACTGCTGGTTTGTTAAATTATTCAAAACAATAGAGTAAGAGGTGGCATCAGAGAACAAACTAACCTATGGACATAATAATGTCTATGGACATAATAACCCACTCTGAGAGCAACCTCTTTTAGCTCACTTGTGCCCTTCACACAGAGAAATATCCTGTAGTATATCAGACTGGTCTCACTTGAAAGAGTGACCCAGCCCGGAAATACCAGGCATTTCTACCCCGAACAGGATAAACAGCAAACCACAGACCTGTTTCGGCCTCTATGGGCCTTGTCAGTGTGGTGCAGCTGTACTCCCTAAGGCACAGTGAGCAAGGGGTCCTCGTCTGGAGTCTCCTATCATGCTTAGGGATACTAACCAGTAAGAGTAATTGGTATAAACAAAACAACAGAGCCAGAGGTGCTCATTTCCAAGCCGTAATTACATATAACCTGACGTTTTGGCTGTGGGTTACTTATTTTTTTACATATATAGATGTATTCAATTGTCTCAAGCCCGCAATTACATGCTCACAGCACAAACACACAAACCATGAACCTGTAAGTAGCATTTCAGGGCATGATCATGATCAATTACACAAGCCGTAAGTTACATTTTAGACAGAGCCAATAGTAAATGAGACCGTCATCATGATGTCTGTAAAACATGGAGTTTAAACGACAATCAATTAGTGTTTAGATGTCCGATCAGCAATCAGACTTGAAATCCAGATATGAAGAGATCAATAAAAATAAATAAACTGTTCTAGTCCATGCGGGTTCCATGACATGTACAAACTCTTTGATTCCCACAGAAATAATACATAAAAAAAAAATTATTGCAGATTTGCGAGCTTGGGACTGTTGTGAAATTAATTCTACTGCCTTTCATTGCTTTCCCATTATTATGAAGTACAGTAGTGTGTGTGTGCTTTTATAGTGTTACGAACAGGTGTTTAACCCACTTGCGAGTCCTAACAAGTCGGTAGCGTAGCCAACGGGGATGGTCAGGGGCGGAGTGCCCCGGGCGCCAGGTTGCTAGGGGTGGCCACACAGCATGTGTAATGTCTTCAGTCAGGACTGCACTGGGCTGGACTGCGCTGAGCTGCTGCTTACTGTTGGAATAGGAGGAGCTAGAGGTGTGTCCAGATGGCCCTCCTGTCCCTTCCCCCATGCCACCTCTCTGGTCCCTGCTCTCCCCTGTGCCTCTCCAACTTGAGGAGTAGCAGCAGCATGTTGGTAAGAGACAGGGCAGAGAGAGGGGGGAGAGACAAAATGATGGGGAAGACAAAGAGGGGGGAGAGAAATGGGGGATGAGAGGGAGACAGAGAAGGAGAGAGACAGAAGATAGAGTTTGTGTGAAGGAGAGAGGGAGTGCGTGTTTGTGTGAAGAAGAGAGAGAGTATGTGTGTGTGTGGAGGAGAGAGGGAGTGTGTGTGTGAAGGAGAGAGAGAGAGTGTGTGTGTGAAGGAGAGAGAGTGTGTGTATGTGAAGGAGATAGAGTGTGTGTGTGAAGGAGAGAGTGTGTGTGTGTAGAGAGAGAGTGTGTGTGTGAAGGAGAGAGAGAGTGTGTGAAGTATAGAGTGTGTGTGTATGTGTGAAGAAGAGAAAGTGTATGTGTGAAAGAGAGAGAGTGTGTGTGTGACGGAGAGAGGGAGTGTGTGTGTGTGACGGATAGTGAGTGTGTGTGTGAAGAAGAGACAGAGAGAGTGTGTGTGTGAAGGAGAGAGAGAAAGAGTTGCTAATTTTTATCAGGGGGAGCGGAGTTGGGGCATAGTTAGGGGCATGGTGGCGGAGTTGGGTTCGGGGCAATGTTAGGGGTACTCAGGGGTAGCCCCGGGCGGCAAAAGGACTAACTACACCACTGTATCTATCATTTTCTGATCCATGTGCCATTTACGGGTTAGAAGACAATTGCAGGCTTGTTAAATTGTTATATTTGAATATGGATTTTGCGTCTTTTGCATCGGTAACATTTATGGGCTTGCAACATCAAAGGAGGAGATAGGATAGAGCTACGTTTTTGACAACCGCAGTGAGTTTGAGCCTGTAACTCGCAATAGGAATGTGAGTAGCTAAAAGTAGCCAACTGAATATCAGTAACATTTACGGGCTCCATTACGGGTTCAAGTAATTTGGACAATTGAATAGGGGCTATTGTTTCTTATCTGTTCTATTGTTTCATTAGCATTGATTTTCTTAAATTAATATAATGTATTTTCTCTTTTAAATGCATAATAGAAAGTTGTAGTCTACAGTGGCTGCTTAAAATTATTAAAAAGTCAGGGGATGTGTTTTCAGAGGGGAAGAGAGAGGAGTCCTTTTGTTGGTGTGTAAAATGGAATATATATATTAGGGGAGAGGGAGTAGATCTCATCCTCGAAATTACTGAAGCTTCTGAGGCCTGTGTACAAACCTGTCATAAATATACTTTCTAAAAATGTATTTAAATCTATCTGGATTAATAATTAGGTATATTGAAGAATATCTACATTATTTTACTCAATATCTATAAACAGCAGAATTTGTTTTAACTGTTTTAAGTTGCTGAATCAGCAAATAAAGCTGAAGTTGTAGCCTTGCCATTGGGTATAAACACTTAAGGAATAGCAGCACATTTCTTTTATGTGCTATATGAATGACTCATTTTAATGCACAGAACACTGTCCCTCTGTTACGTGTAAAGAAGCAAGAAAGATCTAATAGACCCAGAAATGTAGTAGGTGTCACATCTAAAGGTAAATAAAAAGTTTGGATCAATGCCGGTTAGATCAGCAATATTTCTAGCTAGTCTACAAAAAAGAGAAGCTAGTTTTTGATTGATAAGTGAAAGGTGTTTTTCTCACCTGCACATGTTCCAAGGTGCCAATCTCACGCTTGGTTCCTTTGCATGCAGCCGTTGTCAAGTTCAGAGTCACAGAGCTTGTAAAGATGGCCCTTGAGAATAGGGGAAGAAAGCAAAGGAAGACAAAGCAGCAGCATATTATTTTTTCTAACAGAAGCTGTGGAACATAAAACAAGGTGTTCTTAAGTAAGTAGCCTGCAGCTCTGTTAGGTACCATTTCCTTAGATGCCTCCCTTCTCCCCTCACTGCTGGTACTCTCCAAGATCTCTCATCAGACTTTTTTAAGACAACTCTTCTGGGACAGATACATGAAAGTGAATTGTGGGTCAAAGGCAATAATTAGGGTCTGCTGGGCAGCTATCTGACAGCTTCTCTTTGCCTTTATGTCCATGCTTTTGCCAGTCAGCAGGTACTGTAAGTTATTAATTCCGGTCACATCATTTTCTGCTGATGACAGCACTGCACCTTCATCCATCACATTTACATTTCAAACTGCCACCCTGCTGCGATTGATTAATTATTTATCAATCCATGGTCATCTCGGAGCTTTCCTCGTCTCACATTTAAAATGTACATCCAGTGTCTTTTATCAGAAGAAGCAGAGACATCTTAGATGTATCTTATGCAAACTCTATTTGGTCCTAAGCAGTCCTATTATCAAAACACCCAGAACATTCCGGAAACTATGTGAGCATTATGTTAATGGTGTTTGAGAAGGTTATTTCAAAACCTTGTAGAAAGTTTTGGAAGATAGAGTTTGAAGGTAACCATGTTTCTACCTGGATCAGTGACAATAAGAATTTAAATAATAGGTTCAGTGGGTTTTACACATAGCAGCTAATTGCAAATATACTGGATCATGACATTGCTGTAGAATAGCTTGTTTCATTGAAGAGGAATCCTAATTGCAGGCATATTGATTGTGTACTGTGTGAGTCAAGTTAAGTTATGTAGTGTGCTAATAACATGCTGAAATGCATTACAGCGTACAAAATAAAAAGCTTTATCAGATCAACAGCCTTATTAAATTGCGATTCAGCCAATTGAATAGGGCTCTATATAAGCACATAGCATATTTTTTTACAGAAGTTTTTAGTTAGTGAACTTCTTTTCAAAGGCAAGGTCTTCACTAGCTAAAATCTTCTGTAAAAACGATGTTATGTGCTTATATAGAGCCCTATTCAATTGGCCGAATAGCAATTTAATAAGGCTGCTAATATTCAAAAGTAACAAATATAGATTGCAATATAGATTATAATCTATATATTTTAGAGAATAGGGAATTAGAAAAATACAGATATTGCAATTATATGATGTATCTGTCACAAGAAACAAGTTACAAAATAAAAGTCCTATTCCTTGCTTAAATAATAATTGTGGGCCCTATTCTATTGCCTAATTCGTAAATGTATACACAATTAAAACTGCTCTTACTATTGCAACATATTCTCTTACCTACTCGCAATCCAATTACGAGTTCCCCGCCCAATCCCTAAGGGCTGGCCAAATAGGCAAATTCGGCCTTAGAACTCCATTGGTTTTAGCACAGCTTGAATATTACAAGCTTTAAATAACGAAAGTCACTCAAAATCGATATTCTATTAGACCTGTCGCTCTAGTTCGCAAATAAAGTCTAACCCACAACTGAAAAAAGTATCAAGTTTCTGTCAAAAATATTATAAATAATAAACAGGACTTGCAAGGTTTTTTTCAAACACATATTATAGCTGTAACAGCAATTAAACACACAATACTGTACTTTAAAAGCATGGGAAGGCATGGCAGGACATTTATAGAATTAATAGCAGAACAATCTCAAAACCATAAATATGCAATTAAAACTATTTTTTTACTGTTAATTTTGAGTGATATTGATCCCGGGACTCAAGGGGTTTATACATATCATGAAACCCACACGGGATAAAACAGATGGTCTAATGCATTTTATAGCTTGCTAGAGTGCTTGATTGGAAAATATTACTTATTGGCACAAATGTATTCTTAGCCTCCGATTGCAGATTACCTGTAACTTCCATGTTTGACTAGCGTCATGATGACAGTCACATTTACTGTTGGCTGTGTCTAAGAAGTATATTACAGGCTTGCTTAAATATTGTCACATCATATGATCATGCCCCCTGAAATCAGGCTTTAAAAGGAAGAGTTTACGATTTCAGCCTTGTGGTCGGATATTTGCAAGCTGGAGTCAATGGAATATGTCTAAACATTTATAAAAAAAAAAATACCCACAGCCAAGTTTGTGAGTTTGAGGAATTTGAAAGCACCTAATAGAATATGACCCTGTGCTTCTAAACAAGTGGTCCTAGGATTGGTGTTGGTCCCATAGACTTTATCTTCTAGTCCTCAGGAACAAAGAAAGATGATAAGCAAGGCGAGCAGTTGAGGCACGCGGGACTTAGGCTGCAATGAGTGCCAAAAAACGCTGATTGCACTGCTTGCCTCGCAAAGCGAGGCGAGCAGTTGAGGCAGGCGCAAGGCGTGTAACTCTAAAAACCCAAACAATAAACAAAATAATTTAACAAAAATAATAACACACTCACACACAGCACAGGGGGAGAGCCAGGAAGCCTGGGAGTGAGGTTGCAAGCGAATTGGAGTCATATTTGGAGTTTTTCGTCAATACAAAATCAGCTAAAAAATGGCTGCTGAAAAACGTAAAAAATCTGAAACTGTATGAAAACAAGGCTGAGCAAAGACAGGCACGCTGGACTTAGAAAATACACAACGACAAAGACAGTAACACTTAAACCAACAATGCCAGGCACGCGGGGGGTCAGGGGGATGGTGGAAAGAGACACATGGCATTCCCAAGCACTTGCAATGAGCGGCCCGTACAGTAGGCGGGAGGAAAAAAGATAATTAGGCAGAAAAAAATATATTTTTATGCCTCTGCTGGTCCCAGTGCTTTGGTGATTTTTTTTTTGTATAAATAATAAGGGCATTTACACATCTGCTTGCTTCTGAGCATGGGTCAGGGGGGAGGGGGGTCGGGCGTAGGTATCACATACTGAAAACACTAAATCAATTAACAAATGATTCTCCCCTCTGTCATCTCTTGTCCCATCCCTCCGCTGGCAGATAAGATGCCCACACCCCTTTAATAGTCCTTGAACTACAATGTCCCTTTAAATACTTTTTTTTAATTATATATTGGTGCAGGAGTGGAAAATGGTGAAGGAAATTGTAAAAGTGAAGGAACGTAAAAAGTGAAAGTAGATTAGGAATAACTTGAAGGGTGAGTGGAGAAGGAGAAGTGAGAGTGTGGGAGGTGAATAAATGATAAGAAAGTGGCAGAAGGAGTTAGGTATGGATGGTGATGGATGTAAAGACTCATTGCTAAAATGATATTACAGAGAATTACTAGTCTTACTGTATTTGCTTCCAACAGCAATGTAATGTGTTTTTTTCTCAAAAATGAAATTGTTTGTTCTATTAAATGTTGTCATATTTTTAGCGGAACAAACTTGGGAGCAGCACTATGCAACATTATAATGTATAAATGGATGTGTATATTCTTTCCTCTACCGCTTGTAAGTATATGCATAAATGTGTATTGTTTATGGAATCATTATTATATAATTGCATTTCTGTATAAGATCTCTGTTATTGTAATGTTTAGGCAACTAAAATGAACTATTCCCAAATGCACAAAATGTTTAGCAGCCAGTAAATTAAAATAATTTCTTCATATTAGAATAATTCAAAAAGATTTCAAAATACTAAAAGCTAATTTAATGTGTCATGGATAAGAGAAAGACATGTTTAAAATCGTAGAAAGCTTAAATTTGTTATATTTGATGTGCTAAAATCCACGTGCTTGTAAAGCTGCAAGACTGAACACTTGGATTTTTAAAAATGCGTTTCCTTTTTCACTTAATTTCTACAAAATAACAATTACAAATAAAAATGATATTGCAATATACATTTTTCATATAATTAAATTCCTGTTTATATAATTGTTTTATAAGTGTTTCCAATATTTATTCATGCAAAATATAAAAAAATAATGCTATCATAGATTGAAAGCACAGTGTACATTTGATTTTAAGCACAAAGACAAGGCCTTCCATTCTCTTTCTTCATTCTGTTAATATTGTATTGACTTCAATTTACCCCTATATAGTGCTCTGGAATAAGTTGGCAGGTTAAAAATAAAGGAAATAATAATAATAATAATTAAAAGCAAATTCTAACTCATTGATTAAACACTAGGTTAAAGTACCACTGTATCCATATACCGTATATACTCGAGTATAAGCCGACCTGAGTATAAGCCGAGGCACCTATTTTACCACAAAACACTGGGAAAATGTAGTGACTCGAGTATAAGCCGAGGGTTAGAAATGTGCTGCCCCCTGTGTCCCTCTTGTGCCCTCTGTGTCCCCCCTCTTGTGTGCCCTCTGTGCTACTTTCTTGACGATGAGGAGGGGGGTTGAGGATGGGAAGGGGGATTGAGGATGAGGAGGGGGGTTGAGGATGAGGAGGGGGGTTGAGGAGGAGGAGGGCGGTTGAGGAGGAGGAGGGCGGTTGAGGAGGGGGGTTGAGGAGGGAGGATGAGGAAAATGATAAGGGAGGGGGAGGGAAAGAGACACGTGGGAGAGGGTGGAAAGAGACACAGGAGAGGGAGAGGGGGAAGAGACACGAGGGTGGAGAGACACGGGAGGGGGAAGAGACACAGGGTGACTCGAGTATAAGCCGAGGGGGGCCCTTTTCAGCCTTAAAAAAAGGGCTGAAAAACTCGGCTTATACTCGAGTATATACAGTATTCAAAATCTAGAACTACATTTGAACATAGAAACAAAGGTTTTAGAATGTAAAGAAATTTTGTTTAAAAAATAATCAACAGCCTAATTAGATTGGGATTCGGCCAATTGAATAGGGCTTTATATAAGCGCATAAACTATTTTTTTACAGAAGTTTTTAGTTAGTGAACTTCTATCCAAAAGCAAGGTCTTCACTAACTAAAAACTTCTGTAAAAAAATAGGCTATGTGCTAATATAGAGCCCTATTCAATTAGACGAATCACAATTTAATAAGGCTGTTATTAAATGTTTTATGCAATTATGTTGCAGTGTAAGCTACCTTTTTGGTTTCTGTTAATCATCCTCAAGTACTAATGGAAACCTCATCAGTAGACACCATCCTTAGCAGAAGAGTTAGCTGAGAAAAATAATCATTATTATATAATTAAATGTCAGGTGTGAAGGAGACATCTTACTTAGCGGTGAGTAGTGAGTCTGAGACTGAGATATGGCTTGGTTTTAAGAAAATGTAAAAGCTAGTTTGGCTTCTGCTCTGATTGCTAAAGAGGTTTTTGGTCTGAACTAGATAGGAAGGAGATTATTTGTTTAAACATTTGACCGGTAATTGGAAATCTGGAAGATTTAGGAGGAGGTGACTGTTTTGCAAGACCTTTGAGAAACAATTTTGAGGGAGATGCTGTGAGATTAGATTCACTTATGAAATGAGAACCAGAAAGGTGGAATTGAATTCCGGTTAACTATGTTTTTATTGTGGCATTATGAAGTCTCAGTTTTTGGTGACAGTGAGCTGCAAAGGCAAGACAAATGTGTAGTAAAATGGGGGGGAGACATGTTAAGAACATATGAACAATTGAAAGAGGTTTCAGGCTCTATCATAGATTGGAACTCCTTGTTAAAACATAGATTATTTGCAGCAAAAGCGGATGGAGGTGGAAGATGAGTTAGAGGCATAGGAGAGCTAAGTCTTGAACGAGAGACATTGAAGCAGGACCAGGAGTTTTCAGATGTTTGGTTATGTCTAAGGTAGCTACGTTGGTGTTTATGTATCTGATTGGACAGTTGGTCCATTTGGGACCCCAAGCATTGGCTGCAGTAAGGCTGGTATTATGTGGCGGGCAGCCAAATTGGTGAAAATGTTCCATTGGTCAATGAGAAGTGAGGATATTGATATTAAAGAGGAGTTTGAAATTTGAATCTGATGAGAAAACTATGAGTTTGTGCATGGAATCCGAGAGTTGAGCTAGGAAGAAGGATTTTCCATTCCACACTTTAGGGAAATCTTCCAGAGGACGAGGTCTTGATTTTATTTATTATTTAAGGTAATGGTGGTTTGGTGATTATCCAGATTTGTGAGGTCAGTTTCTAATGAATGTTCGTTCTTGGGTAAGTATTTTTTTAGCGTATATTAAGACGCTTAGTAGACATTGGATGTCCTTGATAAAGATAACTATGTTTTGCATGTATTCCTGGAGTTTTTCTAGCTTGTTTTGTGGCATTCTGGATTCCATCTTTATCTTATCAAGAATGATACCCAGGAATTTGAGTTTGTGAGAGTGCCCTCGGTTTTTCTTATGGGCATATGGGAAGTGAAGATTTTCAAAGAGAATTGTGGTTTTTTGAAGGGTCGAACTTTGGGCTTTGGGTGATAAAGTTAAGTAGTGGATCACATTGGGGCATTTGAGTACATTGAATAAGATCTAGCAATGTGCTTCTGCAAATTGGTCAAATATTTTGGGGGTGATTTTGGACCCAAAAATTAGCCTACCAGAGAAGTTGTATGAGTTTTCTCACCTGACGCCTTAAGGATGCCAAAGGCCTGGGTGGAATGGGAGCTGTTTAGATGCATCTTGGATGTCTGATTTTGAAAGCCAACTTCTGCTTCCCATGTGGCGTAGTCCACTCTGGCATTTTGTAGAGTATAGTCGTTAGATAAGATTAGATAATTCATGCTTGGAGTGAAATGACCATGGGGGCCGACATTTCAATGATGAGAAGCTTCTTGTGTGAACACTTTCTAGTGCCAATGTCCAGAGGATGACCCTACAGATCGGGGAAAAGAGGCAAGGTTATTGACCTTGATGGTTATGAGTTTCTTCACCACCTCAGGTTGGTGCACAGTGGTAAGTAAATTGCTAACATCCCTGTGTGGAAACCTTCAGTGAGAAGTTAGTTACCAGGTGAGGAGATGGGTGATTGGAGAGGTATTGAAACAAGGCTTGCAGATTGAGGGCTAATTGTCATTTTTGGTGCACTAGCAAGGGGTAAATGGATTTGGAATGCGGCTTGTGGCAAATGGAGCAGATGTGGAGGAGACTGAACTCGCTGAAGTTACAACCTCTAATGTTGAAATTGTTGCAAATCTCTGTTGCCCCTCGGTAGTTCAGTGGACATCCTAGACGATGAATCGGTGAGTGGGTATGGGAGTGTCTAGTGGTGAAACGGTAGAAACCGGGTTTGGTGAAAGTGATTGTGGGATGATATTTGAACAGAAGGTGGAATTGTGAAGAGTGGGCTTGCAATGCTGACATACAGGGGAACATATGATTGCAAAATGGCGGGAGAGGAGGTTGTAGTCTAGAGGACCGATTGACTACATCATTAAATTGGCTCAAAGCTGCTGCCCCTTCGCCGCAAAGGAGAGATCGTAGTATGCGTATCCTCTGTCGCGGTAGGGCAGGTCAATAATGAGTGCATGTAATCATCAAGTTCTTGGCTAGGATTTGGGTAGACTGGACAAAGTGTATCTCTGTAGATGCCAAAATCCTGAATTAATTCCCGTAATGGTGAGCTTTCTGTTGAGTCTGGTATCCTTTGACTTGATAGTGACTGAGATGTAACCTTGAGAGACGGTTTTCGGTTCAGATGCGTCAGTGAATGGTACAAGCAGGGATACTAGATTGACTTCTCATCCCTCAACAATGTCGCTTCTGAGTTGCAGTGAAATTAAATGAGCTTGCATTAAATTGGGTGGTGCTTGTTATGGTTTGGATGAAGGTGGCAGGAGAGGGAGCTGGGGCGAACTGGTCATAGCTCATAGCTGGGGTTTGAGAGTAGGTGGCCTCTTGAAGTAAACAACATAGCTACATTTTTGTGCCTGACATGGGATCTAGTATACAAAGCTCTTGAATGAGTCTTGTGATAAGTGAATTGACAGTGCCAACAAGGCATGGTCCCGTGATTAAGCCACTGCAGAAGTTGTACTTTCAGCATCAGTGTGAGTCAGAACCGTTATTTTTAGCCTGTGAGGAATAATAGGGGGAGAAATTGTTGGGGTATGGAATGGATCAAATGAGGGGCTGAATGAGCGACTTGAGAGCAGAACTCAGTTCAGCGACTAACAATTAGAGTGACCTGAGGTTGCCCAACGATGGGAATGATCTGAGATCTTGAAGTGATCAATGTAGTGACTGATGAGGAAATGCGAAGATATTGTAGATAAAATGAGCTTGTGCGTGATGCTACAGGCTGGTAATGCATTTATCAAAGGGGTGAATGAAGAGTGATTGAAAGGAATGAAGCAGGAAGTGAACCTGATGATGATCAAGTAGTGATGGTTTCAAAGCCTGCTGAGGTCTCAGACAGAGTTGGTGGGGAACCATTGGGGTAAGTAATAGGAGAATTTACAGGGAGTTGAGAGATTGGAAAGATGTAGGTGTGAGAAGAGGCACAAGAAGGAAAGTAGTATGGAAGCAGGATGTGGAGTATGAGGTGGTATAAGGCGATGAAAAGAGCGAGATGATGCTGAATGGAATTGAGGAGGAAATAGTCAGTAGGGGGTGAGAAAGATGGAAATGAATGAATAAAAAGATATAGGCGGAAGTGGGCTGAGAAGAGATATATGTATAGGAGGTGGGACTACAGGTGTGATACAGTAGATTTGGTAGAGGAAATTAATAAGTGTGGAAGGTTGGGGTGGAGCGTAGGACATATAAAGAATAGAGTTGTGATAGAAGTGAAGAAATTAAGGGATTAGTTTCAAAGAAAAGAAAGAGAAGGCAAAAGAGTAAAAATAAATGGCCAAAAAGTGCAATGAAAGAATAATTTTTGTGGTGGGGAGCATGTGAGGATGTGCTTAACCAGTTATTTGAAGAGATTGTATTAACAAGAGGCATGAGTGAGTGAGATTTCACAAGTTACAGGTAAGGAGGGGTGTCACTAGGGAACGGGACACGATTGAGTCACTGGATCCATGTCTTAATGATGCGCAGCGTTTGGCTGAAGAACAGGTGAAAAAACACACCACACAGAACATAAGACTAAGGAATGTGCCGGAGAAGGTCAAGGACCTACACGCATACCTAAGCGACCTGTGCGAATTTCTCCTCCCAAACATGCATCCGGAAAACTTGAGGATGGATCGATTTCACAGAGCCCTAGGCTTCCGTTCATCTCCACAGGAACGGCCAAGAGACATCATTGCCAGATTCCACTACTACTCCACTAAAGAATTGTTCATGAAGGCCGCAAGAAAAGGCATTCCCCCCATCGAAGGGCACACACCGCTCCTTTTCTCTGATCTGGCTTGCCAAAAGGAGACAACTAAAACCGGTTCTGGACTGTATCTTGGCTCAAGGATGGAGGTACACATGGGGTTTCCCTTTTCGCCTTAATATCTCCAAGGAAGGAAAGTTCTTCACGGTTAGAACCCTAGAAAAGGGGATTCAACTTGCTGGCAGAATGGAACATCAAAGTCACTGTCGGAGAGAATCTGCAATCATCAGAAAAACCAAGAGAGAGGAGTCCTCCCAGGAACAGAGATAAAGACTGAATACAATGAGTTGTCACTTATTTTGTTTTTCTTTTCTGTTCTCTCACTTCTTCTCTCTCTCTCTTTATTTCCAAACTAACCTGACAAACAATGCTAGCTGAATCTGATAACGACTAGGTTCAATAAGGTAGCACCCGCACCAGTGAAAGTTTTAATACACACTATAGACAGCTAACCCAGGCCGTAAAGGCAAAAGCATCACACACTTAGAAGGCGTCCCTACGGGCGCTAACAAGTAGACTGCCACAAACCCCCACAGTAGGGAAAGTTTAGGCGGACCAATTCAGTGTCAGTTTAGAGACACTAACTGGCCCACCAGTAAAATAAGAAAAGGACAGCAAACGCTCTCCTCATAGTAGTTTAACTTACCACACCTTATTTAGGTAAGGAACACGATAAAGTTCAAATATACTAAGAGCTTTCCTGACCAACAGTGTGACACATAAACAGACTCACGAACTTAGACTTCTTATCCAGGGTTACCATAAGGAACTCCACTAGAGGAGAAATAGGAATTTGCTTATTTACTGAGCCAAGGTTTCATAATTCCAAAGGATTAAGTACAGTCAAGTTGGCTCACAATCTGTTGTCTCTTTCCTTCGAGTACAGGTACTCTCCCACACAACTAGCTACTGAGCGGTCTTCGGGGCGGAAACCAGCAGGAGGCACAGGATAACGAAGTCACAGGCACCCTGAAAGGTGAGATAGCCAATTGCATGCACCAAAAGGTCAAACACCTCAATAAGAAATATGGACATTGCCATTGCGTCACATAATGCTCATGGGCTAAACAAACCAATCAAGAGGGGGTAGCCTTGAGAAAGTACCAAAAATTAAATCTAGATATCGTAATGATTCAAGAAACTCACTTTAGAAAACAAGCAGTGCCAAAATATTGGGAGGGAGTCTTTACTCAGGCATTCCATTCTACCGCAGATACCAAACAAAAGGGAGTCACTATTTTGTTCCACAGAAGACTCAACTTTCAGTTAAGTAAAATTCAAAAAGATAAAGATGGCAGGTTTATAGCAGTACATGGGTCCATACATGAACGTAAGGTTTCATTCTTGAACATATATGCCCCGAACACAGAACAAACGCCATTCTTTCAAAAAATACAGAAACTCACAGATAGCTGGGAAGACGGGCTTAAGATAATAGGAGGAGACATGAACACGGTCCTAGACCCGTTCAAAGAAAAGTCAAATGACCTAGGTTCACAAAAAATCCCCACGGCGACCAAAGCACTCAAAAAACTCTTAAAATCAAACTGTATGATTGATACCTGGAGAAACATGAACCTCACGGAAAGAGAATACACATTTTTTTCCGCCAGACATGGTTCGCTCTCCAGAATAGACTATATCCTGATCCCACAGAACATTAAAGGGAACCTAACTGAGGCCTCTATCTGCCCCATAGCATGGTCGGACCACGATCTAGTCAAAATCTCCATAAATAACCTCCTGCCGAAAGGTAATAACCCGAGGTGGTCATTAAATCCCAGTATACTGAACGACACAATCACACGAGATAAGGTCAGAACTGCAATTGTGGATTATCTTGACCTCAACACAGTAGGGGAGATAGACATAGATGGAATTTGGGCAGCTCACAAAGCAGTGATCAGGGGAGTCTGTATACAAATTAGCTCAATCAAAAAGAAAAAAGACCAAGCACAAATTTTACTCCTAAACCAGAAAATTGCAGAAGCACAGAAACTATTTGTTAGAGATAAATCATGACAGACCCACGAGAACGTAATAAGATACAAGCAGGAACTAAACACTATTTTAAGAGGGAAAATGGTCACTATCCTACAGCGAACTGAAGCTAAATTCTTCAGATACGCAAACAAACCCGATAGAATGCTGGCCACTAGATTAAAAGAAAAAAGAGCAAACTCATTCATAGCCAAAATAATCACCAAAAATAGGGAGACAGTTTTTAAACCAGATCAAATAGTAAACGAATTCAGACAATTTTATGCGGACCTTTATAGCAAAGCACCCGAATCAGGCACCCCAACCCACAAACTAGAAATTGAAAATACACTAAGTAACTTAAACATACCCCAATTAGACTCTACCAAAGCCGAATCACTATTAGTGCCCATCTCGGTCGAAGAAATACAAGATGCAATCAAGTCCACGAAAGCACACGGGGCCCCAGGGCCAGAAGGCTACTCCAACCTCTACTACAAACATATGAGCGACCTACTTAGCCCCACCTTACATAAGCCATTTAACAGCTTCTTAGCCGGTGGAAAAATTAAACCGGAATTCTTAGAAGCTAAAATAATACTGATCCCTAAACCGGGCAAAGACCCATCCCAATGTGCTAGCTATAGACCAATATCTCTGATCAACACAGATTTAAAATTATACACCAAAATCTTAGCGTCCAGACTAGCGAATCTGTTACCTGAAGTGGTACATCCGGACCAAGTAGGGTTCATTAAAGGGAGAGAGGCGCCAGACAATACCAGAAAAATTATTGACCTTATTGACATAACCAAAAGTGATGAAGGCCGCGCAATGGTGTTGGCGCTGGATGCCGAAAAGGCATTTGATAGGTTAGATTGGACATTTATGAACGCCACACTGCACAAATTCGGAATTCCGGAAGGTTTTCTGCAAAGCATTGCGCCACTATACTCGGAACCAACTGCACAGGTTACATACCAAGGACACAATTTACTAAAATTCAACATCACGCGGGGTACAAGACAGGGGTGCCCTCTATCACCATTGTTGTTCGCCCTTAGTATAGAGCCCCTAGCAATTGCCATTCGTCAGCACACAGACATAGCGGGTATACGGGTCGGCCCGACAGATCATAAAATAAGCCTTTTCGCTGATGACATCCTGCTAACAATATCAAACCCCCTGGTTAGTCTTCCCAATCTATTCAAACTTTTGTCTAAATTTGGCCCACTGTCAGGATTCAAAATTAACACAAGTAAAAGCATAGCCCTTAATATATCACTTCCTTCCTCCATGGAAAAACTACTAGCCAATAGCTTCCCAATAAAATGGGCCCCGAATTCTATCAACTACCTAGGCATACAAATAACTAAATCAACTAAGACCCTATATGAAGCAAACTACCCAACCCTCATTAAACAATTAACTAGGGACCTGCACAGATGGTCAGAACTGAAGATTTCGTGGTTAGGAAAGCTACATGCCATCAAAATGAACGTACTCCCCAAACTGCTCTACCTGTTTAGGACCATACCTATTTCGATATTAGCGATAGACTTGAAAAAAATACAAAAATTATTAATGAGTTTTCTGTGGAACAATAAAAAACCTAGAATAAATAGAGAAACGACTACTGCGACTAAGAAGGGTGGTGGGCTCGGATTTCCAGACATTTCCAGGTACTTTAAAGCAGCTAGACTAGCACAACTAGCTAAGTGGTATGTCAGGGACTCCCCCCCGGTATGGGTTCAATTAGAAAAACACATACTAGGGACTAATGATTTAATCATTCGTCAGTTACTATGGCTCTCAACCCAGCAGGGCTTCAAGTTACCCCAATCAACCCCATCTAGTGTGAGGCACTCAATTAACATATGGAAAGATATAAATAAGAGGAACATGCTACTGGGCCCAGAGTCCGGGCTTAGCCCTCTATGGCCACTATCAACTAACCCCAAAATAAACTGTAATGCTCAATACAGATGGTGGATTGATAATAATTGCTCAATTGCGGCAGATTTACCGGTTGTTAATCAAAAATGGTCCACCACCGCATTCTTAGACGACAAACCCCTACCTCCGGGGGAATGGCTTAACCTACTCGCTATAAACCAAAGATTAACTCACATCACTAAGAATAAAGGAGGGCAAAATATATCCTTATTTGAAAAATGTTGCATTCAATTCCCAGGAGGGAAAGGAAACATCTCCATAATTTATAATCATTTAAGCTAGTTAGTCACGCCCCCTAAATTACACTATGAGTCGGCATGGGAAGCTGACCTCAACATACATTTAGACAGAGACCAATGGAACATCATTAGGAAACAAGCCAAAAACACATCACTTAACGTAATTATGAAGGAAAACTCCTATAAAGTTATTATGAGGTAGTACTTAACCCCAGTAAGAATGCACATAGGAAACCAGACGATTAGTGACATATGCGAAAGGGGTTGCAACCAGAAAGGGAGTCTAATCCATAAACTATGGGAATGCCCTATGATTAGACACACCTGGGTGGACACTTACAAAACCCTGGAGAAACTGTGGGGTCAAAGATATCCCATGAGACCAGAGGAGGCCATCCTGGGATTACCGGTAGAAGGGATGTCCAACTCAGAACAATTCCTAACCAACCAAATTTTCCTAGCAGTTAGGATAGTAATAGCCGCCCATTGGAAATCACCCACCCCATCGTTTGAAGTAGTCCTAAACAAAATTGAGTTTGTTCGTTCCATGAGCATTTTGTCCACTGAGGTTGACCATAACTACAAGCGCTGGGCCTCCTGCTGGGCCACCTGGGAGACAAGATGCGGCAGATGAATAGGGTGAGTGACACTTTTCCCTCCAAAGGAGCTATTAAGGGAACCATAGCAGGAGGTGTATTAACTTACCCAACATCATTAACCCCACACAGTAACCTAAACACAGAATATTCAATCTATTAGTTGCTACCAACCAAGCTCAAGACAACAGATGGTCAGGAATCCAAGTTCATAAAATGTTTCCCACAGTTATGGGACTTCATTAAATATAGTTTTTTCATTAACTTTAAGTTAATTAAAAGCTCGTATCAGCTATTATAATACCAGAAAAACGGAAAAGGGAGAGGAGTTTCTATACAGGCAGATGACACACTAGAAAACAGATATGTGAAATACGTTTATTGTTAATTCCTATTTACTATGTTGTATGTCTGACCTGTCTAATAAAAATCAATTAAAAAAAAACACACCACACAGGAGAGAGCAACAGGAGGAGAAGAGGGCAAGGAAGAAGGGAGGGGAAGGAGAAAGGAAACAGAGGAGAGGCAAGGGAAGGAAGAGGGAGGATGCAGGGATGAAGGAGGAAGTGGGGAAGGCAGAAAAAGAAGAGGGAATGAGCAGACAGACAAAAGTTGGAAGGTAGCATAAAAGGCATAAGAAAAAGAAGCGAAAAGAAGCAAAGCAGAGAAGCAAACTTACAGACAGCAAAGTGGAGAATGCAGGAGGCAAAGACAAGAAAGGCAAGATGGAGCACACAGCACACAGCCACAACAGGGCGAAAGAAGTGTGTGCAAAGGTGAGTAAGATGGTATGTAATTTAAAGGGAAGTGGGAAGGGGTCCTCCCATAATCCCAGGTAATTAAGATACAGGGGCCCAGCAAAATAAAACTTTTGGGGCCCCACCCCTTATGAACGGCCTATTTTTTTTCCCACCAGTGCCCTACATTTACTAGCTTCGACACTGATGAGCTGCTTCCCATAGGCCATGTGGTCATCTGATGTAGTGCTTATTATAGGTGCAGCACCACAGAACTGATTTTACTTTTCAAGATGCAACATGGGAAACAAAAAATTGCCCAAATAATGAAGTCAACTGTAAATTCTTCTAATTTTGTATTGCATTTTAATGTTTTCTGCATATGTATAGCAAAGTGTTGTATTCATCCCAGAATGTAACCCTAGCTCATAAATGACCCATGTTATTTTCCACCCTGCAGTCTGTTACTTGCTTTAAAAGGGCATATGTCAGTACTGTTATGTCTTTCGGATTGAAATAAATGCTTTGTAAAAATCACCTATCTCAAATACGTTACAAAATGAATATAACATAGTCATGGTTTTTCCCAGCTTGTTAACACAGTAGTCACTATATTATTTAAAAAAGTCTGCTGAGAGAGATACAAAACGGAATAGCTGGATTTCCCATTCTAAAGAAGCTATGCATTTCATTGCCTTAACACAGCATTGTTCCTGTTCCCATGCCTCAAACTGAATGGTAGAAATATTTACATAGCATAGTACAGTCTAGCTAATTAAAAACTAGGAAGGTATGTCTGAACTAAGAGATCAAAGTGTCTGGCTGTCACGTAAGGGAGCAGTGAGGAAATATTGAACAAAACAGACTTGAATTCAAAATATCACACAGTATTGTGTTACTCTGATAAAAGAAATACAGCACACTGCTATGTTGAATATGTGTTGAAGCACCTTCATGCTGTCTGAATTATTTTATGTCGGTATCATAGGCCAAGACATTTTGTAGAATTCACTGTGCTGTGTCAATTCCTCATTTGTACAGGAACCACTGCTGCTTGTGCTGAAATGTAGGAACATGTACAATGTGTATAATTAGACATACCCAAATTCATTATGACTAGAGACATGGAAGACAGTTACAATATAACACCAAAATACCAATGTATCTAGACAAATAAATATACAGAACATGAATAAAATGCTTGATTGTTTTGGCTAACCACTTAAAGGAGCACAGTCGTCAACAATTTAAAATGGCACTCATTTGAATATAAGCAATGTTTTAAAGTGTTATAAAATACAGTCTCTAATCGATTAGATTTATATTTAATTATGCTGCTAAGGAAGCTGCCATTTTAGGTTTCAGTGACCAACTTATTGACGTAGGAAGAGATTATGAATAGACAGGAAGTATGTATCTGCCAAATGCCCATGCTCTCATTAGCTTTCATTGAAGGCTCATTAGTTTACAACTCCCTGTTGAGTAGAAGCTACAAGAAGCAGGCATAGTAAAGAAAATAGAAATTGGCAATAAATAATAATTACTGCTAAAAGTGAAAAATGTAAAGGTTTTTTTTATTCAGTGTTTAAATAGCTTTAACAATACAAATGTAATATAAGCTCTTATGTTAAAACTGTATGTTGACACTTTTGTGTAAATTTATGGGAAAAGGATAGTAGTAGAAACTTGAATGTTCCTCAATCATTACCGTCATGAAATGCAACCAAACAAAACATCCTCATCCTCCCTCCTCAACCCCCCATCCTCAACCCCCCCTCAACCTCACTTCTCAATCCCCCCATCCTCATCCTCGCCCTTAAACCCCATCCTCATCCTCAACCCCCCATTCTCCTCCTCAACCCCCCCATCCTCAACCCCCTCCTCACCCCCCCTTAACCTCAACCCCCCTCCTCAACCTCCCTCCTCCTCATCAACCCCCTCCTCATCAACCCCCTCCTCAACCCTACCATCCTCAACCCCCCATCCTCAACCCCGCTCCTCAACCCCCCATCCTCAACCTCACTCCTCAACCCCCATCCTCATTCTCCCCCTCAACCCCCCATCCTCATCCTCCCCCCTCAACCACCCTTCCTCATCCTCAACCCCCCATCCTCATCCTCAACCTCGCTCTTCCTCATCAACCCCCTCCTCAACCCCCCTCCTCAACCTCAACTTCCCTCTTCATCATCAACCCCCTCCTCACCCCCCCTCAACCTCAACCCCCCTCCTCAACCTCCCTCCTCCTCATCAATCCCCTCCTCAACCCCCCTCCTCATCCTCAACCCCCCTCCTCACTTTCTCCCCTCTAAATACCTCCCCCTCACTTACCTGCTTCTTCTCCGGCCTCTGCTGCTTCCGTCTTGACTCCGGCGGGCATGTGACGTCAAATGCGCTCCGCGTCATTAGCATTTACCGGGGGCCGGCACCCGGTATATGCTAATGACACGGCGCGCATGTGACGTCACATGCGCGCCAGGGTCAAGATGGAAGGAGCAGAGGCCGGAGAAGAAGCAGGTAAGTGAGGGGGAGTTATTTAGAGGGAAGAAAGTGAGGAGGGGGGTTTAGGATGAAGAGGGGGGTTGAGGATGAGGAGGGGGGAGGGAAAGAGACACGGGGGGGATAGAGAGACACGGTAGGGTAGAGAGACACGGGAGGGTTAGAGAGACACGGGGGGGGGTTAGAGAGACACAGGTGGGTTAGAGAGACACGGGGGGGCCGTTAGAGAGACATGGGGGGATGACTCGAGGCCCCTTTTAGCCTTAAAAAAAGGGCTGAAAAACTCGGCTTATACTCTAGTATTTACGGTAAATGGAGGTGTAACTTCACTTGCAGAGGTCCTGGGTGCCCCCCCCCCCCTTGCTGTAGGTAAGCTTTTTATGTGTTTGTTTTGTGTATTTATTGTGTTTCTAATGTTTTCTGGTTCGCGCGGGTCAGCCGTTAAAGTCATATCTTTGCGAGGTCATAGTGTTTTTTTTTCTAAGTCCCACGTCTCGTATTTGTTTGTCATAAATCCGTAAATGCTTTGCGAGGGCCACAGCGTTAGCAACAACCGCATGCTCACAACTATATATGTGATAGTGCTATATTGATGTATAGAATGTGCACTTATAAGCAAAAGCATTTAGCATTTTAAATGTTGCACTACTGTTTCCATATTTTTAATGATTCATTTTGTAATGCCAGTTGTTTCATGGAACACCAGAATGAAGCTTGTAGACCGCTGTCTGGGGACCTCTGCTCCATGCCACCATAAAGGCAGCTTTATGACCTTATCCTGTCTGCTATTTTTTCAGGCGTGTGTCCCTGCAATCTAATGACAACACAGTTATCCGAGTGGACGTCTGCCAGGGAGCGGGTAGACCCAATCTCATAGTCCCCTGAACTCACTGGGCCTTACCACTATTCCATACCTGCTCATTAGGTACCATGAGCCCACTAACCAGCCCCATTACCCTCTGATAGGTCTCCCAAACAGAGGAGGGCCTGAGCTAGATAATCTAAAACTTACATACCCCAGGCATATGGTTCACTACGAGGGTTCGAATCAGACCCCTCACCCAGACACACTGTTTCCAGCAGTTACACTATCCAATGAACCTGCTGTGTCCATATCCTGCCCAGAAGTAGCTGATAATTGTGGCCATAGACCCCCTCGGCACCAGGGTGGGGAAGGAGACAGCCCTGGCCCACATGGGGCATAAAGTGTGACATCTATGTTTACCAATGGTAGTGGCCCATTGGTAATTGTATAAAAATGGGATCTGAAAAATAAAGTTTATCTCTGTTTGAGACACATATGCATGGTGTTTTTCATTTAGAGGGAAGGCATTTATTATGTTTTTTTAATCAGAAATTGATCTCTCCAGCTCAGCTGTCCTGTGTGTTGGGATAAGGAACCTGCACAACCGGCAAGCAGAATTGATTCTCTTGGTCTTTTCAAGCCCAACAAAGAGCGAGTTGTGACAGTTTATTTATTTTTTTGCAGTCTAAAACAAGGCAATGTAGATCTTCAAGTTTACAGTTTCTTATAATAATAATAATAATAATAATAATAATAATAATAATAATAACATTATTACAAAGAAGTGTTTAAAATAACCTATAGGATTAAAATGTTCATCAAATGCTTGTTAAACAGTGTAATTTATGAATCCATTTGAAGCTTCCTACTCTTAATTCTCAATCAATAAGGATAGTTTGAGTGCTTAACTTGTAATTATGCTTTCATAATCAATTAATAATTGTGAAATGAAGCCACTTCAAGTTTTACAATCAATGTTTGCAATAGATAACAGTGAAGGAATTTACTAATCATTTCAAGTGCATCACATAATCTCCTGATTTAGGACCCAATTCCAATCTTTTGCACAGGCAAGTTGAACAGTAACTTAGTAACCTAAAATCTCAACACCACTGAGTAGGCTAAAACAATCAGATCTATCTTTTAACAGTGCTACTCTCAAGTAACATACTATGTGTACGCCTATTTTTCCTCCCCAAACTTATGCATAGTGAACACCACCAGTAGAGGCAGAAAAGTGATTCAACACAGATCGCCCGCTTGATCCAGGGCAGAAGAGTGAGGACCTGATCATCATGGATCATCATTGGATGGGAATTAGGGTAGGTAGGTAAGTATTTTATTTTACGAGATAAATTATTTTTTAATTTAATTTAATGCATATTTTTTATTTTACGTATACTTTTTATTTTAATGTAATTTATTTTTTATGTAATGATTTTTTTTTCTTGTATTTTTTTTATTTTTGGTAATGTGCTGTTTTTGTAATTTAGATCTTTTATTTTATGCAATGTGTGATTTCTATTTTTTTGTAATTGTTAGTTCTTTTTTAATTTTACATAGTGGAGTTATTTTTTAATAAGTGTTTTTTTTTTCTTAGAGTCCAATGGTGGTCCTTGGTGCTTAAGGATTAATTTACTTTACCATGGTGGTCTACATCAGTGCTCCTCAACTCCAGTCCTCAGGGCTTAACATAGGAGTCTATATAGACCCCCATGGTAGTTAGGGGTTAATTTAGTATATCATTGGGGTCCTAAAAGCACCCCATGATACTTACAGTAGATGTTAAGTTAGAAAACCATGAGGGTCCTTTAACAACCCCTATGGTATGGGATATGTTTTACATGTCACATACGTTCTTACAAGACCTTCATGGCAAGGATTAATTAATTGAGGCATAGGAGACATTTTAGAACCTCCATGGCATGTGGGAATAGTATTATTACCATGGCTAGCATAGTATGTAGATGCCACAGGGATCCTTATAGGATCCCCATGGTTAGCGTTTACATCTTGTGCCACAGGGGTCAGTTAGAGATTAATATTTTGGTGCCACTGAGGTTAATGTTTAGGTGACATGGGGGTCTCAATAGACCCCCATGGCTGTACATTTTATTAGGGTGCATGGGGGAGGGAATTCCTGGGGGTTCCAAGCGCATGGGAAGAGGGTATCCCTGGGTTTCCCTGGGCCTGTACAAGTGATTGGCAGTGGGGTATTAAATCCCTTGCCAATCTCTTAGAGTTTTAACCCCTTTCATGCCATGGTAAGGGGTTTATGTAGATGGATACTGGGAAGGAAGTGTGTAAACTGTGCAGTCTACTGAGCTGACAGCTCTCAATGATGGATCTCAATAGTTTAAGATTTAGTTCAACATCTAAAGACCCTTTGAAAGGTTGTAAGATTGACAATGAACTGGACAGTTCAAGGTTTTTTTATTCAGTGTTTAAATAGCTTTAACAATACAAATGTAATATAAGCTCTTATGTTAAAACTGTATATTGACACTTTTGTGTAAATTTATGGGAAAAGGATAGTAGTAGAAACTTGAATGTTCCTCAATCATTACCTTCATGAAATGTAACCAAACAAAACATCTTTGACATGAACTTAATGCAAGAAATTTATGGGAGAGTTGTTTATTTTAATAGTCTGTGCATTCAAATTCATTAAAGTTTGGAAAGTCAAATACTTACTACGTGATATGTTACACAGAGGAATAATCACTAACAGTGAGTAATTGTACTGTGAAGAAAATAATTGCATGTTCTCTAAAGATGGGGAAGATAACACAATGGCCTGGGTATGCACAGCTCTTTTGCTGCTCTAGTGATGCCGTAGTTATAGAAGCTTTATTTGTAAAATACGGCCATGAGCATAACATGTATATTTGGATATACTGCTTGTGACCGGATTATGCCATATTTGTATTTCTTACACTTTCTGCTAACTTGAAGATTGAATGGGAATGTAATCCTAATTTTGTGTTATCTATTCAATACTTGAAAGAGAATGTAGGGAAAGGATTTATTGACTCATTGATGGATTCAAATAAGATTTCAACACTGGAGACCCTACTTGCAAACCTTCAGCCTTATTAAATTGCGATTTGGCAAATTTTAAAGGGCTCTATTTAAGCACATAGCGTATTTTTTTACAGAAGTTTTTAGTTAGTGAACTTCTATCTAAAAGCAAGGTCTTCACTAACTAAAAACTTCTGTAAAAAAATGCTATATGCTTAAATAGAGCCCTTTTAAATTTGCTGAATCGTAATTTAATAAGGCTGTTTGCTTGTTCTGCATTAGCACAATTACTAAAATAAAGATTATCTCTGAAAATTACTTGATACCAATGTCTTATATTATTGGATACTTACTTAAGAATCATATTATATTATAGTTTGTGAAATGTTTGCAAATCTACAGTGTAATAACCCTACCCCCAGTCATCAGTAACGGACACAAAAACAATGGAATTACATCAACATATTCCACCATTGTTAACTGTTTTTTATATGCCCAATACACTGTGCAGTTTGATTAACTCTAAAGATTTCTCTTATCCAGATGTACAGCCCTTCTGGTGACATGGTTTAATTTATTTTACACATCAGCATTATACAATGTTACCTGAAAAGTCTAAAAGTCTAAACCTTTATATATGTACTGAACGTCTGAAACAAGGCAGCACTTTTTTGTCTTAGTATGTACCTATGAAATGAGCATTAACAGTAGGATACCAACAAGGCACATTTTCCTGTTGCACTAAAACAAAACAGATTGTTACTATTAGAACAAAGCTCTTTCTTCGCATTTAAATGTCACTGGCAGACATCGATTTGCTAAGAGAAGATATAGTAGGAACAGAATGAAGTGTGGCGCAGCCAGATTAAGGTATACACATGACTTATTGAGGCCTCATTGAACCCTAACTTCCAAAGAGAAGCTGCTATATCTGCGCTTGACTTAGTCCCTTGAGCAACCTTGAACATTACAAATACGCTAAAGAGAATGAATCCAACACTATCAAATGATAAAGAGCCATTTTACAAGCCACCCTTCTGTCATCTTATATCTACTGGAACTGAAATGCATCTTTTAATAGTACTAAATAAAGTGGTCCTCAAGTCTGTGTTTATACAACCTGCTGTCAGTTTCTGATCTATTTATTCTATGCTTTAGAACAGTATGAGGCAACATGTGTATCTCAGAGGCTTTCACTTTGGTCTCCATGCTGTCATTTGCAGAAGGAGAACATGTGTTTGTTGTTAAGTTAACTATTTGTTAAAAAAATAATACCATAATCACTCTGATTCTACTGTCTGGTTCCATTTTATGTACCTTACAAAGAAGAGGCTCAGTCACTGATACCTCACTTTAATTCATCATCCCAATTAATTTGCACACATACATTAAAATGTAATGAGGGCCTCTCTTTATCTAATTCTTTATCTAATGTTATGCAACAATTTTTACCTCCATCAAAGGCACCTTCAATACCTGCTTCTTTTGACCAAGAATGGTAAGATGGAGAAAGCTGGAAAGATGAGGAAGAAAGATAAAATAGTAGCTATGGGCAGAAAGGAAGAATAGAATAGGGAAATTTAGATCTAAATATTAAATATGGGATATAAGGGTGGTGGACATGCAAAATAGAGTGAGTGTGCAAATAGAAAGAGAATGAAAATTGTTAAGGCAGTGTTTGAACATGGAAAAAATGGGACTGACTCTAAAAAAAATAATGATTGAGAAAAAACAAAATATGATGAGAGGGGGTATAGGAAGACAATAGCATCAATTACAGGTTAATGGCTGTGGTTTAATTGTATGCAATGGAGAGAAGGGGGTTAACTGCTAGTGTCATTAGCTGTGAAACCCCAAAAGTCTAGAGCAAAAAGCAACAACTGAGCAGCAGCAAACAGAAGCCAAATTGTATGCCTGTTGTAGCTTAGCTAATAATGTAATCATAATAATATTATTATATTTGTATAAGAAACTACAAAAAAATCACACCACAATCATTATATATAACAAATATGTATTTGTGTATACTACACAAATACATATTTGTCCTATATTCCTTTCATACACAGGTGCATTTTAATGTTTTTGTCCTGTGTTAGCTTACCTAAAAAACATACATCTTGGCTCAAATATCAAGTAACAATAACCATAAATACAATTAATTTTGAATTGTTTCTATCATTTGAATAGGATGGTAATACTAATCACATTTTTAACATCTTCATATTCACATACTTATCCATTTGCTGTACATCCAAATGGATCAGGAAATAAGTGTTAACATATATTTTCCTGACCACACTAGTAATACTTTATAGTGAATGCTGAGAAAGGATATTTATATGAAGTTCACATCTCTCAGTATCTTTTCTTGACATAAGAAGTTGCGATAGTGTGGTCTCACCTCTGTAGTTTTTGACAAGTAAAATATCACATCACAAATCCATTTTACAGTAAGTTACTGTTAAAAGCACATTCGGTGGATGACAAAGTACATTACACAATGCTCTTGAAAATGCAAAATAGTCTCATTAAAGGGAAACTGTAGTCATATATATATATATATATATATATATATATATATATATATATATAGAACACACTTTTGAATAACTTGACTGAATAATGGGAAAACGCTTTTAGAAAGTAAAACAGTCAATTAAAATGTTTGCCTGTTAAATGCAGTCACGCTGTGCAGGGAGCGGCCATTATAGTGTCTGATTATCTACTTTGGCAGAGGCAACAGGACCTAGAACTCTGATGTCTGTGCATTCTGAAGGCCAAGCCAATTAGAACCCATTGGAAACCTTAACTACATCCAAGGTCTCTTTTAAGTGACAGTTCAAGTAAACAACAAAGGCAATGGCTATCTCCATTGAAAACAATAATTAAACCATTGACTATATTACATTTGAACTTTTAAAGGTGTTTTGCTCATAGTAAAGTTCTTCAAAGTTGTTGTTGTTTTTTTGTCTTTCAATCGCATTTGACTCACCAGAACCCTATGGACCGCAACATGCCAGGTACATCTCTGTCACTGCCCATCTGAGCTCCATCAAGTTCATGTTCATTGCTTCAGTGACCTCATCTATCAATCTTGGCCTTTGTCGTTCCCTTCTTCTTGTGACTTCAATCTCTCCCAGCATCAGAGTCTTCTCTAGGGAATTCTGCCGTCTTATGATATGGCCAAAATATTTGAGCTTCAGCGTCATGATCATACCTTCTAAAGAAAAGTTTATCTTGATTTCCTTAAGTATTGATTTATTGGATCTTCTTGCAGTCCAAGGGACTCTAAGTCATTTTCACTAACACCACAATTCAAAAGTGTCAATTCTACGGTGCTCAGACTTCTTTATTGTTACAGCTTTCACATCCATATGTTACTATTGGTAATACCATAGTTGTAATTATGCAGACTTTTGTTGATAGTTTAATATCTTTACTTTTTCACTAGCTTGTCCAAGCTTGCCATAGCTTTCCTACCCAGAAGCAAACGTCTTTTGAATTTATGGCTACAGTCACCATCTGAAGAGATCTTGTATAACAGGAAAATAAAATCTGTCACTGCCTCCACTTCTTCCCCTTCTATTTGACAGGAACTGAGATTGCCATCTGCCTTTGTTTTTTAGTGTTGAGCAGCTTTTGCACTCTCCTCTTTCACCCTCAACAATAAGTCCTTTAGTTCCTCCTCACTTTCAGCCATCAAAGTAGTATCATCGGGGTATCTGAGGATTTTGATATTTCTTCCAGCAATATTGATTTTGGCTTTGGATTCATCTATCTTGGCCTTACCCATGATGTATTCTGCCTATAAGTTGAATAAATAAGGTGACAATATACAACCTTGTTGCACACCTTTTCCGATCTTAAACCATTCTGTTGTCCCATGTAAGGTTCTGACCTTGGCTTCTTGCACTACATACAGATTCTTCAGGAGGAGGATGAGATGATCTGGTACTCCCATCTCCTTAAGAACATTTCACATTTTGTTGTTATCCACACAGGCAAAGGCTTTAGAAGCAGAAGTAAATGTTTTTCTGGAACTCTCTTGCTTTCTCTATTATCCATCGGACATTGGCAATTTGAGTCAGTCCAGCGGAAACCTCACGTAGTGTACATCCGACCGCATGTATGCACTACTGGAACAGATGATCCAGGGTCAATACCTCTATGACAGGTGTGAGCATGTTGCCTCTCTGGAAGCTCAAACTGGAGAACTGGAGAGGAGAATTGCAGCACTTAGTGATATTGCTCCACTGGAAAGGGAGCTGGTGCTCACTGAGCACAGTTTAGCTGGGCCTAGCATGGAGGGTGTGGATGGTGCTAGTGAGGATGTCCATGTAGGTAGCTGGGTTACAGTTAGAAGGGGAAGCAGGGGGACCAGGAGGAGGCAGGCCAGTTCTGAGTTGGCAAACACCAACAGATTTGCCAGATTGAGTAAAACTGTTGTGGATGTCCATTCAGGAATGGCAATGCCAGATAGAGCTGTTCCTTCTAACAGCCGGGAGAACAGCTTTACTGGAGGAGTGGGAGGGTAGCATAGGCAGAGAAAGAGAAAGGTTTTGGTGGTAGGGGACTCTATTATTAGGAATGTAGAAATGGTGATTTGTCACCCAGATCCCAGCAATTAAACTGTTTGCTGTCTCCCGGGTGCTCAGGTTCGGCATGTTGTGGATCAGGTGGATAAATTATTGGGAGGGGCTGGAAATGAACTGGTGGTCTTGGTACATATTGGTGCCAATGACAAAGTAAGTGGAAGATGGAGTGTCCTAAAGAATGATTAAAAAAAACTAGGGAATAAGCCTAAAGGAAGGATTTCCAAGGTAGTAGTTTATGAGATACTGCAAGTGCCATGTGCCAGCCCAGGATGACAGAAGGAGCTTAGGGAGGTTAATGCGTGGCTAAAAAAGTGGTGCAGTGCAGAGGGCTCTGGGTTTTTAGAGCACTGGGCTGACTTCTCTCTTGGGTACAATCTCTATAGCAGTGACGGACTGCCCCTTAATGATGAGGGAGCTTTTGTGGTATGGGATAGGATGGTAGAAAGGCTGGGGGGGGGTTTAAACTAGTAGGTGGGGGTAGGGACTATATAGAAGTATTGGGGTAGAAAGGGTAGAGGGGAAAGGGATGAATTATCTACCCATGGGGGAGGAGAAGGGGAGAGGGTTACAATAGACAGTAAGGAGGTATTACTAGGTGACTCAAATACAGTGGCACACACTTCATAATGGCAGAGTTTGCCTGGGGAAATGGGCAAGCTAGAATTATTAGCAGTACAAGAAAAATGGGACAATAGGCATTACTGAAATATGGTGGGATGAATCTCATGACTGGACAGTTAATTTGGATGGTTATAACTTATTTAGGAAAGATTGGGGTAATGATAGCTCCAGGTCTGTATAGAGCGCTTCCATCTTTGACTACAAAGTAAATAGTCAATCTGATTTCAATATTGTCCAGCTGGTGATGTCCATGTGTAGAGTCGTCTCAGAGGCTGTTGGAAGAGGGTGTTTGCTATGATCAGAGAATTATCTTGACAGAATTCTACTAGTCTATGATCTGCTTCATTTTGTACTCCAAGGCCAAACTTGCCAGTTATTCCAGGTGTCTTCCAGTTCCCTACTTTAGCATTCCAATATATTATGATGATAGTAACATCTTTTTTTGGTTTTATATCTATTACGTTTTGAATATCTTCGTAGAACTGGACAACTTCCGCCTCTTCAGGATTTATGGTGGAGCATAGACTTGGATCATCGATGTTAAATGGCTTGCCCTGAATTCAAATTGAAATCATTCTGTCATTTATTGGGTTGTAATTGATCACTGCTTTGCTGCTTTGGCCACCCTTTGGTTGACTATGAGGGCACTCCATTTCTTCTGCAGTAGAAGCTCTGGTGTTTTTTGTCAGGGCCCATCACTGAACATTTTGGACTATGGACTATTGTGGGCCCTGAGGGGAACATGGTACTTGAATCATGGACTCTGATATTTGTAACCCCAGCCCCTGTGATTGCTAAATATTCAAATGGACATGGGACTTGCTAAGGATGATTGACATGATTTCTCTATGTGTAATGTAATGTGGACCACAATAATTAATGTTGGGGTTACTATATGATGTTTTTTGCACAGGGCAGTGTGTATGTATTATACAGGGTAGTATGTGTCTTTAAAGTCAGTTATTGACACTGTTTTGTAACTTTAATTGTTTATACTGAATGGATTACTTATCAGCAGCTATGTGATTGTCCTGTTCCTAATTTCAAATCAAAATGCTACTACTACAAGATTCAAATGATAAAGAACATACTGAGTTAGGGAAAAAAATTAGCTATTTGGTTTCCATGGAATTTATTATTGCATACAGTGGCTACAAAAAGACCAAAGGACCATCAAAAATTTAATAAATAGGCATTTAGGTATTATTAAGAATACGTTTTACAAAATTGTTTTAAACCGATACACCAAGTAAGGTATCATGTAAAGACTTGCTGCTCATTGCTATCCTCTTTTATTTATACCACTCCTTGAGCCTCGTTCAATTCGAAGGCCGCATCTTACGAAGGCCGTATGTCTTCCTCATGTTGTGGGCTCGCTGTCAGCAACAATTCTAGTGCTATTCAATTGATCAATGGCACAAGTTATGGCCTGAAGCCTCAAGACCGTAAACCCCTCCCGCGGTCGCAAACAGTTAATTGGCTCGACTAAAAGCGATTCGCAGTTTACGATCAAATCATGTTATAACGGGATGCGATGCAGGCCTTTGAGCCAATAGAGAGCGATCTAGCCGAAGATGATTGACAGAGAGAGATAATAAAATTGATTTCCACCCGCCCATGCGTTGACTGTAATGTATATTCTGACGGAGTAGCACGCAGGTCCCTGAGTTGAGGGTTTGAGCAAAGTGAGTGAGAGTAGGAGAGTTCTCATAGCAGTATATTGATGTTTTGTTCTTTTATATTCATCTATTTACTAATTTACACTTAATCTTTGATTACACATATTTACAGATTACACATAATACCAATACACATAAATTAAATTACACACATAGATACACATAGAGCTAGGTCTCTCCATACACACACTCCAATCCCATCCCCCACACCCCATTCCCCCACAGTTTATAAATACACATAAAACACAATTTTTTCCCTTTCATATATATATACAGAAAATCTTATTTTTATTTATCCTAAAATTCTTTTGGGGATTTAAATGGAGGGAGGAGAGAGGATGGAGAGGAGTGGAGAGGCGGGGAAGAGGAGATGAGGAGAGGCACAGAGGAGAGAGAGGAGAGGTAACCCTGGGGAGTGGTGGAGGAGGAGGAGGTGAGGTGTGGTGGAGGAGAGGAGGAGGTGGAGGAGTTGGAGGAGGAGGTGGAGGAGTTGGAGGAGGAGCTAAGGTTTCCTGTGCACAGTCAGGAGGGAAATAAGCTAAGGGCAAGCACAGGGCCCTAAACAACACGCGCCATGGAGAATGTTGTCCTCCTTGCTGCCATCCGTGGATGCCCTGTTACTCTTGCGGGGGGAGGGTTAGGCCTGGCACTAGGGCCTAGGCATGGAAGGAGGTAGCGGTCGCAGTAACAGCAGTGGGAACAGCGGAAAGGAATATGAGGTCTGTAAAGCATCCCTTTGACGACCAAGGAGGACAAGCAAGCTGCAACACCAAGTGGTAGCCTCAAAGTGACTGTGCGTCACAACGAGTGGGAGAGGGTGGCCAAGGACCTTCTCAGCCAGGTCCTGACCTCAATATCAGTGTGAGAACAGATCATTGAGTTTGAAGTAAGTAACATTGAATCTTTCTGCTGACCTTTGTTTCCTCTCCGTATTAATGGGTATTTTCCTGTATTGCTAATATCATGAGTATCCTTTAACATGTGCTAACAGCTGTATAGCTGATGGATGTGATATCAATGTTGATGAACAATATCATATTGCAAAGCTGATGATACACCTTGACCACTGATGCTGGTCACAGCAAAGCATGTATTGTGAGATGATGCATCATTATTAATGGTTATGGCCAGCAAGTTCTACTGCGAGCTAGCTAATGGTATGTAATGCTTGCAGAAGGGAATCAGGTGAGTTGGTATATTGTTACAGTTACAGTATTTAGCACTGTACTGTACATGCATGTGTTCTATCCTCCTCTGGCTTTTTTTTTTTTTGTGACCACTTTTTTCAGGTTTTTTTTTGGCAACACACTGTATGTGTGAAACTGGACACAGTCCAGAGGTTAAATCATCTGTTTCATTGAGCAGATTTTGACGTTGTAAGTGCTATGCACATTAATTTCATCAGATTCCGGTTTCAGTGGTGAAGTAACCACATGTGAGCCCTAGTTACTATGCAATCGATTAATACATTTAATAACAATAATAATAATAATTACATAGTTACATAGTATTTAAGGTTGAAAAAAGACCTTCAGTCCATCAAGTTCAACCTTTCAAGATCTCCTCCGATCTGCAATATGCGGATTAACTATTAACTAACTACATGATAACCCTGAATTCCCTTTTTAATTAGAAATAAATCCAGTCCCCTTATAAAGTTATCTATCGAATCCGCTGTCACCACCTCCTATGGTAGAGAATTCCACAGATTAACCACCCTTACTGTGAAGAACCCTTTTCTTTCTTTATGGTGGAATCTTTTTACTTCTGACCTCAAGGGATGTCCTCTTGTCAGTTGAAAACCTCTTGGCACAAAAAGCTCCCTTGACAAACCTTTATACTGACCCTGGATGTATTTATATAAGGTAATCATATCTCCTCTTAGACACCTGTTTTCTAGAGAAAATACGTTTAATTTGGTTAGTCTTTCTTCATAACTTAGCCCCTCCATTCCCCTTATTAGTTTTGTTGCCCTCCTCTGTACCTTTCCCAGCTCTAAAATTTCCTTTTTATGAAGTGGTGCCCAAAATTGCATATTCCAAATGAGGGCGTACTAGAGATTTGTATAGTGGCAGAATTATATTTGCTTTCCTGGCTTCTATACCCTTCTTAATACATGCTAATATTTTATTTGCCTTTGCAGCTGCTGCTTGGCTTTGAGCACTGTTACCTAGGTGGTTGTCCACAAGCACTCCCAAATCCCTTTCAATATCCGATACACCTAGATTTGCTCCATTAAGATTATAAATTGCATGGCTATTTTTCCTTCCCAGATGCATAACTTTACATTTATTCGTATTAAATCTCATCTGCCATTTAGATACCCATTCCTCAATTTTATGTGAATCCCTGTGGAGGGAAAGCACATCACTATCTGATTTAATTGCCTTGCCCAACTTTGTGTCATCAGCGAAAATGGAGACACCACACTCCAATCCTACCTCTAAGTCATTAATAAATATGTTAAAAAGGAGAGGACCTAATACTGAACCCTGTTTGACATGACCTATCCCTCATAAATCCATGTTGACTACTACTTATAATCCTGTTCACATATTCTTGTATATTATCTCTTATTAACCCTTCTAAAAGCTTCCCCACTACAGAAGTGAGGCTCACTGATCTATAATTCCCCGGACTTGCTCTTGCTCCCTATTTAAATATAGGTATCACATCAGCTTTTCTCCAGTCATCTGGTAGAGACCCTGTGTTGAGTGAATCTTGAAAAATTAAATATACTGGTTTGGCTATTACAGAACCCAGTTCCCTTAGTACCCTTGGATGTATTCCATCAGGACCCGGGGCTTTATTAACATTTATTTTTTCCAACCTCTTTTGAATTACTTCCTGTGTTAACCAATTATTTGGCAAAGGTAGTGTAGCCCCATTATGTTGCCGTTTCCCAACCACTGGTACCTCCCTTGTGTATACAGAAGAAAAGAACCTATTTAGCTCATCTGCCTTTTCTTGGTCACTAATTATCAGATGGCCTGTGTCACATCGCCTTCTTCCCATTAATGTACTTAAAAAATATTTTAGGGTTAGTCTTACTCTCTTTTGCAATTAATTTTTCATTTTCTATTTTAGCCAGTCTAATAGCCCTTTTGCAAGCCTTGTTGATTTCCTTGTATTCCTGTAAAGCAGTCTCTGTCCCCTCTTGTTTTTTTATAATTGAAATGCCTGTTTTTTACTCTGTATCTTGATCTTTAAATCATTGTTAAGCCACATTGGATGTGATTTACTTCTTTTACTTTTATTCCCACACAGTATATGCCGATGTGTATGTATATTTAGTAAGGATTTAAATGTTGTCCATTTATGTTCAGTATTTTTACCTGCCAGTTCTCTGTCCCAGTCTATACTTTGTATTGCTGCCCTTAGACCGTTAAAATCTGCCCTTTTAAAATTAAGAGTTTTCGTTGGCCCCTTAGAAATTTAGTTTTTTTTAATTCAATCTCAAAAGAGACTGTGTTGTGATCACTGTTTCCCAAAGGTTGCCCTATTCCAACATTTGATACTATATCAATAATATTTGTGATGAGTAAATCTAAGATAGCTTCACTTCTAGTAGGCTCTTGTACAACCTGGGCCAGATAATGATCCCTGAGTGTACTCAAGAACCTGCTCCCCTTAGATGAACTGCTGGTCTCATTTATCCAGTTTATTTCAGGGTAATTAAAATCTCCCATTATTAGAACTTGACCATGCTTAGCTGCCTTTTCAATCTGCAACAATTTCCTCACTTTCAGCTATATTTGGGGGTTTATAGCATAATCCTACTAATATTCTTTTGGAATTTGCTGCTCCGCCATTTAACTCTACCCACAAACATTCAGCTTTATCACTAGGTCCACCATAAATATCTTCTCTGACTATAGGCTTAAATTCAGGCTTAACATACAGACAAATCCCTTCTCCTCCTTTACCATTGCCTCTATCTTTCCTAAATAGGTTATAACCATCCAGATTAACTGTCCAGTCATGAGTTTAATCCTCCACGTTTCAGTAATGCCTATTAAATTCCATTTTTCATTAATTGCTAATAATTCTAACTCTCCCATTTTCCTGACAAGCTTCTGGGATTAGCAAGCATACACCTTATGTTATGAGTCTGTAATTCTGAAGTGCCTGCCACTGTACTTGAATTACTTAGTACTACCTCCATATTGACTATCCTACCCCTCCCCCATCTCCTCCCCTATGAGTTGTTAATTCATCCCTTATACCCTCTACACTTTCTACCCCATTACTTATATCTAGTCCCTCCCCCCACCTACTAGTTTAAAAACTCCTCCAGCCTTTCTACCATCCAATCCCCTAGTACAAAAGCTCCCTCATCATTAAGGTGCAATCCATCCCTACTGTAGAGATTGTACCGAAGTGAGAAGTCAGCCCAGTGCTCTAAAAACCCAAACCCCTCCTTAGTGCACCACATCTTTAGCCACGCATTAACCTCCCTTCTGCCTCCCTGGGCTAGCATGTGGCACTGGTAGTATCTCAGAAAATGCTACCTTGGAGGTCCTTGCCTTCAAATCACCCTGTCTACCTTCCTAATAATAGAGTCCCCTTCAACCAAAACCTGTCTGTTGCTCTGCCTAGTCTGCCCTCCCACTCCTCCAGTAGAGCTGTTCTCCCTGCTGTTAGAGGGAACAGCTCTATCTGGCATTGTCATTGCTGAATGGACATCCCCAACATTTTAACTCAATCTGGCAAATCTGTTGGTGTTTGCCAACTCAGAACTGGCCTGCCTCCTCCTGTTCCCCTTCTTCCCCTTGTAACTGTAACCCAGCTACCTCCCTGGACATCCTCACTAGCCCCAGCTCTGCCCTCCATGCTTGGCCCAGCTAAACTGTGCTCAGTGAGCACCAACTCCCTTTCCAGTGGAGCAATATCACTAAGTGCTGCAATTCTCCGATCTAGATCTCCAATTTGAGCTTCCAGAGAGGCAACATGCTCACACCTCTCACAGAGGTATGGACCCTGGATCATCTGTTCCAGTATTGCAAACATATGACAGGATGTACACTGAGTGATGTTGCCACTGGACTGATTCATAATTATTATTATTGTCTACAAAATTTCAGTGGGAAAAATAAATAATATAAAATAATATATTTGTATAAAGTTTTCCTCCTTTGCACTATAAACCTGCCCTTTCTTTTCTTTTAAGTCCCTACCCCTATTTAAACTCCTACACTTTCACTAGAACTGCAACTGATACCAAAAATGTTTGCAAGCTCACAAGTTCACCCTTCTCCCGTTTATACTAACTTCTGCCTTCTCACCTGGGCACAATTAGTGCACTCTGCAATTTATCAGCCTTTACTTGTAAGGTAAATCCACTTGTAAACAGGTCCCAAAACAGCTCACAAACCTTTTATACTTTTTAGCAGTCAAGCCACACCCCTCTCACCTGGGCACAATTAGTACACTCTGCAATTTATCAGTCTTTACCTGTAAAGAAAAATCCACTTGTAAACAGGCCCCAAAACAGCTCACAAACCTTTTATACTAGTTAAACAGTCAAGCAACACCCCTCTAACCTGGGCACAATTAGTGCACTCTGC
This sequence comes from Discoglossus pictus, assembly GCA_027410445.1. NCBI lineage: Eukaryota > Metazoa > Chordata > Amphibia > Anura > Alytidae > Discoglossus > Discoglossus pictus. The sequence continues at coordinate 294,006,893 of CM050164.1, read as the reverse complement.
AATTTATCAGTATCAAGACCCACTCTCTGGCTGGGGTCTGTTGATCGGATTTGGGTGACTCTGGACTTTGGAGGTAGCTTTGACTACAGGAACATCATGTCTCAGCCTAGGGTTAGACTGAGCAATATTGACAGTAAGCCTGACGAATCTTACTGCAAGCATGTGTCTCCGGGTAAATAATACATCTACACGCCACGTCTTGATGAAAATTATGAACCACTTCATTTGGAAAACAACATCTTTTAAACAGGCATACAACATTACCAGGAGGGGCTACCTTTAGTCAGCCCCTAACTGCCTCTGGCCAATCATGCAGGGTCCCTACGTGGGAACCATGAGACTCCTCCCATGGGCCAACCCCAGACGTGGCTACCAAGCTCATTCTAACCCAGACTCTCCCAGTGGACACTTCCTCTTTTTCCTCCTGGACTATGCCCCTGGGGAAACCCCATACTAGCTCTTTGTTCAAGTACTGGCGACACCCTGTGAGGCTTATCTTGTTCAAGATAACCCCATTTGGCTCAGCTCCTGCCTCAGTGTTTACCTAATGGGGGATGGTTAACTAAATACAATCACTCCATAATACTATATACAAGCTTACTAACATATTAAAACCCATAACACAATATATAGTGGGTCTCCTAAACCCAGAACTCTTACTCTCCATATGGCACCCACTGTGGATGATATACCAGCCCCAAGATGGAGGCTATTGGTATATAACAGTCCCTCCTGGTAGGCACAACTAGTGGCCAACTTGAGTTATGACAATCAGTCTTTACCTGTAAAGGAAAATCCACTTGTAAACAGGCCCCAAAACAGCTCACAAATCTTTTATACTAGTTAAACAGTCAAGCCACACCCCTCTCACCTGGCACAATTAGTGCACTCCACTCCAATCCACTTGTAAAAATAATATTAATATCATAATATATCATATTATAATATATATCATATATCATAATAAAGGGTTAATACACATGCAATGTCCAATTTGTGATACTGTGGAGTATCAACATTCCTCAGAAGGCCTGTCAACAATATGACAGGTGATAATATGAATTGATTGATAGCAAAACATTTAATGGGATGTCACCAAATCATAATGGGTATACATCTTGGCACATGGCCACCAGCAATGGAGTGGGACTTTCCAGGATGGGCATAGCGGAGATCATCCTTGATGGAGGTGAGTTGGCTGTTGCTCCACGTGCCTCTGCACAGCCTCCATTTGTTTTTGCGGGCCTTCCTGATGGGTTAGAGTAGATTAGTGTGGTGTATGTTACCCTGGTCCCCTTCTGGATTGCTAACTGGTGGTGGTTAAGGGGCTTGTGTACCTCAATGAAGCTGTGAGCTATACCATGTAGGTCCACTATAGGTGGGCAGGTAATAGCAGAGAGGTCAGACAAATCCCAGTTCACTAGAGAAGGAACTGGCAACCCACTTCTTTGACATACAAACCTTGTGGAACAGCACAGACAGAGACATAGCTAAATGTGCTGCATTCCATAGGGTTACAGAGAGTCACACACAACTGAGGGACTGTACAACCAAATGTAAAATGTTCCCCTGGTACTTGATATATGCCATGTGGCGGTGTAATTTGTCCATTATTTGTTTTCCCAATGTAGATGTGATGAGTAAGATGCATACAAGATGATCTTTGTATTTTATAGGTTCCGCACTAGAGCCTCTGTGAATGAGAAATGGTTAATATGGCAGTCGTTTTCATGTATTTGTGTTGCAATTTATTGAGGTAGTGTGTCTTTAATAGTTTTCAGCATCTTGCAGCATGAATTATCATATTGGCATATGCATGATTAATACAACATATGAACAAAACAAAATGTATTTTTTAACTATTTGATAGTTGGGAGTTGATGTGCAAGTAATTCTAATGCCTTCCATTGCCTTAACCATATTTTAAAGTCTATTGTTGTGTTTTTATTGTGTTTTGCAGTGTTACAAACTAGTCTGTAAACCCTTTGCAGGTCCTATTTTGAACCCGTAATATTCTTGCTGACATTTGTCATTTGCAGGCTTGACTGCGTTTGCTGTCTTGAAGGACTGTAGCAATTGAATATCGATTTGTGATTTTAGCGATCAGGACTGTTGCGGACGTGAAAGATCAAAAGCTTTGATGGGCTGTAAATTCTGGTTTAAAGAACTGCAAGGATTACAAGCCGTTTGCGGCTCCCAAAAAAACGACATTTGAATTGCAAATTAACTTACGGCCTCTATTACGGGCTACAGTAACTTATAATTGCTCAATTGAATGTAGCACCTTGGGTTTATGTCTCTAGCGTGATTCTGAAAAATGTACATAGCATAGTTGAGCAGAGGGACCTGGCCCTGCTACAATGTGTTTAGTCATTTATTGTCTTATTTTCCTTTTTTTAGGGATTCCTCTTTATTTCAGAGTTAAAACTATCATGTAAAAATAAAAAAGATCCTATTACAGGGCACACCTAGGAATCCTGGTAGGACATTTGGTACCTCTTTATACTATTAGCATATAGCTGGATTTATCAATTTTATGCACCTTTGCAGCTTTCTATATACTAAATGTATTTATAGTTCACTCTACCATATAGTTATATACTATATGAATAACAGCACTTGTCACTTTATATTCAGCACTTTATTTCATATTCTAGTCACCATTTTTGTGATTATATTGTCACTTAGCACTTTATATGGTTTGTCTATAAAGGGCAGAATTTACATTGTTGAGATACTATATTAGTCAATCCAATACCCCTGTTGCTTCTTTGCAGCCTATGTTTACATATTTTAAATATGGATTTTACCAGTTAATAAAAGTTAAGTTTTATAATTTAGTTTATTCTCTTTTTTGAGATTAGGATTACTAGGTGTGGCCTATAATAGGATATTTTTTCTTTTTACATAATATACTCAATTTATCCTTAGGAGCACCCTAACCAACATACTTGGCTCTTATGCTATATACCTGAGCCACCCTACCCAATATATCTTAAAACTATCATGTACATAGCTATAAAGCTCCAGTATATGCATGTGTTTGTCTACAGCTCAAAATGCAGTTAAGTACATTTCCTGCGTTATTGTATTAAACCTACCATACATAACATAATTTATGTTAGGTCCATAACATAAATTATTTAAAGAACATTGAGTTATAACTAATATTTAATTAGGGAAAGGTGTAAACTTTGTAATCCTTAAAATGTTAAAATGTGAAATGTTTCTTACCTCTAGCTTTTTGATATGATGGTATATTATACTCTCACCTCACCACCTGTCCTTCAGATCCTATTCCATCTCAGCTCATCCCTCCCCTCTCTACTACACTAATCCCAGCTCTCACACATATCTTCAACCTTTCCCTTAACACTGGCACATTTCCATCATCTCTAAAACATGCCATAATTACACCCACTCTCAAGAAACCCTCATCCAATTCTGACGTTACATCTAACTATCGCCCTATCTCTCTACTCCCCCTGGCTTCCAAACTGCTGGAGCGGCTCGTCTATAACAGCCTTACCAGTTTCATCTCCTCTAACTCTCTCCTGGACACTTTCCAATCCGGCTTTCGGCCCCAACACTCCACTGAGACAGCCCTCATAAAAGTCACCAATGACCTGCTCACCGCCAAGTCTAAAGGCCACTTTTCTATTTTGCTTCTTCTGGATCTCTCTGCCGCCTTCGACACAGTTGACCATTCAATTCTACTCCACACTCTCTCCTCCCTCGGCATTCGAGACACTGCTCTCTTGTGGTTCTCATCATACCTCCAAGAACGATCATTTAGTGTCTCCTTCTCCGGCACATCTTCTTCTCCTCACCCCCTGTCTATTGGCGTACCCCAAGGATCAGTCCTAGGCCCCCCTCCTCTTCTCCATCTACACATCCTCACTCGGCACCCTAATAAACTCTTTTGGGTTCCAGTACCATCTCTATGCAGATGACACCCAAATCTATCTCTCAGCACCAGATCTATCCCCCTCTCTTCTAGCACACGTCTCCGACTGCCTCTCTAGTATATCCTCTTGGATGTCCGCCCACCATCTGAAACTCAACATGTCTAAGACTGAACTCCTAATCTTCCCACCCTCTACTACAGCTTCAATTCCTCACATCTCTCTCTCTGTCAACAACGCCATCATCACTCCCACCTCCCAAGCCCGTTGTCTCGGGGTTCTACTGGACCCTGCCCTCTCTTTCATCCCACACATACAGTCTCTAACCAAATCCTGTCTTTTCCATCTAAAAAGCATATCCAAAATACGCCATTACCTTACACAAGACACTACTAAGATTCTAATACACTCTCTCATCATTTCTCGTCTTGACTATTGCAACTCGCTCCTTGTTGGCCTGCCCATCACTCGCCTCTCCCCACTTCAATCCATAATAAATGCCTCCGCCAGACTCATCTTCAGTACACATCGTTCAGTGTCGGCAGCTCCTCTTTGTCAATCACTTCACTGGCTTCCCTTAGCCTCCAGAATAAAGTTTAAAATCTTGACCCTAACTTATAAAGCCCTCAACAACAGCACACCCCCATACATCTCTGCTCTCATCTCCAAATACACCCCCACACGCCCTCTTCATTCTGCTAACGACCGTCTTCTTTCTACCACTCTTGTAACCTCCTCTCACTCCCGCCTCCAGGAGTTTTCTCGCGCTGCCCCTATTCTCTGGAACTCTCTGCCTCGCTTCACCAGACTATCCTCCTACCTTAAATCCTTCAAATCATCAATAAAAACGCACCTCTTTAAAGAAGCCTATAACCTTCCTCCCTAACATGCTCAGCACTACTCTCTCCCTACTGTACCACATAAAACTTTAACCTTTAGATTGTAAGTCTTCGAGTTTCAATCCTGCGCAGTGCTTTAGGGAAAGCGCTATGGACACTGGATTCCAAGCTCAAAGACAGGGCCACCCACTCTTTGCAATGTATGAATCTTTAACTTGTCATTGCCTGTAACTTAACTTATGTATAGCGCTACGGAATATGTTGGCGCGTTACAAATAAACGATAATAACGATAATAATAATTATAACTGTGAGACTTTGTGTCCCAAATTAGTATACTGATTCCTATTATTTTATTACGTACTGCACACAATAGTATTAGATTAAATGTCACCATCAGATTACGTGATTTAAATTCAAGAAGAAGGATACATCTGGAACTTAAATTTACAATGAGTTAAAGATTAATATTGATATAGTATGAAATGTTGAAATAGGGCAACCTTTGGAAAAACAGTGATCACAACACAGTCTCATTTGATATTGAATTAAAAAAAATAAATTTTAAGCTGCCAACAAAAACAATTTTTTTTAAAGGGCAGATTGTAATGGACTAAGGGCAGCAATACAAAGTATAGACTGGGACAGAGAACTGATAGGTAAGAATACTGACCATAAATGGACAACATTTAAATCCTTACTAAATATACATACTTATCACTATATACCATGTAGGAATAAAAGTAAAAGGAGTAAATCACATCCATTGTGGCTTAACAATGATTTAAAGATCAAGATACAGAGTAAAAACAGGCATTTAAATTATACAAACAAGAGGGGACAGAGACTGCTTTACGGGAGTACAAGGAAATCAGCAAGGCTTGCAAAAGGGCTATTAGACTGGCTGAAATAGAAAATGAAAAATTTATTGAAAAGAGAGTAAGACTAACCCTAAAATATTTTTTAAGTATATTAATGGGAAGAAGGCCAGGAAGGAAGCCAAAGGAACATTACAATGTGACACAGGCCGTCTGAAGATTAGTGACCAGGAAAAGGCAGATGAGCTAAATAGGTTATTTTCTTCGGTATACACAAGGGTGGTACCAGTGGTTGGGACACTGCAAGATAATGGGGCTACACTACCTTTGCCAAATAATTGGTTAACTCAGGAAGTAATCCAAAAGAGGTTGGAAAAAATAAATGTTAATAAAGCCCCGGGTCCTGATGGAATACATCCAAGGGTACTGAGGGAACTGGGTTCTGTAATAGCCAAATCAAGATTCACTCAACAAAGGGTCTCTACCAGATGCCTGGAGAAAAGCAGATGTGATACCTATAATTAAAAAGGAGGCAAAATCAAATCCAGGGAATTATAGACCAGTGAGCCTCACTTCAGTAGCGGGGAAGCTGTTAGAATGGTTAATAAGGGATAATATACAAGAATATGTCTATTTGAACAGGATTATAAGTAGGAGTCAACATGGATTTATGAGGGAAAGGTCATGTCAAACAAATCTAATTAGTGTCTATGAGGAGGTTAGTAGGAACCTGGATCAAGGCAACTCAGTGAATGTAGTCTTTTTGGATTTTGCAAAGGATTTTGATACAGTGCCACATGGGAGACTATCTGCTATCTAAATATCTGCTCATGGATTGAGAGCTGGCTAAAAGACAGGAAGCAAAGGGTTGTTGTAAATGGAACATACTCCGATTAGAGTAATGTGGTAAGTGGGGTTCCTCAGGGTTCAGTATTATGTCCTCTCCATTTTAACATATTTAATAATGACTTAGTGGTGGGACTGGAAAGTAGTGTCTCCATTTTCGCTGATGACTCAAAGTTGTGCAAGGTAATTAAATCAGATAATGATGTGCTTTCTTTCCAAAGGGATTTACATAAAATTGAGGAATGGGCATCTAAATGGCAGATGAGATTTAATATGAATACATGTAAAGTTATGCACCTGGGAAGAAAAAATAGCCATGCAATTTATAATCTTCATGGAGCAAATATAGGGGTATCAGATATTGAAAGGGATTTGGGAGTGCTTCTGGACAGCCACCTTGGTAACAGTGTTCAAAGCCAAGCAGCAGCTGCAAAGGGAAATGAAATATTAGCATGTATTAAGAAGGGTATAGAAGCCAGGGAAGCAAATATAATTCTGCCACTATACAAATCTCTAGTACGCCCTCGAATGGAATATGGAGTACAATTTTAGGCACCACTTCATAAAAATGACATTTTAGAGCTGGAAAAGGTACAGAGGAGGGCAACAAAACTAATAAGGGGAATGGGGGGGCTAATTTATGAAGAAAGACTAACCAAATTAAGCTTATTTTCTCTAGAAAAAATGCGTCTAAGAGGAGATATGATTACCTTATATAAATACATCCAGGGTCAGTATAAAGATTTGTCAAGGGAGCTTTTTGTGCCAAGAAGTTTTCAACTGACAAGAGGACATCCCTTGAGGTTAGAAGTAAAAAGATTCCACCTTAAAGAAAGAAAAGGGTTCTTCACAGTAAGGGTGGTTAATCTGCGGAATTCTCTACCAGAGGAGGTAGTGACAGCAGATTTGATAGATAACTTTAAGGGGGGGACTGGATTTATTTCTAATTAAAAAGTGAATTCAGGGTTATCCTGGATAATTAGAGAGAGTATTAATCCAGGGAGAAATCCGATTGCAAGTATCTGGGGTGAGGAAGGAATAATTTTTTTCCTTTGAGACAATTGGCAAAGTTTCATTTGTTTTTTTTTTACTGTTTGCCTTCCTCTGGATTAATTGATAATTTAAAAAAAACAACTAAACTGCATATTGCAGATCAGATGAGATCTTAAAAGGTTGAACTTGATAGGCTAAAAGTCTTTTTTCAACCTTAATTACTATGTTCTATGTAAAATCATTATTACTTTTTAGTTGTCCTACTTTGCTAGGAGGTAATTCTATTACCCCCTTCTGGATCACTACCATGTCGTGGTGAAGGGGCTTGTGTATCTCATTGAACTTGTGAACTATACCATGTAGGGCCAGGTGATGAAAAACATAACATAATGAATGTAAAAAATCACACATCTTGCATTAGAATCCAGTTTATCTATTCTCAATTAAGGAACTCTTTAGATTGACCTTTAGTTGTAATCACTCAAAAGCACTCAAAATTCTCTATTTTGAGGTATTTACTCACCAGCTTCTCTATCAGAAAACTGACAAAAACACACAGTCACATGTCTGTGCAGCAAGATGGTACTTTTCCATCTTTCTGTTTGAACACTGTATTCTTAACATACATAAATGTACCCTATTCAAGTGTGAATTTTATTGCAAGCTGTAGTATTATGCTGTGGTAAATGACCATTGTTTTGCATTTTTGTGAACAATGTTATTGGGGTGCATATTGTACCATATTTGAAGAATAACTGCTATATCAATGTTAAAATGACCGGTAAGCATCACCTCAGTGCTCTTGAACATACTGAAGGAGTTTTATAGAGTTTTACAGCACATCTGCCAACATCTGCTACCTCGGGGATTACATGTATATGTAGTCTGGAGACTTTAGTTCCATTAATATAGTCATTAGTTTTTACACAATGCATGTAAATGTTTCTCAGTCTCAACATGGACTTCTTGTCTAATTGAAACAATGTATTAATTACTTTAGCATCAATTAAAACATGATAAACTCTCAGCACCATCTCTTGAGAACTAAACAGTACAATAAAAGATTACACAACTGGTTAGAGTAAAATGTGTCTATGAACCATTTGAAAACAAAAACAAACAGGGTAACAAATTCAGAATATAGGTAGAATTTTTTTAAGACAATAACATATCTTTATATATAGTTTAATAAAAACAAAATTATGCTGCAAATATACTGTAATAAAAAAACAGGAGCTCACAAAGGACCCCCAGGAACTATTGTCTATACATCAAGCTTTCCTCTAAAAAATATATTGTTTTTTCCTTTTTTTAGCTTTGTCTCAAGTCTATTTGTAGTCTTGGCTTTCCAGTTATAAGAATATTGAAACTCATGATGAATGAATTTTGTGAAAGTACATGCAAACCAATTTATCAACAAGAAACACAAGTTCCTCATGCATATTGCAGGGAACACAAAGCAATGGAACTGTTATAGATAAGGGATGTCCAGTGTTTGACCAAGGGAGCAAATATGGCCTGTCAATAATGTATGTAGTCAATAACTGGGTGTTTGGACCAGAGTTCTGCAGCACATCTTCATGGATAGCACGTCATTCAAAGATGAGCCCCCTCTCAGAACCTTATCTTTTATCTAAACATCTCACTTTTTTCTTAATTTCCTTTCTTCATCTCTCACTTTCCTTCAGCCATCTCCTCACCTTTTCACTCCCCCCCCCCCCCCCACACAAATAAGTTCACATAAATGTACTGGAAGAGGATACCAAACTAAACAGAAATTTGCAATAACCTGAACATTGCCTATACTACCAGCTTGGAACCCTATTCGAGTAACGTAACTTACTGAAATTTGACTGCGGGTTCATTTTTCTCTAAACTTCTAGACATATTCTATTAGCTCTAACGCGCAACTTAAGTCTCTCAGCCTCCATACGGAAACCATGCCTTTGTAAGTAAGATTTCAGGGCGGGTGATTATATGAGCTTTCAATATTAAACCAAGGCTACAATTTACTTCTTAGATACAGCCTATAGAAAATGAGAACGTCAAAATGGTGTCAGTAAATAATAGAATATAGATGTAACCTGCAATAGGAGACTAAGTATTAATGAGCGCCAATAAGTAATGTTTGCCCATCAGGCTAGCACTCTAGACAATGCATGTAAACATCTGGTTTAGTCCATGTGGGTTTCATAATTTGTATTAACCCCATTGAGTACCAGGATCAATATTACACATAAATAACAGTTAAAAATTATATTTTTTAGCTGCATATTTGTGAGTTTGAGGCTGTTAAGCAATTAATTATAAAGTATTTTCATGCTTTCCCATGCTTTTAAAGTACAGTTGTGTGTGTTTAATTGCTGCTACAGCTATCAGAACTAGAGTTAAAACCCTTTGCGAGTCCTCTTTACTACTAGTAATATTTGTTACAGAAATGTGATACTTTTTTAGTTGCGAGCTAGACGTATAGTTCTAATAGAATATGGATTTGATGTATCTTTAAGTATGATGCACTCCTATTGTTTGAGAAGTCCAAAAAACAATGGAGAGTCTGGCCCTAAATTGCGTCTTTGGCTTGTCAGTAGTTATTGTGGGTGGGTAACTCGCAATCGGGATGTGTGCTTATTGAATATGCGGCAACTTTACTTACAACTTTAAGTATTTGTAACATTACGATCTTGGCAATAGAATAGGGTCCTTGGTCGTGTTCAGGGTTCTCCTGTTTTAAGTTAGCAGAGTAGATACTGGCACATGTTCAAGCAAAATCAAAGCCAGCTTTGTGTAAAATCAAGGACTTTTTACTTCAACCTCAGACTGTTTGTTCTCCCCATTTTTGCTAACAATAATCTAAGCTATCCTAGTAGTTACAAGAGCAAGCAATGGAGCCCATAAAATAATTTGCTATTCAATTGGTGTCTTTTAGCTACCAGCAAACGAGTTGCGGGTTACAGGCTGAAATCCCTGCGGTTGTCAAAATCGTTACTCCCCGCCATCTAAGTCTTTTATCTTTCAAGTCAGTAAATGTTACAATCGCAAATCGCTATTCAATTGCTACAATTCCTCAATTGTTTTCCCACCAGTAAATGGAAACTGTAAAAGAAAATCCTACGGGTACCAGATAAGACTCATAAGGGGGTTAAACACCTGTTCATAGCACTGTAAACGTAAATAAAAAATTAATACTGCACTTTAAATGACGAGGAAAGTTGTGAAATACATTGAAATTAATTGCACAACAGTCTCAAGCTCCCAAAACTGAAATCAAAAATTATTTTTTTTATGTTCTGTTTTAATTCCTGTGTTATATCTATCTTGGTAATCAAGGAGTTCATATATATCAGGCCACCCACATGGACTAGAACAGTATCGTCATTCATTTTTATTATTTAATATATTGCCGGATTGTGAGTCCGATCGAATTGACTTCTATCAGACTTCTAAATTGACTGACGTCATGATGACGGTCTCATTTACTATTGGCTGTTTCTAAATCGGTTATGGCCTTACTTAATTGATCATGATCATGCTCTGAAATACGAGTGCATGGTTTATGGTTTTGGCTTTCGGCCAGGTAGTTGTGGGCTTGTTCCATTGAATCGCTCTGTAACTGTTGCAAATTGTCAACTGAATGGATGCCAAGTCACTAAAAGGCTAAAATCACTGGTTCTGGTTGCCCTGGAAGGAGTGTTAAAACATGGACTTAACCCTAAACTCAAGATGGTCAACCTTATCACAAAAGGCCTTATTATACTGTTTTACCAAGTGGCTCACTCACTGGAGTCACTTTTTTCCCTCTAATGAGATTTCTGTTGTGTGTATAATGTGTTTTGAGGTGTGCTTAATACATAGGCAACATAATAAAACAAATTAGGTAGTATCACTTTTAAATGGAAAAGTAGCCACTTTCAGTAGCTAACCATGATACCCAATTATTTCCCAGTACAGAGATCTGGTCTGGTCTGTGAGGGGATGCAAACATGCGGTAGCCCCATTTTAGACTCCATAGTCTTAAATGGGGCCGTCTGCAGAGCTGATTGGGACTTCAAGCATAGTTAAGTAGGTTGTTGGGCAACAAATTAAACACTTTGTTTAAATAAACAAAGTCATGGGGCTAACAAGCACTTTGTACCTGTCAATCAGCCCAGGCTCTCATGCACTATATGGAAGCCTGAACTGTTAGAGAATAGTATGGAAGCCTGGTAAAAATAAAGCCTATTCCCGAGCTCAATACCTTTTGCTAGCCAAACCCTCTCTGACACAATAAAGACATGAGAAGTCTCTTAAGGAGAAATGGATTAAGGGCCAGTTTACTACAGATCTACAGTAACCCTAGACCCTTCGGGCACATGGGCTACCCAAACTCAACCAGGAAGCTCTATGTGCTGGCTAGGCCCTGAATCACCCTCCCGACCAAACCCTTCTACCTATTCATAGGTAACTTAAGTAAAACCCTCCATGTCAACCCTATAGGCTAAAATGATTTAACTCCAATATTGGTTCCCCACCTGAACCTCACTCACATGTTACAGATGGCCATCTCTCTAGACGGCACCTCAGCCTCCGGGAGAGAGCCTAGCTGCGGAAGTAGACATCCTGGCACCACTGCCCGTGGTGGTAACCTCTTAGCCCCTTCCCCACTCCTATACTTGGAATTCCCACAATAATCAGCACATATCAAGCCACCTGCTGATTGGTCCAGGCAGGCCAATCCAAGCTGGGAGGGGGGAGTTTTAAATTCCAGAAAGTGCGTTCGCCTCTGTAAATGTGCCATTGTTTTATTGAGTGTGGAAAATGTATAAAAATGAGACCCAAGAATTAAAAATTATGCTATTTCTGGGACACATACAGCCCTATTATATTCCCCTAACGTGAAAACCCGTAGCCCGTAACGTAGATCGCCAGACTTACGGCTATTAAATTGGCCTCTTACAGCTACCCACAAATGATCTGTGGGTTACAGGCGGAAAAACCTTACGGGCTGTCGAAATCAGAACTCTGGAAGCCTTTGATCTGTCAAGACCATAAATGTTACATTCGCAAATCACTTTTAAATTGCTACGAATCCACCGGCGTTCAAACCCCTAACCTGCAAATGGAGCCAAAAAGCCTACGGGTAAGAGAGAGGACACGCAAGGGGGTTAAAGTCCTATCGATAGCACTGTAAATGTAAATATCAACACACTGTATGTTAAATTATAGGGAAAGTGAGGTTAGGTATTAAAATGAATAGCACCACATTCTCAAGCTCACAAATCTGCAACATAAAATACTTTATTTTATGTTTAATTTCCGTATTATATTAATCCCGGCAATCAATGTGTTACTACATATAATGGAACTCTCATGGACTAGAATATAATATTTACTGATTTATTAATATTGCATCATTTCTGGAATATGGGTCCGATCGTAACTCGTATTTCAAACCCGTAAGGGATTGAAATCTATCCTCCATTTTTCAGTGACATAATGATGACGATCTCATTTGCCATAGGCTCTGTCTAAACCCCTAACTACAGGTTTGACTAATTGATCATGTTCATAGCCGCACATGCAACATGCGCAAGAATGGTTTAAGGATTTGGATGTTGGCCATGTCTGTTGTTGGCTTGGCTAATTTAATAGCTCTGCAACTCAGCCAAATTTCAAGCCCACAGGCTTTGTGGGTATACCGGTGCCGCTATGGGCTGGGAATTTAATATGACCCATAGTGATAGTGTGTTTCATTTTGAGGGTTTTCTTTTGTTATTTTTATTATTCTAAAATTCTGCAACTTGTCCTGAAAGAATAGATTTCGAAGAACAGTATCAATTCTGCTGGTAGGATTGGGTATTGTGGTCCTTTTCAAGCCCACTGAAGAGCAGATTTTCACATTATGCCACAAGTGTGAAATATAGTTATGAATAATTAAAAAAAATCCGATCTTGCAGATTGCTTGTCTTAGTTCAGTGAATAGGTAATCAAATCTCCCAAAGTTTAAAATTTCATCCAAGAAAGAATTTCCAAAAATATTAATGATATTAACTGAATTTTGGATAAATAAAATGTCTAATTACTAAAAGAGATACATTTACATTGGTTTCAATGTGAACCTGAAACAAAATCCTATTTGTTGTTAAATCAACCACTAAGCAGTCATTGGATTAATATTTTAGTGGTACCGGTACTAATGTAAAGCTACTAATATGAAACATTACTCGAGTGAATAGTCTTGTTTTGCCAGATGCTTTGTCGGGACAATTGTGATTATAACAAAACAAAACAAAATCATTATTGTGATTATGCCAAGTATCTTGCTGGAATTGCTCTTATTTTTACAGCTGAAAGGTACAATTTAATTTATCTCTTATCCAAAATATAGTTCAACTTTAAAATGTTATACTACTTATTACCTATTTTAATTGACCAAAATTCTTCATAACAATTGAGATACTGAATACATAAAAAATAGTTTGCTTAATACACATTACCAGGAGTTGGTAGGTTTACAGAACATATCATTTATTGGTTTGTATAACCGATGATTTATTGTCATTTGACATCTTACATTTTTTTATATTTTTTATTCTTTTACTTGAGGGCATTGAATTCCAGCACAAGATGACTCCACTGCACATACCTACTGACTACATGCCAGCATAAGACTTACATTCTCTATACAAACACAGCACGTTCAGTCGTTATACCAAGACAGCACATTAACTCTCCAAATAGCAAAGCTTCAATTCCATTCTACCAATAATCACACAGCATTGATTCTCTGTATAGAAAAAAGCAAATCCTAAATATAAAAAATGCATTTATACTCAATATATTAAAACATTAAATCAATGTATAAAAATCTAACACAACACCTAAGTCTCCATGTACCAACGACTACACATCAATTCTCCACAAGCCTAAAAAGCACACCCAACCTAAAAATCTAACAAAGAATTTACCAAAATAAAGAAAACAACTTTTTCAACAAACACTGCACATTATCTCTTCACATGTATTCTTCCTAAACCAACTCATCTTATACCACCAAAACTCATAGCTCTGTATATCAATATACCACATACAGTACTAAGATACACAGTCACTCACCAAAGTGTCAACACTCCCCATAACATCATACATCACAAACCTAGTTCATTCTCATCATTCAAAATAAACAAAAATCTTTAGTAGCAATAATATTAACTGTAGTATAAAAACTCTGGTGCTATAAAAAAGGGGGAGAGAGAATACCTTCTATATGGGCTCATATTCCTAATATAGGAAATCAAAAAAAGAGAGCCCAAATAAAGTTATACTGTGAAACAACCTGTATTACAGTGAATAGCTGCATCAGCATCAATAAAATGTGAAGTTGCAATACTGTAGACCGAGGTCTGTACTCCCACTATGTGATAAAAAATCTAAGAGCTATGTTTAATATATACAATAATGGGCCTCATATAGTGCAATTATAGTAAAGGGAAAAATGGGTTGAAACAAAAGGTCATAATATAAACTAGTGCAATGAGGAAGTAAGTGATAATTAATGCTTAAGTATACTGGCAAATTACTACTAACCAAATGTATAGCTTTCACAGAAAGGTAATAAAGGAGAAAAAAAGAGAAACCTTGCTGCAGTGAAAAAATATGATAGAATATAATAATATATATGTATAATGATAGAAGTGCTAATAATAGAATAGAGTACTCAAAGTATACAATTCTCCTAAGAGTATATGTCATTCCTCATCAAAGTATGTTAAATGTAAAGAGACAAATGGCATCTCAGTCGCGAGATCTCAGCTCTCTAAACTAAGGGCAGCATCGGTGTCTATAAGACTGACCGGTTTCACCCAAGATAGGGCTTTCTGAAAGGCTCAGCTCAGTGCTCATTATTCCCAATCCGCACAAACAAAACAGTCCTCTCCAACTAAATACATTTTTTCTCACTCTACACACGTACACAATGCATTCACTGTGATCCACTGCTCATCAACTGAGGAGGAAGATCTGCAAAACGCCCATTCAGTTCTACTCCAAGTGTAGGTCACATAGTAGCAAAGATAGCAAGAGATGGATGAAAGAGTGTGGAGAAACATAGATGTTTATTATTTATTGTAAGCACTGCATGATTACATTTTCAGTACAGGTTATAGAATGATTAGGAATTGACGTAAAATACATTTGTTGTAGGTAGCAATAATGTATGTAATAAGCATATATATATTTTTGTTACAATTACCTGTGAAGTCATGTTTAAAGTATAATATAGGACCGTGTTTCCAAAACTAAATTATCAATGAAACACTATTTGAGGCAACCCAATAAAACCAAGACTAAAAACTCTCCGGTTTTGCAAATAACCCCCCAAGACACTAAAACGTTGCTGGCACACCACAATGCTGAGAGAGAGAGAGAACGGGTTACATTTGTAACCTAAAAAATAATTAGGTTAAATAAAAAAAGTTTGATCCAGCTCCTGAGATGTTCATTATTATTATTATTATTATTTTTATTATTATCTTTTAATTGTAATGCACCAACATATTCCACAGTGTTACCAACATATTCCATAGCTCTTATGGTACATGTTGCAGCTATATGCATTAGAATAACTGACCAAAAATCTCAGTAACACAATATAGGGTAGCAAAATATGTTTAGAAGAAGCTATAGCTACATTTAAAAACAATATATAGCTTTATTATATATTTAGAAAGTCTCTCACAGGTATCTGATTTAAAAAATATACACAAGCTCATAATCACAAATGAATAAGTCCCCTAGTATGTGCGAACCTTGTGTATAATGTTCAGGTCTGGAGAAGTTAATTAAACTGGGTTCGACTTCTTTAAGATCTTTAAAAAAAAAAAAAAGTTTGGACTTTTCATAATAAAAATCTAATTTAAAAACATTGAATTAGATCAAAGATATATTATTTAGTATCCAAAGACAGAAATTCTCATAAACCCTTTTGCTAGTACACAAATAATGTTCTGACCATTGCTTGTTTTGAATTAATACTTTTGAACCGCCTTGATTTAAATGTTCAATCCTAATAATTAGGGTAGGACAAGAAAACACAGCTTTTACTATAATGCTTCTACCACCAAGCCACACACAGATGGTTACAAAAATATAAACAACCAGAAGGAAAACAGAAGAGTGAACTGGAAAAAAAACAGTTATCAAGATAATTAAAACTTTGCCTCAATTCAGCAGAGAAACTGATAAAATGTGCTGCTTGAGGAATGCAAATAAGTCAACTAAAGCTCTCTTTGGATTATGGTAATTACTCAGTCTGAAGCTAGCTCTAGCCACACAGACGTACTCACAATCACATACACACACAGCAGTGGAGTGGAACGTAACAGCTATGCTTGGCATAGATTCATAACATTTCCTGGCACTGTATCAGGATGTCATGTGGAGCTGTTTGTACAGTAAGGTACAGAACACTGCTGTGGAGGAAATACCATCGGAAGCTCTGCTCACCTTGAGTGGCCTGTACTGTGAAAGTGACAACCAAGTCACCTATCACTGGCCGGCTTCCAAAGCTTGGATGCTGGGTTAAAGTAATTAGTGGCATTTTTGCAGTAGGATAAGTACAGTAACTTGTAGTTCCTAATGCTCTATATCTGCAATAACTTAAGCTTGCCAACACAGAGGTTAGACTTTGTTGTGTAATTGTGAGATAGCACATATGCATATAATTTGGGAAGCTGATTAAAATGCACTTGACTATTGGGCTGTTCCACTACTAGTTTAACAGTTTTTTTTATTAATACAAATTGCTGCATGTCAGTTTAATTCAAAATAAAAATCCAATTTTTGCTTGAAATATTGCACTACTTTATGTATGTTTTGTGATAATTACACATATGAAAGTAAATGATCGAATCACTGTAAGTGACCATCTTCACTAAATGCTGAGATATGTATTTACATCTTCAACAAAACTGTGCAGTGTCATATAGGATTGGCATTATTATGTAGACTATGTTAAATAATGTCAGGCAGTCTACAAAGCTTAAAAGTGATGATGGGTAAAGGAGGAGAGGGAACCATGATCATGTCTTTTGTCAATGGAAGAGTGGATGGTAGGTTGTCATGCAATGGAAACATGTTTATGAATTTAAAATGTAGAGTTACACAGAGGGCAGGCATATTCTTAATAAACTGAAGTATTCAAGAAGAAGCTATTAAGATGCTATAGCAGGGCTGGGGAAAATATCTGTTTCCACTTCACGTCATAAACATGGGTACACATAAGGAAGTTTGTTTTTCAAAAATCTTCAACACAAGGGTGACCAGATATCCCTCTTTCAATATAGGTATTGAACTGTGCAAATGTCCCTGTATGTCAGAAGTGGCAGATAGGAGTGTCATAATAGCATAATAGCACATGGGTATCTATCCTTAGTCATGTTAAGATTTTATTCTGACCTGATACATTTAGTGACTGGATGCTGCGCTTCCTCCATTCCTTTCTGTACAAGTCTCAAGTGCATGTTCTGAGTACAGGCCACTGGTTATGTGTGTAGTCTACAGTATGAGTGTCCTCATCCATTGCCCATAGGTACGGGGTCTATAGGTGTACTCTGAATATTGTGTGTGCCCTATGCAGTCTAAACCGTCTTACTGGAAATTCAACGGCCACACCATTTTTGGTGTATGTTTTCTGTATTTGACCTCAAAAGAGTTTCTGAGTAACCCACAACAGGACAAAATGGCATATTTTGTATTATATACCTTATATATAAATTATTTAATTAATTAATTAATTGTAATATTATCATTTTAATTAAAAAAAAATTATTTTGTAGAGTTATATAGTTACATAGTTACATAGTTACATAGGCCCTCATTCAATTGGGCTCTTAATAAGCACATAGCATATTTTTTTAAAGAAGTTTTTAGTTAGTGAAAACCTTGCTTTTGGATAGATGCTTACTAACTAAAAACATATTTAAAAAAAAAATGTTATGTGCTTATTTAGAGCCCTATTGAATTGGCCAAATTGCAATTGAATGAGGGCCATAGTATTTAAGGTTGAAAAAAGACTTTCAAGTTCAACCTTTTAAGATCTCCTCTGATCTGCAATATGTGGATTAACTATTAATTAATTAGTTGTATAAAAAAAAAAAAAAAATTCCCTCCTGATCCCAGACACCTGCAACCGGACTTCTCCCTGGATCAATATTGCCTCTCTAATTATCCATGATAACCCTGAATTCCCTTTTTAATTAGGAATAAATCCAGTCCCCTTTTAAAGTTATCTATCGAATCCGCTGTCACCACCTCCTCTGGTAGAGAATTCCACAGATTAACCACCCTTACTTTGAAGAACCCTTTTCTTTCTTTAAGGTGGAATCTTTTTACTTCTAACCTCAAGGGATGTCCTCTTGTCAGTTGAAAACCTCTTGGCACAAAAAGCTCCCCTGACAAATCTTTATACTGACCCTGGATGTATTTATATAAGGTAATCATATCTCCTCTTAGATGCCTTTTTTCTAGAGAAAATAAGTTTAATTTGGTTAGTCTTTCTTCATAACTTAGCCCCTCCATTCCCCTTATTAGTTTTGTTGCCCTCCGCTGTACCTTTTCCAGCTATTAAATAACGTATTAGGAATGCTTTAACTGTGCTTGGGAAAATACAGGCTTCCTATGAACTTGGGTTAAAAGCATTCCTAGACAATTATTTTCACCCTATATAACATGTGTAATACTGCATTGTAGATGACTAGATTTTTGTATAAATTAGACTAATACCCATCAATTTGCTGCTAAAAATGTCCCTGGAGTTTATTTAACAACACTGCTTATCCAAAACACCAGAGTACATTGGCTACTAGACATAATCGTAAAGGGAAGAAGTCTTGGACCCAAAAAGTATATGAGGATGTAATTGTTATTATTTAATTATTAATTATGTTGTTTATGATGATGTATAATATAGTAAGCAGTGAGCCTCCTCAAGTAAATATACTGTATGTGATTTCCATGAATCCATAATGCAGTAATGCAAGTGTGTCAGAGAACATTCAAAAGTACTATATTTTGAAGGATTTGCTAAGATTCCAGGAACAAGAAGAACAATTGCTAAAAATATTTAGAATAAATAAAAAAAGTTTGATTTAGCGCATGAGATGTTCACGATACAGATATATGCTAAGATTCCAGGAACATGAAGCAAAATACCAGGAACATGAAGCATTATTCTTGTATCTTAACCTTCTTGAAGGACGACTTCAAAATATATTTTAACAAAAAGTCATAGAGCCAATAAACAATATCCCCTTTACCCTTAATGTCTATACCACAGTCAGCAACCTGTTTTGCTTATAGTACTGTGAAAGAGAAAGAAAATTAAGGGTAATAGATATAGTAAATATATTGCAATAGGCAGTGTTTTGTGGAACAATAAAGAGAAATATGCTAGTTGTAGAACAAGGTGTACAAAATAACTGTGATCTGGAAGACGGCAAGCTCTACCACTCCAGGAAATAGATTTTGTATCTCACGAGAAGCCTCTGGAGCAAAATGTTATTATTAGCATTATTATATTTATTATATTGCATTTGTGGAGCACCATCTCAGATCATGTAGGGCTAGGGATAGAATATCAACATGGGTAAAATTGACATACAATTAAAAGTAGTAAAAATATCACAAAATTACACATTTCTACACATTGGTGTAAAAGGAGATAAGTGTTGTACCTTGGATGAGCCGATAGTCTGCACGATTTTCATATCTGATCTGATACAACAAAAATGGCTCAGAAAGAGATGATGAGGGGAAACTGAAAACTTCCACTGACACATCAATGCATGGAAATTACCCTCCTTAATTGCACAGTGCCATTGGTTAGAGGACAACGGCAACAGAGGTTTTGCATTCACCAGTGGTAGAGTTAGGGAATGGAGGGCCCTGGTGCAAAAAAACAGAAAATGTGCCCCCCCCCCCCCAAAATGTTTTAACTCTTCCTGGGTCAAAATATATTTATATATTATAAATAATATATATCTTATTATAATTATATGTATAAATATAAAATGTTTTCCAAAACTGAAGAACATGGACGGCCCTGTTTTGAGTTTAGAATCTTTGTAGAAAGTGCTTTTTTCCAAAGCACCCTACAAGATTGGAAACTCACTACTTACAATCTAAGGGGAATATAGACATCTCACATAGCTTGACACTTACAATCACACATATAGACCTCTTACGTGGCTTTACAGATACAATCACACCCATACACCTCACATCGCTTATTCACACAAACACACCTATAAATCATGGCTTAAATATACACCTATAGACCCCTCGAATGGCTTACTAACTCAATAACACCTATTGACCCCATTCATGCCTTAACATAGCCAAACACACTTATAGACCATAGCTTACACACCAAAACACACCAATATGACCATGGCTTACATTTACCCAAACACACATTGACCCCTCACATGGCTTACACACCCTGTCACACCTATAGACTCATCACATGGCTTACACATACACAGTCACAGTAATAGACTTCTCACATACATGCCCCTAATCACATACTTTATTGAACATACATCCAGACCTCTCCTCATCACATGGCACATTATACACTCTCTATAGACACATACACAGTGAATAACAATATTTCCACTTGCAGACTGAGCAGGTGTTCATTTCTCTTTACCCACCAAGACACAAATTGAACCACAAAACTACCCTCTGTGTGCACCCACCCCCACAGTGTAATATTAACCTGCTCCAGACACAATAATACGGGAGGGCCCACACCCATTCATATGCCAGATGGGGTTGGGGTTCCAGTAGAGGGCTTTTGTTTGCTTGGATATGGGAGGGGGTCCAGTAAGACTCCCTCACATGCACAATAAATATAACAGACACCATCCAGATAACCTCAGGCTTTGGAGGGGTTAATCCATTTGTTCTAAAATAATCTGTCCCCCAAACACCCCCTTCTCTGCATCCTCTATCTTGGCAATGCTAGCCACCCATCCGTGGCTCTGAATGCAGTGATTGTGCACCTCATGTACCCACCCATGGGCTGGTGACACTCACTTACC
Organism: Discoglossus pictus; assembly: GCA_027410445.1. Classification (NCBI taxonomy): domain Eukaryota; kingdom Metazoa; phylum Chordata; class Amphibia; order Anura; family Alytidae; genus Discoglossus; species Discoglossus pictus. Next base: position 293,985,415 of record CM050164.1, on the reverse strand, counting down.
TTGATCAGGGAGTTGCTTTCTCTTCCTCCATGTCTCCCCTGCCTGTGTTTTTCTGCAGAGGCAGTGACTTTCTGAATGACATCACTTGTGTGTGACCTCATCCAGGAAGTCCCTGCCTCTGCAGAAAAATGCAGGCAGGGGAGATATGGAGGAAGAGGAACCAGCTCCCTGATCAATGTAAGAGGGGGCTGGTGAGGCTGGGGGACATGGGCTGGGGCCCAACAATACGGGGGAAAAAACTACACACAAGGGCCACAGAGCGTTGCACCGCCTGCACTGGCGGATGCTTTGCCATTGGCCTTCACAGAATTAGAATAAACGAAGGAAAGGGAACAGTGTAGTCACATACAATCTCTATTCAGTTTTTTTTTTAAATACTGCCACCTTAAATAGCCACTTGATAGTAGAACTAAATAGCAGGGTTAGCCCCGATAGGATGACCCTCAAGCTACAGACAGACTAGCAGTCCAAGATAGAATCCCACATGACACAAGAACAGTCGGTTAAATGTAATATTTTCTTGAAAAAAAATACTTACATAGTTGTTAATGTTTTTAGTTTGTTACATACTTCACAAACATGTAAATATTTTCCCAATCTACAATCGTTTGTTAAGATGTCGTCTTTTCAGAATGATGGAAAAATAAATTAAATTATGGCCACTTACCATCAACATTGATTTCAGAGATGATATTTGTCAGGAGGTTAAGTCCTGATATCAAAAGTGTTGAAAACTCATGGTGGTCCTGTATCAAACTGTGAAAATGGTGAGTTACAGTATGCTGACTATACATCATGGCAGCCGAGCAAAGAGCAGCAATTATGCCATTCTCTGAAGTATCTACTTGTGCTTGTGCTGTTTTGCTTTTTCCCACTGATTTATTGATTCTCATTCATCAACCTTGATACAGGACTATGTGAAAGATAATAATTTTTACACTTGTAGAAAAGTGAAAGCCAGTAACAACGTTGGACAAATGTTATGGAAAACAATATTTACAGTGCAATTTTATGCTACTTTGATTCATGAATGAAGACATTTGAGATATCCGGAGGAGAACTGAGATATAATTTTAATGTTCAATTTACAATTTTCCTTGTTTTTATACACTGGATATTTCTGCATGCTTACTAAATGTTAAACTGCATTATTTTTCAAATACAGAGAAAAATTGTACTGCTTGTCCAATTTTCCACTTTCCATTTCGATCTGTTGAAATTATATAACAGTTATAAGAAAAAAGAAATCATAATTGCTCAGAAGGGAAAAGAATACACGAGCCACACATGAAGTCTGACTTCTTGCATAAGTGATTATCAAAATGAGTTTCTACAACATGCATCTTAAAGCTACACTTATAAAAATACTTAGCAGTTAAAAAGATAATGTCAGTGGTCCTTTAAGTAAGGTTTAAATGTTGTCTTCTAGTGTGAAAATTTTATCAGGAGAACACTTTAGTGAAATTAATGTGAAATTTGCCCCAGACCAAACCAGTTTTATGAAAATCAAGTATTTTATTATTTTTCAGGATTTTAGCAATAAAGACTACTAAAATCTGTGTTAATGGAATGCTTGGAGTATAGCTATTTAGTGGCCCCATAGCGGTCTTAAATATTTTGCTACCTGCAATGTATGTTTTTAAAGTTTTGGTTTTTAACCCATAGCAGTATATTTTATATTTAAATAAAATAATAAAACTAATATTTACCTAATAATATACAACATACACGGCTATATATAACATCTAGCAGGGTGTTTAGTAAATTTGGAGGATTTGAGTTTTTATGATATATGCAGGTTACAAGCTCTTTACATGCCTGGAACTACAACTAGTTACCTAGCTATAAAACGGGAAAATGGGATTTAGCCATTTGCAATACGAGTTGAGAAACTGGTTATTGCAATCTGTTAGTAACTTCCCCCTTTGTATTACTAAGATCCAGCAAAACCATATCATGGGGGAAATTTACTAAACATTTCAAGTGCATCTCATGTTACCTCCACATTTACTATATACTTTTCCTATATTGCTACCACGCAATACAATTTCGCTCTAAATTCCACCCTGGACTCTCTTGCCCCCATAACCACAGGCAGACGCCCCCGCTCTCATCTACAACCATGGCACACTACACGAACACGCTACATACAGAAGTGCACCCGCAGTGCTGAACAATTATGGAGGAAATCTCGCGCCTCAGCAGACTTCCTTCATTACAAGTTTATCCTACGCTCCTATCACTATGCCCTCCATCTTGAGCTACTTCTCATCATTAATATCAAATTTGGCCTCCAACCCCAAATGTTTGTTCTCCACTTTCAACACTCTCCTCTGCCCTCCCCCAACTCCCGCTCCTTCCTCTCTTACAGCTGAAGATTTTGCTAGACACTCTATGGACCACAGCACGCCAGGTGCATCTCTCAATCACTGCCCCTCTGAGCTCCATCAAGTTCATGTTAATTGCTCATCTATCCATCTCCCCTCTGTCGTCCCCTTCTTCATTCAATCTTTCACATCATCAGAGTCTTTTCTAGGGAATCCTGCTGTCTCATCATATGGCCAAAATATTGAGCTTCAGCTTCATGATCATACCTTCTAGTGAACAGTTTGTCTTGATTTCCTGAAGTATTGATTAATTGGATCTTCTTACAGTCCAAGGGACTTTAAGCAGTCTTCGCCAACACCACAATTCAAAGGAGTCAGATTACTTTATGGTCCAGCTCTCACATCCCTATGTTACAACTGGGAATGCCATAGTTCGAACTATGCAGACCTTTGTTGATAGTTTAATATTTTTACTTTTTATAAGCTTGTCCAAGCTTTCCTCCCCATAAGCAAACGTCATTTAATTTCAAGACTACAGTCCCCATCTGCACTGATCTTGGATCCAAAGAAAATAAAATCTGTCACTGCCTCCACTTCTTCCCTGCCTATTTGACAGGAATTGAGATTGCCATTTGTCATGATCTTGGTTGAGCAGCAGGCCAACTTTTGCACTCTCTTCTTTTACCCTCATCAATAAGTCCTTTAGTTCCTCCTCACTTTCAGCCATCAGAGTATTATCATCGGCGTTGTTGATATTCCTTCCAGCAATATTGATTCCGGCTTTGGATTCATCCAGTCCAGCCTTACGCATGATGTACTCTGCATCTAAGTTGAATAGATAAGGTTCCGATCTTGACCCATTCTGTTGTCCCATGTTCGGTTCTGACCGTGGCTTCTTGTTTCACATACAGATTCTTTAGGAGGAGGATGAGATGATCTGGTACTCCCATCTCTTTAAGGACATGCCACGTTTTGCTGTGATCCACACAGTCAAAGGCTTTAGAATAGTCTATGAAGCAGAAGTTTATGCTTTTCTGGAACTCTCTTGCTTTCTCTATTATCCAGCAGACATTGGCAATTTGATCTCTTGTGCCTCTTCCTCTGCTGAACCCAGCTTGCATATCTGGTAGTTCCTGGTCCATATATTGTTGGAGTGAAGCTTGCAGAATCTTAAGAATTACCTTGCTGGCATGTGAAATGAGTGAAATTGTTTAATAATTGGTTCACTCTTTGGCACTGCCTTTTTTGGAGATTGGGATGTAGACTGACCTTTTTCAGTCTATTGACCATTGTTGAGTTTTCCAAATGTGTTGGCATAAGGAAAGTAACACTTTCACAGCATCATACTGTAGAATTTTGAACAGTTCAATGTAACTATGTAAATAAAAAGCTAACAGCCTTATTAAATTAAGATTCAGCAAATTTAAAAGGGCTCTATTTAAGCATATAGCATTTTTTTACAGAAGTTTTTAGTGAAGACCTTGCTTTTAGTTCACTAACTAAAAACTTCTGTAAAAAAATACGCTATGTGCTTAAATAGAGCCCTTTAAAATTTGCTGAGTCGCAATTTCATAAGGCTGTAAGTTTACAAGCTTTATATTTTGCAACTTGTATATGCAATTATTATTTTCTGTAGAGTTCCATATTATTAACGCCCCTGTTTCTGCCCGTATCATGCCTTTTTCTGTCTGCTATTTTCTCAGGAGTGTGTGTACTTGTAATCTGATGAATTTACCAATAGTCCTAATGCGAGTTTTAGCTGTCAAATTTCCAATGTGCTGATAGAGGCATCCTTTGCATTCAAAGATTCCTCCAACCTCAGGAATTTGACCACCAATAGCCAAAATATTTCCACAGCAGCATATAGAAGGTTAGACAAAAAGAAAGGGGGTAGGAGAATGCGCACTATCTAGTGCAGATTATTAAAAAGGTAAGCTATTGGATACACAATATGTGCAACTAGAATAATTAAATTCTCAAGTTGAATACCCTCAAAAAATATGAGGTATATAAAAGCATTGGTGAGATTGTTCTTGTCAATCTCTGATGGTATGTTCATCCACTATTGTTTTTAGATGTGGACAAAAGTAATGAAGTAAATAATAATGGTGATTCGTGGAAATAGATCAGACAAAGTCCCATATATTTAAAGAAGGACTTATACACAATACTATTCCACATAAACAATGGAAAAAAAAAGTGAAATAAAAAATCACTATTACGAGTAATGATAAAATTGTGGCAGAAGTAGTACACACAAGCTAGTGTGGTTGTCAGGTACAAAAATCTCAATTATATTGTAATGATAGGATAAACGTGTTTCTCCGCTCTAAGCAGCTTCCTCAGTATCTCATCCCCTAGGAGAAAAACACATATTTTTTTATTTTGTATGTGTATGTCCATATGTGTATAGACATAAATCTAGGTACACACAGACTATTCGTTACAAGGGATATGCAATAGTTATAATACATTATAAAAGCATAAAAAAGTTATAGTAATAATATACATAACAATAAAAATAATGGTATATTCAATCACATTAATTAAAAATACAGAGTTTTTGGCGCCAATTCACTGTTTGAGCACACACAAGCCTCACTAGTTTTACTACCTGTGAGGTAAGATATTATCTATATTCAGATAATAGGTTTAGTTATTATCACTCACTTTTTATACAAACATTCGTCCATATATGGGGTTATTTATACCTTTCTCATCATTTTAGAAGTATTTACTATTATGTAAGTGTTTCAGGATTCCTGTTTCACTACATTATTCACGTCTATTTTTTACTGTGCTTTTATTGTTCCACTGTACTGTTATATTTAAGTTCAATACCTTATATGTATGTTGCTTTATTGAGGAGTAATTTGCATTATTCACTGATTTTTTACTATAAAGTTTACGACATTATATTTATTATATTCTTATAATCTAATTGTTTCCAATCTACATATTTAACTATCATTATTCTATATCCACATTGGTGGATTGTGGGTGTATTTGTATGAATATGTATTTGTATTTAATGGGTAATGGATACAAAGAATGTTTTTTTAGTAGACATATATACTGTTGCCATTTATATTACACTATCATGGTAATATCAGTGTCATGGGGGATTTTATAAATATTTATACATTAGTTATATTAAAAGTGTTTTAGCCTTTATTACTTGTATTTTAAAATGTATTGATATTACTTCACATATTTTAACTTTTTTATGATATAAGTGATACAGATTAATCGTGTGATTGAATATACCATTATTGTTATGTAGATTATTACTATAACTTTTTAATGCTTTTATACTGTATTATAACTATTGCATATCCCTTTTAACGGATAGTCAGTGTATACCTAGATTTATATCTATACATATATGTACAAACACATATCAAATAAAAAATATGTGTTTTTCTCCTATGGGATGAGATACTGAGGAAGCTGCTGAGAGAGATGAAACGCGTTTATCCTATCATCACAATATAACTGGGATTTTTGTAATTGACAACCACACTAGCTTGTGTGTACTACTTATGCCACAATTTTATCATTACTCGTAATAGTGATTTTTTTATTTCACATTTTTTTTCCATTGTTTATGTGGAATAGTATTGTGTATAATAAAGTCCTTCTTTAACTCTATGGGACTTTGTATGATCTATTTCCACAAAACACCATTATTATTTACTTCGTTACTTTTGTCCACATCTAAAAACAATAGTGGATGACCATACCACCAGAGATCGACAAGAACAATCTCACCAATTCTTTTATATACCTCATATTTTTCATTTATCAGCATACTTGATACATTTGTGAACAGTATCAAACAGAGGAGAGCAGCGCCAAGATATATATAGAATATACGCTGAATAATATACAACCATTGTAGTCCATCGGAAAGAAGACATTGGAAGGATTTGGAAAATCTGAGCGCGAGGCTACTAATTGGGATCCACTAGCCCAAAAACTTCTCAAGCATACAGAAGGTAATACATTAGTGGTTGTATTATTTTTTAACATCATAAAACACTTTGCCTATTTTAAGTTATAGTTCCTTAAAAGAGTACATTTTAATTATGACTCTGGTGGTAATGAGTTGTACAATACATCATTTATCTAGGTCTTCTCTTCAACATTGTTCATATACACATCCACACTTTGTATAAGAATAGTAAAACTAAAGGTAAAATAAACTTAAATTGTCTACAATATGCAGCCTATTTAGACTGTAAAATAAATGTATAAGCTTGCTTATGAGATGAAGTTTCATTCAAGTCAGATTTTAAGGAAATCATACAGCTGTATAGAACAGGATACAGTTAAAAAAAAGGTCACAGCTGCATGTATATTTATGAAAACATGGTAGCCTATTCTCAATACACAAGGGATGTAAGTAAAAATGAATAGACAACCAGTAATTACAGTTCCCATTGATGGACAAGTTCCTGCATTTCTTATAACAGGAAGCACTTCAAGCTTTAAGGTGTTCAATGGAAATGTAGTTAAAGAGCATCTGAATTTATATATTTTTCAACTTAAAGTATTGATGTAAGGGCCAAGCTCTCATAACTATTAGGTACTTAAGATCTGTATAAACAACATTTTAGTTTAGTTGGATTACAAAAATTTACAGATATTCTGTAATAAATGTGACATTAGCTGGTTTCCCCGCATCCCTGAGGAAGTAGTTTGAATGACTAAACACATAGGAGGTGGAGTACAGTTCTAAGCGCACCTATGCACTTGTCATCAGAAGATATAGCACTTTATAATTGATATGTTTGATACAAATAACAATTACCACTTTATTTTTTTGAATTGTATATTTATAATCATATAATCACCAAGCACTTTATTACAGGGAGTTAAAATCCACCAAGTATTTATAAAGCGGTGCACAAATACTTCAATAACTGCCGCATATTACATCCCAGGACTACAAACAGTGACTCTTTACAAGAAACACTACACTATTGTTGTTATATCTTGGAATAATTAAACAAAACAAAATATTGGGGATCAAAGAACACCTTTATTCAGATATGCAAATACATTGCCTTATTGAAACCAAATAGACCCATTCAAAGCTGCTGAGATTGTTAAGCATATTGAGCATGTGGGAAATGCTAAGATAAGCAAGGACATGGAAATGATATTGAGCTGATATAATATTTACTTGTTACCCCGAGTCTGCCAGATTGCTTCCTGTGCTGTCCTTTTGAGTGTAACACTGCCTGTTTATGTGTGTCTTTTACCCAGATCCCTGCACTATGAGCCTCAAAAAACCTCAATCTCTGAACTATGAATTTATGTTTAAACTGGCTACAAGTCCTTCAAAACTGTGCACTTTAAAAGACAGGGAAAGCGATGTTAGACATTAGAATTAATTGCACAACAGTCTCAAGCTTTCAAATCTGCAATAAAAAAATGTTATCGTTTAATTTTCATGTCATATCAATCTTGGTAATCAAGGAGTTAATACATATCAGGCCACCCATGTGGACTAGAACAGTATCGCCATTCATTTTTATTATTTTGTACATTGCTGGATTACGAGTCTGATTGCATATTGGACTTCTAAACAATAATTGATTGACGTTTAACCTCCATGTTTTACTGATGTCATGATGGTGTAATTTACTATTGGCTATTTCTAAATCTGTAGTTAAGGCCTTGCATAATTGATCATGCTATGAAATGCTACTTATGATTGCTTTCGGCCAGGTAGTTGCGGGCTTGTTCAATTGAATCGCTCTGTAACTGTTGCAAACTTGAAGCCTGCTGACCTGCGGCCGGTATGAAGGCAACTGAAGGCTTGCCATTGAATAAGGCCCAAACAATGTTAAATAATCATTACAAGCTGGTCAGTTTTATAAGATTATTTTCTACATTATACACCCCACTAATTGTGAAAATTAATTTATGTATGAAATATACACAAATGTTCATCTAAAGTGTAGTACAGGTGACATGTACAACTAATAAATAACTTTTAGTTGTGTCTGAATTCTCATAATTATTATGCACATACTAATTGTTTACCCTTCATGATACCTCCCATGGTGTCTTTGGCTAACCCTGACCATACAGGTCATTGCAATTATTGTGAAGTAATTGGCTACCTGGTCTATTTTAGTGAGGTATATAAATATTTCTTTGATTTAAAAGTGTATTTAAAATCCAAATATAGAGTGTATTAATGACACACCATTAACTCATTATTATTATAGTGCAGTGTGTACACTATAATACATTAAATAAGAAATCTTAATCAGTTTTGCACTGAATTTATATGTTAACAATGTTACATCTTTTTACTGTATTATAAATATATTTGAACTTGGGGCAATTCACAAAGAGGACATATAATTTGCAATCTACCGTGACACATCCTGCATTATCACGACTCCCGTCTAAATGTGATTTATTAAATTTCATGTATTATAATTAGGTCTGCCATTCAGTGAAGTAATGCTTAATGCAGAGCACTAGTAGTACATGTGTGTTTCCATTAACGCATGTGCAATTGTGTGTAAAAAAGAAAATGCTATATGGGCATGTGTTCAGATTCTGTGCATGCTCCACATAAACATATATACAGTATCTCACAAAAGTGAGTACACTCCTCATATTTTTGTAAATATTTTATTATATCTTTTCATGTGACAACACTGAAGAAATGACACTCGGCTACAATGTAAAGTAGTAAGTGTACAGCCTGTATAACTGTGTAAATTTGCTGTCCCCTCAAAATAACTCAACACACAGCCATGTCTAAACCGTTGGCAACAAAAGTGAGTACACCCCTAAGTGGAAATGTCCAAATTGGGCCCAAAGTGTCAATATTTTGTGTGGCCACCATTATTTTCCATTACTGCCTTAACCCTCATGGGCATGGAGTTCACCAGAGCTTCACAGGTTGCCACTGGAGTCCTCTTCCACTCCTCCATAATGACATCATGGAGCTGGTGTTTGTTAGAGACGTTGCACTCCACCTTCCATTTGAGGATGCCCCACAGATGCTCAATAGGGTTTAGGTCTGGTGACATGCTTGGCGAGTCCATCACCTTTACCTTCAGCTTCTTTAGCAAGACAGTGGTTGTCTTGGAGGTGTGTTTGGGTTGTTATCATGTTAGAATACTGCCCTGCGTCCCAGTCTCCAAAGGGAGGGGATCATGCTCTGCTTCAGTAAGTGACAGTACATGTTGGCGTTCATGGTTCTCTCAATGAACTGTAGCCCCCCAGTGCCGACAGCACTCATGCAGGCCCAGACCATGACAAGTTTTTCAACTCTGTGATAGCAATTTATTTTATGGTTATAATAAATTATATTGCCAATATTAAGCCATCAACACAGATCATACTTGACTAATTATAACTGAAAAATTCCATCAGCACAACTCAAAGTAGCATAAATTATAATTTATTCATATACAGTATCTCACAAAAGTGATATCACCCCTCACATTTTTGTAAATATTTTATTATATCTTTTCATGTGACAACACTGAAGAAATGACACTCTGCTACAATGTAAAGTAGTAAGTGTACAGGCTGTGTAACACAGTATAACTGTATAACTTTTAAAGTTGAAAATGCCTTGTGGAAATCGCAAAATGACCTACGATGCTAGATGCTATCACACATGTGTACACACCAGCAATCCTTTGGTAAATTCTCCGGGTCATGTTTATTTGTACAACTGAGTTTGTGCATCAAATCAATAAGTAGGAGCACCGGCCATTTGATATATCACTTCATTGTACTTGTCACTTATGCTTTGGTGTCAGTTACTGATATGAAATCAATGCTTGCTGTATTACGCTTGTTTAACCTAACACAACAAGGCTTGTAAGGTACAGTTATGCAACACTTTTTAACAGACATCACGCAATAGACTGAGAAGATGTAGTGCTATCTGCGGCTTTGTGCTCTCTTTCCTGAAGGAACTGGGAGATACTTTTTGAAGAGTAGCCTGAGCTCTGTGTTAATTGTAAGCTGTTTTTGAAGACATACCTGAAGGTGTAACTTTGTATCCCTTAGTATTTCAACGTGTATGGACAACAAATAGTTTGTGTGGAAAGCTGTCACATAAAATCTTTATTTACCCTAATTTAAATTGAGAAAGAGTGACATAGATTACTGCTTTGGAGCCTCATTCTTTAGTATTTTTTCTTATAACTGAAAACAAGTGTGACTACATAATAAGTTTTCATGGTACACAACTGCCAAGAGAAAACAATTATCTACTTGATAATTATCATTCATTTTTAAAATGTATTTAAAGACTGTCATTTCAGTTTACATTCTCAGTTCTTATGTTCATTAAATTATAATCTATACAGGAGGTTTGGACAACAAACTTGTTAATTTATTACTTTATTATTTTATCCACATATTTTCTTTCCCTTCTATAAAGTATTACTGGTTTTGTTGTTTATTTAATGTGTCAAAATCACCAATCACTTTATTACATGGAATTTATTATATTCACTTTATCACTGATATGCCTAATACAAATATAAACAATTACCACGTTAATGGTATCATTGCAAAGACAGGTGAACAATAGGGAACAATAGGGAACAATAGAACACAGGAACATAAAGGAACATGTCATGTGACATCTGCTGTGTTATCAAATTAATGGAAAGAGCATGTATGAAGTATAGATGTTTAAAATGACTTTCTAGGTATTCATATATCATAGTGAATAAAACAACTTTCAATAATGAGCACAGTATTATGTGAATACAGTATGTAGAAATTGCTAAATCTGGTACTGTTGTCAAGTCTAGTGACATGTATGTTTGTACATAAAAAAATAGTCTGATACACATAATTGGTGATTAACTGTGCCATTTCTACCATATAGGGATACTGAAATTAACTTTAAAATACATGTATTAAACTGAAAAAAAAGAATAACCTTTATTACAAGCTGCCACAAATGTCTTGCTTATTAAAAATAGAACACATGTTAAAAATAATGTGGCCTATATTGAATATATTGGTGACCGTTGCCTGATGGCTCATCCACCTGGTGGTAAAACGTTAAGATTTATTTATCAAAAAGTGTACAAATTGTGACAATAATAAAAAAAAATATATAACACAAAATACTTGTGTATTGATACAATATAAAGCTCCTTAGCTAAGGAGATTCATGATCACTCGTGATAAAATGTGTGATATATATACATGAAGCTAACAATGGCTCCAATTATGAATGTACTAATATTGGTGTATTATAAATATAAGTGTATTATAAATATATAATCGTGAACGAATTTCACATTTAAATATTCCCTAAATCAAAAATTAGGAAATCTATAGAAAAAATTGTAAGTTGAAAAAATAAAAAATAAAAAAGGTGTATAAAGCCACCAGTAAAGCCAAATATCTACTACAGGCTGGGTTATCCTCATATGAACAAAGAAATGTAAATCATAGCATAAACAAAAAAAGATATAAAGGCTAAAATTATGTTTAAAAATAATGTAACCAGGGTTTTTTAAAGAATAATATTCAGAGCTCTAGATACAGCTTATTTATTGCTTATACACTACACATAATAATAGAGCTACACACCTTCGGTCTTGATCTACCCCTTGAGTCTCACCTCGCAATGAAATATATACAAAGGGTGAGTGTGTCCAAGAAAAACAAAATCCTACTGAGTGCTTAAACAGCTGTTACTGTGCTCTGATGTCCTGACCTGGTTACATGAAAAATGCAGCTAGTGCCTGACCGGTTTCATTACCTTACCGGTAACTTTCTCAAAGGCTTGCCACGTCTTCTGTCGTCCTTCGCTGGCTTTTTAGCGTCCGTTTTCCTTGCCCATTAAAGGATTTGATTGGACACTATAGACGCTCCCACTCTCAACTTGGTGGAGCATCATTGCGTTAGTAATGCATCATCACGTGAGCTATGCTTGACATGTGATCCCTCGAGTTACCAAGGCAACTATCTCCAACCACGATCATTCACCTAATAGGCAACTTTACACCTATTAGTGAAGTTGTCATTTTGTCAAAATATATAAAAATCATATCTATGTTACTGTAACTTAGTTAAATTTTATCAAATTACTCATTGTATTATATCCTGATCTTTTTGTTTATAGGATATTTATGCCTATTCTAATTAATAACTTATGAACATTGTCATATTGTGATATAATACAATGAGTAATTTGCTAAAATTGAATATCTGTAAACTTTTACAGGCTTCATTACGGGCTCAAGTAATAGCAATTTGGACAATTAAATAGTGCCCACAGTATCTTATCTTGATCTCTCTGTGCTTTCTGTCTGTATGCTGTCTATCTCTATGCTTCCTCTCTATGTGCGATCTCTCTGCCTGTGTGCGCTCGCTCTGCTGTCCCTGTGTGTGCTCAATCTCTGCGCGCTTGCTCTCAGGGCTCTCTCTCTCTCTTTGTGCACTCTATCTCTGCGCTCCCTTTCTATGTGTGCTCTCTCACTCTCTGTGCACTCTCTCTCTGCTCTCTCTCTTTGTGCAGTCTCTCTCTCTGCACTCTCCCTCTCTCTGTCCTGTTTCTGTATCTCTCTCTCCTGTCTCTCTCTCTACTTTCTCCTGTCACTCTCTCTCTCTTCTGTCTCTCTCTCTCTCCCGTCTCTCTGTCTGTATCTCTCTCTCTCTGTCTCTCTCTCTCCTGTATATCTCTCTCCCCTGTCTCTCTCTCTCACTCACTCTCTGACTCTCTCTCTTTCTTTCTCCTCTCTCTCTCTCTCTCTCTTCTGTACATCTTTCTCCTCTCTCTCGCGTCAATCTCTCTCTCCTCACTCTGTCTACCTCTTTCTCCTGTCTCTGTCTCTCTCTCTATCATATCTCTGTCTCTTTATCCTGTCTGTATCTCTCCTGTCTCTTTCTGTCCTGTCTCTGTTTGTCTGTTCTGTGTCTGTCCTTCCTGTCTCTCTCCCTGTGCTGGCTGACTCCTGCCCTGATGTCGATCTTCCCTAGCTGGGTGGCAGGACACCCCATGTGCTGGAGTGGGTCTTCCATCAGCTCTGCCGGGGCTGTGCTCGGCTGTCCGGTAATGAGGAGGGTGATGGCAGCGAAGGTTGGTCTAATGGCTGGGCTTGGGTGATCGGCTGAGTCGTGTACTGCTGCGTGTGTGTGCTTCCCCCAACTGTAAAGGTTATGTGATGCCTGCGCAGAAGATACTGCGCAGGCATTACTCACACCATGATAAATAGTATAGGTGATCTCTGTTTAAAATCTAATTCACCCATATCTGTATATACTTTTTATGTGCACTATTTATTCTACTACATATTTCTTCTCAAAACAAGTAAAAAAATAGTACATTTGTGTTCACAATTGAATGTCTAAAACAAGTTAAAAAACTTTTTTCATGCCCAGAATTCCTAGAAATACAGTTACTACACTGCATTCTGGTAAACTTGGAAGGGATTTGCAATTGTGCCCACAAAGGCTTCGCTCTTACAATACATAACCATTTAAAAAAATGCTAGGAATATTTAATATATTTAACTTATTTCAGACATTCAGATGTGAACACAGATGTACTATTTATTTACTGTTCTACCGTACGGTGGAGGGCTTCTATCGCTCTTTTGCCCACCATAAGTTAAATGATTGTATTTACAAACTACCTCTCCACAAAATCTACTGTACAGATTAGGCACCAGCCCCACACTGATGAGAGCAATTTAAGCTTCAAACAGCAGTCTGTGGGTAAGTCTCCTGCTTGTGCATAATCCATCCTGCTTCAAGCTGTGTAATACAGCAGGCATATGCTTAAAAGGTGCCATGTTTAAAATGCTAGAGTGAAGCCTTTGTGGGTTCATTTGCATGTCCCTGTCCAGGTTCCCAGAATGCAATGCAATACTGTAGTGTTTGGAATTCTGGGCAGCAAATAACTTATTTTAAACAATCAAATGTGAACACAAATGTACTGTTTATTTACTATATACAGTAATACCCCGCTTAATGCTACCCCACATAGCTCTGTTTTGCCATCCAATACTCGCTGAGCTCTAAATCCCGCTACAGCACTGTTTTTTCCTCACGGGACCCAGTTTAATGCTATTAACAGCATCACAGCGTTAAGAGGAGAACAGAAGAGAGAAAGACCCAGACAGAGACAGGAAGAGAGAGACACCAAAATCCTACCTGCAAGATCCAGTGGCAAGGTACAGAATACCTTTTTAGTTCCCTTGTTTTTAATAATGTGATTGTTAATTAATTATTAATTATTAGTTGTTCATTTTCTAATAAAATGTACTTTTTATTGTGTTTTTTTGTTAACACTGATAGAGTCACATCTGGAGAGAGTGACTGCCATCAGGACCCCCAAATCCTGCCGAGAACATCCTCTGGCGATGTGCACCTGTACAGAATATTGTCATTGTTCCATTGTTTTTCATATTGTGATAATAAAAACTATCTTAATTGTGTTTTTTGTAAAGGAGAGACAGTAGTGATGGAGAGAACCATTGTCAACAGGGACGCCCAAATCCTGGCAACAACATCCAGTAGCAAGGTACAGTACAGAATGTTGACATTTCCCATAATCTGATTGTTAATTGTTTTATCAAATCTACTGTACATTCGTTGTATTTTTTTCTACTGTTTTACAGATGTCTGAGCATATGGAAGCTCAAGCGGCAGAGCATTTCTCTGGATGTAAAGATGCAAGCGCTGGACCGCCTAGAGAAACGAGAGCAGCAAGTGGATATTGGGGCAGATCTTCCACTGCCAACCTCCACAATACGCACCATCCTTAAGAGCAAGGACAAGTTTCGGACTTCAGCGAATACCAGCACTAGATCTTCAGCATAGAAGATCACCCACTCCAGGTGCTACACAATTGAGGAGATGGAGAATAGGCTGTCCATCTGAATTGATGATGAGATAGAGCGCAACATGATTCTCAGCCAGGCCATTGTAAATGAAAAGACGAGAAGCATCTATGCCCACATACAGACCAAGAGTCAGAGAGCTTTGCAGCAAGCAGAGGATGGTTTGGCTGCTTCAAAAAACCTCCACAACATAAAATTTACTGCAAACCAAAATCAAGCTCTTTGGCATCAACTCTACTGGCTGTGTTTGGAAGAGGAGGAAGGCTGCCTATAACCAGAATCTCCACCATCCAACATGGAGGAAACATTATGCTTTGGGGTGTTCTTCTGCTAAGGGGACAGGACAACTGCACCACATGAAAGGGACGATGAACGGGGCTATGTACCGTCAAATCTTGGGTGAGAACCTCTTTCCCTCAGCCAGGTCATTGAAAATGTGTCGTGGATGGGTATTCCAGCATGACAATGACTCAAAACACACAGCCAAGGCAACAAAGGAGTGGCTCAAGAAGAAGCACATTAGGTCCTGGAGTGGCCTAGCCAGTCTCCAGACCTTAATCCCATAGAAAATCTGAGCTGAAGGTTCGAGTTGCCAAGCATCAACCTCGAAACCTTAATGACACTCGAAACACCTTACACTGTATATACATACACACACATACATACTCACCATGACAGAGGTGGGGAATGTCAGGCCCGCAAGCAGTATAAGGCCCTCAAAAGACAGGAGAGAGACAAGGGATGATTTAATTAAATGTGTGGCCAAGTATAGCAGGCTCATATTTTAGTTGATAATTTTGTATGGCCCGCGAATGATATTATAAATATCCAAATGGCCCTGTTTTAAAGTTTTGTAACATATTTTGTATACAGATATCACTTTGCTGTTCTACTTTTTCATGTGAAAATGTACTTAAAATAGTAGTTTAAAATTACACAGGTGAGTGCATGCTTCTCTTAGGATAGTTATTAGATTATTAATAAAGTAAATATGAAATTTTCTACTGTTCTATTACATGCAGTATTAATTACAGCTATTATTTGTATATAAATTCTCCCATCTGTACAAGCGTAGAGAGAAATAAAAGTTATGTTTTGGAAATATGTAACTATTTCATCTGTGATATACCAGGCCCAGAAATATTCCTCATTTTTTAATTTTCATTAGTAACAGTGACATGTGGAAAGCACAGAACTTTTTCTTTTCTTTAATCCAGACAGTCTGACTTTCAGACAGCAATGAAGAAGCAATTTTTACTTCAGCAGGAACACTAGTGCTAAAGTCAAACTCCTGCTGTGAAGGGCAAATGCCCTGCTTAGGACTATGGAGAAGCTGATTTATGAGACACAGGGCAACATATCCTAGTACTAAATTAAAATAGAGCATATTTTTCCTCTGGCCCGGTCATCTGAGTTGAAAGTAGAGCAATAATTTGCATTTTAATCTATTCTGATTTTCAGACATTTGCTTACAACAATTATACAAGTACAGAACTGGAGAGAAGTATCAACTTTAAAGTAGAAACAGAAAATAGCACCTGCCTATGCTTTATATAGGAAAAAGTTTAGTAGGTTCCTTCTTTAAGGCGAACATCAACATCCGGTCTATATGAGAGATCAACAAATGTGCTTGCTGAGGGTACACAAACATAAAACAGATCTAATATGTGCCACATTTATAAGCGGACCTTTTGTGGCAGAAATTCATTAGAAATCTTGATTTCAGCTTAGTAAAAGGCCTATATATTACAAAGAAAAGATTATTGATGACATATTAAATTACTTTTCTATTGCTTACAGTTTAACTATGTATCTTCAGTTCATGAAATACCAGGTCAGAATAGTAGCATAACTGACAATGGGCTCTATTCATTGCCCAAATCATAAATTTATACACTCTTAAAATGTTGCCACATATTATGGTAGCTACTCGCAATCTGATTACGATTTCTCTGCCCACAATCACTACAGGCCAGCCACATATACAAATTTGGCCTAAGAACTCCATTGGTTTTAGCACAGCTCGAATAGTACAAGCTCTAAATAGTTAAAGTTACACAAAATTGATTTTCTATTAGACCTGTACCATTAGCTCACAAATAAAATCTAACCCACAACTGTAAAAAGTATCAAGTTTCTATCAAAAATATTACAATACTACAATACTCACAAGGGCATTTTCAAACACTTATTATAGCTGTAGCAGAAATGTAACACCTAATAGTGTATTTTAAAAGCATGGGATGTCATGGAAACACAGTAGAATTAATTGCACAACAATTTCAAATCCACTAATATACAATTAAAAAAACAAATTTTTAAATGTTATTTCTGTGTAATATTGATCCCGGGACTCTAGGGGCTAATATATCTCATATATATGCTTGATGTCATGATGATGGTCTCATTTACTATTAGCTGTGTCTAAGAAGTAAATTACGGGCTTGCATAAATATTGTCGGATCATGTGATCACTCCTCCTGAAAGCCTACTTAAAAATGCAGGGTTTACATGTTTCGGCTTAAGGAAGTAAATGATGGACTTGAGTCAATAGAATACATCTTAACATTTAGAGAATAAAACACCTGCAGCAAAAAATTATGGGTTATAGTTATTTGTGGGTTTCTAATAGAATAGGGCTCAATGTTGGTGCAGTTTTTTTAATTTTTTAAATACTGTAATAGCATTGTATACAATTGGATGACATAAATGTGGGCAGGAAACAAATATGCAACATGTTTACAGCACTGTGTTACATTGAAACAAGTCATACTGCAATCTGCAAAACATATTTAATCACTTTGCCCATTATTAAGCTTAACTATTAAGCCTAACTATCTGCGAGCCCGGAGCCAAAGCGAGGGGCAGCATTTGCGGAGGTGGAGGCTCCCACGTTGGCTGCAATGAGCGCAGGCGGGACTTACACCACAAAATTTATTAAGTTAGCATCCACAAGTAAGAACCGCGGGACATAGAAAAAAAAACATTACAAACTTGCAAAAATACAACCTTATTGCCCGAACCCTGCGCACATGAAAACATTAAAAACACAATTAATACACACAACAAACACATTAAAAGCTTACCCACAGCAAGGGGGGACACCCAGGACCTCTGCAAGTTAAGTTACATGTCAATTTAGAAGACTGGCGGATCAACATTGGCAGTAGGGGACCCTCTGTCATTCATAGAGCAAAAAGACTTCAATCAAGGTATAGTATAACAAATAAAAACAAAAGAAAATAATAGCCTGTTTGCTGGGCGCCAATGTCAAATTACAGTAAACAGAAAACACCAGACGTGACGAAATATTGCTAACACATATAAAATAAATAAAACAATAAATACTGTTTACTATGCAAAAACCTCTGAACATAAACCATAACCGAAATATAAGTGGCGGACACAAAACAGGATACTCTAACAAATATTGGGAACATATAGAAAATGAACCTAGCATTCCTGTTTAGTCTGCAAGAACCTCTAAACCCTGACCCATAAACCAAATGTAGCATCCCAAAAGTGGTGGACACAAAACAGGATAGTCGAACAAACATTGCTAACATATACAAAATGGAACAAAGATTACTGTTTAGTCTGCAAGAAACTCTAACCCTAACCCAGAACAAAAATCTATCAGTCCAAAAGTGGCAGACAAAAAACTGGATAGTATAACAAATACTGATAACACATACACAATTCAAAAAATAATAATCCTGTTTTATGTGCCACAAACTACAACAGTAAAACAAGAATCCAATTACACCAGTGGTGTACACAAAACAGGATACTACAAAATTATTGCCAGCGCTGCACGGTTTCACACACAAATTGCCAGGATTTTACACGTAACAAAGAAACCTATAATGCTAATACATTGCTTTGACAAAAAAAAAGATGCTGTTGTTCCAAAAAAAATTACAATAAAAGAACATTTCCCTTTCTCTTTTACAACAGACACTGCCTGAAGACTGTCGCACAAAGATTTCCAGCACCGGATC
The DNA here is from genome assembly GCA_027410445.1 of Discoglossus pictus. Lineage (NCBI taxonomy): Eukaryota > Metazoa > Chordata > Amphibia > Anura > Alytidae > Discoglossus > Discoglossus pictus. The sequence goes on along the minus strand of CM050164.1, from coordinate 293,966,227 downwards.
CAGTGATATTCATCCACAACTAGGACTTCTAACAAGGTATAGTAGAACAAGTCAAAAAATAGAAAAAAGAAAATCATGTTAGCTGTGCACGAATGTCAACATGAAAAATAAAACTAAATAATAAACAACCAACAACAATAATTAGCCACACAAACCACCATCCTTCAAAAAATATTGGTCACACAATTCACATTTAAAAAGGAATCCTGTAACCTGTAACACTAACCTATAACTTCAATCTATCATCTCAAATCTGGCTGACAGAAAACAGGATAGTACAACAAATTATGGTAACACATAACAAAATCAAGAATAAATATGGTACTCTTCTCCAGGCCCTAACCTACAACATTAAACCCACCACCTAAACACAAACACAAAATAGGATACTACGACAAATATTAGTAACACCTACAAAAATCAACAATGAAGCCTCTTTTCTGGACAACAACCTATAAGCTTAAAACTATAAGCTAATCATCCAATTACAACAATCGCCTACGGAAAACACCAAAATACTCAACAGATTGCTACGATTTAAAAAATTTACTCCAAAATTCCCTTGCCTCTGCTATGCCTATAAGCCAAACCTAGAAACCTACAATCTCAAAACTAGCGTCCACAAAAAATAATAACACAAAAAATAATAGTAACACATACAAAATTTACACTATAAAGCCACTTTCATCTACAATAACCTATAAGGCTAAACACACAACCTAAATCTATAATGACAACACTGTTGCACACAAAACACCATAGTACCAAAAAACACACACAAGCACTTACAAAACAAATTACAATAAGAAACTAAACTAATAATACATTCTTTTTATTTACAGATTAATATGACTGATACTGACAAGAAACAGGAAAAGATAAGACGGCAAACTAGAGAACGACAAAAAAGATGGGCAAAACAGCAGACGCCGGAGCAGAAGGAAATTCGACGAGTAAAATAACGGAAAAGACTTGCAAGCAAAAGACTATCAGCTGAAAAACTAAAATCTACACCTAAGAAGGCAACTAAAAAACAAAAGCATTTAGAACCTATTCCTGAACAATCAGATAACATTTCCAATGATGACTTAAAAACTCAGACTGATATATGCTCTTCAAATTGTCCTTTACTTAAGTCTTTAGCAGTAGAGGTTCATAATCGTGGTGACATGAATATTCTCTGTCAGTTTTGTGGGGCTTATCATTTCAAACAGGAAAGACCCAGAGATGGCCAGTTCATTAGTTGCTGTCAAAAAGGCAAGGTCAAACTTCCAGAAAGACAACCATTCCCACCATATTTACCAAGCATAATAACTGAGCCTGCTTTTTCCAACTACAAAAATTTCAAAACAAACATTAAATCATACAATAGTGCCATATTCTTTGCATCTATGGGGGCATCATTAGCCGATAATGTGCCAGGACATGGCCCTTACTGCTTTAAAGTCCAAGGGCAAATTTACCATCGTACTTCACATTTACATCCAGAGGAAGGAGAGCAAAGAAAATTTGCTCAACTATATGTCCTAGATACAATGGAAGCTGTTGACCAACGTATGTAGCTTCAAGAAAATAAAAAATGCCTACCCACTGTTTTTATAGAGCTAGATAAAATTATGGCCAATAACCCCTACACTCAAGCTTATAAAAAATTGTCAGAAGTAGAAAAGGAACAACAACTTCATGCAGAAATACATCAATTGCCAATCCCAAAGGTCAATATGGTGCTTAAAAGAGATCGACATACTGATAAACAACGTTATAATTTGCCAACATCAAATGAGGTTACAATGGTCTTTCAAAATGATGAAGGAGAACCACCTTTTCAGAGAGACATTAGGATATATCCCAGAAATGAGGAGCAACCTTTCATTGATATAAGTATCTTAAGTACAAATTTAGATCCAATGACATATCCAATATTTTTTCCACATGGAGAAGCAGGTTGGCAACCAAAATTAACCCTTCAGAGTTACCCAAATTCTAAAGTACGAGTGCAAAATAATATTTCCATGCTTGAATTTAAAGTGGCTCAAATTGCCATTCAAAATGGATTCAATACGTTTTTATGTGGTGGAAAATTAACAGAACAATGGATTATTGATTCCTATTTGCAAGTTGAGGCCAATAATTTAAACTTCATAAAATATCAACAAGATAAGCTACTTGTAGAACAGTGTTGTGGATTGATGGATTATGTCGCTGAGGTTGCTACAAGCAGAGACATGACAGCTGGCAAAGCCATCATTTTACTATCTTCTTTCCAGGGATCTCCTCGCAAAAGATACAATGATGCCATGGCTATTGTCACAAAATTTGGGAAAAACGATTTATTTATTACATTTATATGTAATCCACAATGGCCAGAGATTACACACAATTTGCTAATTGGCCAAACTGCTTCCGATAGACCAGATTTAGTGGCCAGAGTCTTAAAAAAAAAATTAAATTAATTAATATGTGACATAACCATAACTCAGTTATTTGGCAAATGTCTGGCTTATATTTATACTACTGAATTTAAAAAAAGAGGACTTCCACATGCACATATTCTTATAATCCTTCAAGAAAAAGATAAGTTAGATACTGGTGACAAAGTGGATTCAGTCATTATTGCTGAACTACCAGATCCAGAACTACATGGTAGACTATATGAGATTGTAACTCTTCGTATGATTCACGGACCGTGTGGAGATATTAATGCACAGTCACCATAACTGTATTCGTGCACCTACTTATATATCTTATCTTTGCAGTATTATCGTATAACCAAGTTTTACTAATAAATGCTGAATCATTGGGAGACTCTAAAATGGAGGATTTGTCACTCCCCTTTCTCACAAGATGAAGGCAGCACAATTTCCGGTCTGTTAAGGATGACGAGTCTTAACACAGACCCTGAGCACGAGGAGGAAAATGCCATCTTGCCTTTGTTCTAAACTTCTGACCAATGAGAGGAAGACTCATCCCCCTGTGGGATGAGTCCTAGAGACTGCCTAATATTTTAACCCAATGTCTGATGAAGGTCTCGTAAAAGCAGACACCTCAGAACCAATGAATTACCGAATAAACCTGATGTTTTGCTTAATTGTAACTTTTTATCTGATTACTAAAAACTATATAAATGATGGCTGACGTAATAAAAGTAGTAGAGAGAAAGCTGTATACCAGAACTCTGTGTTGGTGTATTATTTCTCTAAGGTGTGCACACTCTACTGGTAATTTGGCCAGGGACAGATATTTCTGAAAAATACTTTGTTATTTACTAAAACAGTACCGTACAACTCATGAAATATAATGCACACATTAATGGGGAAGAATGCACTTCTATAAAATCCATTAAGTATGTCTACAAATATATTTACAAAGGCTATGATGCAGCTACTGTAGTCGTCAGAAGTGCTGAAAATAATGAAAGCACTGGGTTAGTACATGATGAAGTTGCATCTCATGTAGATGCTCGCAATGTGAGTGCGCCAGAAGCTATGTGGCGTCTTCTAAAATTTGAAATGCACGATTGATCACATGCAGTATATAGATTAGCTGTACATTTGCCACAAAGACATTTAGTGTATTTCCATGCTGGAAATGAAAAAAATGCTTTGGCACAAAGTGAGCATCGCCACACTACACTAACTGCATGGTTTCAATTAAATTCAACTGATTTACAGGCAAGGGAATTGTTATATATTGACATTCCATATCATTATGTTTTCGTTAATGGATTATAACGACAAAGAAAAAGCCGGGGAAATAAAATAATACCAAGAATTTACACTGTCAGTCCAAGAGACCTTGAACGTTTCTGCTTACGACTGATACTTTTAAATGTTCCTGGTGCACAACATTTTTGAACACTTAAGAACTGTTAATGACATAGTATATGAATCATTTCATTTAGCTGCACGACATAGAAACGTCCTAGCTGATGATACAGAATGGGAAAGATGTCTAGAAGAAGCAGCGCTATGTCAAATGCCACAGCAGGTGAAGAAACAATTTGCATTCTTCTCAAATGCTCCAAATGCATTAGCTTTGTGGGAAAAATGTAAAACTAATATGGCTGAAGACTTTATGCAACGATACAATGAGCCGATTGCACAATTAAAAGCATTAATGGAAATCATGGATTAAGTTGTGCAAGTTTTAATGCCAGATCCAGGTCTTATAGACGACATCAACTTTGAAGACTATAACATTCAACTACAAACAGAAAGAACAGAAGAAAGACTTGCAACTTTAAATACATTACAATTGCAAGCATTTAATGCAATCAAAAATGCCCTAGATGATGACATGGTGAAAGAGCATTATTTCTATCTCGATGGACCTGGTGGATCAGGAAATACCTATCTATATAATTTATTAATGAGTTTTGTACGAGCACAAGGTCAAATAGCACTGGCATTTGCAACCACTGGAATTGCTGCACTTTTGTTAGAAGGTGGAAGGACTGTGCATAGTGGATTTAAACTGCCAGTGCCTATTTTGGAAACATCAGTGTCGGATATTCAAATGACATCATTACAAGCAAAAAAAAATTAAAAAAGTAAATTAATTATAATAGATGAGGCTACAATGATGTCATGCTATGCCTTACAATGTATTGACCATTTGCTTTTTGAAGTCATGGATAATACTTTGCCATTTGGTGGAAAGGTCATGTTGTTAGGTGGCGATTTTAGACAAACATTACCTTGTACATGGAAATCGAACCGACATTATCGAAACATGTATAAAGTCAAGTACACTATGGAAACATTTTACCCATCTTCATTTACAACAAAATATGAGATCAGAATGAGAAAATGATTTCAATGATTGTCTTATTACAATTGGAGAAGGAAAAACAGAACGAATCCTAAATTTACCTGAGGACACTTTGCACATCCCAGCTCATATGATTTGCAAACAAGATCTTATATCAGCTATATTCGAAAGTACAATAAATAACGGGGACTATTCAGAACTTGGGAACAAAGTCATACTAACATGCAAAATTAAGGATGCATTGCTCCTCAATCATGAAATATTTAAAAAAATTAATGCACCAGAAAAAAATTATCACAGTGCTGATTCTGTACTTGGTGATGACAAAGAAAGTCAGGCAAACTTTTCTACTGAATTCATAAACTCACTAACTCCTTCTGGAATGCCACCACATATTTTGCAGCTAAAGAAAGGTGCAATTGTCATGTTACTGCAAAATATGAACCCCCAAAAAAGGCCTATGCAATGGTACAAGATTAATTGTTCAAAAATTAAAGGACCATTTCATAGATGCTGAAATTCTAACTGGTACCCATAAAGGAGAGAGGGTTTTCATACCAAGAATAGATTTGGCACCAAGTGAAAGTAGCCTCCCTTTTGTACTTCAAAGAAGACAATTTCCCATCATCATGGCATTTCCATAACCATTAATAAATCACAAGGACAAACTTTCAAATTTTGTGGGTATATTCTTAGAACAACCAGTATTTGCACATGGGCAATTGTATGTTGCCTTCTCAAGGTGCAAAAATCCACAGGCTATTAAAGTTTACATTGAAACAATGAAAGTCAAGGTAATTTATTAGATGATGGACGCATTTTTACCAAAACCATTGTCTACTATGAAGTACTGTAACTTTCATTCCAAGAAACACAACACATGCCACACAAACTGCAACCAAAAGTAACAAATAACCTGTCCTACAATTTAACAACAAAAACCAAACACAAAATATCCAGAACAGTGGTTTAATTTCAATAATTACTTTTTATGTCCCTCACAATCTTTTTACAGCAAGATTATTTCCATAATAAACTCTATACAATGGCAAAACACATAGAAAACAGTGGATACACATCATGGACGAACTTTAATGTCTTTCGTTCTCTTTTTAGAGAACCACTATTTCACATAGGAAACTCTATGTGCCATTTTCAACAATTGCAACACCAGCAAACAAATGTCAACCATTAAAAAGCACCAACCACAAAATAACTAATTACTATTTCATGGAGGTACTGTTTCTGCATGATTAGCCCCACAAAACACTTGCCTTGCATTTAAAAAAAATTCCAGTTCAAATGTTAATTAAGTATGTTACTGTTTACAATGTTACAAGTTTAACAAAAAACAAGCTAAAGTTGGTTAATTGCAGATATTTTGGTATACAATGTAAATGTAGCATTTGATGCAAAAAATTAATCTAGGGAGTAATCCGATCGCCAGTTAATAGGGTCAGGAAGGAATACATTTTTTTCCCACTTTGATACAATTGGCTTGGTTTCAAGGAGGGTTTTTACTGTTTGCCTTCCTCTGGATTCAATATATATTTTGTTTAACAGTTCCTAATCTACAAATTGCATGTTAAAAAACATTATGTCAAGTTTACAATACTCATTAATACAATGTTCAACTGTTCTTACATTCAAATGTTACCACTTTTACAAAAAAAACTTTAACAGTTCGTTAAAAAAAAATGCCATGTTCAAAAAATAAACATGTGTAATATAATAATTGTACTTCTTATAATTGTACTTCTTTCAATATAAGAAAAAGGTTACAAGTGTCAAATATCCAATGGTTTATTTTGTAAGGTTGTCAGTAAAAAATTGTAAATTTACAAGTGATTTTGCATTCTACTAGATTTACTTCTTTACTTTTTGTTATGTGACCTGTTGTAGGTTTCCGACAGCCTTATCATTTAAAAAACTTGCATCTGGATTGAAACATTTTTTTCCCACATTAATGGCTTTGTATCATTTACTACAATATTTACAAGAAATATTTTTCCTGAATTTTTTACTTCAACATTTTGCTTTGACTTAGAAGCATGTGTTCTCATACTAGTAAACTCAGTGTCTATGAGAACATATCATCACAACTCATGTTTCCCAGACATGTTTCTGCCTGGTGTGGCTTTTTCTTGACACCTTATACTTCAGCTGATGATCCTTGCAGCAGTGAACCTCACGCCCTGCCTGTATGGTCATAAGTATTATCCACCTGATGAAGATACTCAGCTGTACTTGCACCAAACAGGGTATCACTGACTTTTATTTAGCGCTGTAAAAACCTCCCACCATACACATTATCTGTCTTGGAAGGTTCTAATACAAAGCATGTAATTGTAGTTACAAGCATGATGGATGGAGTTCAGCTCTGACAAATTTGAAAACAAATGGAAATACGTGGGTCTACAATCACAAGAAAAGTTGAGTTCTATTTCTCTATAAATCAGAGATTATTATCAGAGATAATTGCCATAAATTTACACTTTCAGAGACAATTTAGAGATCTTTTTAATTTATTTGATTAAATGTTTATTCTAAATACCATAAAAAAATTAAAATTCCAGTCGTTGAATCATTTTTTTATGTAAAGCTGATTTCCACAGCCATCAGGGACTGTTATGTACATCTATTTCCTATGGGAAAATTGCCCATGGCAACCCTTCTCACCCCAGCACAGACTGAGTTCTTCTACAGTAGGTAAATCAATTGGTCAGAGTTACTCCTGATTAAATTTTCCATTTCATGGCTCCCGTAAGAAAATAACTGAATAAAGTTCAATTTTATTATTTATTATTTAATTAATAATTATGAGCTATCACATTACACATGTAAATCTAGCATCTGAGATACAGACGCTCATTGTACCTAATATTATCCCATACACTATGAGGGTTCATTTGGACCCCCATCACATATATAGTTGTGGATGTTCGGAACGCTTATATGTTGGTCACGCAAATGTTGCACATGCGCAATGAGCGGCAAAGCCACTCATTGCACGGGCCCCTTCCTCCTCCCACGCCTCCTCCAGCTGAACCTCCTATCCTTCTACTTCCCCCCTTATCCTCTTCTTCCTTCCCCCCTTATCCTCCTCCTCCCTTTCCCCCTCTCCAATTACTTCCCTATCCCCTTTCCCCTCTCTCCTCTCTTCTTACTCTGATCCAAGGAGCTCCTACTGCTGTTCTCTCCCCTGCAGGGTGTCTTCTTGCTGTGACCGGAACCAGCATATGCTAATGACGTAAGGTGGCATAATAAGGAGTGAGGGGAAGGAGGAAGGAAGATAAGGAGGAGCATAAGGGGGGAGGAGGAAGGAGGAGGATAAGGGGGGAAGGAGGGAGGGGAAGGAGGGGGGCACATAAAATTAACACCACAGGGGCTCTTATGGTCATTCAGGATTCCCTGCACAAGCACCGAGACGCGCTGCAAGGGAAACAAGAAGCAGGAAAGTATTCCCCCGATCACCATAAACAAACCACAGGAACCACTGGTGAGTCTGAGGCTGGGTGGGGGAGCCAGGGGCCTTACACACCAGAAGAGAGGGGGTCCGGATGGGCATGGGCCGGGTTGAGGAGCCAGGGGGCCTTACACACTAGAAGAGAGGGGGGCCAGGGGGGCATAGACCCGGTAGAGGGGGGCCAGATGGGGGAGCCAGGCGGTATCTATGCCCCTGGCAATTCCTCACTTTTAGTTATATTTGGGGTTTTATAGCATAGTACTACCAATATTGTTGTATAATGTGTTCCTCCGTTATTTAACTCAACCCACAAGAATTCAGGATTATCTCTAGTAGCACAATAAGTATCTTCTCTGACTATTGCCTTCTACCATAGCACCTATCTCTTAAATAGGTTATAACCAGCCAAATTAACAGCCAAGTCATGAGAGTTATCCCACAATGTTTCAGTAATGCCTATTATTTTCCCTGGCAAGCTTGAGCTTCAAGAGAGGCAACATGCTCACAGCTGATACAGAGGTGGGGATCCTGGATCAGCTCCTCCAGTAGTGCATACATGTCGCAGGATGTACACTGAGTGAGGTTGCCACTGGACTGACTCATGATTACTAATTACAAAAATACGGTGGAAAAAACCCTGTATACAAAAACAAATCACACACACATACTATAACTGCATTTAGACTAGAACTAAGTGACATTGATGATCATCTCTGGAGGGTGTCAAAAGCATAGGTAATACATATTTCCCCCCTTCCCCCATACATTTTTATTTTATGTATTTAGAGTCAGAAACTATGGGGGTCCTTACTGACCTCCATGGGTGGGTTACGGTCCATGGGAGTTTAATATGGACTTCTATGGTGGTAGACAGGTTTCCATTGGGTCCCTTGAGGACCCCTATGGTATAGGGATTAACTTTAGTTGCCATAGAGGTCCCTAAGGACCACCATGGTCATAGCTTAGTATACCATGTTGAGACCTCCATAATAATAGGCTTAATAATAGGTGCCACAGGCGTTCATAAGAACCTCTGTAGTATTGGGACTAATTTTGTTTTCCACGGGGGTCCCTAAGTAACCCCATAATTATAGTTTTATATGTCATAGGTGTCTATAGGGGCCCTGAAGGTATAGGGGTTAATTTTAGATAACACGGGGGTCTATGGAGGTTCTTAGGGACACCGTGGTAACGTATTAATATTTGGTGCCTTGGGGGTCCATAAGGACATCATGGTTATACTTTAGTTAGAGGAAACTTGGGAGATATCCGGGCTTTGAAGTGGTAGAAGTTAATAAGAGAAAAACCAAGGGGCTACCCAGTTCATAGGGGTACCGGGTATTAAGGAGGAATTATGGGGGAAACCCAGCTCATGTTGAGTAGTAGGATAAGAGAGGATGTTAGGGCTATTGTAGTGTACCTTGGAGATCCTTGCCTTAAGCTTATTTCCTAATTTTATGAAATCTTCTTTAGGACACTCCATCTTCATCTCCATTTATCCATTTATCTCCATTTATTCATTTATTTGTTTTTCAAAAATACTGTTGTTGAGAGTCAGCCGTCTGACTTTTTAAAAGGAACTATAAGGACAGAACAAGAAATCATTTGTTATAGTGCTGCATTTATGAGACTTTGGTTATGTTTGTTTCCTTTTTTTCAAATAAGTTCATGATTTCTATTTTAAAACCTAAACCTATCTGTCAAAACTTTCTATATACCATTTTAAGATCAAATACCATTTTAAATCTCCAGAAACAGGGAAACATATCAGAACTAAAACACTTAATATTGATTTCCATGCAATATTTAGAATGATATGATCAAATGATGTGTAAAATAATAAGGGGCTTTAATTGATAGCTAGAACCCATTATAAATACAAGCAGCCTTATTAAATTGCGATTTGGCAAATTGAATAGGGCTCTATATAAGCACATAGCATATATTTTTACAAAACTTTTTAGTTAGTGAAGACCTTGCTTTTGGATAGAAGTTCACTAACTAAAAACTGTTGTAAAAAAATATGCTCTGTGCTTATATAGAGCCCTGTTCAATTTGCCGAATTGCAATTTAATAAGGCTGAAGGTATTTCTATAATTAACTGCACTATGTATTACATATTGGAAATGTAGTAATTAATAAATTATGCAAAAATGAAATAAATTAAAAATACATACATTATAAATTTTGGTTTACTGATTTAGATGTGTGTACTTATTTCCAGAGACTAAGGTTTCCAGCTATGTGGACTCACTAATATTTGTAGTTGAGAAGAAACTGTTATCGTCGGCCTGAGACAAACCACAATTACATACATAGGCCCTCATTCAATTGCAATTTGGCCAATTGAATAAGGGTCTAAATAAGCACATAACATATTTTTTAAAGAAGTTTTTAGTTAGTAAGCATCTATCCAAAAGGAAGGTTTTCACTAACTAAAAACTTATTTAAAAAAATATGTTATGTGCTTCTTTAGAGCCCTATTCAATTGGCCAAATCGCAATTGAATGAGAGCCATACTGTTTAGAAATTGCTATATAAAATCTATTTTTTTCCAGCAAGTCAAAAGTGCTCATAGGTAAAAATGTATGTGCAGAAAGTCATGTTAAATCAAGCAACCTATCTCATGACATGTTTTGTAGCCTGCAAAAAAGTATCTTTGTACAAATTGACCTATTAAGATAACCAGTCTACCACTAGCTAATCTTACCTACACCTTTTTAAATGAATCCCGCAGGGCCCTGTAGTGTGTCGCAATCTGGTACATGCCCCTCAGGCACTGAAGGGACTAAATCCTAATATCTAAATGCTGATTTGTAAATCTGCTGTATGCAGTGATCCTCACCTAGTGCAGCCTTCAACTTTGACAAGTAGCCCCGTGGCCATCTGACAAAAGCTAGCATCCTTGTTAAAAAAGCAGAGAGCAATACATTTTTTCTTTATATACATAGACACACAAATCTGGGTCAGTTTTTCACGGCGCTGTTATGTGTCATAATTCTAATAACACAACTGCATGACTTATATTTTTTCTATACAGGTATATATGGATATTCATAAAATATTTTGCTATTTGAAAGGTGTATAAACAGACAAATAATATGTCTGTGTCTAATAGTCATGAAACAATATTTCACAAATAATATAAAAATCTAATTTCTTTATAATGCTGAAAACATGTCATTATCAGAGAGAGTCCATATTTGAAGGACCACAGTGGTCAAAAATGTAAAATACTCTTAAAAATAGGCAACGTGTTTTTAGATTGTAAAAAGTAATACAGCTTTATGTATTACTTTTATACCCAAATATACGCTGCTGTGGAATCTGCCATTTTTTTCAATACAACTACTTCATGAGGTGGGAGGACACTTTGAATAACAGGAAGTTTCTGTCTGTACAGTGGGTTTGCAACTGCCACAGTTCTCATTAGGTCTAATGCAAAGCTCATTCGTTTACAAAGACATACCCTTTTGATAGAATCTTCTAGAAGTTAGTTCAGTAATGAATAATATCACATACAAGTGTAAAATGTAAAGTCTGTGTTTATTTTTTTACATAAAAAAACATTATTTAAATTGTGGTTTAAAAAGGAAATGCACTTCTCATAGACTATAACGTAATGCATTCTAGGGGAATTGGGTTGCCATCTAAAACAAACTAGTTGATTGAGTAAAACTTCTAAAATCCTATGCAAATTTCCATTAAGCTAAATTTTTACTTCTATTTTTTTTTGCCAAAAATTTGAATTTCAAGCCATTTCCTAATAACGCATCTTACTGTATGTATTAAATTCCATCAAATTAGACCATTTTGGTCTAATGGTCATGATTGGAAAACCCTATCTTGCTGTAGAATAGTCTTTCCAAAATGTTGCGCTATGGAACTCTAGGCTTCAATTTTGTATGTCAAAATATTCCATGAGAAAATTGCCCCAGAGAGTTTATTTCTGGGGAAAGCTTTTCCTGTCTTTTTAAAATGGTTACAGTGGGAAGTTATTTGATCCTCGTTAAAATTTCTAATACTCATTATGATGTCCTGTCGAGTGTTTTGGGACCAAGGAAAATTACTATGAGAGACTCAGAATAAGTTGTAGGGTTCTGTGGGAGCCGTTTAGAGGTTCTGAGGTCCCATCACTACTCGTCCAAATATAGATGTGGTTAAAAAATAAACAACCTGGAGCACTGTGAGCTCACTAGAGGGCAATTATTGAATTGGACGAATATATAATAACATTATCATTTAATTAATTTATATTTTGATTACTATGTGCCGGGTGAATTTTCATGATGAATAGTGGATTCTAGGATGAATATTAAGTTTTTTTTATGCTAACCAAATATGACGGATATTGGTAAATATAGGGGCTGATGAATTTAGAGCTTCCACTGTATATATATATATATATATATATATATATATATATATATATATATATATATATATATAACTTATTTATCTTTAAATTCAGCAAAATCATAAAAGTTAGCTGTAGGTAGATATAAAATAAGCACCATAAAATGTCACAATTTAAAACCTATTTCTCTCACTTATGCATTCTCTTGGATTCATCTTACAGGACCTACTGTAGTTGAGGAAAAACTTCTCTTTTGTATAATTAATCTTTTTATTGGATGAGATGTTAAGTGTTCAATCACATGGGAAATATTTGTTTACATAAAATGTTTCAGCATAGATAAGTATAAAATACACCCTTTTATAAACTCAAATTTCTTAATTAAACAAAATAAAGTTGTTTAAAAACTAATATAGAAGTCTCTTTTTTTGTTCTTAAAGATAAATTACTAAGAAACTTGCTCAACAAAATTGAACAATCTTAGATTACCAATAGATATGAAAGAAGAAATAAAAAGAAATGAAAATTCAATGTACCAGTGTTTTCATCTTAATGAGGTAAACATCCCTTCAGGTGTATAAATGAATTCAAGCTAATTTATTTTGTTAATCTTGTGATGATCTGAATTCACAATAGATTTAATTTCAATCCGCTTGGAAGCAATATGTAGTTTTAACTACCGAAAATGGCAAATAATAAATTTCTACCAGATATTTTCAGGGTTTTCCGAGGGAATATGCCCATCAGACAGAGTTGTGATGTAAAAATAGGCTGCCATACATATCAGTAACTATACATTTTATTTTGGATCTGATAAATATTACTGCTTGGCAAGTCCACCAAATGCGGAAGTCTGTGACTACATTTAGGTAACCTCTTAAACAGGTGTTTGGGGTAGGGTAAATTCTATAGCGCTTATCCTGAACACGATACAGTCTATGAAAAACCTTCAAGTTAGTTTCCAGTATTGTGTAATTATTACTGAAATGTCCAATAAAATTTAAGGCCTAAATAAATCCTTATCATTTACTGTTGTATTTCAGGCTTTTTTAAATTTTGGTAAAGGAAGAAATATCAGACTGGTTTCCCAGACCATAAGTAAGACTAATGCTACCTCTAGCATTAAGATTACAGAGACAAAGATTTTCAAACTGTGTTAAACATTCTTCATATTTGTAAAGTATGTAACAAACTAACAAATTTAGCAATTGGAAGCCATAAGTGTAGAAGCATTTTAGAGAGAATAATTTGAAGCCTGAGGAGTATGCGTTATGATCTTTTTTTCATGACTAGTTATACTCTTTGAGAACATTTTTCAATCATATTTTTCCCCCCAAAGCTTATCCACCTGTCCAGTCTTTACTCATCTGCTGCTGCACTCTGCAACACTTCATTCTAGGATCAAGTATAACCCTAATTTATCTCAGCTGATCTCCCATATACTCCTGTAACTGCACACTATATTGTGTCAATGCATCTATTAACTCATTATCTTTTAACACAACCTCCCCTGTGCTGCCCATACCCTATGGAATGCTCAAATTAACTCTGTCCTATTCTATCCAGCTCACCTTCTCAGACAAGCTTATAATCATACTCCCTAATGTCCACTAAGAAAGCTCTCTTATAAAACACAGGGAGTGCTTCTTTCTATTTAACCTGCCAGCTGACTTGCTATTCAATTTGTCTCTAACATTATCAATGCCTAGATTTATTGTCACAAGAGCAAGGTCCTCAACCCCTTCTGTATCAGTCTGTTTAAGTACTCACTGTAATCCCTGTTCCTTATAGCTACAGATTATGTTGGTGCTTTATATAAAAATAATATGTATATTTTCTTACACAAAATATATTTTAAAAAAATCTCCAAATACCATTCAAAATATCTGGTCATGTTCTTCTAAGATGTTTGTAATGTTGATGTGTAGCAGATTACATGTTGGTGTTAAGTTAGCAGTGGAAAGTAGAGTGAGAATTGGGAATCATACAAAGAGATATGTATGTACAGAATTCTCGGGACTGTATATAACCAATGTAAATGTCAATGCAGTAATCCGTTTTTATTATGCATTTTAAAGGAATAATACTATTAAAGAAGGAAGACCTTACAGTAAGCCAAAACTGAAATCACACGTATACCATTTTTGTAGTTTATAAGGCTTTAATAATCTGAAATCACAGTTATGACAGCAAATATTTAATAACCAATGGCTAAGCATGTTATTTTTGGAAAAAGGAAAATTTCTTATGCAATGTAAATCATGTCTATCAATGAAGAATGTTTGAGCTATGCCTACCTTAGACTTGTGTAGTATGATGCAGTGACATATATTAAGGCACAAATATAAACATTTTGAGCTGATTCAAGGTATAGTTGGATTTATATTAAAATACTTAAAACTAACACAAATATGTCAATGTTCAGTGACAATAATATTGATTATTTAAATGTATTGAGTGTTGACCAAGTAGCCACCTCTGATGTGGACTGATGGATTCTAAAATAGATAGAGCATTCTTAATTAATTCTAGGCTAGAGAAATTGCCAAATGTATGGGAAAATAATTTAATGTACTAAACCAGGGTGGGCAAGTCGGGTCCTGGACAGCCCCACACAGGCCTGTATTTGATGATATCCTTTCTGTGCACAAGTGAGTCAATCAGGATGATTGAAGAAGAGATTCACTCACCTGTAGGCAGCAGGGATATCCTCAAATCCTGATCGGCCCACCCCTGTACTAAATAATTTGAGTATTTTTTTCTTATCACCTCAAACCATAGGCATAATCAAGTACAAAAAAGGGAATTTTAGGATTATTTTATTTAGGATTTAATTTCCATTTAGTTATAGTCTATTGTTATTTGCATTCCAATAAACTATTATTCTACTTCTACAGTCTTACACCTTTATGACACCACGTTTTTTATCCTGTATGCTTTGACACCACGTTTTTTTATCTTATATGCTTTGACAAAATAGTATATCAGATAAAACAATCATAAGAATCACTTTGGGTTGTGCTCATGAAGTATTTTTTTTCATGAACTTAAACTGATAATCTAACTGTCTAGAGAAGTAGATCTTTACCTTTCTGATCTAGGTACCAGCTGACTACCTGACATTGCTCATGGGGTCACCTTTAGGATCTACACTACTTCACATGGAACACTCAATTCCCATCTAGTCTTGCACTGAAATGAATATTTTTTTTTTTAACTACATTTTTAATCAATAATTATGACAAATGGTAGTAGAATTTTGCAAATGTTATGTCCAGCAGATAAGATCTCTGAGACTGGCACAGATCATATAGGCTTCTGTTGTGAACCACTGGTTTAGTAATTCTTAGATATAGAAATGTAGGAAAGATTACAATTTGTTATTTCCCAGCCTTGATGTCTTACTTGTGTAACCATTTGAAAGGATTGGGAGAAAGTCATATTATCCTTAAACACACATTTTACTGAGGAATGTAGTCTTATAATGTGAACCAAAAATGCAAACAAAATTCTCAGCTACTATCTATGTAAAATTAAACGTCTTCAATTCTATAATATGAACAAGTCGTAATTTTGTAAATTGATGCATATACTGCTGCTACTAAAATAATGATTTAAATGCTGTGAGAACACATCATCCTTAGAGATTTACATTGCTCACAATACTGAATATGGCTTTTCATTCAGAAATCTGGTGTTTCTAGATTCACTCCTCAGAACGTACATGGAGAAATTCTCATTCATACTCACTTCTCCCACTACCAATTCAGTCTTAAACATTACAGTTTTTATTTATTTCAAGACAAACCAACATGACATTAACTAGTTAAATGACTCCTCTTGAAGAATTAACCATAAGTATGTTCTTGACCTGTAATTTCCAAATAATGCAGATTAACTCTAGGTTCCAAACAGTACACACTAACATGTTTTTAGACCCATTTATATGTACAATATCTCTGGCAGTATTACATGGGTATGTACTGAAAGAAGCTAAATTATTAAATATTTTTGTATATTATACAGAAGATAATAACAAAACTTTGAGTTTCTGGATAATTGGCTAAGCTTTGAATGAGATTGACTTAGTTGTGTTACACTTACCTCAATATACTGTGTAACAAAATCACACCTTTTCTAGAGTAAATGTTCTTGAGTATTATTATTCTAATGTTTAAGTTTGTAGTGTGTGAGTGTGATAGATGACATCATGAAAATTCTAGTTGAGGAGCATCAAAAGGAGGAGGATCCATGAGGTACCTGCCATTTCAAAAATAAATGTAAAGTAGCTGATCAATGAGTGATCTGGTATGCATATGTAAAACTAGTGCCTGAATATTTGTAGTTTTTCTCATAATTAACTTTATTATTAAAAAAGACAAGTCTACATTTTCAATGTGGTGATAAATTTTTTATGATATTTTCATTCTGTTTAGAATCTTACAGTAATGGGTATTTTTCTCTGGCCTTTCAAGTCTGTGTTCTACTATATTTTGAATTGTTGATCAATATATATATATATATATATATATATATATATATATATATATATATATATAAATAACAAAAAGGAGAGAGAAGCGCCTACCCTGGTGCAGATTAAACTTTATATGTATATATATATATATATATATATATATATATAAATATATATATTTGTTTTACGCCCATCTAGTAGTGTCCGACTCTCTGTGACCCTATGTACTACAGCACACCAGACATACCTTGTGTCTGGGTGTGCTAATCCACTATAGTTTCACAGGAAAAAGTGCTGGAGTGGGTTGCCAGCTCCTTCTCCAATGGGCCATGATTTGTCTGACCTCCCTGCTATGACCTGCCCATCTTTAGTGACCCCCATGGTATAGCTCACAGCTTCTTTGAGGAACACAAGCCCTTCACTACGACAATGCAGATGAGAATAGGGTGTATATATATATATATATATACATATATATATACTGTAATATACGCATATTGACTATCCAATGAGTCCTATTGTACAGTGGAATAGCTCTCTATATAACAAAGGTTTCTTTTTTTCGGTTACGTGTCAATTTTCAATTTTTATTTGCTCTGACACAGTTTACATTATAAAACATTCCTCAGTAACATATCACTTAAACAAATAAAAATACAACCTAAACAAGAATTATTTCTCACTCAAATGCAAGATCATGAAGTTTGCAACTGAAAAATTGTTTTTATGAGGATGTACAAGTACATTTTATTTGATAGCCTGTCATGTTGAGAGTCAGTAAAACTCTCATGGAAAACAGTTGTTTACAGTGCGCTTTTCAGCACAAAGCTGTTTTAAAGCTCAATTGTGCATTTTGCAGATAAAGTGGGAAAACTAACTGAAGGCTGTATTGTAAGCAGCAGTTGCCTTGGAAACCCCTGTTTCAAGAGCTGGTTCTCCATTACCACTTAATTTAGGCTTCCTAATTGCATTCCACTAAATCGGTAGCGACAATATCTGCAGAGCAAAACTGCATGCCCAGTCTAGCGCAAACCTCTTTGAAACAGGCTTTTTGAAAGCCAGGAGCTATAAAAACTCAGCATGACGTGGTACATATGAGAAACCTGTAGTTCAAATGTACTGCTGCCTGCTTTCTCATCCTCTGTAAGTTCCCTCTGCTCCCTACCAATCTATCTGTTCAGTGTACCTTAAACATTATAAAATTCTACCATGTGGAAACTCATCTGTCCACCAACACACTGGTGCAAAACAAGATTTAATTGTAGTCACACCTGCAAGTATCATGTCCTTATAGTTTACTGGTTGCTGGATTATTCCCCTGAACTGCCCTTGATCCACGGAGCAGCTTCTTTTGTTCATAAATGTGACAGTACTTTGGCAGAGCAGCCAGCTTTGTCTTTTGGACAAGCAGAGTCTTTTCAGAAAAACTACACATAAAAAACCTTCCAATTAGCACCCTTACTGCTTTAATACAGGAAGCAACTAATATGATAGAGTAAGTGATTCTGCCAGCCAGGAACTCTCTGTCATTGTCAGATTAACACTTGAGTTAAACTCTTCTAAATCAGTGACATTATTCTGCTGGTGGGGAAACAAACATAGACCAATTATGTCCAGAATACTGGAAAGCTCTTTCTTCGTTATACTGGATGCACTGTTTACCTATTTTTTCTTTCATATATATGCATTTTTTTTAAATAATTTTTGCTCTTAAACTTATACTGATATATAAAATACATTACGTTGTGTGATGCTATTAAAGTATAGCTTCAGTACTTTTTCATGCTCTCAATTCAGTCTTTAGGCAACCTGAGACACTATTCATGTGAAGGCGAGGTAACCTAAATCTGTACAGGACAATTTAATTCATCTGCTTAGCACTATTTAGAGAAGGTCAGTATAAACAGAAGCATGATTGTTTGGCAATTGGGAAAGAGGTTAACTCTTGCGATACAAATCCAAAGACAGTTAACAAAAAGGACATTTTCATAAATAATTACCTAATGATCTTCTTCATTCAGGGTACAAGATGTACTGCTTCAATTTCATGTTTTTATAAGATTTATAATTCTAAAGGAAAATGTGTAGTATGGTAGAAAAAGTTGCTGGATGTGTTTTGGAGGAATTTAATTCCTAATACTGTTTATGGGACCAACTTAAAATGATGGGCCCTATACTATTGCCCAATTCATACATTTATACACACTTAAAACAGCTCCTATTATTGCCACATATTCTATTAGCTACGTGCAATCCAGTTACGAGTTATCACAATCACTACAAGCCAGCCAAACCCACAAAACCGGCCTTAGAACTCCATTGGTTGTGGCACAGTTCAAATATTACGAGCTCTAAATAATTAAAGTTACACAATTTAAACCCGTAGCTGTAGCTCACAAATAGAGTCTAGCCGCAACTGAAATAAGTATAAAGTTTCAGTCAAAAATAAATACAAGTAATACATAGGGCTGGCAAGGGCTTTTTCAAACACTTATTATAGCTGTAGCAGCAACACAAAATACTGTACTTTAAATGTATGGGAAGGTATGGAACACATTACAATTAATTGCACAACATTCTCAAACCCTCCAATATGCAATTAAAATATATTTTTTAAATGCTATTTCTGAGTAATATCGATCCCGGGACTCAAGGGGTAAATATATATCATGAAACCCACATGGACTAAAACAGATGATCTAATTAATTTTATAGAGTGCTTGATTGCGAACCCGATCAGCAAATATTACTTATTGGCACTAATTACTGTAATTCTTAGCCTCCGATTGCAGATTACGTCCAATTTACATGTTTTACTGATGTCATGATGAAGGTCTCATTTACTATTAGCTGTGTCTAAGAAGTAAATTACGGGCTTGCTTAAATATTGCCAGATCATATGATCACGCCCCCTGAAATCAGTCTTAAAAAGGCAGTGTTTTTGTGTTAAGCCCTGAGGTCAAAATTTGCCAACTGGGGTCAATAGAATACATTTATATAAATAAAAAAAAAACACCCGCAGTCATATTTGTGAGTATGAGGTATTTGTGAGCAGCTAGTAGAATATGGCCCTATAATACTGAGGTAAAAACTGTAAATCCCAAAGAGTGTCTTTGATGGTGAGGTGGACTAAAAGAAGATTTGAGATGGAAAGGAGACAAAAAAGGTACTGGAGGAAAGACCAAAAGTAAGAAAAGGGTGGGTATCTCCAGAGCGAAAGGCATGGGGAACACTGGAGAGGAGGGAATGGGGAATATAAGAGAAGAGGAGATGGGGCACAACAGAGAGGAAGGGATGGGGAATTCATGGGGAACCTCTTTGAACTACACAGCCATCGCCCTAGGTCAGAGTGAAAAGAGGTCATGGAAGGGAGAGAGAGAAAAGGAACTTGAGAGGAGGATAAAAGAGAAGATAAAACAGACAGAGCATGATGTGAGAGAGAGAATGAGGAATGAGAGAAATTGGGAAGGGAAGAGAGAGAAGGACACAGGGACAGGATCAGTATATTATGTAATATAAATATGAAGAAGGTTTGCAATGTGTACAGTACTTAGCCTACATTACAAAGTAACAAGTGAATAACTTTAGTATTTTTCGGGTGCATAACACTAATGTTCAGAGTCATCTATATTTCCAAAGTTGAGGATGAATTTAGGCACATAATTGGTCTTAGTATAGGGTAGGCCAACAACCGGGGGCTATATGGATTAGCCACAATAGACAAAAAAAGTAGAGCCCTATGATCCTCAAAAGATTTCTCCTATATGGAAGGCTCAAACTATATTGCTGCCCCACATCTGGTTACTTGTCCCTACTATAAGAAAGATAAATCCTTCTAGGAGCATAGAGCTGTACTTTCTTTTTCTATTGAGGCTAGCTTCCTGTTGTTGGCCTACCCTACTATACCCAATTATGAGCGTAAATGTAGCCTCAACTTTGTAACTATAGGGGACTCATTGCTTTTAGGTTTTCTGCATATTTCAGTACTAATAAAGTTTTGTTTTTAATTTTACATTATAAAGCACCATACAATCCACACCACATTATTACACATCACGTTTAAAAAGGATAACTAACTTGAAAGTAAGGTTGGGGTGTGAGACAGAAGGTTGGGAAATGTATGATAGTAATGATAAAGACATTGGGCTTCTGCAAGTTAAGGTGGCACGTTATCATATTAAGGCTAAAGATTATAAGCTTCACTATACAGATGCATTGTGTGATTTTTTGAATGTTATGAGTCAGCAACATGGTCTGACAGAGTGAATTGTTCACAGAGTAGGTGCAGCTTGAAAAAAGTCTTGAAGGTGGAACTGATAGAAGGTAAGAGGGAAATGGAAAGAAGGTCAGTAGCAGATTCAAAGAGGGGTTTGGGTAAGTATTTGGAGATAAGGGAGCACTGTTGTTAAGGACTTTACAGTATATTGTAGGGTCTTTATTTTAGTATGGAGGCTATTGGAAGCCAGTGGAGGGACTGAGAGAGGGATGCTGCTCAAACCGATCATTGAGTGTGGTAGATGAGTCTATCAAATGGATCGAAGTGGAGACAGATGGGTAATGTGGAGACCAGCAATGAGCAGAAATTCAAGGGGAAAAACAATGAGGGAATGGATTATAATTTTAGATTATTTTTTTTGGGGGGGTGGAGCAAGGTAGTGATGCATTTTGGAGATTTTTTTCTGTGATTATGTGGTGATTGATTGTATATGGGGATTATTTGAGAGGGTAGAGCCCAATAATACAGTGAGTCTGAGAGGTATGAGTTATTATGGCATTGTCAACAGTGAGGGATATTTGAGGAGTGGGAGTTGCAGTAAAAGGGGTAATATTTGGAGCTCAATTTTTGAAATGTTGAGTTTGGGTTGATGGGCTATCCAGGAGTATAAGCTTGATAGGCAGATGAAGACATGGTAGAACAGGTGAGATATGTCTGGTGCTGAGAGATAGAGTTAAGTGTCATCTACATATAGAGTATACTGAAATCCAAAAGATTATAATAGGGTGATGTCATGCCCAGGAGGGCCCCCACCACTGAACGTTTGTGGGACTATCAACTGTGTGGGCCCTTTGGGGAACCTGGTATCTGAATCATGGGTATTCATAATCCCAGTCTGCGGACTTGCTAAGAAATATGACATGATGGTGCTATGTATAAGGTACGGTAGGCCTCAATAATTACTATTGGGGTCACTAAATGATGTGTATTATACAGAGCAGTGTGTGTATGTGGCCTTATGGATGCAAAGAGGGTACACAGGCATGTTTGGTGTCCACAGGCTGCATTTTCCTCAGGGAGTTTAGTGAGGTGTATTGCCCTGGTCTCTTGGCAGAAGGGTCATCAGTTGTGAGGTGCTTGGTCATTATGGAATCCAGTAGAGTATGGAAAGAGGCCTCCATATTGCCATGTTCCTGCCATAAATGTGTCCAGCCTTCTGGCACCTCAGACAGTGTGGTGCCATAAGCAGTTTGCTACCTACTACCATGGGTCAGTCCCTAAATGTATAGATCAGAAGAAGTAAGGTCCTAAACCGGGAGACAATGGCTCTCTAATTACCCCCTAGAGAGAATAGGAAGCAGGGAAGAGATCACATTGTGAGATCTTAGACGTTCAGGCTCCTAAGCTCAGTGGGGGATAGGCAGCTATTAACCCTGACCTCAAGGTAATTTGAATATATGGAAAGATGAATGAATCGTGTGTGATTGGTTGCTGTATAATTTAAATATGTTGCATTGTTGCCAAAATAAATTATGGAGTCTATGGGAAGCCTCAACTAATGGTGTTGCTGGTCTGATTTGTCCTGTTTCCCTATGACTGATGTTTTGATCTAAAGTGCTGGGTGCCGAGAAGAATATAAAAGTCACAACCTGCAGATTGCTCCTTTAAGCTACAGTAGGAGAATTAAGGGTGTACTGATCCACCAAATCTGGATTGTAACAGGTGCCAAGGTAGGATGTATAGATGGAGAAGAGGAGGGGACCTAGGACTGAACTTTTCGGGTACTCCAACAGTGAAAGGGACCACAGAAAAAAGAGTTTCAGTGAAGGAGATGCTAAATGTTTTATTTGTTAGACAGGATGTAAATGGATGTCAAGTGTACATAAGAGGAGAGTACTCAATTGTATCAAGGACAGCAGAAAGATGCAGGGAATCAAAATAAAAAAATGACCTTTTGACTTGGCAGTGAGTGACTCTTATGAGAGCTGTATCTATGGAGTGTTGGGACTGGAAGCCATACTGTAGCAGGTCAAGAAGTAAGTAGGAAGAAAGGAATTGGGTTATGTAGTTATAGCTGAGCTGCTCAAGTTGTTTTGATGGATGGAGAAAATGTGTCAGGTAAATATTTCTTAAGGATGAGTGTATTTAAGGTATGTTTTAATGATTCTAGAAACTGGTGTTCAGGGAGAGTTTGTAGAGATGTGTGAGATTTGGGACAAGTGTGATAGAAAGGCAAATGATTAGCTGTAATTGAATAGGATCAAGTACACAAGTTGTAATGAGTGAGGGTGAAAAGACAAGACACTTTTCCCTCAGTTACAGAGTCAAGGAAGCCCATTGTGGATGTGAGAATGGGGAGGGGGCAAAGCTGGATGTTGTTGGTTTCTTGAGAGGGGTGTGTGTAAAAGTAACACTGAGAAGTGGGGCCATTCAAGGTATTCTCACTTTTATTTTTAAAGTGGCTGTCAAAGTCTTCTGCAGTTACACAAGAAAGGGTATGAGGTAGGGGTAAACAAATATTTGCAGTTTGGAGGACAAGGTTGATATTAATGGCAAATATAATGATATGACACAGGAAGATGAGCCCTTCGGATCAGATGGTGCTTACCACATTACTGGGGAAGAGCAGATGGCGAGTACAAGAAGTTTATTGAAAATGGAACGTTCATTGCAAAGAGTACAGGAGAAGGGCAAAGCATATGGTTGTGACAGGTGATGGATATTAGGCTATTATTGTGTTGGGTATTTGATGCCATGTGGATTGTGTGGGTCTGACAGCAAGTATGAATGATTGATAGGCCTGGGTTAAGAGAAAATCTGAAGCAGCTAGCAGAAGAATGAGTGAAAGGAGATGGGAATATGAAGCAGAAGTGTATCTGTTTGAGGTTTGAAAGAAGGAGGAGATAGTGACTGGAGGAAGAAGAGGAACTTGTGGGTACAAAGAAGGGTAGAGGAAAGAAGGGAAGGAGAATTTGTTATGCTATTAGAGACAAGATGTGGAGAAACTGAGAAGAGTCTTTGAAAGGGGCAGGAGGTTATAGAGAAGAATAAAGTGGAAGGAAACATTGTGACAATCTGTAGAAGCATATGAGAAAATGTAAACATTTCCTTGCCTGGTTTGCTCAGAGATGTCAGAGGTGAAGTATTAAAGAGCCATTGGCCTCACTGTAGGTGCTCTTCATGGCGTGAAAAAGGACAAGATTGTATGTTTAAATTATCTATTTTTTTTTTATTACAATAACACCTATAACTCTGGAATGCAGCAAATGTTAACCAACAGCTGGCCTATATAGCTGATTCCAGCATCCATTTCTCTGCACAGATGAATTTGTGAAGGGTTAACTCTTTTTTTTTCTTACGCACACTGCTCGGTGTAGCATACATTTCAATTCATATTTTATGATTACCGTATACCTTTAATTTGACTTTTACTGAGAAAAGCATACATGTGTTTACCTCCCAATATTCTTAAAGCCTGTTTTACCAACGTATCTATTTTCACTGAATATTCTCCAATTTAAAAGGAACCATTCTTTTTTTTACTAATAAATAGAATAATTATTATATTGTTAAATTTTCTTAGGTGGCTGTAAGGAAGAAATCCATTACAGTGTTGCTTTAAAGTTGTTAAGACTTGCATTTCCTGCTGATTGATGTTATTCTTTGTGCACTTATTTGTTTTTATGAAACATATTACATTGTCTTACTTCATCGTTAAGTTGATTTCTTGTATTTGTTACCATGTACATAGTCATCTACATATGGAGACATTTACTTCATATTCTTCCATAGACTCATTCATCGTCTATTAATTTAGGGAGATCTATATTCCATAACAGATAGCCTATGTTTAAGTCACTATTTGGATGATTAGTCAATCAATATTGCTTTGAAAAAGGTTTAAATGATATAAATATGTTTGAATCAATATAAGTCTGACATTTGTTTGGCTTGGTTTTTAGGGATAAAATATAGATCTTTAGTTGCATTTTCTTTCTTCTAGGAAATATAAGGTTCAGATAAATTTTGATTTCAAGTTTCAATAACTTAAAAAAATGTTGATTCTGAGTTTTATTATGTTTGTTTGTAGGAATCGTATACACTCTGCATTAACAAATAGGTATTTGTACCCTTTTTTGGTTAATAATAGTTTCATTTTAATTTAATTTAAATTTATTTTTTTGTGGTTGTAACTGATGATGTTCCTTTATATTATATTCCTTTATTGTATCCTTGTTTTTTTTCCAGGGGATTTATACAGGTAATTTAAAAGAAAGTTACCAAAAATATAAGAAGCAGAGCCAGAAGGATTTACTATTAAATCTAATCAAACTATGAAAATGTATTTTATAAGGCTGTATCATCATTTCTACAGCAACAGACTAGGAGGTGAAAATGGTCACAATAATCATCATGACTTAAAGGGATATGCAAGGTTTCTGGATTTCACTAGGAATATAATATTGTGATGACTGCCCTGATGGGGTAAAAAACAATAGTAAAGTACTGTACAGTTTCCTATGGGCACCTGTTCCTTGGGCCAGCAAAAGATGGACACGACACCCCTGAAATTGTTGTTCCCTGCCTGGAGCTATGCCTGTGATAACCATGGTTCCCTCAGTTTGTACTGCCTAGGGTTGGGAGACCCTCATCCCCAGTGAATACCCCTTGTGTCCGAGTGTTTTGGACATTGTGTGGCTTACCGCTTGTTGTACTGATTGTGTCCTTGTTGAACATGTTTGACATTGGTGTGTGTCCTTTTGTAATTCATATACTGTAATCCATTGTGAAGTTAACAAAGTTAACAAAATGGTGTATCAACATTGAAGATGTAAATTATTCAAGTTGGAAGTGAAATAAATCCCAAGATGAGTAATTGCATTTTGGTTCCAATTATATGAAAATTCTTCTTTTAATTGAATCTTTTCTTGCATATTCAAATGTAATGTTACAATTTCTGACTTAGAGACATTCATTTTGTAGTATGATACCGTACTAAATTCATTTTTTATATTATGTAAATTGCTTAGAGAAGTTTTTGTTATTGTCAATTTTTGTTGTTACTCCGTTTATCAATTCAGAATTTGTAATGGTTTCTGTTAGGAGCTCTATAACTAATGCAAATATCAACAGTGATAGTGGGCATCGTTGCCTTGTCCCATTGGTTATTTTACATTTTTCCGAATTTTTCATGCAATCAAAATTTACCCAGTCCGAATCTATCCAAAACCGCCTCTATATACTCCCAATTAATGCTGAATGGAATCTAATAAAATTCCCATCACCTAATATCCCATTACAAACAATATGTACAAAACTTCTCCCATTGCAAAATACAAAATAAGAACAATGGGAACTAAAAACCCTGCTAGATTTATGTGTAAACAATATACCTAAGACATTCCAAAAACTGTAAAGTTCCTAAAGAACAATATTTACAATATAACTCACTGCTAAATGCAATGGTTAAATCAGAATATTTTACAACACAAATAAGAGATCTAACATATTTTGAGGAACTATTAAAATAAGGAATAAAGAAAAAGTCTATAACAAACTTTTACAAAAGTTTAAGATATGTGAAAGATAATAATACAACTTTAGAAATGCAAAAATGGAAAAAAGATTTAAACAAAGAATTTGAGATCAAAACATTGTTTAAAGCCTTTAAAACAACACAAATAAATTTCATATGCATGATCTTAAGAGAAGTATATTTTAAGCATAATCAAAGATGGTATTTAACACCAAATAAAATAGTAAAATCTGCCCCTCAAGGTAATTCAGGACAATGCTGGAGAGGATGTAAAGAACTAGGAACAAAGAAACATATGCGGTGGACTTGCCACACGATAAAAATAACTTATGGAGGAACTGTGTATATCAAATATCTAAAATTATTAAACATGATTTAAAAATAGCCCCAGAACTTATCCTATTCCACATCTTTACAGACACAATAAGCCTGAAAAAGTCCAGCATTGTCATTAATGTATTATTAACAGAAAGTGTTTTCATCACATTGAATTGGAAAAAAATCTACACTCCCGCCATGGAATGAAATAAAAATGTGGTTGATAGACACAAACAAATTGAATAAGACTTTCTTGTCCCAAATTTAAATAGACTTAATAAAATTAAAACAAAATGGGAACTATGGGACTAATGAAAGTCAGGAAAATATGAGGTTTCCCTCCTTAATCCACCCTCAAATTCCATCTCATTCCAGCTCTCCCTATAAATTTAACAATATTTTATTTGTACTTGTTTGAATGACTGTAATGTTTTTGAATGCTGTATTATAAGAGACACCTATGCTTTGATATGATATATTGTATGTATTTTTTTAAATTGAAAAGATTGATAAAGAGAATTAAAAAACAAAACATTGAAGACGACTTGCTTAGTGATGAGGTTAGCTCGCCTTCCTATATTAATTACTGTACATAATTATTTTTTTACTCTTGATCCAAATTAATTGAATTACCGGGGCCTTTGTGTTCTCCCCCATGTATATAAGTCCCCACACCCCCCAAGATGACAATATCTATATTTTAAATTTCCAAAATCAACATTAAATATGTGGTCTAGGTTTTTGTTTTTTTGTTTAAGAGACTGAAACTCTTAAGCATTTACAAAATATAGAAAAATAAGAAAAAAAGGAAAGAAAAAGATTTAACAAATAGATAAAAAAAGAACAAAATATATTTCTGATGGATCTTATGCAAAGAAGATTATGTGCAATTATGATGCTGGCCTATTTTTGTTCAATGCTACTTTTCTCTGTTTATCCATGGCTACATGTTTTATTATATAATGGCAAAAATATATTCAAAGAGTAAAACAATATGAAGTTTAATAATACCAAAATAGTTGTCAATCATTTTTTACCTGCTATCTTTTATGTTTTGGGGAATAAACCCAATAGGCATAAGTACCATACATGTTATTTATAAATCGTTCTATTTTTCCTCAAATCCTTTTTGTAGTGGGGCATGACCTCCAGGTATGTATATCCTTCAGACTGGAAACCTCAAAACACCTAGCTGAATAGTTGGAAAATATTTTGTGTATCTTTTTTGGAACCGTATACATTCTGTGTATCACTTTAAGATTAGGCTCCAAAATAGTCTAATTTCTACAGCTAAAACTAGAAAAATTTAAATGTATTAACCATTATTTGTTATTAGTAGCTATAGTCAATACTTGTTTCCATTGTTCTTTGTGTTTAGCCATTGATGCAAAGTCTTGTATATTTCTGGTATATTTGGTATATGAGTAGTAAAGGAGCAAATGTTATTGTATTTAGGTATGTGTTTAAAGGGTATCCACATAATATATATAATTTTACTTCCTGGAAGGAGAACATTTTCTACCTCTGCCCATCTCAGAGAATTAGTAGTTAAGCGACATCGCACTATTTGATATAACTGAGCCGTATTATACTATGGGATTAAGTTTGGAAATGTCTACTGCCTGGCCTTATTGGCTTTAAGTTGTTTATGTCGCCAAATCATTTTTAAATATTTTGTCTGTAAGTATTTGATGTATTTGATGTTTTTTAAACATATTGGAATTGGTATTGACCTAAAGAGGTGAATAGACCCATCTTAACAGGTGCTATTTGGCTTAATAAAAGTAGTTTAAGAATTAGGTAGTTTAACAATTTAATTAAGCATTATATGAGAGGATAAAAATGTTGTATTGTGAACTGGCTGGGATATGAGCTCCTGTGTATTTAATAAATATATATATTTTGTTTTACTTTACAGTTAGTGTAGGTAAGTTAATATTTAGAGTTTCAGATTTCAGTATTTATTTTGAAGCCTGAGATGTTTGCAAATTTTTGTAGTTTTGAAAAAAATTAGCAATCACTGCAAGAGGTTTGGGTATTGTCATAATCATTTTGCGTCTTTAGCCCTAGTAACATTAGGGAGTTATGTTTTTGACAACCGCAGCACTTTTGAGCCAGTAACTCGCAATTGGAGTGCGAGTAGAAAAATATAGCCAATTAAATATCAGTAACATTTACAGACTCCATTACAGGCTCAATTAATTGCGATTTGGACAATCAAATAGCGGGCAAAGTCTGCAAGTATCTCCACTTGCAATATTACACCTTGCATCCCCATTGCTTTTCACATTTCAGTAATATTACTAGTTGCTTTTGCTTAAAAAAGCTATTCAATTCCAAATTACTCAAACTTACTTATTACGTATGCTGCTTTCCCCTTCCTTGCTCACTGCCAGTCGCCCTTCCGCTCAAACCCGACCCCCCGTTCCCTGATAATCTACATAACCATGGCATCAAAAATATTAACCCAGTGTCACGGAAGTCCTTAAAGGATTCCTGTGGCACCTAAATGTTAACCCCCACCAGGGTTTCCCTAAAAGGTACCTGTGGCACAAATAGTTAACACTAACACTGGGGGTCCTTAGACCCTGCAGCCTAGTTCCTTAAAGGACCCCTGGGTAATCTATTAAATTATCTACTGATGTTAAGCTCCTTGAAGGACCCCCACAGAATATAAAAATTTACCCCACACTGGGCTAATATTTTCAATGCCATGACAGTCTTAATAGATGGGGTGATCGGGGGGGGGGGGGGGTAATATTTCTCTATCTTGTTTAGATATTTAGGCAATATTGTTTTATCTACTTGCATCATATTATTAAGTATGGATTCTACATTCATCTAGGAGGAAAAGAGATTGCTGAGATACATTATCGATATTGTACAGATTTTGTAGTATAGAGCTGTCAGGCCATTAGGACCAGGAGATTCGCCCAACTGTTAGCTTCAAATTTTCAATGGAGTTTGGTGCATTAAGATAATTCAGTTGCTGATCATTTAATTTTGGTAATAAACATTTATTTAGAAATTGTTGGATGTGTTGGATATTGGGCTCTTTAGCAGCTCTTGATAATTATTGATAAAAATTTAAGAATTCTATTTTGATTGTGAAGTATGAATTTGAATTTCTCTACCAATATATTGAGGCAGTATTGGTAGAGAAATTACGTTTTTCTTAGCAGGCCCATAGACTAAAGTCCCTTCCCTGCTTTCAAGAGTCAAGCTATTTAGCGTATTCATTTATAGAAGGAAGGCATAGTCACATATAGATGGATCCTGGTGATCAACGCTGCAATTATTGAGACAAGACTTAGGCAGTACTTGGCAATATTCAATCAGCAGTGAATTTAATAAACAATATAGTATTGAGCTATCTATTATTCATAGCAATATTGAGGCATTTATCACTCAATATTTGCCACTGTGTTTCTTCAGGAAAACCAGCACATAGCTGGATAATAGAATCTTCTGGACCTATATAACCTGCTATATACTACATACATATTTATTTAGATTTTTGCACTTTTATATAAGTGTATAGCATATAGCTGTATACTATATCAACTATAGCACTTTGCACCTTATATACTAAGCACTTTTTTTGCACAATAGACACTTTTTCTGTGACAACACTAGCACTTTATATTGTATATGGCTAGTCTATTCAGGACAGAATTTCCTATTTAGAGATACCATTTCTACCAATTTTATAGTTCCGCTATCTCTCTGCTACCTATGTGCATTTATTTTAATAAGGTTTTTAATTACCATTAAAAGCTAAGTTTTATTGTATAGTTTATTCTCTTCTTTCTAAGATTAGGATGATTAGGTGTGCCCTACAATAGGATCTTTTCTCTCTCTCTTTACACAATATTAATAAATTTAATCCTAAGGAGCACCCTTATTTACACACTTACATTTGGGTCTTAAGTAATATACCTGAGCCACCACACTCCATTCTTCTATACTTCATAGGCTAATTGTTTTTAGCTGTATGAGTGTGTATTTTAAACTTTATTGGCTTTCTGTACCATGATATTCATATTCATTATTTGGATGAGTCTTTCAGTCTTAACTAGTTTTATATTTTTGTTGCAACCCTTTAAATTAGGAACCTAGCTAGCTTGTGGGGCACGCCATAGCCCTTCACACAGGAGGTCTCCATGATTGAGACATAGGACTCTCCTTTTTGACATTGTTCTTTTGGTCCTCCTGTTTTACAACTGCTTTTTTTCTCTGGGAAATTGTATCTCCCTTATGGTAAATTTCCATGGTACTTTATTTATAGCCTATAGTCTGCAGCGTTTTTTCTGTTTTTTATATTTGTAAATAAAGTTATTTTATTTTATCGATTGTATCAGGCAGTGTTAAGCACTAGAACTTTTTGTATTTTATGACCAATTACTTGTTCATCATTAACAGCTTGTCGATAAAAAAATGTGTTGCATTTTGTAGACTGTTAAAATAATCCATTTTGTGTTTGTTACACTCAGAGTTGTATTATGAGGTGGTGTGTTTTGGCTATCAGTGAAGATAGAAGTGGGGAAGGATTGTACTTTTGCATGGATGCTGCAATGGAAATAACAATAATCTGATGGGCTCGCTTTTTGAAGGACATAATAAGTAAGCAATACTTAACTTTAGAAACAGATACAATTATTTTTAAAACTTTTAAGCCCAATTTTTTTTTATATAACATATGTAAAGTTATGATAATACCTGTACCAGAAATTGTAATATTAAACTTTCTTCCGGAAGTTTCTCTGCGCCAGCTAAGGGAATGGTTTTGCTCTTTCTTATGGTAGCAGTTTCTAGATGGAAGGACACTGAAAGCCCAATTTGGAGGGAACTTAGAGATAAGCTGGAGAATGTATATCTCCTTGAATGTGGCATTTGTAATCTAGGGCTAGGTACACAGATCAGAGCTAAATGGGCCCTATGGGAAAAATACGTCTTTAAATAGTTGATGTAGGACCCGTCCTATCCTAAATCTGGTATCTTAAATGACTGTGCCTCTTGGTGGACCTCCCTTCTCCTTCCCTTTTTCGGCCCTCTCCTCACGCTGGATTTTATGTCTTGATTTTGTCTTATTTATGTTTTGGCTTTGTTTTTTCTGTAATATTTTTATGTTTTATGCCACTGTTTTATATGGCTATTCACAATCTAAATAAGACAAATCTGAATGATGTGGTTGCTAGGCTTATGGGAGATATATAACTTATTAAAGTCGTTAAGTTTAATATTTTTCTTTATTTGATTATATTATATCAAGTTATGGATATTGTCTTAATTGTGCATATTGGACATTTATTATTATTTTGTAACCTGCTTGATGGAACCTTTATTAATGTCTTGTTTTTGATATTTAAATAAAATATAAAATAAAATAAAAAAGAAATGAAAAAATAAACAGATAAAAATTAAGACGAAAGTTATTTTATTAAACTCTATTATCGGCATTTAAATTAAAAATGATCATGTAAGGTGCTTTGGGATAAAGTACTTTCTACATAAGATTTTAAGATCAGACAGGGCACTCCATGTTCTTTCGATGTGTATAATATTGTATTTTCAATGCTTTTACCCCTGTCTAGAGCTAAAGAATATGTTGGCTCATTACAACTAAAGGATAATAATAATAATAATCATCATCTTTGTAAAAAAATACTGCACAATGAAAAAATATTTTTCAAAACTCTGAGTCTGACTAAGACCATATTTAAGCCAGAAAAAAAAGTAATACAACCAGTTTCTAATTAGAAAAACAATCGTTTTGATGCTTCTACAGGACCCTTGATGCATCCATGATACACTATGGGAAGTTGTGTGTGTCTGAGATGGTGTTTACATTTCTTGAGAGCTGGACTTGGAATTTTTCTGAAGCAGCAGATTTGCTTCTGGGCAAGTGGGGGTTAGTTACCAATCAAAAGCTCTGGGGTCCACTTGTTCTCTCCTCCTCACCCCTTCTTCCTCTGATTTCTTCACTCACACACTCATTAACCAGCTCAACAAACACAAAATAAATTCCTCAAAATGCAAATGCAAAATGCAAATGTTCCCCAAAATGTTGCTTTCATAGCTCACACAGCTGCTAATATTGTTAATTTAGTACATACTTGACAAACACGTTTATTGTTTTTCTTGAACTACAATGGTCCTTTAATTAGTACTACCCTGTTTCCCCGATGGTAAGACACTGTCTTATTTTTTTTGGAAGGCCAAAATATGCTCTAGGGCTAATTTTCAGGGGGATGCCTTATTTACCCAAGAAGACTACAGTACACAGTTATTGTTGAAAAAAACAGAATTTTATTACCTGTATATGGTGAAACCATTGTTTATATACCGTATGCATTTTAAACAGGCTTTATATACTGTAAGTGGTATTGCTCACAGCAAAAGAAACCTGTCTGCGTGTCTCACTTTTGGATGTTCTGGCCGTGAACAAACTCCTGCAGTCTCCGTTAAGGAGGGATGAGGGAATCTGCCTGTGTTTCCTTGCGCGGAGTCACGTGCGCGCGCTGCAGTCCTGTCACTTCCTCCTCTTCACTTCATGACGAGGCGCGTCACGCAGCCATGGAGGCAAATACGGTAGACGGAGGGACCACACGGGGTCACCCACCGTACCATCCGATTCGGGTAAGCGCAGGTATCGGTGGGTGGCTTATTTGCGGGGGGTGCCTTATTTTACATTTTTTTCTAAAAAGGGGGGGCTGTCTTATTTGATGGCCCTGCCTTATCATCGGGGAAACACGGTAGATCCATTTTTTACTTTACCTAGCTATTACAGGCCACCACTATGCAAAACAATATTCATTGTATGTAAAATCATATTTTAAACATTACAAAAAAGTATTTTGTTTGAAAAATAAGTGGTCTATGGTACAGATAAATTACATTATTGTGAGACAGAATGACATTGTTTTCTTCTCCTCTGTCCAAGAAAGCAAATTGACAGTGAAGCTTATTGAAATCTGAACTGCATCTCATTAGAATACACAATACTCAGGCTCTCCATGAGACATTGTTTACACTTCTTCGCTATTCATTAGTAAGATAAAAGGAGGATCAAACACATTGGGCCCGATTCAAATGCAAGCCCGCAACTCGATCGCAGATGTCCGAATTAGTCTCCAATTGCAATGCTATTCAATTAAGCAAGGGCGCAAGTTACGAGCCGAAGCTTTAAGCCCGTAAATCCCTCCCGTGGCCACAAACTGTTAAGGGCCTGGCCGAGATACGATCCAATCGCGGTATAACTCAGAGCAACACAGGGCTCTCAGCCAATAGAAAGTGGTCTAGCCGCAGATGATTGACAGAGGGAGATTGTAATGTTGCGTTCCACCTGGCCATGAGTTGACTGTGTTGTATTTTCTGACAAAGTAGTGCGCAGGTCCCGAAGTTAGAGGATTTTCAGTGAGAGAGAGAGAGAGTAGGAATATTTTGAGAGCAGTAATTTGAGGTTATGTTTATTTCTATTATACTATTTATGATTTTACACTTAATCCTTGATTACACATGTTTACAGATTACACATAATTTAAAGAACACACATAGACACATAGAGCTAGGACACTCCATACCCACCTCCCCACACCCTACCCCGCAACAGTTATTCAATACACATAATACACACATTTTTTATCCCCATCATAAATATATAGCCAAGCTTTGATTGATTTATCCTTATATTATTTTTGGGATTATAATGGAGGGAGTGGAGAGGAGTGGAGAGGTGGGGAGGAGTAGAAGAGGAGAATAGAGGAGGAGAGAGAGAGGAGAGAGAGGTGGCCCTGGGGAGTAGTGGAGGAGAGGAATGGAGGAGAGGAGGAGGAGGTTGGGAGTGGCGGAGGAGAGGAGGTGGCAGAGGAGGAGGAGCTGGAGCAGGAGGAGGTGGAGGAGTAGGAGGAGGCAACAGAGGAGAAGGAGGAGGAGTGAGAGCAGGAGGTGGTGCAAGTGGAGGAGGAGAGTGGAGAGGAGGAGGTGGGTGGATTTAGGGTGGCCCTAGCACCGGGCAAACGTAGAAGAGGGACAGAGGGGGAGGTGGCTGATCCCAGGGGGCTGGTAGTTTGGGGGTGGGACAGGCCTTAGGGACAGGTCATGGAGACGAAGATCCACATCCACAGTCAGAAGGTCAAGAGGCTAAGGGCAAGCAAAGGGCCCACAATTAAAAGCACCAGGAAAATGTATTCCTCATTGGTGCCATCTGTGGCTGCCCTTGATTCTTGCAGGGGGGAGGAAGTTGGGTCAGGGCCTAGGTCTTAGGCATGGGAGGAGGTAGCGGCTGAGGTTACAGCAGTGGGCACAGCTCAAAGGGATGTGAGGTCTGTCAAGCACCTTTTTGAGGAGGATGATGGCCAAGGAGGAGAAGAATGTGACTGTGCAAAATAATAAGTGGGAGAGGGTTGCCACGGACCTTCTGAGCCAGTTGCCTCCCGATGAAGCTTTAGGTCTGGTGGCCCAGCAGGACCCAGCCTCCAGGTGAATATCACATACACCAACATGCCACCACATGTACATCACACACACTAAACATGTACACGATGACCAACAAGGACACCTGACATGTCAGCTCCATGGAATTAACAAGGGATAGATGGATGCATCATTAAATCCATGAAGCTGACAAATTACTGTCATTCCTGGGCAGCACAACAAGAGTAATCAACCAATAGAGAGTCCATGTCTCCCCCTGCCCCCCCAACCACCACCAGGGAGACGGTGGCCTGCCACGGGGGATTGGGTCCTGTGTCTCGGCAGAGGAGGACCTAGGGGCTGTGCAGATGTGCCTTCTAAACAGCATTCCTCAGTGACAATCTATTGGTCACAATGTTAACCTAATTTATCCTAGAGTCTTGGATCTTGGCATATGTGATAGTGATATTTTTTATGCAGATGGATACCTCCTATTACATGGTCCATGGTCCTCTTCTCTGTGGACACGTAGGGTTCTGTTGAACATATCACCAATTGATGATCACTGTGGAATCCTGTTGAGAAGAGATGTTGCATTCCCTATGATTTTTAAGGCCTTGTTTTGTAGTTGTTATGTTTTTGTTTTGTTTTGTTTTAGGTACAATTCAGGTCAATGAAGGCATCTTCTACATCTGCAAGCATTTTGAAGGAAATGTATGAGGTGTAAGATTTTCACAGTGCCTCTCAGGTAGACATTCCTTCAATGACAGCCCACCTTAACATGTCGCTCCCATAAACTTAAAGCTGTCATATAGCCAAATATCTAAGACATGCTTGTTGTTAGCTTAAATGTAGACTAATACCGCTATGGCGGTGGACTTGCAAAGTCTCACAATAACATGTTAATGACAGCCAGCATTAATATATATGCACTAGTGAAGCATGTGATCCTGACCTCAATATCAGTCTGAAAACAGATCCTTGTGTCTGATGTAAGTAACATTGAATCTGGCTGCTGACCTTTGTGTCATCTCTGTAGGGGTATTTACCCCTATTGCTGATATCATGAGTATCCTTTAACATGTGATATCATGAATATCCTTTAACATACTGCTAACAGCAGTATAGCTGATGGATGTGATATTAATGTTGATGAACAATATCATATAGAGAAGGTAATAGTAAACCTTGACCACTGACGCTGGTCACAGCTAAGCATTGATTGTGAGATGACACATCATTATTAGTGGCCATGGCCAGTGAGTTATCCAGAGAACTAGCTAATAGTAATGCCTGCAGATGGGAATTAGGTGAACTGGTATATTGTTACAATTACAGCATTTAGCACTGTAGTGTACTTACATGTTGATTTTTTATTTTTTGTCCTCCTCCTTTTATTTCTTTACCACTTTTTTCAGATTTTTGTTTTGTCACCACACTGTATGTGTGAAACTGGATTGGATTACATAGTCCAGAGGTTGAATCATCTGTTTCATTGAGCAGATCTAGACAAGTTGTAAGTGCTATGCACATTAATGGTTTCTTCAATTAAATGGAGTGATTTCTGATGATCCTTTTTTTCATCAGTTTCCGGTTGCAGTGGTATAGTGACCACATGTGACCCTGGTAGGTGCTATGTACCATGTTTATTCTACACTATGACATTACCCCCTTCAGGTATCCCCTTTTTTCCCACAAGCCTTTTGTTCTCCCGGGATCCACCCACACTACACCCATGATATTAATGCACAGTCTTGTCCATTTTTAATTGTGCTCTGTGTATGGAATAACAGTTTGTTATACCATTCTAACAGTGTCAGTGTGTTTTCAATGGTTGGGGTTATAGGACATCTACATACATCACTTTTTGTATCACATTCCTATATATGTAAACTAATGAGCCCTAGTTACTATGCAATAGATCAATACATATAATAATAAAAGTAATAATAGCATTAGATATCATATAATATTATATATCATATATAATAATAATAATAATAATAATAAAGGGTTAATACAGATGCAAAGTCCAATATGATTCCCCTGAAGGCCTTATAACAATTTGACAGGTGATACTGGAGTGGGTTGCCAGTTCCTTCTCTAGTGTACCCTGATTTGTCTGACCTCTCTGCTTTTACCTGACAACCTACAGTGGCCCTACATGGTATAGCTCACAGCTTCATTCAGGTACACAATCCCCTTCACCAACACCACTTAGCAATCCAGAAGGGGACTAGGGGAACATACACCACACTAATGTAATAAATTGATGAATAGCAAAACATAATGGGAAGTCACCAAATGGGAATGGGTATACATCTTGGCACATGGCCACCAGCAATGGCTGGGACTATTTAGGATGGGTATAGCGGAGATTACCCCTGATGGAGGTGAGTTGGCTGTTGATCCACCAC
Source organism: Discoglossus pictus (assembly GCA_027410445.1). Lineage (NCBI taxonomy): Eukaryota > Metazoa > Chordata > Amphibia > Anura > Alytidae > Discoglossus > Discoglossus pictus. The sequence continues at coordinate 293,928,255 of CM050164.1, read as the reverse complement.
AGCCTCCATGTGTTTCTGTGGCCCTAACTGATGTGTTATAGTAGATTAGTGTGCTGTATATTCCCCTGGTCCCATCCTTAATATGAATAGATATTGCTTGGCTCACTGAGCAACATGCCCTTAATGAATTCAATGAGTGTAATTTTTTTAATGATTATTGATTACATTTTGATTAAATTTTTTGTCTTACTGTTTATATTTTGTTACTAATAAAACAATCTCTGTGTCTTGAAATCATCGATTGGATATACATTTTTATAAATTTTTAGATATTAATATTCTCCACTTTTTTGCTTATGGGTTATATTTTTCTTTCATTGCCAATAAACCCATTCGCACGAGAAGGAAAAAGCAAACTATGTATGGATATAGCTACTACAATTCATAAAAAGGAATTGACACAAAGATCTCAAAAAGAGATCTTAAAGAGGTAATCACAACAACGGCACAAACATGTCATAAGAAGGCAATGTAAGAAAAGCCACTGTGCAGGGCAAATGAGATTAGAAAAGAAGCCTCTAGCCCCAGACAGTATATTCTAGTCCCATGCCAAATCCCATGTATTTGTAACTCTCCCTCTGTTTTCAAGAGCCAGTGTAGGGGCAAAGTAGGATGATACATTAGCCATTTAGCTCCAAAAAGAACCTGGTCACAGTTTGATAATATGAAATTTTACTTCAAAACTTACTTACATATCAGTAATACAGTGAGAGAGTAATTACAAGTGTGTACAATTTTGTTCAAACAGGACAACAGTACGTTAAAGGTATATATATATATTATCAGTATAAGAATAATCCTCACAGAGCAATAGTGCTGCAATGCACAAATATATCTGTGAATATAGTTTCTCACCATAATCATAATTTTGCTACTAGCGACTTGCCCGTCAAAAAATGACGGCAATACAATTTGAAGCCATGGTAATGCTGTTTGCCACCGAATGTGAGGTTATGGCCCCTCTGAGCAGCTTTGGCTCTCATCGCATGGCTCACAATGAGCGCCTTTGGCTTAGTGCTAAGACCTGGTATTTACGTCCTTCGGCCACCTTTTCCATACTTCGGCTGCGTTTTACTTCCTTCGGCCTTGTTTTCAGTCTGTTAAGGTCTTTCCTACGTACATTTTGTTACATACACATTTAGCGATATAAATGAGACCAGTTGAAGCACAATTATAAAGGTAATTGATTTTTAAAACCTCCCCTGTGATGGGATGTTCAAAGGTCTTAGTGGCAAGGATATATTTGCACCCATTAGCCTTTAATAGGTTGCAACCATGTTTTTGGTTTCTGTTTCTGAAAGAAAGTCCTCACTAGAGTATTCTTTAAGCTACAACCTTTTCTATATGTGACCGATGGGGATGGAGTATTGAAAACCTTTAGATCATCATCTAGTCTCAGGATGTCCCAATGTTTCTGAAGAATCTTTAAAAGAACGCCAGTTGTCACCATTGGTAAATATCAGTCTCACGATATCATTATCATCTTTTTTGTGGAATGCTTTTAGAACAATTTGGGTATCCTCTTTCCCTAAAGAGTGACCTTATGTCCTTAGCCTCTCTTTTAAAATCATCCAAATTTGAGCAGTTTTGCCAAATTCGGAGGTACTGTCCAGTCGGAATGCTTCTCTTAAGCGGTTCTGGATGATAGCTTTGCCATCTTAAAAGAGAATTAGATGCAGTAGGCTTACGGCGGGACGCGCAGGCGCATTACGCGCTGAAGAGGAGGGGAGACACACAGAGAAGGAGGGGGAAGACAGAGGAGACGGGGGAGAGACACAGGGCAGGGAGAGGAGTGGGGACAAACACAGGGCAGGGAGAGGTGGGGGAAGAGACACAGGGGAGGGGGGAGACACACAGGGGTGGGAGAGGAGGGGGGGACACACAGGGGTGGGAGAGGAGGGGGGAAGACACACAGGGGAGGGGGAGAGACACAGAGGAGGGGGAGAAACACAGGGGAATGAGAGGGGGAGAGACACAGAGGAGGGGGAGAGACACAGGGGAGTGAGAAGAGGGGGAGAGACACAGGGGAGTAAGAGGAGGGTGGAGAGGCACAAAGGAGTGAGGGGGAGAGACAAAGGGAAGCGAGATGAGGGGGGAAGAGACACAGGGGAGGGGGAGACACACAGGGATTGGAGAGGATGGGGGTAGACACACAGGGGAGGGGGAAGAGACACAGAGGAGGGTAGGAGAGACACAGGGTAATGAGAGGGGGGAGAGACACAGAGAAGGGGGAGAGACAAAGGGGAGTGAGTGGAGGTAGGGAAGAGACACAGGGGAGTGAGAGGAGGTGGGAAGAAACACAGGGGAGTGAGAGGAGGGGGGAATAGACACAGGGGAATGAGAGGGGGGAGAGACACAGAGGGGGGAGAAACACAGGAGGGGGAGAGACATGGGGGGTGACAGGAGGGGGGAGAGACACAGAGGAGTGAGAGGAGGGGGGGAAGAGACACAGGGGAGTGAGAGGAGGGGGGTGAGACACAGGGGTGTGAGAGGAGGGGGGAGAGAAACAAAGGAGTGAGAGGAGGGGGGGACACAAGGGGGGGGGGGGAGAGGAGGGGATAGAGACACAGGGGAGGGGGGAAGAGATACAGGGGAGGTGGAGACACAGGGGTAAGAGAGGAGGGGGGTAGACACATAGGGGAGGGAGAGGAGGAGGCGGGAGAGACACAGGGGAATGAAAGGGGGAAAGACACAGAGGAGGGGGGAAGACACACAGGGGAGGGAGAGGAGGGGGAAGAGACACAGGGGAGGGAGAGGAGGGGGAAGAGACACAGGGGAGGGAAATGGGGGGAACAGACACAAGGGAGGGGGAAGAGACATGGGGAAAAGAGACACAGGAGAGGGGGCAAGAGACACAGGGGAGGGAGAGAGGGGCAGGAGACACAGGGGAGGGAGAGGTGGGGAAAGAGACATGGGAGGACAGGGGGGAAAGACACATGGGGAGAGGGGGTAAAAACACAGGGGGGGAAGGAGACACAAGGGAGGGAGAGGAGGGAGGAAATGAGACACAAAGGAAGAAGTAGAGACTCGCAATGAGCACCAAAGGCGCTCATCGCGAGGCCAGTAAAGTAGAGGGGGAGAGGCTCCCATTGTGTGGCAAACAGCATTGCCAGGATTCACATTTTATTGCCATCATTTTTGACGGGCAAGTTGCTAGTTTGAATATAATCTCCTGATTCCATAACCACATTACTCCCTTTGTCAGCAGGTTTAATGATACTGTCTTTACAATGTCTCAATTGCTTGAGTGCCTATTTTTATGCCCAAATAAGATTGTTTTCTCTTCTGTTTTTGTTAGATTTATACATGTCCTCAATATTTTTGGTGACTTGTTGGACAAGGACTGAAATATTAAAATATTCCCTCACGGGAGGTGTGAATTTGCTTGTTTTTTTTAAATTCTGGTTATTGTCCTCTTGTTTAACATCACTTTGCTCATTTAGTAAAGATAACAATGTTTCAACTGGTTCAATATCAAATCTTTCAAGGCCCATATTGAGATTTTCTATCAGCTTTAATTTTGAAAAATGTATTTAAGGCCAATCTCTGAGCAAAGAGGTTACGGTCCTTAATGATATCAAATAATTCTGGTGTATGCACAGGACAAACCTTTATTTAGTACCGAAATGTGAGCATCATTAAGAGGGAAACTGGACAAATTTACAATAGATTTTTGTCCAGTACTTATGAGAATTGGTTGCGTCTCGTTCGTGTAACTAGATTTTCCCTTTGCGTATCTCTTCTCCTTTGCTTTAGCCCCCTTCCTAAAAAATCTTATTTATTAGTATGACCTTGTGAATTACTGGTTGATGGAATCAGTTCTCATCAGTACCGGTCTTGATATTTGTTTGACTTCCTCCAGATCAGAATTCACTGGCTCAGAAGAACTCACATCAGTGTTAATAAAGCATCCAGTGCTCTGGCGCAAATGCTTATAGAATCTATTTTGTTTGAAATCAGTCTGAAATGTTCTGTGCTTGCACAGTTTTAATTCAGATTTGAATTTTTCAATATTCACAGTCAGTTTTTTGGTATATTCTTCATACTCAGGATCGAGTTTGAAGTTATCAACCAACTTGGTGGTATTAATTACTTCTTTATTTATAGAACTCAAATTTACCTGTTCAGTTTAAGAGATGAGTTCCATCAAATCTATGGAACATTGTGTAAAAATCTCAGTCCATTTGTTTACAAATGTCTCATTTAATAAATGAGTGTTAGGAGCAATCTGTATATGTAGGCTTCTGGGAATGATCTTATTTTTAATCCCAGATGGTGCAAATCTGTCTTCTAAATTGATTATTAAGATCTCTAAATGAAGATCTAATATCAGTATTATCACATCTGTTTAATTTACCCGGATTATTAAATGTACCTTCAGCTTCTTGTAATAGTTTATCTAGGTCCCAACTTGATTGAGTGCTTTGTGCCATCTAGACTGCAGATGAACATACATTTATTTTATTAACTAGCGAATTGCCCGTCAAAAAATGACGGCAATGAAATTGTAAGTAAACTAATGCTGTTTGGTGTATAATAATCAAATAAATAATACATTAATAAATTAATATACTTTACCTATTTTCAAGTAATATATGCAGGAAGCACTCTGTTGAAGAGCTGGCAATCAGTTTTGATGTTGCTGGAGTGGTGTGGAGCTGCTGTGTAAGCGTGATGAATGTGTGCAGTGTAATAGTGTGCATGTGCGAGACCAAACCGTTAGCATAGCTGTATACTTCCGCATTGTTCTAAAATGGCGGCTAATGTGTGGTAAGCATCTGTAGAGGAATATCCATAGGTGTTTTGTGGGGTTGTGCGTGTTTCTTGTGGTGTTTTGCGTGTTTAGAGTGCTGTAGCCTCGTTTTCGTTTTGTCCGGCGGCCATTTTTTCTCTCGCTTAGAGAATTTTTTAGTGTCTAAACTCTTTTATTTTTAGTTAAATTAAGGTGTAACTTCATTTTTTGAGGTGCTGGATGCTCCCTCTTGCTGTAGGTATTTTTATATATGTGTTGTGTGTATTTATTGTGTTTTCATTTTTTGATGTCTGCGGGTTGCGGACGATTTTTGGGAGGTCGTAATGGGTGGTAACGTGTCTCGTATGTTGTTTGCGTTACGACGTAAAGTTTGTGAGGTTCGCAGTTGCTGGCAAGGAGTGCCTTCGGCGCCCCTTGCCAGCAACTGAGGCCCTCGCAACAACTCGTATGCTCACAACTATATATGTGATAGATAGATAAATGCCAGTCTGTTTAGGGGGTAGAAATTGAATTAAACCAGTGACCAGATCGATCACAACAATCTTAAAGATAGAGTCTTATCTCCGTAGTGTATAACACTAATTTATACTTGTATTGTAGAGGGCAGGAGATAAAGAAAAATACTAAACTCTAATAAATGGTTAATTACAGATATGTTTAACCTGTTGATTAAAATATAACTTTTATTTCAACATATTTATAAAATACATAAAAATCATATAAAGCAAAAATAAAATCACTCAATAATAGCAATCAGTGACCACCCGAAAAAAGACACAAGGACCACAAGTCCACAGAAAAAGGGGGGTATAGACCTATGTGTAATTAATTAATGGGTAAATCATAGAGAACAATTATATGAACAAAGGTCATTACAAATCTAAATCCCATAAAGTGAAGCTAATACTCTATGAAAGACAACAAAACACACAGGTAGCCTATCCCTCCGAGTTCATATAACTCAATGGTAATGGGAATATACTTCCGCAAATGACAGGGACAGGAATCGGATGAAGATAGTACTGATGTTATACATCTGTATTTGATGTATTTGATCCATCTAGTACTATAATGATTCATAACTGAATAAGAAGACGTATTGTGCGGCTATTGATGCTGTATGTGAACATGTAATTAGAATTGTCTCCGATAATGTTATTAATGTTATGAACTATTAATGGCTCCCATAATAATAACAACACGCTATACCCTCAATAATACATGCAGACCAAGTTCTAAAAGGAAGTCCCCCATTTGACGTGGTGGAAGTACTAAATATTTTATCGACTCTAAGATATTAGTATTTGCAGTTATTTCAAATGTTGTTGCCAATATAGTTGTATAAATGTGTGTGTATCTAGTTGTGGAATGTTGAAATTATATAGATAAAAAAAAAAGTGATCACGTCTTCACCACTCAAAGGATGACTGACGAGTGGTGATAAAGAGAATAGTCAACTTTATTGGTCAATGCTGACTAAAATCAGTTCCATGTATTTGTCATAATGTACATTTGTCATAATGTACTTACCAACCCAAAAATATCATACTAGGAATTATGCAACAAATTAATTTTTGCTAATTTTGCTATATTTGAGGACAGCACTATAGCAACTGTTATGTGACCTTTGTGAATAGACAACTGTGAATATTCTAATATTCACACTTTTGGTTCACAAGCTATAGAGAACTTGTAAGGTTGTTCTTCTCACATAGTGTACACACAGTCGTTGATCTCTGCTGAAAATTAATTTAAATTCTAAAAATATATTTTAATGCTGTGTTAGCTAGTAAAATCAAATCATATTAATTTCAAACTGTGTATTCTAGGTGTGAACTGTACTAAAAATCCTGTCAATTTAATGTAGCACTGGAGCATGTATTATTTAAATACAGACTTCACCCTTATTTTTTCAGTGTCATGACATATTGTATAAACAGTCCTTTTACATTTTATGTATCTGGATTATTACAGAAATCTAAATTAGTTTAATCATAATTATACATGTGAATATATAGAACTGTGGCCGCATTATGTTTAAAGTAAATCATATAAGTATTATGTGGGAGGTGAGAACCACATGGGTCAGTCAGATTATAATAATTTACAATCTACCTTTCTATAAGAGCTTTTATGTATTTTAATGCAGTTGGAGGAGCAGAGAAATGTACATTCTTACAATATTAAATAACGTATTTCTGTATCATGCAGAATAATGGATTCTAAACCACTCCAGCAATCAAAGGCCTGCTGTTCGGAGTTAAACAAAATAACATATTAAAATTCCTATCTTCAATAAAAATCAGACTTGAAAAAAGAAAACAGTAAAGGTAGCATAATCGTTATGATTATTAAATTATAAACCTAAGCATGATTGTCTCATGTGATTACAGCAGTTATCAGAGTAATAATCAATCCACTGATCCCCAAGGCTAATTCACTTATTGCATTACCTATAGTGGTATGTTGCTGGGCACCTTGGCTGTGTCTGACTTTATTGTCTGGAAAAAACTGGCAGAAAAATGCTTCATGCCCCCAGTGTGACACCTACTCACCACATTGGAGATGGTATATTTGTGCACAGACCCATTCGAAGGACCTGCCTGTGCAGAGAGACTTTGGTGTGTTATCCCCATGTGCTCCTGTGCTGTGTTTTTATTTTCTGTAATTATAATGGAAAACAGGAAAATTTGTTTTTTTTTCACACTGAAGAATTTTGGTTTATTTTAACTACGGTAGGTCTCGAAATGCATGGAACCTGATAATTAATGGATCATGATTACTGTTGAGATTTGTTATTCAATGACAAAAAACTGTCAATGGGTATATCTGTCCTTAATCAGTTGCCTTAAATAAGATCACAATACTAAATATAAAGTATGCTCTAAAGCAAGTATAATCACATCAGACGTTTGTGTATTAAAAATAAATATTTTAATACAAAATGAAATAGTAAACGTATGGGTCCTTTTTTGACAGAAACAAAATATAAATAGGCTTTGTTACCAAGTTGGTAACAGTTTGGTCAGATAACCTTGACACAAGAGGAAAATTGTGTACTTGGTGTAAATCCACTATTCAGTCTAGTATTGTCCTAAAATATTGAGCTGGAGTACACAGCTTGAATACATGAAATGGGTCTTAGGGAAAACATTATATCTATAATAAGCATTAAACTAGGCTGCATTTGGTAACCTTTGTGGGAGGAGGAGGGAATCTATATACAAACACCTTCAGATATCAAAATATATTGTTATTAATATATTCCAATTTCTAAAAGCCCCTGTAAGTCATTGGGTTTACTTTCACCTGCAGTGTGCACAGGCTACAAGGCAATTGTTGGTAGCAGCATCTGCCGGTGCACCCAGTGCAATGCACCGAGAAAGTGGGGGGGGGGGGCTGGGGGTGTCAGCAATTATTTGTTTTCTAATCTGCCCCCTGCTGATCCCTTGGCCCCTCCAGAACCCCCAGCTCTGCTCCTCCTTCTGGCCCCCCAAGCCTGGCCTCTTCTGATCACATGACCTCTTCTGGCTCCCCCAGCTTAGCCCCTCTGTTCTCTCCCCTGTCCTGACCCCTTAGTCTTACCACGTCCAGCAGTGATGCCTCCCCTGTCGACATCTTCTGAGCTGGGTAAGGAATCCCAAATGACATCACACATGTGATGTCATTTGGGATTCCCCGGCGCTAGAGAAGATGTGCCGGCAGGAGAGGAAGTATTACAATATCTGTTGTTCTTCCTGTGGTTACCTACTAGAAATTCTAAAGTATTTAAGGGTACAATTGTCATATGTTAATTCTTTGTTATACCCTAATGATTACTGAGTCTGTAGATAGGATAGCTAAATAACTTAGAACATTGTTTTGAACCTACGTCTAGGTTGTGTACAATTACACTCATAGCTACTTCTTTTTAAGTGCTACTTCTCCTGTATCCTTGGTATCGAAGAGTGTTATCATGTTTATTTCAAATGTTTTGCTTTCCTTGATGGTTTTGAAATGCCCTCTTAGTATTTTTGATTTTTAAGTTTTGGTTGGAGTGATTATTCTGGGTAAAATTGTGTCCATCTGTGCTTTTTGATGGAAAGTCTTTGAAAATATTCTTTAGATAATTGTTGTCTGGTTTCCCCAATAGTGCATTATATTATATAAACCACATTGGAGGATGTCCATGAATATGACCCTCTGGTGTTATAGGTCTTGTCATTATGCGTGGCTGTATCCTCTTTACATATATATAAGTTGTAAAGGGAGTTTTTCAGGTTATTTGTTCAGAATTATTTTTTTTTCGGAAGTAAGTTCTTCCTGCCAAACTCTATGTAATGGAACTATATGGGCAACCATGAACAGAGCTACAAGCTTTATTTGATGGCATTGTTAAAGTCTTTTGCCACTCGATAGATAGTTTTACATAATGTATTATGTTTATGAGCATGGTGATAGCTACTGAATGTTCTCAGACTCTGTCTTTGATGTATCTAATAGTCTTTTTCACAAGGTTAAATAGACAAGAGCAGGCATCAAACCTATTATATATGTGGAATTGTGTGTAAAACTATCCATTAAATGGTAGTTAAGACCATCATCATAACGGTACTCAAAGCTGTGAGTGCTCTCACAGCCTCACTAAATCAAACCCTGCTGCAGCAGTCCCAAACGGGACCCCCACAGTGTGTCCACATTAACGCCATGCTGGGGGTCCCCATCTGGATCACCGCAGTGTCCCCACATTAACCCTTTCAGTGGGGGTCCCGATTGGGCCCCCCACTACATTAACAACGTTTTAAATTCCCGCTGCAGGTCCTTAAAGGGACCGCAGCACACACATAGTTATGGCCGGAAGCGGGGATACTGTAAGCACCCTCCCAGCAACTTAAAATTAACCCGCCAAAATCCATGGGTCCCCATTGGGACCCCCACACAGTCCCTACATTAACCTTTGCAGCGGGGGTTAAAATTAAATTAACCTTATAATTAACCCTAACACTCATGCGGCTCTATACAGAGCCCCATGAGCCCCTAATTAACCCTATCACTCATGGGGCTCTATACAGAGACACATGAGCCCATAATTAACCCTATCACTCATGGGGGTCTATACAGAGCCCCATGGGCCCCTAATTAACCCTATCAATCATGGGGCTCTATACAGAGCCACATGAGCCCCTAATTAACCCTGTCACTCATGGGGCTCTATTCATGGTCTCTATAGACCGCTATAGGACACTAATTAACCCCTATAATAACACTATCCAGGACCCTCATGGCACAGTCTAAGCACTACACTACACTACTAACCCTAACTATACCCCATTAATCCCTACTAAACCCTGTTAACCCTATCTGTTCCCAATTACCCTATCTAGGCCTATTTAACCCTAACAGGGCCTATCTAACCCTAACAAAGCCTATGTAACCCTAATTGGGCCTATTTAACCCTAACTGGACCCAATAACCCTATCTAAGCATATGTAACCCTAATTGGGCCTATCTAACCCTAACTGGGCCTATTTAACCCTATCTGGACCCAATAACCCTAACTGTGCCTATCTAACCCTAACTGGACCTAATAACCCTTTCTAGGCCTATCTAACCCTAACTGGGCCTATTCAACCCTAACTGGACTCAATAACCCTATCTGGGCATATTTAACCCTAACTGGGCCTATCTAACCCTAACTGGGCCTATTTAACCCTAACTCGACCCAATAACCCTATCTAAGCATATGTAACCCTAATTGGGCCTATCTAACCCTAACTGGGCCTATTTAACCCTATCTGGACCCAATAACCCTAACTGTGCCTATCTAACCCTAACTGGACCCAATAACCCTTTCTAGGCCTATCTAACCCTAACTGGGCCTATTCAACCCTAACTGGACTCAATAACCCTATCTAGGCATATTTAACCCTAACTGGGCCTATTTAACCCTAACTGGGTCTATTTTGCCATAGCTGGACCCAATAACCCTAACTGGGCCTATCTAACCCTAACTGGGCCTATCTAACCCTAACTGGACCCAATAACCCCATCAAGACCTATTTAACCCCGTGTAGACCTATGTAACCTAATCTAGACATATTAAACCCTGTCTAGTCCTATGTTACCACATCTACACTACCTACCCAACTCCTACCCTAGACTATTAACCCCCCTCTACCCTACTTTACTGAAAATAAAAAAAACAAGTTGACTGCAATCTGATTGACAGTTACAACAGCAAATCAGAAGGTGCAGATGCCTTCAGCCGATCACTATGGAATATACCCTATGGGGTGTATCCCATTCTGATTGGAGGAAGGCAATAGTGTCTTCTGATTGGTTTACAAAAGATTGACAGGTCAATCAGCCAATAAAAATGAGTTATGGTTAAATAGGCCAAGTTAGTTTTAGATGGGCCCAGTTAGGGTTAAATAGGCCTATATGGGGGATAGTGTAGTGCTTATACTTTGTGTCATGAGGGTCCTGGAGGACCCTCATGGCACTTATAGTGTTATTATAGGGGTTAGTGTCCTATAGGGGTCTATATAGACCCCTATTCCCTATTGGACTGATGGGGTAAATAGAGGCTCATGAGGCTCTGTATAGACCCCCATGAGTGATGGGGTTAATTAGGGGCTCATGGGGTTCTGTATAATAATAGAAATGGGATATAGGGGTGTATCCCATTCTGATTGGTTCACACCTTGGCGCCTTTTCAGCGAATGAGAAGGTGCCATTTCCATTTTTTACCGGAACAAGTGCTACAAGCCTCATTTGCGGCGGGGAAGACCATTTTTTTTTAGAGCGCCAATTTTTTTTCCAGGGGCCCAGCTGGAGAAGACAACAGGAAGGACTGGGGCATTGCGGAAAGGTAAGTATAATATTTAGAATTTTATGCTGTTTTATGCAGTTTCTATTTTTCCTTGGGGTGCGACCTGCATCAGGAAAACAGCTGTCGCTGAAGGGATATTTGTGCAAGGTAAGTGGTCTTTTTATCCTATGTTAGGTTAGATTTAGTATTTTTTAAATGTATGTAGTTAGGGGTTAAATGTATAGTTAGAAGGTTAATGTATTTTGTTAGGGGTTAATGTATGTAGTTAGGGGGTTAATGTATTTAGCTAGTGGGCTAATGTATAGCTAGGGGTTAATGTATTTAGTTAGGGGGTTAATATATAGTCAGGGGGCTAATGTATGCATCTAGGGGGTTACTGTATTTAGTTAGGGGGTTCATGTATAGTTAGGGGGTTAATGTAATGTAACTTAGGTTTTTTTAATATTGGTAATGTTTTTTTTTTTTCCAGTAATGTCCTTTTTTATTTTGTTTAACAGGGTGTGGGGGGGTAAAGGTAGGGTAGGAGATGGGTAGGTAGTGTAATGGTTAACTGGGTACATTTGGGGTTAAATAGGCCCAGTTAAGGTTAAATAGGACTAGACAGGGTTAAATAGGTCTAGATGGGGCTACATAGGTCTAGACAGGGTTAAATAGGTCTAGATAGGGTTATTGGGTCCAGTTAGCGTTAGATAGGCCCAGTTAGGGTTAGTGGGTCCAGATAGGGTTAGATATGCCCAGCTAGGGTTAATAGGCCTAGATGGGGTTATTGGGTCCAGTTAGGGTTAAATAGGCCCAGTTAGTTTTAGATGGGCCCAGTTAGGGTTAAATAGGCCTATATAGGATTATTGGGTCCAGATAGGGTTAACAGGGTTTAGTATGGTTTAATGGGGTATGGTTAGGGTTAATAGTGTAGTGTAGTGCTTATACTTTGTGTCATGAGTGTCCTGGAGGACCCTCATGGCACTTATAGTGTTATTATAGGGGTTAGTGTCCTATAGGGGTCTATATAGACCCTTATTCCCTATTGGACTGATGGGGTAAATAGAGGCTCATGGGGGTCTGTATAATGTGGGGACACTGCGGGGGTCCTGGTGGTGACCCCCCGCATCGAGTTAATGTGGGCACACTATGGGGGTCCAGATTGGGACCCCTGCAGCAAGTGGTTAATATGGGGACCCTGCGGGGGTGCCGATCGGGACCCCTGCATCATTGGGGTCTCATGAAGGAGTGTGGGGAGTGTGTTAGGTGCATTGGGGACAATCGGGGGAGCATACGTAAGGGCTTCTAAAGCCCATGCGATTCCTCCTGAACTCATGTGGGACCTCGTCCTGCATTTGCGATTTGTGAGCTGGGATACTTTTGCAAAGTGAGGGGATCGGGCACTTGAATAGGGATTTGCGATTTCAGCCCTGTGAAAGATCAAAGTCTTCAGACTGGTGTAAGCTCCAAGTTGCACAGCAGCCATTTTAACAGAGCCGTCACTCAGAACCCGATCCGAGGTCGCAAAATGGAGGCAATTGAATAGGGAATTTGCCTGTGAGATCCACTTGCGACCTCGGATCTCAAATTCGTAGCAATTGAATGAGGCTGACTATCCGGAGTATAATCCCGACATGCAGCTTTATTCCTAAACTGAATTAGTAATGGCTTATTTAATATACTTAATGTTTGCTTTACTGGATATCTGAGTGGGGTCCCTTTTCATATTTACTAAACTACATTTTGAGCATGGACATATTTTCAGGAGATACATCATGGCAGTAACAGAAAGCAGATGGATGTCATGTTGTTTTAACTACCACATTTCTGACCACACCCTATCCTGTGACTTCTCTTCATCTTATGATCTCCAAGATGTGGCTAATACCACTACTCACAACACTGATCACACTCTTGTTCCTCTATCACTATTTGTATTCTTTTGCTTTCACAGTAACCGACATCCAACAAAAACTATACTACAAAATCTGCCCTGCATTAGTTTAACTGATATGCTAAGTTACATACATTTTGTTCTTCTCTCTTAAACGCATTTTATTGTATCCATCACTGACAGGCTATAGCTTTGTTTGGCATTTTCCATGCACTTGCTCTTCCTCTAACAGTCTAACTCTTCTAGTCCAGAGTGGATGTAATTCACCAAAACATATCTCTTTTTTGAACCACTCCATTACCTTTACAAATCTTTCCATTCCTTCTTTGCAACAGAAGAGGTATCTATCCTACTAAAACTCTCTCCACATATCTCATTTTGTATCCTCATTCCCTCTATTCCTGATTTGTCTAGCCTTTGATCTTGTACATATGTACAAAAAACATGCCCCTTCTTTCTTGCTTTAACACTTACCCAAGTTTTTATCCTTTTTAGTTTCAACTGCTGTATCCACTTATATGTGGTCTGCCTAGCTTTGCAATACTAAATGTGACTGTTCAATGGGACTTTAAATATGTGAGGACAAGTCATACTGAGTGAAAGTTCTTCTAACAACTTTTGATATGTCTAAGGGCAAATCCTGTGGGCTTGAAATTCTGCCAATTTACAGAGCTATTACATTAAACCATGCCGCGACCTACTGGCCATAGATGCAAGCCCGTAAACCCTTTCACCACACACAAGCTGTTAAGGGGCTGGCTGAGACGCGATGGGCCCCACGATCCAAACTCGTAATCACGGAGTGTGACGCAGGCCTAACAGCCAATAGAAATCGAGGAACAGCAATTAACGCCGCAGGAAGGTGTTTTAAAACTAGTGAAAACCGTAAATCATTGACTGTGCTATAGCTGAGTAAGTGAACACACAGATCTAGTCGTTGGTGGATTAGTGAGTATTGGAGAGAGCGAAAGAGAGAGAGAGAGAGAGAGAGAAGGAGCTTTATTTTAAGTTTTTTTTTATATTTTGGCATGTAATATATATTAACCCTTAATTTACAACACACATAATTACTGATATCACAAAATTCACACACATAGATTAATACGTACACATAGCTATACATAGTGGTAGGCCACAGCACATATACACCCCCCATACCCTCACCTACCCCCCCATACAATTACTATACTACACATAATACTCACATTCTTGTTTTACCACATACACATCCATGTATGTATTATATTTATCCGTATTCTTATTTCATATGAGGGTAGGAGGAAAGTGAGGAGAGGATTAACGGTAGAGGTATGGAGAGAGGGAGAATCAGGTCAGGGAGGGGAGGTACAGGTGGAAAAGAGCAGGAGGGTGGGAGGGATGTGCTCCCAGATGTAGGCACACAAGGAGAAGGGGCAGAGGGTCAGGGGCCTGATCCCAGATGAAGAATAGTGGGGATGAGGGACCGAACCCAGGGAGAGAACACGGAGGCCAGGAACCCCAGGCACAATTGGGAGGGCAATAGGCTGTGGTAAAGTACACGGTCATGGTGGAAGATAGCTTCAGCTGTTATGGCATTAGGGGTTGCAAACAGGGATGTAAAGTCTGCCAAGCACATATATGACGACAGCCGGCTGAAGGTGAAGAGGAAGATGGCGGAGGAGGCAATAGCTGTACGTGCAACCTGTGGTGGGCCACCAGCCAATATCATATAGTGCAGATGGGAGCAAACCCTAAATGAGTGGATTGAGCCAGCGGCAGTAGTGGGCCTACCAGGACAGGTGGACATGGGTGTGCCAAGAACCATGCAAAGTGAGTATCATATCACATCACACACATTGGTGCATGAACTGGGGGGTGGGGTGGGGTGACAAATACCCTGCAGATTTCATGATGTTTGTATATATATATATATATATATAATCAAGCTTTTTCTATGGCTGGTGTATACAATGAGCTGTATCCCCCTAGTATTATTCTGGCTCCAACACTGCTGCCCACACGCATAGATAACTGACAAACAATAGCACTGTAAGCCCTATGGTTATGGCAGAAGATATATGGAGCATCAATAACCATATAAATCCTGGTAGCAAACATATCATTTTCATAAATTGTATCAATGAAATGTCTGGCCAATACATTTTTACATTTAAAACTGATTCTGAGTACGATTCCCTGTTAGACTCTGTAGGACTGCATGTGCGTGTCATATACTGTCCTAACCTGGACCATGTCTCAGATGCATATTAACAACCATTGCTGGGAACATGTCACAGATTGGTCTAACACATTGTAAAGCAGATCCAGCAGAGCACGTGTCTGATGCACATGCAGATTGCACACCGCACCTACAGTACACATATTCACATGAGCCAGGATCCACAATGCTCATTATGCAGGCCATGGTTCATCTGTGTAACACAAGCACCACAGTCAATCACAGGTGACCATGATGTCAAGGATATGAAAACACATAGCTGTCAATTGTGTAGGGAAAGCAACTCAAATATATATTTTCTTACATTTCAGTACCCAGGAGGACAAAGCCGACCACAGAGGAACAGGTGGAGTCTCCACTAGAGGTGGGAGTGGTTGACGGAGAAGGCCAAGACATTACAGAGGGCCTTGGACCATCCACAGAAGCTGGCCATTCATGATCACCGTCATATCATGAGTGGAAATCACTGCCTATGCCCTCAACAGCAGCATCCAGCCATGCACAGCTGTTCTAGCCCCATCCTCTGGCCATGTCCTGGCCCCAGCCATCATCACAGCTGCCAACTGCTACAACAACATTGCAGCAATGGAAGCCACAGCCACTCCCACACAATGGGGTTCCCCAAAATGGCCTCCCACACAATGGGCTTCCCCAACATGGCCCAACACCCCAACCTTCCTGCCGTCACCGCAGGCCCTGCTGCCGTCACCTCCGGCCCCAATGCCAACACCTCTGGCCCCAATGCCAACACCTCCAGCCCCAATGCCTTCAACACCACCACCCCTGAGTTTGAGGTAAATCGTGTCCCGTTTCACCAGAGAGGACATGACACATAAGAAACAACAAACTGAGAGGCTCCAAATGCTCAGAAGTCAGTGTCAGCTCACACACCCTCCTGGTGAGCAACAGATTGCTCCATTCTAAGGTGAGGAGGCACAATTGAAGGATGGAGAGATATGAGGAACAGGCGGTTTGAGACAGACAGCCACTCATCCAATTAGCCGAACACCAGCTCATACCTCTCTTGTTTTTGGTTGCACAACTGCAACCCGAGACAGGGGCCTCCTCATCTCAGACCTCACCACCATCTCAGCCTGATCCCCAGCCACCCAACGTACTGGCATCCCATGCTCCAACACCACCTAGACGTGGAAGGGTGAGATGGGGCGCAGGCATAGAAGGTGGGGGCACAGTGCTGTTTAAGAGGAGGTCTTATGACCATCCACTAAGATTATCCTCTTGATCGCTCATCACTGAATACTGATTGTTATAGATGGCATACTACAGAGTGTGTATATGTCTGGTTATGTTTAACATTTCAAAAATTGATGTTCAATGTGGACCCTGAGATGAGGTGTTGTAGTTAATCAGAATATTGTTAGGATTGATTTCTTGTCTCTGTATGTGTTAATACACAATTATCACGACCATGAAGGCAAGTTCTTCATCTTAGAGCAGTACAATACCATCATGTGAGTAAACACTCAACCCAGTTCCCAAC
This sequence comes from Discoglossus pictus, assembly GCA_027410445.1. Taxonomy (NCBI): domain Eukaryota; kingdom Metazoa; phylum Chordata; class Amphibia; order Anura; family Alytidae; genus Discoglossus; species Discoglossus pictus. The sequence goes on along the minus strand of CM050164.1, from coordinate 293,911,099 downwards.
AGTCATTCGATCAGTGTCATTTACCACTACAGATGGATCTGAAATGCAATATATGATTATATATCTCTTCACTAATGAACATGACTGGTGTGACTTTTAATTATAATGAATGGTATCCCGGATTTAGAGTTGCACGGTCCCATTAGGATCTGCTTATCCAAACCCATAGTTATACCTGCATTTGTCTTGCATTTCATCCCGTTAACAGTATGAAAGCGGATTAATGTTAACAGTGTAATGCCTTGGAATTAACCATATACCAGTGAGATCTGATACCAGCACGGCACAACTATTCCATGTAGATAGTAATAGTACCCTTGTGTAAAATATTGTGTTCAAAGTGCCTTGTTATATAACACATCCTCAACTGATTGAACAGGACAGAATCAATATGGTTATCACTGCTCGTAGATGACGTTCATGTTAATTGGTTTATTGTAGTGTACAGAGCAAAAGCAATGTACTATAATAACAGCTTATGATAGTTCTAACACATCCTGTTTATGTTTTCCAGATTTCTTTCATCTATTTGGAAATCAACATTAATGTATGAAAGCACACTGTGTGTGAAAATGATTAGTATCACATGATCCATGATTTCTAGCATCTGTTTAATATAGCAGATGGGGACCATAGGGTTGCTGTATGCGCATTAATAGTTATTTCTATGAAATTAAGTCTTATATGATGTTCCAATTTCATATCCGATTATGGTTACTGTGGTGTCCTGACCACATGTAACTCTAGTAGATGCTATGCATTATCCTTACGATGCTGTCTACCATTTAACCCTTTAGATGCCCCTTGTAAGCCAACAGCCTCTTGCCGTTCAGGTATCAGCGCACACCAAACCCATGATAGGTATGCATGGTCGTATACATATAAATATGTGCTATGTGTATCAAATAAAGTATGATGATGTTGTACTGTTATCACTGTTTCTGTGTGTTTGTAGCGTATCATGCTTTAGAATCTACTGAATCCAGATTTAATTAAGTGTTTATATATATATATACACACATATATATATATATATATATATATATATATATATGTGTGTTTAGAGAAATTAATATACTACATTAATCTGTACCCTGCCAATATAGATGAAAGTGTCAGCAAGAGGGGCCTGCAACTCATGACTCATGTCAATATACACGCAGGGTTGTCTGTAATGACTTTACAAGCTTAACTGGAATGATGGTAGTCATCTACATTCATGATTATTATTCAGTAATGTAAAAACATATTGAACTGAATATTTACACCCCTAACTGACGTTGCTGAGCAAATCTGTTGACTTTCAGGGTCATTAAATTATTGTTATGGAAAAGCAATAATATAAACATTAGCAAGGCTAACACAAACAACATTGCTGATAAATAATATGTAATCTTAGCACAAATAATAACAAACATACCAACAAAGCCACACAGTGACAAATTATCACAGGTATGCACAGTATCATGTTGGAGGTGGGTAGGATACAGATTTCCAGTAACATAGGCAGTGGGGATGGCATTGATATGGATGTTCAGTTGAGGGGGATTTACAGTGTATCATCCAACATGAGGCAAAATAGGTTCCATCATATTATTACAGATATCAAGAGAACTATAAAATTCGATAAGCAAAAACAATAATACAGAATAAGGAGATATACTCATGGGGAGAAGTAAATGGTAGGCTTGTGTGTCCAACAGACACTCCTATGCAACTGCAGAGGTATAAGTGCTCAATCAGTTAATCTTATAACCCCAATAGGTCAGTTGTCTGGCAATGCTAATACGCTATGAGTGCAGCCTCTCCATACCTAGGTTTGGACACTCAGATGGGCTCCTGACCAGGACCATATCAGTGTGTTCTAACTTATTTAAGAAATTCATTCACAACAAGAAGAGATCTGGAGGGAAGTATGATGCAGCTTTCACAATAATCCAAGTAGAGGAGAGAATAGCATGTCTAAAGCAATAGGTACATAAAAATCTATGTAGAGTATGTGAACATACACATGCTGTGGATATGCAAGGAACATCATGTGACATATGTCACATGACATCTGCATGGTAGTCTGCAATTGAAGCTTTACATATATTAGCTAATCAGTAGTAAGAATCACACATCTCACCGGATGGCACATTAACATACATGCAATGTGACAATAGCATGGTCATGGAATTTCAGGATGGCCATCATCATGCATTGTTCTGACTGTGAGGAACATGACACATCTTTGCGATCTGTAAGAAACATACAAGGAACATGTTAATATGAACATTACACATACTATATGAAACAAGCTACTCATCTGACAGATGATGAGGAATGATATTTGTAATTACTAAAGATGTAGGAATATCACACCTATTACACATTAATGCATCATTGGAGAGCAACATGTGCTGTTTTATGTTGGACGTGGTCCTGAGATCATCCACAAGGTGATTTGTACCACCAGGACACGTGCACTGTGGATCTATATTCGTTTGGACCCCTTACGCATCACGTATGGGATGTATTCTTGAGATTGAAAGGTAGGGCTACATTGGTGTAGCAGTTGTTCTATTACTGTACATGTTGTTTTTCTTTGTCCATGTTGTTGAACGATGAGTTTACACATGCAGCAGTTCTGTAATGGCAATATGGTATGATTATTTAAGTCACAGATTATCCACTATAAGCATTTTGCTTTCAACATTGAGTTACAATATGATTATTGATCACAGATTTTGATCTCGTGCAATATATATTCTCATTACATATCTGCAGGTATGTTCATATTTCCAGATTGATATGAATTGTATTGATCCCTATTGGATGTGGATTTTCATTATCAGACAATGTGAACTTTATTGGTCTATAGTGTGTTGAGGTTTTCATATACAAATGTGGGGCACATATAAATTGACATATATAATCCCCTACATTTATCTATGATATTGATGTTTTGAATTGTCAGTACTTATGATGTGTATTGGAATGTGTGCTTACTTAACTGTAACTGATAGCGTAGCATGTTCCAGTCTTTTCATTGTTAATCAGTAGTGCATCATGAGACATACATCATATCAGGAAACCCTCCTCTACTATGGACTGTTTGATATTCTATATGAAAATGGGGATGGATAAAAGAGTTTTAGGAGTTATGTGTAAACAAGCTACATTATGGTTATTACTTATTGTAACGTTTTATGTATAGCAGTGTTTCACAAGCTAATCCTAAGCCATTTATATGACTGGAACTCTTATGAGATCACTATCAAATGGAAGATAATTGAAGAGGATATAGTATATAGTTATCCCTGCAGTTCTTTCCTTTGGTTCCCTAAATTTGACGAGGCAGTATTTCAAAATCTTCCAAGGGGGATTATTTTGCTACTTAAATACTGGTATAACTACAATAATAAATTAAAAATCCCTGGTGGCTCCCACAGAGATTCTATTTGACAGAAACCACCATGTCCCCATTAATAAATGGAAGAATGACGGGATCAGGTGTATTGGAGACCTATATGTAAATAATGTATTTATTTCTGAGACAAATTTGATATCTAAATGTCAGAATACAAACATTTCATGGTTAGAATATGGAGTAGTAAAATCTAGGGTTCGTGAGATGGGCTATAATTTTAAAAATTCTCTCCAACATCTACTCTTTGAATAATTGATTATGGGTAACAATTCATCGCAGTTAATGTCTAAATGTCATAACTTGATCTCTGGGATCAGGGATAAGGGTAAACAGAATGGATACAATAGGAAAGAGATCTAGCTACGATTTGGCCGGAGGAGAATTGGTACAATGCGTGACGATTAGTTAAGAAATCCTCAATCTACATGTCCTACAGGGAAGTATACCATAAGGTTTCCCATAGATGGTACTTAGTGCCTCTTGTGTTGAATAAAATTGACCCAAAAACCTCAAACTTGTGTTGGAGAGTTTGTGGAGAGTTGGTGTCTTTTTTACATATGTGGTGAGGGTGCGTAAAGGTCCAGTGTTTTTGGGAACAATGTGTCGAATGTGTCAAATCTGTCTAGAATTACTGAAATGTTGCTACCCTTGAAGCCAGAATTCATCCTGTTGCATATGTTTTCAGAATCCATCTCTGTAGGGGCTAATTTGATGATCTCCCACGCCTTGCTAGCTGCCAAATGGCATTGGCAAGGAGCTGGAGATAGAATTATCCATTGACATGGACAGAAGTAGAAAGGACTATCCTGAACGATAGAGACACAGAACAATCCTCCCTTCCATGGAGTTTGAGGAAAAGAGACACAATTGCTAAATGGAAAATATGGGACTCACAAGTATGAAATTATTAAAGTGTAGAGAATAGAGTTTCTCTTCTTTTGAGTTTATTTGCCAGGTAAAGCAACTTTAGTCAACCCTTTTTTATGTGTGTGTGGGTAGAGGAGATTCCTTGATGATGTGATTTTGGAGATACACACAGACTGTAAAATGTATTATTATCAGGCTCATTTTCATGCAGTTTCAGAATCTTTACGTTTTTCGTCCCCCATTTTTCTTCCTCGCTTTGCAGATTTTGGATTGATGAAAAAAACTAAATATGGCTATTTAATATCAGGTGTCCCTCCATAGTACTGTATGTATGTTGGATTTGTATTATTGTCATTTTTGTTTTCTTTTCACTGTTGTTTATTGTATATTCCTGATGTTCTGTCAAAAATCTATAAACTTTGTTTAAAAAATAAGTGTTCTACTGTCTTTTTACAGGTTTCTATGGCACTCTTATATATCTGTAAGAATCATTTCAGGGTCCATGAGTGCCTCTGTGTAATCAGGTAGTGTTTGTCTTTAATTGCTTTATGCATGTTGCAGCATGGCTTTTCATAGTGGCATCTGCATGACCATTCCAACATATGATGAAATAAAATAATTTTTAAATGCCTATTTTGTATTTGGGGATTGTTGTGCAAGTAATTGTAATGCCTTTCTATGCTTTCACCATATTTTAAGGTCCACTGGTGTGTTTATATTGTATTTTATAGTGTTGAGAACTTGTCTGTAAACCCTTTGCGGGTCCTATTTGGAGCCCGCAATATTTTTGCCTTCATTTGCGGGTTACATGCTTGAATACCAGTGCATCTTTGGGAATTCGTAGCAATTTAATAGTGATTTTTGAACGTAATAGTTATGAGCTTGACAAAACAAAGGTTTTGCGGCAATGGAGTTCAGATTTCGATGTCTCGTAGGGTTTTTCCACCTGTAACCCGCAGATCGCTTGTGGGTAAGAGGCCAATTTAATAGCCTTAAGTCTTGCAGGCTTCGTTAAAGGCTACGCTTTTAAACGTTGGGGGGAATTTAATAGGGCTGTAAGTTTATTCTTTGACTAAAATTTCAGATTTACAACTGACAGTGCAGTAATGGCAAAGCATACTATTATTTCCAAACTAGCTATTTGCCCGTCATAAATGACGGGTTTAAAGTTGTAAGGCTGGCAATGCTGTTTGCCACACAATGTAAGGCTTTTGCTCCTCTGAGCACCTTCGGCACTCATCGCATGCCCCGCGCTGAGCGCCTTCGGCGCTCATTGTGAGCTTCTCCCCCGAGTAATTCATCTTTCCTGCTTTGCACTGATCACCTTCGGCGTTCATCACGAGCCCCATGCTGAGCGCCTTCGTCGCTCATTGCAAGCCTCTCCCGCTCACGGGGGTCATCGTGAGCCCCGCGATGAGCGCCATGGCAATGCAATGTGTCTCTTTCCACCATCTTCCCCATGTCCCTTCCCTGTGTCTTTCTCCTCTGTGTGTCTGCTGAATGTTTGTGTGGAGCGCGCTGACTGCCGTTGGTTTTATTTTTAAAGTCCTGTGTGCCTGGCGTTGTTGGTGTAAGTGTTACTGTCTTTGCCGTCATGTATTTTCTAAGTCCAGCGTGCCTATCTTTGTTCAGCCTCATTTTCATGCAGTTTCAGAATCTTTACGTTTTTCGTCCCCCATTTTTCTTCCTCGCTTTGCAGATTTTGGATTGATGAAAAAAACTAAATATGGCTCAAATTCCCTTACAACCTTACTCACAACCTTACTCACAGGCTTTCTGGCTCTCCCTCTGTGCTGTGTGTGAATGTGTTATTATTTTTGTTAAATAATTTTTTTTGTTTTTCAGGTTTTTAGCGTTCCGCTCTGCTCGCAGTTGCGACCCTCATAGTTGCGTGCCTCAACTGCTCGCCTCGCTTTTGGAGGCTAGCAGTCGCATGAAACTGCTCGCCGCCTAAGTCCCGGTGGCTCAAGCGCTCAATTCGCCTTTGGCGCTCATTGTAGCCTAAGTCCTGCTTGCCTCAACTGCTTTAATTGCTTTGCGTGGCTCGCAGTGCAATGAGTGCCTCTGGCGCACCTTGCAGCATATGTCCCGCGTGCCTCAACTGCACACCTCGCGAGACTCGCAGCGAAATGAGCGCCTCCAGAGCTCATTGCAGCCTAACTCCTGCGTGCCTCCCGCGTGCCTAACTCCTGCGTGCCAAGGGACGCAAAAGTGCGAGCAACATTGTAAACGCCCCCAACACTGATAACTATATATATGATAAAGAATTATGGTGTAGTATATGTATTTTGTTTTAAATAGGACAGTCCTCTAGACACAGATCAAATATGCTATGATGTATTTCTCTATCTATTATATGCATACAGTATTCTCTGCTATTAAATGTCTATAATCCTGCAATTTGTGTTTACTCAGCCAGTTGTATGCTCAAGAGGGTGGGGGTACTTTAAAGTAGTTTGAATTTTCAATAATTTGCAAAGGTGTTTTTTCATAATTTACCAGTCAAGGAAAGTGGAGAAGCTGGGAATTTTATTACAGCTATTTTGGTATCACTTGTCTTTAACTGGGTTGATAAAACTTGCAGTGTGTAAATGATGCTCTTTAAAATATCACAAATATTGTTGTGAGCGTACGACTTGTTGCTAACGCTTGCGGGCGAGGCCCTCAGTTGCTGGCATGGAGTGCCGAAGGCTCATAAAGGTTATAAAGAATGTTCACTTTCCATATTCAGAAGTAGTTAGGAAGCAAGGACAATAGATCCATTTCAGCATTCAAAAACACACATAGTTATAAAAATAACCACAGTGTTATTAAAGTTTACAATATTGTAGTCAGCAGCAATTGTGTAAGTCTTTAACAGAGAAATCAGAAACTGGCATATAAGATGCCAGCTGCCTGGGCATTAAACAATAACACTACTGTATACTAGTAAATAAGAAGTAAGGCAAGAGTTTCTGCATTGCAGTATGTTTGTTTGATACCCACATGACATATTTAAGTTTCACCACTCCAACATTTGTGACATTTGTAAACAGTCAAAAATGGAGCAGCTTCTTTGGTAAGTACACTTTTATACATTTTTTCCTAATTACTAATTACTCTTAATTATCCTTTAATTAAGCTTAATTATCTAAAACTGAATTATACCTTACAATGTTGCTCTCTCTCAAAGGCCTTGACTTTTAGCACCATTAGACAAACCATTCACATGTTTACTGATCTGCTCTATCACAGATTCCTGCTTCTACTGTAAAGAGTTATGTTATGTAAAGTTTCATTTCATGATTTGGCCTTTAGATGAGAACCACAACAAGTGACTTATTTACAGGGCAGTCACACTATGGAGTGTTATAAAGAGTTTGTGAAGTCAGGCATATCATTCAGCATAGCCAAAATAAAGTAGTGATTAGACCACCACTCAAAGAATTGAAATGTAGAGTTTCTTAGATATAGGAACAAAAATGTTTTTAAGCCAATAATTGAAATCTATTGTAAAAATGATAATAAAGTAAAAATGATAATGTAGCACCAGATTTCTTTCTATGGTATGTGGAGAATCTTTGGATCCTTTCATCCCCAATGTGAGTTACCCTCTGGAAAGATGGGATGCAAACATTTAATAAGTCCAATATACAGTGGATATAAAAAGTCTACACACCCCTGTAAAAATGTCAGGTTTCTGTGCTGTAAAAAAATTAGACAAAGATAAATCATTTCTGAATTTTTTTCACCTTTATTGTGACCTATAAACTGTACAACTCAATTGAAAAACAAATTGAAATCTTTTAGGTGGAGGGAAGAAAAAAAAGAAAAGTAAAATAATGTCTCCACACCCTCTTATAACTGGGGATGTAGCTGTGTTCAGAATTAAGCAATCACATTCCAAATCGTGTTAAATAGGAGTCAGCATACACCTGCCATCATTTCAAGTGCCTCTGATTAACCCCAAATAAAGTTCAGCTGCTCTAGTTGGTCTTTCTTGAAATGTTCTTAGTCGCATCCCACAGCAAAAGCCATGGTCCACAGAAAGCTTCCAAAGCATCAGAGGGATCTGATTGTTAAAAGGTATCAGTCAGGAGAAGGGTACAAAAGAATTTCCAAGGCATTAGATATACCATGGAACACAGTGAAGACAGTCATCATCAAGTGGAGAAAATATGGCACAACAGTGACATTACCAAGTACTGGAGCTCCCTCCAAAATTGATGAAAAGACAAGAAGAAAACTGGTCTGGGAGGCTACCAAGAGGCCTACAGCAACATTAAAGGAGCTGCAGGAATCTCTGGCAAGTACTGGCTGTGTGGTACATGTGACAACAATCTCCCTTATTCTTTATATGTCTGGGCTAAGTGGCAAGACGAAAGCCTTTTCATACAAAGAAAAACATCCAAGCCAGGCTACATTTTGCAAAAACACATCTGAAATCTCCCAAAAGCATGTGGGAAAAGGTATTATGGTCTGATGAAACCAAAGATATGTTTGGCGCAAAAACAACACTGCACATGACCAAAAGAACACCATAGCCACAGTAAAGCATGGTGGTGGCAGCATAATTCTTTTGGGGCTGTTTTTCTTCAGGTGGAACTGGGGCCTTAGTTAAGATAGAGGGAATTATGAACAGTTCCAAATACCAGTCAATATTGGCACAAAACCTTCAGGCTTCTGCTTGAAAGCTGAACATGAGAAGGAACTTCATCTTTCAGCATGACAGCGACCCAAAACATACATCAAAATCAACAAAGGAATGGCTTCACTAGACGATGATTAGTTTTGGAATGGCCCAGCCAGAGCCCAGACCTGAATCCGATTGAAAATCTGTGGGGTGATCTGAAGAGGGCTGTGCACAGGAGATGCCCTCGCAATCTGACAGATTTGGAGTGTTTTTGCAAAGAAGAGTGGGCAAATCTTGCCAAGTCAAAATGTGCCATGCTGATAGACTCATACCCAAAAAGACAGAGTGCTGTAATAAAATCAAAAGGTGCTTCAACAAAGTATTAGTTTAAGGGTGTGAATACTTATGCAACCATATTATTTTATTTTTATATTTTTTCTTCCCTCTACCTAAAAGATTTCAGTTTGTTTTTCAATTTAATTGTACAGTTTATAGGTCACATTAAAGGTGGAAAAAGTTCTGAAATGATTTATCTTTGTCTCATTTGTTTACTGCACAGAAACCTGACATTTTAACAGGGGCGTGTAGACTTTTTATATCCACTGTATATAGTAGCCTAAGTGGCTTAGTGAATTATAGCATTAATGACATGTATTGTGACATTTTATTTGGAAACGTACTTTGTCTGGAATATAAGGTGGGAGCTCTGTAATAAGGTGGAAGCACATGTGCATTAATCATAGTTTTTCAATATTATTACCATATGTATGCATTACATACTTTTGTGTGAAAAAGGCATTGTACCATTATTTATCATTTGTTTCATTTGCAGGCACTTCATATAGTGACTTGTTTTGTATTTATTTTTTTGAGTTTCCATTATTATTATTATAATTATTATTATTATTAATACTCAATTTATAAATTGATGGCGCTGCTTGGAGGTACAGGAATCCAGTAACAATATTGTTATACCTACTGATTGAAAGAATGGTGAAAAAATACACACTGACCAAAATCCCTTACTGAGTAACTCACGTGTGTTAAAAAGCTGAAAGAATCAGAATCAGAAAGATCTGGAGACTCTGTTTGCAGCCATTATAGGACAACCAGTGGCCAAGCACATGCTTAAACCATGAGCTTACTCACTGTGGCTAGTCACCAATGATACAATCCCACTCCTACATCACGTGTTGGGGAGAAGTACACAATTTGAAAACAGCTCAGAACAAATAAATATGCATTTGTGCATGTGATACAAACATTAGAATAATTAGTGAGCATGCCTTCTTATTCTTCTTGAAGTTACAGAGCATGGCCTTGACCTATGATGTATATCTTCCATAATTGGTTCTGATTTTCAAATGATAATATTGTTCTCAGCTTACCCAGTTCCCTAGGTGGCTGTATATCTGAAAGAAAAACAGACTGTGCCACACTTTGTTGGGTTATCTTTATTCTTATTTAAGTATTCTCATTATAGACATCTTGCAATTATATCACTAATTAGCATAAAATATATATCTTATAATCCACCCTTTTATGTATACTAACTGTTAAAAAGGCTGACATTTCTGAAAAAGTACTTTTTATATTTCAGTTTTATACTTAACTAGCGACTTGCCCGTCAAAAAATGACGGTCAATAGAAATTAAATGTTGTGAAGTTTGTTTGCAACACAAAATGAGTCACCTCCATTTATTCCCTTTTTTTTTTCCTAAAAATAAAAACACATTATTTATTTTAACTTTTTATTTTTTTAACTTTCAACTTATATTTCACAAACATTAAACTTTGTAACATGCAACTTGTATATGAAACATTCGTTCAACATTTTGTTAACAATACTAACACTTTTCAATACATATTTATCACTGAGTAACTGCGGACTATATTAACTTAGAGTAAGTAAATTGTTTTAACAATAACATGCTTTTTATCATTTGTAACATATTTGTTAAACTCTTGTTAAACTAAATTAGCATTGAATCCAGAGGAAGGCAAACAATAAAAAAACCCTCTATTGAAACTTGTCCAATTGTATCAAAGAGGGAAAAAAATTAATTCCTTCCTGACCCCATTAACTGGCGATCGGATTTCTCCCTGAATCAAATCTTTGTCTTTAACTATTTTAAGAATAATTGGAAATGTATTATTTAAACTTTATACTAACAATACATAGTTGACTATACCACATATATATTGACCAAACTTTTTTCAAAATTCCAAAAACACATATTTAACATCTGAAATTTTAACATCAAACAATAACATTTAACTGTTATAAACTTGAAAAAGTCAGTTAATTGTTTTGTGGGTCCAATCATGTAAATATAAAACTTTGAACCCATTCCAATCTGTTTAAGGATATTTTACTGTTTTTTTTGTTTTTGTTTTTCAGTTTGTCCATTCTGCAAATATCACATAGATTTTCATAAGTGAAATACTGTTACCGTATTTAAAGAGTCCCAGAGTACTTACATTTTGTCATGGAAGTCAAACCACTGTTCTCTACGTTTTTTTGTCCATTCTTTGGATTCTTTGGATGTTTTATGTGAAATGTTTTTTTTGTGCAATCATATTGAGTCCCATAAAATGTTGTCATTAAAATGAAACCATTGTCCTCTATCTTTCCAACACCTCATAGTAGACAATGTTTTTGGTGTAAACACATCCATTGTCCAATAAATGACCTTGAGTTTCGTTTTCTTCAACATGCACTTTAATTTCTTTTGGATTATAGCACCTTGAAAAAGCCACATAGAGTTGTCCATGTGCAAAAACTGGTTCCTTTAAAAAAATCCCAACTAACTTAAAAGTTTGTCCTTGGGATTTATTGATGGTCATAGCAAATGCCATTATAACTGGAAATTGTCTCCGTTGAAGGACAAAGGGCAAACCACTCTCACTTGGAGCTAAATCAATTCTTGGTATAAAAACTTGTTCACCTTTATGGGTACCAGTTATAATTTCTGCATGTATAAAATGATCTTTTAACTCATGCACAATTAATCGGGTCCCATTACAAAGTCCTTTTTTTGGATTCATATTTCGCAATAACATAACAATTGCGCCTTTTTTCAATTGTAAAATATGTGGGGGCATTCCAGATGGTGTTAACGAATTAATAAATTCGATACTAAAATTTGATTCACTGTCTTTATCATCTGACAGAATAGAATCTGCACTGTAATAATTCTTTTGTGGTGCATTGATGTATTTTAAAATTTTGTTATTTACATTCAAGGCATCGATATTTTTTGATGTTAATATTACTTTGTTTGCAATGTCTGTGTAATCCTCATTATTAAGAGTGTTTAGAAATATGGCTGATATGAGTGATTCATTGCAAACCATTTCTGATGGAATTTCAATGGTATAATTTGGTAAATGCTTTATTTCTGGATGTTTTCCATCTCCGATTTTAATGAGCCAGTCATTGGATTCATTTTGGCCTTCAGATCTCATATTTAATTCTAATTTGAGATGTGTAAATATTTGCCACAGTTTACTGGTCTTGATACATGTTTCAATAATCTCTGTTCTATTTCCGTGTGGCACAACAGGTAATGTTTGCCTAAAATCGCCTCCTAACAGCATCACCTTTCCACCAAATGGCAACTTATTATCCATTACTTCTTTTAAGAATCTTTCAATACATTGCAGTGCATGACATGACATCATTGTTGCCTCATCTATGATAATTAGTTTAGTTAGTTTGAATTTTTTTGCTTGTATGGAATTGAGTCAAATATCTGACACTGATGTTTCCAAAATGGGAACTGGCAGCTTAAATCCACTATGCACAGTTCTACCACCATCTAACAAAAGTGCAGCAATTCCAGTTGTTGCAAATGGCATAGCTATCTGACCCTGTGATCCAATATAACTCATCAAACAATTGTACAGATAAGTTTTTCCTGATCCACCTGGTCCGTCTAGATAGAAATACCGGTCTTTGACCATTTCATCATCTGTAACATTTGTGATGGCATGAAATGCTTCTAACTGTAAAGTATTTCAAGTTGCCAGTTTTTCTTGAGTTTTTTGTTTTTGAAGCTCAGTGTCATAATCATCAAAATTGATGTCATCTATAAGTCCTGGATCAGGTAAATTAAAACTTGCACAATTTAATCCATGAGCCAACAATATTTCTTGGATTTCCATCAATGTTTTTAACAGAGCTATTGGTTCTCTGTAACGTTTCAAGAAATCTTCTGACATGTTTAATTTAAATGTTTCCCACAAAGTGAGCAAAATATACAAATGAATGCAAATTGTTGTCTCATTTGCTTAGGCATTTGACATAGTGCTTCTTCTTCCAGACACCTCTCCCATTCTGTATCATCAGCTATCAAATTTTGATGTCTTGCAGCTAATAGGAATGTATCATAAACTATGTCATTCACTGTACGTAAATGCTCAAAACTCTGTGCACCGGGAACATGTAGCAAAAGTAATCTTAAGCTGAAACGTTCAATATCCCTTGGACTGACTGTATAAATGCGTGGTATGATTTTATGAGTATCTCTTCTTCATTGTCGCCATAGACCATTTACAAATACATAGTGATATGGTATCTCTATGTATAAAAATTGTCTGGCCTCCGTATCCTGACAGTTTAATTTAAGCCACGCAGTAAGCGTAGTATCTCTGTCTTCACTTTGATATAATGCAGATCTTTCATTTCCTTGAGTAAAGCAAACCAACTGACTTTGAGGCAAATGTACAGCTAAACGATAGATAGCATGTGACCGATCATGCATCTCAAATTTCAAAAGGCGCCACATTGCTTCAGGAGCACTCACATACCGAGAATCTAAATCATTTGATAGTTCATCATGTAAAATTGGATTTTCGTTTTCATTTCCAACACCTTGTACAACAACAGTAGCTGCATCATATCCTTTGTATATATATTTATACACATACTTAATTGATTTAATTGAAGTGCAAGCTTCCACATTGATGTGTGCATTGTACTTAATGATCAAATGTGGATTGTATGGAACGACAAATCTATTATCAACCTTTTGGCCACGGATAATAGCTGTTGGTCCTTGTGTTCTTTTATACAAAGGATATCCATCACAATTTGCATAAGTTTCCATTTGAAATTGTTTTGGAAATTCTTTAGTACATTTTTTATTTTTCATACATGGTGAATTCGGATTCATCTCTCCACATGGGCCATGAATCATTCTATGTGTAACAATCTCCCAAAGTTTTTTATATTTTTCTTGGTCTGGCAATTGTGCACAAATTACTGAATCCACTCTCTCTGCAGTGTTCAACTTGTCTTTTTCCTGCAGTATTAAAAGTATGTGAGCATGTGGCAATCCCCTTTTTTGAAATTCAATGGTGTAAACAAAAGCCACACATTGTCCAAATAAGTGTGCTTTAGTGATATCATGAATTAATGAATTGAGTTTGATTTTAAATACTCTTGCCACTAAATCTGGTCGGTCAGAAGTAGTTTGTCCCAGATTCAAATTTTCCTTGATCTCTGGCCATTGTGGATTACATGTGAATGTAATAAATAAATCTGGTTTTCCAAATTTTGTAACAATAGCCATGGCATCATTATACCTTTCTCGCATATTGCGAGGAGATCCTTGGAAAGAGGATGGCAAAATAATTGCTCTTCCAGCTGGAATGTCTCTGTTGGAAGCTAAATCTGCCACGTAATCCATTAATCCACAATACTGTTCTACTCGTAATTTATTTTGTTGATATTTAATAAAATTTAGATTATTGGCTTCAACTTGTAAATATGAATCAATAATCCATTGTTGAGTGAGTTTTCATATAAATGTAAAATTGGATTAAAACAATCACGGATAGCAGTTTGTGCCACTTTATATTCCAGCATGGAAACATTAGATCTAATACGAAGTTTAGTATTGGGATAACTTTCCAATTGTAATTTTGGTTCCCATCCTGGTTCTCCATTTGGAAAGAAAATGGGATATGTCATTGGATCTAAATTACAGCTTAATATATTAATGTTGATAAATGGTTGTTCTTCATTGCGTGGATATATTCTAATATCCCGCTGAAAAGGTGGTTCACCATCTTCATTTTTAAACACCATGGCAACCTTGTTTACAGTAGGTAAATTATATCTTCTTTGATCAGTGTTGCGATCTGTTTTTAACACCATATTGACTCTTGGTGTAGGCAAGTGATGTCTTTGAGCATGTTCCTGTTGTTCTTTTTCAAGCTGTGCTAATTGTTTGTATGCTTGACTATATGGGTTTTTTCCATAATTTTTTTAAGCTGTTCAAAGACTATGCGCAAACACTGTCTATTTTCTGGAAGTGTCATTCTTTGTTCCACAGCTTCCATCGTATCTAAGACATATAACTGTGCAAATTTCCATTGCTGTCCTTCTTGTGGGTGTAAATGTGAAGTTCGGTGGTATATTTGACCTTGAACTCTGAAACAATAAGGACCATGTCCTGGTACATTTTCTGCTAATGTTGCACCCATTGAAGCAAATGAAATTGCACTGTTATAAGACCTTGTTTTGTTTGAAATTATTATAATTTGGAAATGTTGGATCACTCATAATGCATATAACTGTGCAAATTTCCATTGCTGTCCTTCTTGTGGGTGTAAATGTGAAGTTCGGTGGTATATTTGACCTTGAACTCTGAAACAATAAGGACCATGTCCTGGTACATTTTCTGCTAATGTTGCACCCATTGAAGCAAATGAAATTGCACTGTTATAAGACCTTGTTTTGTTTGAAATTATTATAATTTGGAAATGTTGGATCACTCATAATGCATTCTAAATAATATGGAAATGGGTGTCTTAGTGGAAGTTTCACCTTTCCTTTCTGACAGCAACTAATGAAATTTCCGTCAGTAGGTCTTTCCTTTATAAAATGATAGGCCCCACAAAACTGACAAACCACATTAAGTAACCCACAATAATGAGTATCTACTTGTACTACAGTAGTAAACACATTATCATGCATTTCTTCAACATAAATATCAGACCCACTTTCTATATGTACATTTTTTTCTTGTGTTTCTACATTTAAGTCATTCTGCAAAATAGAGTCATTGGACAATGGTTCACAGAGATGTTTTTGTTTACTTTTACGTTACTTGGAAGCCCCAACACACTCACTTGCGGCTTTCTTACTAATCTTTCTTTT
This sequence comes from Discoglossus pictus, assembly GCA_027410445.1. NCBI lineage: Eukaryota > Metazoa > Chordata > Amphibia > Anura > Alytidae > Discoglossus > Discoglossus pictus. The sequence continues at coordinate 293,895,040 of CM050164.1, read as the reverse complement.
ATTTAAAAGTCTCTGTCGATCTTCTTCTCGCAAGCGTTGTGAAGTTTCCAGTGTCTGAGCATCTCTCCACATTTGCTTCCTTTCCCTTGCCAATCTTCTTTTGCGTTCAATTTTGTCTTCTCCATTGTCCGCCATTTTAATCTGTAATTTTAAATAGAGATGTAATTATTGTTTGTTCTTTGTTTTATATACATTTTTTTTTCGATTTGTACTTTTAGATTAAAGTAGATGAATAAACTAATAAAACATTTTCAATTGTTGCACTTTAGTCTGAAAGAAATGAAACCATTTTTCAAAGTATTTTATTGACATATATGAAATCGGAAATAGCTGCACATATCTTTCTTTATATTATTAATCTTTCAATGACATTCCTTCTTAATTGAATTCACAGCATACCATCCTTTTTTTTTTGCAAGTGTTGTAAGCTTCTTTTTTTCTTTAAATATTTTTATTACTTAGTATTGTCTTTTCAACTTTTTTAAAGTTTTAACTAAATATCATAAATTAATGACTCAATAAGTACTATCCATTTTCAATCAATGGAAATTTTCACCAAATATATAATACATAGCCTTTTTCTATGCGTCACTACAAAATAACATTTTATACCTGTGAAGATGATGTTGATGTTGTTCAAAGGCTGCAAACGTCACACTGTCTGTTTATTCCCTTGCAGATCCGAATAAACTGTAAAATCAAATAGATAATATTTTTAAACTTTTGCTTCATCAATATCATTAAATGAACATCAACAGACATATATTTATCTACATTAAAAACATCATCTTTTTAAATATTTTGCCATAGTAATATAATTAAAATTCTATACCTGTCCAAATTATCCTTATGATGTTCAATTTGTGCAAACGTCACTATCTCTGGTCATTCACGTAGAGTTCACTGCAATTATACAAAATAGTAAAATTAATGTATAATATGTTACTTCATCTGTATTAATCAATGAGTCTTAACATACCTATTTTTGCATAGATTAAAAACATGAAATAAATATATCAATAAATCAGCATGAACACACATATGAAAGCATAGATTATAAACATACACTCAATATTACTGTTAGCCTTTAAATAAGAATCAATGAATCTGTATTAATCTTAAATTAATGTCTGACTAAATATAACATCAACACATAAGCATGTTCCCTTTATTTTTTTTAGAGTGGTATACAAAATATATAAGAACTGAATTATTTAAATAATGTACATACATTAATAATTAATTAATCAACGTGTTCCATTTTTTATGCACATTCTTAAACGTTAACCTTTTTTAATATTAATGATTAGTAATGATACATTAGGAATGTTATTTACAATTCTTACCCACAGGTATTCACGACATATCCCAAAATAGTTCTTAAATTAATGTACATTAATAATTAATGAATCAATGTGTTCCTAATTAATTAATGTACATTATGAATGTTATTAACAATAGTTTCACACAGGTAATCACGACATATAACAAAATAATTGTTAAATTAATGTACATTAATAATTAAAATAAATATGTTTTTTTTTATTGACATTCTTAATTTTGATATTAATAATTAATTAATTAATTAATGTACATTATGAATGTTATTAACAATTGTTTCACACAGGTAAGCACAATATTATTTTTATATTAATTACATTTCTTATTTCTTATTTATTAATTAAGTACCAATGTATTAATTAATAATTATAAATAATAAGCACAATATTAATTTTCTATTAATTACATTTCTTATCTATTATTTATTAAGTAAGTACCAATTTATTAATTAATAATTATAAAAAATAAACACAATATTAATTTTCTATTAATTAAATTTCTTATCTATTATTTATTAAGTAAGTACCAATGTATTATTTAATAATTATAAATAATATATTTACCTTTTTTAATGTAATAATGCTGAAGCAGTATACTGAAGAGCTAACAATCTCTTGCGATTTCCCGGCATCAAAAAACATCCAGTCAGACAGGAGAAAGTGCGAGTCATGTGTGAAATGTGCCCTATATATAGGGTTTGTGCGCAAGACAAATGCATAGTTTTAGGCGGGAAATCCGCAGTTGCGCGAGCCAAATGCGTTGTTTTCGGCGGGAAATCCTATGTGGCGCGAGACAAAGGCGGGAAATCTGTGTTAATGCGTAAATCGGTAATATCGTTTCGTAAAATGTACTCGCTACTGTCTTTTTACTCATTGCGCGGTTAATCTGCATCCTTTATCTCGTTGTATTTCAAACACATACGTCTGTGGCTGTGTTTTACGCAGTTCGTAGTAGTATAGCCTCGTTTTTATTTTTTTCGGCGGCCATTTTTTTCTCGCTTAGCCGATTTTCGATCTTTGTAACTCGGCTAAATCGATCTAAATTTCAGTTCCAACTCACTTCCAGACGTCCTGCCTGGTTCCCCATGCTGTAAGTGACCTTTGTTTTATTTTTTTGTGTGTATTTAGTGTTTTTTTTTACTGTTTTTGTTCCGCCGTTTATCTCGTAATTTTTTTCACCTCATATTTTTTTTCTAAGTGATACGGTTTAACGGCTTGCTTTTTTCTAAGTGCTACGGTTTAACGGCTCGCCTCGCTACGCGAGGCTCGCCTGCAATAAGCGCCTGCAGCGCTCATTGCCAAAGTGCTACGATTTAATGGCTCGCCTCGCTATGCGAGGCTCGCCAAGCGATGGCAAAGTCGTACGATCGGCAAAGTGGTACGGTGTACGGAACACTACGGTTTATGAGCGCCTGCGGCACTCATCGCTAAGTCGTACGCACTACGCAACGCAGCGTGACGACGAATCGTAGTTAGACAATTATAATATGTGATACATGACATAATGATAGTCCTCTGTTCTGTGATCACTCCTGAATAGTAAGTGTGTGTGTTCTTGTGCAGTGATTAGTGGCAGCTGAGAGGGTGTGTGGTTTTGCCTGTGTAAAGCTATATCAGTGTGTGACTTTTTGTGGTCTGCTTGCATCTGTTCTGGGATTTCTCATGAACAGTAAGTGTGTTGTGTACTTTTGCAGTGATTAGTGGGCAGGTGAGTATTAAGAACCTAATATAAACAGGGGAAGGAACGAACACGTCTAGCATAAGTGTAGGAGTTTAAATAAAAGGAGGGAGTGCAAGGGGGGAGAATATTGTAGTGCTTTATACATTTTGTTTCCCCACTGTAATTATGAGACAGTCCAGTGGAAACCTCACTCAGTGTACATCCTGTCATATGTATGCGCTACTGGAACAGATGATCCAGGGTCCATACCTCGGTGACAGGTGTGAGCATGTTGCCTATCTTGAAACTCAAATTGGAGAACTGGAGAGAAGAGTTGCAGCACTTAGTTATTTTGCTCCACTGGAAAGGGGGTTGGTGCTCACGGAGCACAGTTTAGCTAGGCCTAGCATGAAGGGTAAAGCTGGGGCTAGAGAGTTTGTCTCGGGAGGTAGCCTGGTTACAGTTACAAGGGGAAGCAGGAGGAACAGGAGCAGGAAGCAGGCCAGTTCTGAGTTCGCAAGCACCAACAGATTTGATTGAGTGAAACTGTTGGGGATGTCCACTCAGGAATGGCAATGCCAGATAGAGCCGTTCCCTCTAACACCCGGGAGAACATTTCTACTGGAGGAGTGGGAGGGCAGCATAGGCAGAGCAAGAGAAAGGTTTTGGTGGTAGGGGACTCTCTTATTAGGACGGTAGATAGGGTGATTTGTTATCCAGATCCCAGCAATCGAACCGTTTGCTGTCTCCCGTGTAGATAAATTATTGGGAGGGCCTAGAAATGAACCGGCCATCTTGGTACATATTGGTACCAATGACAAAGTTAGTGGAAGATGGAGTGTCCTAAAGAATGATTTTATAGAACTAGGTAATAAGCTGAATGCAAGGACCTCCGAGGTAGTATTTTTTTAGATACTACCAGTGCCACGTGCTAGCCCAGGGAGGCAGAAGGAGCTTAGAGAGGTTAATGCGTGGCTAAACATGTGGTGCATTAAGGAGGGGTTTGGGATTTTAGAGCCCTGGGCTAACTTCTCACTTGGGTACAATCTCTATAGCAGGGATGGATTGCACCTTAATGAGGAGGGAGCTTTTGTGCTAGGGGATATGATGGTAGAATGACTGGGGGAGTTTTTAAACAAGTAGGTTGTGGGAGGGACAAGATAGAAGTAATGGGGTAGAAAGTGTAAAGGGGGTAAGGAACGCATTACAACTAGTCATGGGGAGGAGGGTTAGTACAGTCAATAGAGAGGTATTGCTAAGTAACTCAAGTACAGTGGCAGGCACTTCAGAACTACAGACTCATGATATAAGGTGTATGCTTGCTAATGCCAGAAGCTTGCCAGGAAAAATTGGAGAGTTAGAATTATTAACAGTTAATGAGAAATGACTGGACTGTTAATCTGGATGGTTATAACCTATTTAGGAAAGATAGGGACAATGGTAAAAGAGGAGGAGAGATTTGTCTGTATGTTAATCCTGAATTTAAGACTATAGTCAGAGAAGATATTTATGATGGAACTAGCGGTAATGTTGAATGTTTGTGTGTAGAGTTAAATAGCGGAGCGGCAAATTCTACAAGAATATTAGTAGGAGTATGCTATAAACCCCCAAATATAATTGAAAGTGAGGAACTGCAATTATTGTTACAGATTGGAAATGCAGCTAAGCATGGGCAAGTTCTAATAATGGGAAATTTTAATTACCCTGAAATACACTGGATAAGTGAGACCAGCAGTTCAGCTAAGGGGAGCAGGTTCTTGTGTACACTCAGAGATCATTATCTGGCCCTGGTTATACAAGAGCCTACTAGAAGTGAGTGTATCCTGGATTTAGTTATCACAAATAATATTGATACTAGCGAACTGCCCGTCAAAAAATGACGGCAATGAAATTGTAAGGTAGCTAATGCTGTTTAGTGTGTAATAATGAAATATATAATACATTAATAAATGAATATACTTTACCTATTTTAAAGCATTGTGTGGAAGAGCTGTGAATGTGTTTTGATGTTGCTGCAGCATTAGTGGTGTGGATCTGCTGTGTAAGCGTGCTGAATGTGTGCAGTGTAACACTGTGCGTGCGCGAGCCCAAACCGTTGTCGTGTACTTCCGCATTGGCGTCAAATGGCGAGTAATGTGTGTTATACGTTTGTATCGGAATATCCGTAGGTGTTTTGTGGTGTTTTGCGAGTTTCTTGTGGTGTTTTGCGAGTTTAGAGTGCTGTAGCCTCGTTTTCGTTTTGTTCGGCGGCCATTTTTTCTCTTGCTTCGTTTTTTTTTTAGTCTCTAAACTGTTTTATTTGAAGTAAAATCGAGGTGTAAGTTGTATTTTTGAGGTGCTGGGTGCTCCCTCTTGGTGTAGGTAAGTTTTTTATGTATGTGGTGTGTGTATGTATTGTGTTTTACATTTTGTAATGTTCGCGAGTTGCGTCCGAGTGTTGCGAGTCCGTAATGTGTGTGAACGTTTGTCGTATGTTGTTTGCGAGTGTCGTAATGTGTGTGTCGTACTGTTTGGGTTGCGACGTGAAGTTTGCGAGGGTCGCAGTTGCTGGCAAGGAGCGCCTTGGGCGCTCCATGCCAGCAACTGCGGCCCTCGCTTTGCGAGGTCCTCAGGTGCTGGCATGGAGCGCCTACGGCGCTCCATGCCAGCAACTGAGACCCTCGGGCAGTGCCCTCGCTTCGCGAGGGCCTCGGCTCGCTGCGCGAGCCCGCAGAGTTAGCAACAACTCGTACGCTCACAACTATATATGTGATAGTATCAAATGCTGAAATAGGGCAACCTTTGGGAAATAGTGATCACAACACAGACTCATTTGAGATTGAATTAAAAAAACCATAACCGTAAGCGGGTAACGAAAACTCTTAATTTTAAAAGGGCAGATTTTAACGGTCACAGGGCAGCAATACAAAGTATAGACCGGGACAGAGAACTGATAGGTAAAAACACTGAACATAAATGAACAACTTTCAATTGCTTACTAAATAGTAAACATACTTATCACCATATACCACGTGGAAATAAAAGTAGAAAGAGTAAATCACAACCCATGCGGGTTAACAATGAATTAAAGATTAAGATGAGGAGTAAAAAACAAGCGTTTAAATTATACAAACAAGAGGGGACTGAGACTGCTTTATGTAAGTACAAGGAAATCAACAAGGCTTGCAAAAGGGCTATTAGACTGGCTAAAATCAAAAATGAAAAGTTAGTTGCAAAGGAAAGTAAGACTAGCCCTAAAATATTTTTTAATATATTAATGGGAAGAAGGCCAGGAAGGAAGCTATAGGAACATTAAAATGTGACACAGGCCATGTGATAATTAGTGACCAGGAAAAGGCAGATGAGCTAAATAGGTTATTTTCTTCGGTATACACAAGGGAGGTACCAGTGGTTGGGATACGGCAACATAATGGGGCTACACTACCTTCACCAAAGAACTGGTTAACGCAGGAAGAAATACAAAAGAGGTTGGAAAAAATAAATGTTTATAAAGCCCCGGGTCCTGATGGAATACATCCAAGGGTACTGAGGGAACTGGATTCTGTAATAGCCAAGGCATTATATTTAATTTTTCAAGATTCTCTCAACACAGGGTCACTACCAGACGACTGGAGAAAGGCAGAGGTGATACCTATGTTTAAGAAGTGATCTAGAGCAAATCCAGGGAATTATAGACTAGTGAGGCTCACTTCGGTAGTGGGAATGCCAAGCAGCATCTGCAAAGGCAAGTAAAATATTAGCATGTATTAAGAAGGGTATAGAAGCCAGGGAAGCAAATATAATCCTCCCACTATCCAAATACCTAGTACTCCCTCATTTGGAATATGGAGTACAATTTTGGGCACCACTACATAAAAAGGACATTTTAGAGTTGAAAAAAGTACAGAGAAGGGCAACAAAGCTAATAAAGGGAATGGAGGGGCTAAGTTATGAAGAAAGTCTAACCAAATAAACTTATTTACTCTAGAAAAGAGTCTAAGAGGGGATATGATTACCTTAAATAAATACATCCAGGGTCAATACACTGCTTTGTCAAGAGAACTTTTTGTGCCAAGAGGTTTTCAACTGACAAGGGGACATTCTTTGAGATTGGAAGTAAAAAGATTTCACCTTAAAGAAAGAAAAGGGTTCTTCACAGTAAGGATGGTTAATCTGTGGAATTCTCTACCAAAGGAGGTGGTGACAGCGGATTCGATAGATAACTTTAAAAAGGGATAGGATATATTTTTTAAATCTAAAGGGCATTAAGGGCTATCCTGAATAAATAGAGAGGGAGTATTGATCTAGGGATGAATCTAATCGCCGGTATCTGGGGTCAGGAAATAATTTTATATTTATCTTTTTAACATTAAATCTGCGTATTGCAGATCAGGGGAGATCTAAAAAGGTTGAACTTGATGGACTAAAGTATTTTTTCAACCTAAATTACTATGTAAGTATGTAATGATTATCTTACTTTGAAATCGTATCTTTTATTGGCTATGAACAATTTTAATAAACCGTTTGAATTCTACAAAGTCCAGAAAAGCAATGAATACTAAAATAATTCAAAAGGAGCGACAAATACTCCAAATACTCATGGAGAAATGTGTTGCTCAGCAGTCATTCTGCAAAAAAAGATTGATGTATTGATGATGAATGAAAAAAGACACATAATATGGTTCAATATTAATACCTATGTTCTTTAGGATTCCATTTTTATAACTTAGATCAAGACTGATGGCATATCAGATTAAACACCACAAGTATATATTGAAATTGCAAACTATAGGCAATAACAAAACTAAACAACAAACTTGTGCAACCTTATGTATGGATTAGCATTCTCATAGTTATTTATTTTGACAAAATACTCTATTCTTGCGACAAACATGGGATTATTATTCTTTTGATATACATAATATATCTATACATTTCAATTTGACACTACTTTTACTAGTTATTGATAGACATGATACAGACATTTTCAGAGTTTTCTTTTTAGGGTACATTTATGTAGCACAGAATATGTAGGAATTGTCATGGGATCTGGTGTTGCCTCCACTAATGCTAACTTATAGATGAAAGTGTACAAGAACATTTTGAAAATTTTGATTCTGCATTTTTTACTAATCACATTGTGTAAAATGGTGAAGGTATATGATTGTAATGTGCACACATATGTGGACATGTTAGCCTGCAACAAAACAGTCATAGTTAATTTATTTGATTTTTTCCACAATCATGTTAATTATATAGTTATTTAACTTAATTTCTAGTTACATTACAAGATGCAAGATTTATTATTAAGATATACTTTATATAATAAAGTCTCTTCATAGAACTTCTACACTTCCTGTCCAGGTCCCAAGGAATAAATAACTGACCTTCTCCAAACTTAATTCATTGAAATGACTGACAGTTTTTGATATTGTCTGTTAAACTTGCCAACTTGTTTTATATGGTTAATAACTAGTCAAAACATTTATTTAAAACTCACAAACCTAAACAATTGTCCCTTAGTAAATTTAAGAAATTTCTGAGATTCTCATTCAACTAGGGAGAAGCTTTCTAGTCAGCTACTCTAGGGAAAACATTACTCAAGATGTGCTAAGCTAAGATCTGTAAATCATTTTTGCATCTACAAATGTTACTTTTCTTACAAAAACAACAGTATTTACAAGATCAACAGAATGTGTTCTAAATTAAAAGCATATCTAAGTTTCCTGAATTATGAATGCATCTGACAGAGAAGAATCAGTAGTGTATGAAAACATTTGTTTGCATGAAAAAATATCAAAATAAACATTAACAAATTCACCCTGATGTTTGCTAAATCTCTTGAGCTTTCAAGCAGCAGTTCTTATTAGTTAACACCCCTGAAAGTCCCGGCTAAAATTAGAATAAAATTCATAATTCCTTTTTGCCAATCACAGGCAGCTATACATTTTAATTACATGTAACACTCATTATTGGCAGTTTGTGCAGGAAGAAATCATGGGATGTTTAGCCGTACAGTAGAAGGAAACAGGAAGAGCCAGACACTGAACTGTAGATCTCTGCATTGTGGTGCTGGCTTAAAGGTTAGTAAAGAGTTAAAATCTGTATTTGAATGCAGTTTTCTATTGGGAGTGTTCACTGTGCCTATGTAAGCAGGTCTGCGATGTGGAAAACAAGCTTTATTTTTAAATAAAATAAACCTGTATGTGTATAGAATGACTCAATATAATGTGTGATTCTGATATAAGCAGCATGTGTTAGATTGGAAACAATTAGAAACAGAGGAACTTAGATATGCCTTTAATAAATAAAGTTGACTGTGAAACATTATTATTGCATGTGTGTGAACATATGAAGAACTAGTTAAGTATAAAGAAAAATATATGGCTAAATATATTGCTAAAACAACTCAAGGTAGCACCGCTCAGATCTTTATGCGATTTACTAGAATGCTGGTATTATAATTAGGCCCTCAATGAGGCACAGTAATTACATATGTAACATTATGAATCCACCCCTTCATACAGTACATTGCAATTAGGGTAGAGCATGCACGTCATAGGGATCAAGCATGCAGTTTAACAGTTCTGACCCCCATGGCACCCTAACCACTACCATAGGGGTCCTTATAGACCCACAAGGACTCTCTTATTCCCTGCCACTGACCCCCAAATTAACTAAATTAAATAAATATGGAAAATGCAGAAAAAAAAAGAATTGGATAAAAACATTTTTTACCTAAAATAGAAAAGAATTGCATCAAATGAAAAAGAGCTACAGAAATAAAAATAAAAAATTAGAATAAAATAATAAAATATTACAAATAAATGTAAAAAGATGACCTACAGAAATAAAATATAAATTAAAGCTATTGGGGAGAAAGAGAGTTAAATTACACATAACCCTCCATTAAATGACTGGCCAACAATGATGCACAATGTCCTTGTCCTCAATTTTCATCCTTGGATAAGTATGCACATCGATCTTAATAGTAGAATTCTGTCCTCTTCTTTCTTGATTGAAGACCCTTGATCATCTCTTCAGACCACTCTAAAAAGGAACGCAACTAAGCTAACAGAGCTTCTCCTCTGTAGAACTCCACCATAGACTAATGGCTTTCTGATTGCACCTTTAGCTTATATAGTCATTTTTATTGCTTCTGGCTAAAATATGTGTAAATCAGATTTCAGCTTTTCAAAATTTGGTATATGAATCACTCAGTAACCAATCAGATAAAGTTACCACATCTTTTCTAATTGGCTAAATTCACAACCGATCAGAATACATGGATTGAAATCTATGTATTACGATTGGTTAGCCTTTTACCAGTTATAGGGCTCTATTTTCCTTTTTTCTGACTGGTTGAAATCTTAGCCAATCAGAATAGGGTTTAATTATATCGTTACCCTTGTCTGACTGGCTATTGAAACAACCAGTTAGCTAAAATTCTCTTCTTCAATTGGCTGTTTCAGTGCCCAGTACGGGAAGGATAACACTAGGCCTAAACCCTATTCTGATTTACTGACATTTCAACCAATCAGAATAGGGTAAAATAGAGCCCTCTAGACTAACCAAATTAGGTTAATGTTAGGTACCATAGAGGTCCTATATGGACCTCAATAATAACAAGTTTAATGTTAGGGGCAATTGGGGGTCCGATGGCTATACTTAGAGGCTCCATTTGGGTCCCAAATATTTTACTAATAATCAGCATTATTGTGGGTTTGAACCACCAATAGCAGTATATTTATTGTTGAAGTAATATTATAGGCAAATATTCACCTATTAACATGCAACGTACACTGCTAAATATAACACCTCCATATGTGGTATGCTAATAACTGAATATTGGTAATATAATTGTATTTAAATATAAAATAAACTGTTGTTGTGGGGTTAAAACACTGTATGCTGAACATGAGCATTGCAGTATAAGCTTGGGTTTTCATGGTAGCTGCACCTAAAATACCTATAATGTACCCATTACAAAACACACCCCTTCCTGATAACTTGCAATGATCCATCCTGAACCAACTATTATAGAAGAGAATGGCTTTCCGTAAATTGCATGATGAGATGAGAAGTAACAGGCAACAGATATTATTCAGTACAGATATTTCTTCAAGGTAGACCCTGGGCAAGCAATTTATCTGTACTTTTAGTGCCTTCAGTAGCAGCCCAAGACAAAGTGGCAGATCTATAGCAGCACTATTCATATATATGCAAGGTTTTAAAAAAAACATTAAACCTTACCATATATCTGAGTTGAGTTGATCAGGCTCCTCTATGCCACCACAGACCGTCCCAAAGTCTTCCTTGTCTGCTATCTGTTGGTCACAACCCAGGGCCCCACGTTGGAGCGCCAATTGTTTTGGATGGATAAAAATAATCCCATTATGTAATATCTGTTCCTGTCCAAATCAATCCGTCTGTTGGGCATGTGTGCACACAGAGACAAGAATTTACACAGACCCAAAAGTTCTGGTATAAAACATCTTGTATTCTTCCCAACAAACGAACCAGCGAGCGAACCCCCCCCCAATACAACATAGCAACTTATATAATATTAAGTTGATCAGATATAAGAATCGTACGACGCATTGTTAGACAGTTAGTGAGTTGTTGATTGGTTGACAAGGTAGGAAGGGTCCTTCCATATTTGGTCTCGGATGTTGATGTCATTATGGTCAGTTTATGTGAAGCTTCTGAGTGGCTCTGGAAGGTGGCGGGGCTCATATCCTTATTTGGTCACGGATATGAATGTCATCTGGGAGCTCCCGGATATGATTCAGTAGCCATCTTATGACTCTCAGGATACAGTTCAGTCGCCATCTTATGACTCCCAGGGTACAGCTCAGTAGCCATCTTAGGACTCTCAGGAAATAAAGAATAAAAGCAATTAGTGCCTTATCTGATGATATATTGTAAGGAAAGGAATGCAGCATGGACATAATATACATTTTCATGAATTTCGTCCACAACACATGTCCGTGATACCTTATTAAATGCTTCCAGTGGTTACAGAGAATGTTGCAATACTACAGTAAGCTAAAAGCCCAAATAAGCCAGACTATCATTTGTTATTAAAGAACCACTGCAGTTCAAGAAAAAGGGCACTTGTTTGGCATGTGTCTATCAAACCAACAATACTAACACCTATGTAAGCCATGGACAAAAAAAAAAAAACTTTGGGGAAAAATTTTAATTTTTGAAGACTCTGTGTATAGTACAGGAATCCATTTTTTGCTTGTTACATTATTTCCTGAGAACTGAATCATAAGTGAATAGAGGGTTGGGAGATGAGGGATCAGCGAGTCTTTCAATGGCCAAGAAAGAGATCTCTTGAATCATTAATTGCAACAATACCTCTCCAGAAATGTAAATGCCCCTCTCACACAACTTCAACTAGTGTATCTTGGATTTATCCAGGGTCCTGCAGAGGTATCAAAATGTTATTTTTCAAAATTAAAAATTAGATGTATGCCTTTTTCAATACCTTTTTTCTCATTGTGCAGTGGTCCTTTAAGAAAAAGTAAATCATTAGTGGCACGATTAGGGAAAATATTTTTTTTTTTATACAGAGCTGGGGTTTTTTGGTTGCAGGTCCTTTGTAATAGGCCAGAAGATAAGGAGCAAGGTCTTCAATCACGAAAGAAGAGGATCAGAATATTCAAGCCCACTTATCCAGGGTAGAAGATTGAGGAAGAGGGCATTGCTGGGGGGCATCACAGTTTAGGTAAGTATATTTTTTACCCCTCAGAGGTATATTGTCTTTTTTTTTATTTTGTGTAATTTATTGTTTTATGAATTATCCTCCGCATGGTATGGGTTAACTGTAGGTGCTAAGGGTTAATATATTAGGTGCCTGTAAGGACATAATGCCATGGAAATCTGTTAGGGAGCGCTGTGGTGGGTAATCATTTTTAGCTGCCATGGAGGCGCTTTAAGTTGCAGGGGGTTACATGTTAGTTACCATGGGGTCTATAGAGACCCTCATAGGTATAGATAGATGGGAAAAACCCAGGCACAGTGCATGGGAAACGGGAATCCCCAGGGACCTCCACAAGATTGGACTTTCATGACATATGACCTTACAGCACCTCCATGGCGTAGGAGTTAATTATAGGTGCCTTGGAGATCTTTGCAGGACCTCCACAGTGTTGTTTAATGTTAGGTGCCACTAGGCTCCTTTAAGGATGCAGTGGCAACAGATTAATTTTAAGTGTCACAGTGATTTTAAGTGTAACAGTATGTTAGAGACTCTGTGGTGGAGCTTAATTTATAGCTGCCAGGTAGGATTTTTGTACAATCGGAGGAATTACAAGCCTGAAGAGGGTAACATGTATAACTCACATTTTAGCATGGAATGGGCTTAGGGAGCATTTTAATGAGACAGCTGCAAGCGGATGAGAATTTTTGGACTTTTTACACAATTTAGTGTGCACTTCTGGTAGGGTTAGTTTGTTTGTATCATGCACTTGCTAGGTAGTGATTTGCAATTAAACTTTTCTAACAAATATTTGAACGTGGCCATGTACTGGAGCCCTAGGTTTGTTCATAAAGTTTTCTTCATTATTAATTATATTCAAACTTGATAAAATGTAGTGTATACAAATATACTGCATCTATTTACATTGTATTATTTTTCTATGCCATGATTAATAAACAAATAAAAGTTGATTATAGAAAGTGCAAATATTCTTTGGATATTTATTTTAATGAAACAACATTACAAATAATTTCTATGCATTTTCATATGGTGAATATTATATCTCACCTTGGATATGTAAACTCGACTACCAAAATCAAAATAATGTTTCAATTCTGTTTTCTCACCTCATTCTCATTGCACACAGTAATAGCTAGCTCATAAATAATAGAAAAGCAGAACAAAGTCAATTCACCATGAAGTGATGAAACAGACATTAATATGATGCCACAAACCCCAGGTCTCATCGGGAGCTTGCTGCACACCTGCATTGTGATTAAGTTATAGTTTTAATTTGCAAGGAACATTTCTAAATTGTCTATAACTTCAGCTGCGAACATCACTGGGTCATTTCTGTGCATAACTAAATTCTTAACATATGTTGGGTTTGGTGTATTAAGGATGTTGACTTTGTGGGAATTTCCAAATATAATATGCTAGCAAAATTCAAAGGATTTTTGTAGAAAGCTAATGTATATATAGATAGCACAAATGTAGTTGGATGATATATATAACAATGTATGTAACCATCCAGAGTATAGCAAAAGGGGAATTAAATCCAATCTATCTATATATGAGGCAAATAAAGTGGAGAATATCCAGGAGAACAATAGTGAGTGCCTATATATATTATCAATGAGTACACAAGCCAGAGGTAAAATTAAAACATAACATTTATTGTTTACACGTAAAAGATCACAAATGTTGCTGGGTGTAACCAATTGTAAGTGAAATATAAACAACCCTCACAATTTAAAATGGGTAGTAGGCCAACTTGGGGATGGGGACAACCTCACAATGAAAAAGCTCCTTACTGGGTATTTGGATGTCGCCAAAGCCCCTGGCAAACTAGAAGCTAAGACCAGCGCTAAATCTTTGTCCTAGTACCAGCAGATGCAATATTACTGTGAGGCGAGATATAATGCCTCGTGAAAACCTAGGGCTGGACTTAAATCACTGTCTATGGAAAATGGCATATAGATAGTAGAGACATATGATTATAATCAGTTTTACCAGTAGTTAGGGTGGAGCTCAGTAAGAGATAGAATGTTCTATAAAGGGAATCCTATGGAGAGTAAATCAAATAATTCTCTGAGGGACCTACTGCGTTTAACGTTCTGTCCTAATTTAGGGTCCAGTCACTTTAACCAGTAAATTAAGTAATTTGTCTGCGTATATCCATAAGTTCACAGTAATAGTGTTCTGCTATACTTGCATATGTAGTTGTATGATTTCCTATTGGTAATAGAGCCAGATAGAATAATGTGGCACGCTGGTAAGTAAATATCTTTGTTGTGCACAGAGTAAGGAAGTCTCCCAGTGCTAAAGCCATCAAAAAAGTAGGTTTTCAAGCTTTACTTCATCCTAACCCTCTTCATAATATGACCATCTCTAAGTTAACCTCTAATATAGGGCCCTCAGTAAGAAAGTCTCCCTTACTTTTTTCTGCTACGTACGATACTTATATATTCCACCTTATCATTTTGTGTGATAAAAATCATCAAGAGACTACCTTATAACATTGGTCCTTAGCCCATTAGAGGTTATTATTTCCTCTACAGTATTATGCCATTTCAATCCCTTGCTCGATATAATCCTAAATGGTCATTATTTTAGTATTCAATGCCTAACCTATACTATTCCAATTAGCCACACAGGGGTAAAGAGCTACTTCATTTTGGGGGTATCCCCATCCCCAAGTTGGCCTACTACCCATTTTAAATTGTGTGGGTTGTTTATATCTCATTTACAATTGGTTGAACCGAGCAACATTTGTGATCTTTTACATGTTAACAATAAAGGTAATGTTTTAATTTTACCTCTGGCTTGTGTACTCATTGATAATATATATAGGCACTCACTATTGTTCTCCTGGATATTCTCCACTCTATTTGCTTTATATATAGATAGATAGATAGATAGATAGATAGATAGATAGAATTTTGAAATTATTGTATAATGAATGAACAATTCTAAACATCATTACAAAATATTAGTTCAGACTACAAAATATGATGTAAATTGATTAATGCAGTACATAGCTACACCAAACTATGACCAATATTTATCGAGCATTGCAGTGATTTGCTGTGGCAGTGATGGCTTTTTTTCTCCATAACTTCTTTGCAGCCCTTACAATGAATACACTATTTTGTCATATATTTCTAATGTTATCTTGAAATAATATAGGTCATAAAAAATGAAGTTAATAAAAGACCATCATTAAAAAACATTTTTTAAATTTTTACATTTTGCTTTATGTTTTTGTGGAAATATCACTATCTATTGTTGTTTAACAACTATTTCTATTAACAGAAACCTAGTAAAAAATAGTCTGTAGAAGAGAGATACATATGACAGCAAAACAATGAGAAAAAGGAGATATTACACAGACAAAGGTACCTTACTATGGTTAGTTTCCATGCTATTTATACAGGAGATATTTGCCCATTTTTCAGTTGATTGTATTATTACCAATAATTTTAATAAATGTTTTAGGGAGTATGTACTTCCTTTGTTGTATTGTAGGAATTTATAAAAGATACAAAACAAGATATTAAGATTCCAGTTACTAAACTGGAAGAATTATACATGAATAAAAATATTACTGTTCATAGATTGAGCTCCATAGTTTTGGTACAGTATGTCATTATAATATATTAGACACTATATTTTTCATATACTCAAGCATTTTACATGTTCCTACACAGCCACTGTGCAGCAGAGCTTGCTGTAGTTAGGCTCTCTTGTTATAATATTAGGTCAATTCCTAGAGTCACTTTTTGAAGCATATATGATTATGCAATTAAGCGCAAGAGTAATTGATGCAGTCATATGGTTACAACAGACATAATTATGCAGGGCCACTGCACAAGTTGTAGGCTTCATTATCATATTTTACAGAAATTATACTGATTTTATGGTGCATAACTTTAGTATTTATTCTATAAACTTCAGTTCTGGATTGGATTTCCAATATTGCCAAATCAGCATTACAGAAGTATACGGTATGATCAGCCATTGTGACATAGTATTCCAGAAAAAAACATCAAATCTGTTGCATTGTTTAGATTATAACAGTATTATTATAGTTTTGGAACAACAAATTTACATGAGAAACAGTCTAACATTGATGAAAATAACTGTGTAACTATTTCTTCTCTGTGTCTCCTCTCTCGAGTATCATTAACAGTGTTTTTTTCTCTTTTCGTTCGACTATTTTATTGTTTTAGTCTATATTTCTATCCACGTCTACTGAGAAGTGAATTAAAATCTAAACAGGAGGGTGATATACACAAAGCTCTGTGTGTAGCCTTTATATTACCCTCCTGTTTAGATTTTAGCTCACTTGAAGGTGGCGTACTTTCTGCGTCAAGTTAGGGAATAGAAACTGGCACTACACCATATTTCCATCTAGTTTTGCTTGGTGCAGTTATAAAAGTGTAATTGTAAAGCACGTGTAATGCCTTTAACATTATTTGAGAGAGATGCAGGAAAGAAAGGGGAGATATAGTAAAGCACAGTTTTTAACCTGGTCCTTAGGAAGCCATGCCAATCAAAAAATGTTGCCAGACATTTACAGCATAGTGCTCCATCTGTTGTAGTGAAGGGCTACATGAAAAGCACTGGAAAGGTGCATTCTGGCCGATTGCCCTTAGGGTGGCTAAGCTTATTTTATAAGGGATTACAATCACCGGTTTATCATAAAATCCCTTTAATATAGGTAAATTATGAATATTTTACTCCGCAGGACCTCTGCAGTAAATAATATAGTGTTGTGTTACATACATGCATACTAACTTTGACACAACAGTTAGCATTCAGCCACCTCGTCCCAGAGACTTGGGAACTTTTTGGTAGCCAAATAGAGCTATACTGAGCCATGTTTAACTCTGGCTAGGACTACTAGTATACCAATACACTACTGATTATTTGTAGTATTTATTTACTGAGTATTTCCTTACTCGTGCTGTTGCTCTGTGTGCTGTCTTAGTGAGACATTGCAGGCTTTGTACTGACATGCTAGCAACACAAGAAAAATAAAGATATGTCTGTGTTTAAACAGCACAGCAGGTATAGATATCAGATTCTCACCTCCAGTTGTTATAGTCTTAACAGTATATAGTAAAGGTATATAAACACCAGGCAGTGTAGGCAAGTAGTAGACAACAATGGAGTGCAATAATAGAGTAATTATTTAGCAGAATGTAACAGAAACAGTAAATAATCAGCTACAGGCTATGGTGCAAAGTAAATGCTACAACTGATGCATTATGTGTATAGGCCGATATGATAGAAAATAGTAGGAAAGTGTGTAAAGACTAATATGAGGTATGGTGAAACATACATAACATTAACTTAAAAAAGAATAGTAACTGAGCATTATTATTATTACTAGCGAATTGCCCGTCAAAAAATGATGGCAATGAAATTGTAAGGTAGCTAATGCTGTTTAGTGTGTAATAATGAAATATATAATAGATTAATAAATGAATATACTTTACCTATTTTAAAGCATTGTGTGGAAGAGCTGTGAATGTGTTTTGATGTTGCTGCAGCATTAGTGGTGTGGATCTGCTGTGTAAGCGTGCTGAATGTGTGCAGTGTAACACTGTGCGTGCGCGAGCCCAAACCGTTGTCGTGTACTTCCGCATTGGCGTAAAATGGCGAGTAATGTGTGGTATACGTCTGTATCGGAATATCCGTAGGTGTTTTGTGGTGTTTTGCGAGTTTCTTGTGGTGTTTTGCGAGTTTAGAGTGCTGTAGCCTCGTTTTCGTTTTGTTCGGCGGCCATTTTTTCTCTCGCTTCGATTTTTTTTTAGTCTCTAAACTGTTTTATTTCGATTAAAATCGAGGTGTAAGTTGTATTTTTGAGGTGCTGGGTGCTCCCTCTTGGTGTAGGTAAGTTTTTTATGTATGTGGTGTGTGTATGTATTGTGTTTTACATTTTGTAATGTTCGCGAGTTGCGTCCGAGTGTTGCGAGTCCGTAATGTGTGTGAACGTGTGTCGTATGTTGATTGCGAGTGTCGTAATGTGTGTGTCGTAGTGTTTGGGTTGCGACGTGAAGTTTGCGAGGGTCGCAGTTGCTGGCATGGAGCGCCTTCGGCGCTCCATGCCAGCAACTGCGGCCCTCGCTTTGCGAGGTCCTCAGGTGCTGGCATGGAGCGCCTACGGCGCTCCATGCCAGCAACTGAGACCCTCGGGCAGTGCCCTCGCTTCGCGAGGGCCTCGGCTCGCGTAGCGAGCCCGCAGCGTTAGCAACAACTCGTACGCTCACAACTATATATGTGATACACTTCCTGTACATTATAGCATTTATTTTCTGCCCTCATATTACATGTCCAGGCTTCACAGCACTTTTGCAAGGTTTTCTTTGCCTTCTAGGCATGCAATTGCATCACTTTTCTGTTTCATTTACATTTGCTTGACACAGAGGTCTGGGGTTAAGCTTCCCCAATAGATGCCAGCTTTATCATTGTTCTATTGTTGTGATCTCTCAGCCTAAGTCCTAACAAGATGATTCTTAAAGAATAAAGACACTCATTTTTTGTGTGATGTGTTCATGCCTTGTTCCTTCAGCTCTTCCTTCTGCTGTTCTTTTCTCTACTGCAGACCACCAAGTGCTGTGCTTTAGTTTGTCAGTTTCTAGTTGTGTCATGGTATCCAGTGCTGGGTGTATTGAGTACTATATACTCCTATGACCTTTGGAGCTATTCCCTGAATTTATACTGTTAACTGATTATAGTTTTGAAGAAAAGCTGAGAAGAAATTGGATCTTTCCCACAATCATGTTGTAAGATGCTCTCCTCATGACTATATATATTGAGATAACATTATTAGAAACTCTAAAGTTTTTATGATAGGTATCAGATAAAATAGCCATATTTAAAATAAACTATTGAAGAACTGTAGGGATTTTTTTAAAATATAAGATAAAACAATACAGCCTTTAATTTGTTACATGTTATCACATATATAGTTGTGAGCATGCGGGCCGTTGCTCACGCTTGCGGGCTCGCGCAGCCTTTGCATAGCGAGAGCAGCGGGCGAGGGCCTCAGTTGCTGGCATGGAGCGCCATCGAGGGCCTCAGTTGCTGGCACGACACACCAATTACGACCCTCGCAAACTTTACCTCGCAACGAAAAACAACATACGACACACGTTAACACACATTACGACCTCGCAACACTCGGACGCAACTCGCGAACATTACAAAATTCAAAACACAATACATACACACAGCACATACATAAAAAACTTACCTTCAGCAACAGGGAGCATCCAGGACCTCAAAAAAACAACTTACACCTTGATTTCACTCAAAATAAAGGAGTTTACACACTAATAAAATCGCTAAGCAACAGAAAAAATGGCCGCCGAACAAAACGAAAACGAGGCTACAGCACTCTAAACACGGAAAACACCACAAGAAACTCGCAAAACACCACTAAGCACCTACGGATAATCCGCGAAGACATACCACACATTACCCGCCATTTTACGCCAATGCGGAAGTACACAACTACGCTAACGGTTTGGACTTGCGCACGCACAGTATTACACTGCACACATTCATCACGCTTACACAGCAGCTCCACACCACTAATGCTGCAGCAACATCAAAACACATTGACTGCTCTTCAACACAATGCTTCAAAATAGGTAAAGTATATTCATTTATTAATGTATTATATATTTCAGTAGTAGACACCAAACAGCATTAGTTACCTTACAATTTCATTGCCGTCATTTTTTGACGGGCAATTCTCTAGTATACAATAATGCTGTAGTGGATCTATGGATATATAAGTGGATAATTTGTTTTAGAAACATTTTCAACTGTATGGATTATACTGCTATAGGCAGGTTTCCATTATTGAGATTTGCATTTTACTACATTTTGGAAAGAAACAAATTCATGTTTTCATAGGTAAATACCATACTATGGTGATTAAAAAAATACATGTGGGATGATGATTAAAGGTTAAAGTCACTTATTTCCAAACTGCTGTTTTATACAACCAGATTTGATAAGCAAAAGTAAAAAAAAAACAAAAAAAAATATTAATTAAATACAATTGTTCTTTACTGTGAGCAACCATTGTATTGAATGAACTGTGGGTTTCAGCTGCTTTCTAATCTGGGATAGGCCTGGAGATTCTGTTAGTCTTTTTGAACACATTAACAACATGAATTGACACGTTTCAAGGTATCCTTCCAGCTGTCTAAGCAAGGGAGTGAAACAAAAATGGTGGCTCCACTGCGACATGCGTTTTGTGTTTGCGTCACTCAGTCATGTCCGACTCTTTGCAACCTCATGGATCGTAACACATCATGCGGATCCCCTTTGTATTCATGGCAGAGATACTGGAGTGTGTTGCCAGTTCCTTCTCCAGTGGGCCACAGCATACAGCTCCTGGTATTCCTAGGTGGTCTCTTATCCAAGTACTGGCATGGCTTCAGGGTGGTGTGACCACTTGTTGAAAGCACTGAATCGTTACCACTGGACCACCAGGTGGCCCATCCACTGCAACATACTAGATACTAAATTAAAAGTTCTATTATTGTTTTTACTTTCTGAAAACATTTTGTCGGTTATCAAGATTGTGCTCCATATTCATATTGCAAATATACAGTGGTCCTTTAATAAATCATAAACAGTTATAAAACACTGTACTATATTCTTATCTATACAGTCTATCTAAACATCTAAACATTTTAACACTGCTTCCCCTGCTGTAACAATGCAGTAAATATTTCCATTTTAGTGGAGAGAAAAAAGAAAGCTTAAATGCAACCCTCTGTATTTAGATGTGGCATTGGCAGCCTGGAGAGCAGTTCATATTTTCGTGTGGTACTGTCGCTAGCTCATTTAAAACGTCTACATATGCTCAGAACTGCAATTTAGTCTACCCTCTGCCGTTCCTATTCCAGGAATCTCCTGGCACTCTAAGAGTAAATCTGTGCTTGATTCAGGGCCCAAACATATTTCGATTGTAAATACAGAGTCTTCTTTTATGAGGATGTTCACTTCGCAGCTTGAGCACTGTAATTTTTATACAGGTCTCAGCGATCAATAAAAAAGCCACAGGAGGAATGATTTATCTTGCTGGTTACAGAGACTGTCACTGAGAGAAATTGTAAAAGATCAATTTACACAACTCTGTGTGAGAATGTTATTGATATAACACGGCTGATCAGTTCTTAGTCGTCCGGTGCGGGTGTTGCTCAGGGTGAACTGTACAATGATCAGCTTGCTGGGCTGGATCTTAATAAACTCATTGGTCTGCAAAATGGACATCGAACCTATAAAATGGGAGAATGCACAGTCACAAGTCATGCTAAGTGACTTGGATGGGAAGTTATCGGTCTGGCTATGATTAGCTAGATGTGCAAGTGTCAAACATTTGATTTCCCCCCCCCCCTCCCCCAACTTCCCACTGTGAGAACTGTTCACTTGGAAGATGGAGTTGCCTTAATTACAATGAGCCCTTTTAACTACAGGTCACAAAAGTTAGCTCACTTCACAGGAAATAGGCAAACAAACTATCTTCCTGCAAAAAAAAATCTAACTTCCACCTCCCAAATCAGTTAAATGAAGCTTATCTGCAGTCCTTGGTTGATGTTTTGATATACAATTAATTGCTGTTGGCATGCTGGGTGCATTTCTATTATGAAAAATCCCTTGGTTTAACTGTAAAAAATAAGCCTAGCAATTTCCAAATTGCCCATCAGTTTCGCTGCAGTGGCAGAAGCAGACATGTGACACATGAGTGCAGTAATACATTTTCCTTCTCCAGAACTTGTTAGATGTAAAAGTGGTGCAAAATAATGTTCAATGTATAAAATAAAAATATCCTAAAGCTATCATTGCTATTTTTCATTTCATGGATTAAGTGCTTGATGTTACGTCATAGCCCTGTGCAGATGCACGATGGACTATGACTTGTTTATTAACTGAATGTGTAGGGCCATAATAATATATTTGGGATTTGATAATAATATCATTTTTAAAACAAACACAATCAAAATAGTCACTACAGTCTACGCACAACAAATAATAGCTCTATTCTATTGCCCTATATTGCAAATTACTGTGGCCCTCATTCTATTACCGGCCGTAAATTGGCCGTAAGGCTGCGATTCCTTGCGGGGGTTCTGTTAACTCGCAATTCTATTATACGGCCCCGCAAGGATCTCCTCTTACGGCCGGCCGCATATCTTGGAACCGGCCGTAAGCTCCAAAATTTTTAAAGTCAAAAATAAATTCAAGACAGCACTGTACAGCTCTGTAAATACTCGGGATCATATTGGGGGACATGAGGATTAATAGTAACCCCCTCTCAAGCTTGCACATCAGCCCAAATCCAAGTTTACATTAACTGTTTATTTTCCGGCCGCAGCGTGGCCAGGTCTGAGGTGCTCCAAGCACTCTGGACTTTTTACATGGATATTTGACATATATAATAAAAAATTTTTTTTACGGATTTGAGTGTAGGGGAATGTTGTGCTATTTTTGCTAACACCTACAATCACTTTATAGTCTCCTCAGAGTGCAGGATGGCTTTATTTGGGCTTTATAATGTGCTTAATTGGTGCTAGCGGGACCTGTTTGCTGCAAGTAAGCTGCGGCTCGCTTTTAGCCTTGCAGAGAGGGTTCCCGGAGCAATAGAATAGCAACCGGGCTTTTCTTGCGGCCGAAACTCTTGCGGCCGTTTTAGATCAAAGGCTTTCCTCCGGCGCGTGCGGCCGCAAGAGATAGCAAGGCGCCGGCCGCAAGCCTGCTGGAATCCCCGGCCGGAGGGGAAAAGAATAGCAGAATAGCTTGCGGCCGGTCCTTGCGGCCCCGCATCTCCTACGGCCGGTAATAGAATGAGGCCGTAAAATGAGGCCTCTGTGTTTAAGAGCAAATTATTCCTAACTATTCTATTCACCCATCGCAGAAACATTGCAAGAGAACCACTACATTCTTCTGCACTGCTGAAAAATTACAAGTGACTCCTTCTCCAAAACTCTATTCAGATCAGACTTTACTGACCACCAGCAAATTATGGCAGACCCGTAAATAGGAAAAATTTGAAAAAAAACTGTACGGGTACTAAATAGCACTAGCAAATGGTTTTAAAACAATTTGCGACTGCTGAAGCAGAAGTTAAAGAGACAGTAAAGCACTAAAAAACTATAAAATCATGGACGTTCATCATAATTTGACTCTTAACATTCGAATATACAAATATGTGGAATTAATACATGTATTTTAATTATTATGTCCATGTCATTATACAGCATCCAGGGAAACACACAACCCAATAATCAAGGGGTTAACACATATCAGGACACCATGTGGACTAGGAACAAATGTGCTAAAGCATTGTCTATATACATATATATAGTTTATTGCCACATTTATCAGTGCTTATTCATACTCATTATAATAATTATGACATTTTCATTTTCTTTTGGTTCCCAGAGCTGTGTCTCATCCGTAATTTAAGTGAAATGCCTGGTTTCGTGCAATATATACACGAGTGAATACATACTTCCTACACTGAAAACTTTTTCCAGACAAGACAGGACTTCGGATGTCGCTGAGTGCCATAATATTGCGAGAGAAATGCTTTTAATCGACGTATATCGTAGGGAAATAAGCTCCTGCATCCGATTTTACTTCATAATGCAAATTACACTGCACGAATAAAATAGGGCTCTAAGTTACTACAGCACATATCCAGTGTACTGTATACTGTATACTGAGATGTAAAGATTTTGCTGGTATTTTAATATATAATACAGTTATGGAGTGGATAAAGTAGTGACAAGAATAGACATGAGAGGTTGTGAATTAAAGTAGGTACATAGCCAAGAAAATATTCATGAGACGACGGCAGGTAAAGATAGACAATCTTGTCTGTGTGAATAGCTCTATATACTGCTTTCACCACTGATACTTACCAGTCTGTTAACTAAAATACTTCTCCATATGTGCACTCTAATTCTACACTATCCCATATTCCTACACATAGCAACAAGTTATCCTTTCTTCTATTATTCTATCTCACATTCAAAACCTGTTGTTACTTATAGAACCACTGTCCATTCCATAAAAAAACATATCTATCATAACTCTACACATAGCCATTCATTAATGTAATTTCTATCACTACTCTAACCTCAAAAGGGCTATTAGACTGGCTAAAATAAAAAACAAAAAATTAGTTGCAAAGGAGTGTAAGACTAACCCTAAAATATTTTTTAAGTATATTAATGGGAAAAAGGCCAGGAAAGAAGCTATAGGAACATTACAATGTGACACAGGCCGTCTGATTAGTGACCAGGACAAAGCAAATGAGCTAAATAGGTTATTTTCTTCGGTATACACAATGGAGGTACCAGTGGGTGGGACACTGCAACATAATGGGGCTACACTACCTTCACCAAATAACTGGTTGACGCAGGAAGAAATCCAAAAGAGGTTGGAAAAAATAAATGTTAATAAAGCCCCAGGTCCTGATGGAATAAATCCAAGGGTACTGAGGGAACTGGGCTCTGTAATAGCCAAACCATTATATATAACTAGCGACTTGTCTATCAAAAAATGACGGCAATAAAATTTGAAGCCATGGCAATGTTGTTTGCCACAGAATGTAAGGCTTTTGCTCTTCTGAGTACCTTTGGCGCTCATTGTGAGTCTCTCCCCTCATGTAATTTTGCTCCTCTGAGCACCTTCGGTGCTCATTGCAAGCCTCTCTCCTCATGTACTTTTGCTCCTCTGAGCACTTTCGGCGCTCCTTGTGAGCCTCTCCCCTTGTGTACTTCCCTCATTGCAAGTTTACTTCGGTGCTCATTGCAAGCCTCTCCCCTTGTGTACCTAGTGTACGTTTTGTGGTTTGCAATGATCATCTTCGTTGCTCATTGCAAAGACAGATATATAAGTATAATATTAAATATACAATTTCTTTAGTGCAGTGCAAATTAGAAAATGTTTTCAGGTCTTAGAGCATAATAAAGGGATTTAAATATGTAAGTGCTTTGAGAGTCCTATTGCTGTCAGCCAATGAGCAGTAATCCAGATATATAAGTGCAGTGTCAATTTTTTTTTTTTTTTAGTGCAGTGGAAATGATAAATTTTAATTTTACATTACTAATTAATTATTATTATTAAATTAATGTATGTTAATAATTAATTTGGAATGAATAAATGTATTAGGAACTGCAAAGCATTAATGTATTCATAAAGTAAAGGCAGTGTAAAATATGCTATTTAGCGTTTTTTTATTTTTTATATATATATATATATATATTTTTTTTATAATAACGAATGAATGAATTAATTAATAAATTAATTAATATGCTTTACCTATTTCTAACTAATATATCCAGCAATGAATATCCTGAAGAGCTAATAATCTCTTCTGATTTTCCTGCAGCATGCAATGCACAGTTGCTGACCTGAGGAGAAAGTGTCAGCAATTTGCCAAGTGTGCAGTATAAATAGGCTGCGTGCGCGAGGCCAAACCGTTTGTTTAGTCGGGTAAAGGGCCATTTTAGAGTCATAATGTTTGGGCCTGTTTGGGATTTTTTGCGGGGTCCAGATTTTTTTTGGCGTCCATATTTTTGCAAAGTGTTAGTGTAATTTTTTAACACAATTTTTTCAAGCTGCTACGGTGCTCGCACTGTGAATTGGATGATTGAGATTTCTGTTGATCTGTAATCCCGCGGGTCGTAGGGATGAGCGCCTATGGTGCTCATCTCCACCAGCGCAGTGTGCGCCTTTGGTGCTCACTGCCTAAGTTGTGCGGGGTCGTAGGGATGAGCGCCTACGGAGCTCATCACCACCAGTGCAATGAGCGCCTTTGGCGCTATTCGCCTAAGTCGTACTGGATCATAGGGATTAGCGCGAGGGCCGCAGTTGCAGTGTGCTCGCTGAGCGAACCTGCAAGCATTAGCAACAACCCGGAATGCTCACAACTACATATGTGATTTTTCAAGATCCACTCAACACTGGGTCGCTACCAGATGACTGGAGAAAAACAGAGGTGATACCTAATATTTATATATATTTGAAGGAAGCCAGAGCAAATACGTGGAATTATAGACCCTTAAGCCTCACTTCTGTAGTGGGAAAGCTTTTAGAAGGGTTAATAATACAATATACAAGAATATGTCTATTCGAACAGGATTATAAATTGGAGTCAACATGGAATTATGAGGCATAGGTCATGTCAAACAAATCTAATTAGTTTCTATGAGGAAGTTAGTAGGAACTTGGATCAAGGTAACTCAGTGGATGTAGTCTTTTTAGATTTTGCAAAAGCTTTTGATACAGTGCCACATGGGAGACTATTGTGCAAACTAATGGATACAGGAATTGCAGTAAATATATGCACATGGATTGAGAGCTGGCTAAAAGACAGGAAGCAAAGGGTTGTTGTAAATGGAACATACTCAGATTGGACTAATGTGGTAAATGGGGTTCCTCAGGGTTCAGTATTAGGTCCTCTCCTTTTTAACATATTTATTAAGTAGGAAATGACTGGAAAGTTTTGTCACCAATTTTGCTGATGACACTAAGTTGCACAAGGTAATTAAATCAGAAAATGATGTGCTTTCCCTCCGAAGGGATTTGCATAAATTATTGAAATGGACAATTAAATGGCAGATGAGATTTAATATGAATAAATGTAAAGTTATGCATCTGGGAAGGAAAATAGCCATACAGTTTATAAACTTAATGGAGCAAATCTAGAGGTATCAGATATTGAAAGGGATTTGGGAGTGTTTGTGGAAAACCACCTATGTAACAGTTTTCAATGCCAAGCAGCATCTGCAAAGGCAAATTAAAAATTAGCATGTATTAAGAAGGGTATAGAAGCCAGGGAAGCAAATATAATTCTGCCACTATACAAATCCCTAGTACGCCCTAATTTGGAATACGGAGTACAATTTTGGGCACCACTTTATAAAAAGGACATTTTAGAACTGGAAAAAGTACAGAGAAGGATAATAAAACTAATACGGGTAATGGTGGGGCTAAGTTATGAGGAAAGTCTAACAAAATTAAATGTATTTTCTCTAGAAAAAAAAATGCATCTAAGAGGTGATATGAGTCTCCTTCACAGTAAGGGTGGTTAATCTGTGGATTTCTCTACCAAGGAAGGTGGTGACAGCGGATTAAATAGATAACTTTAAAAAGGGATTGGATATATTTTTTAAATAAAAAGGGCACTCAGGGTTATCCTGGTTAATTAGAGAAGGCGTATTGAGCCAGGAAGGAATCCGATGGCTAGTATTTGGAGTCAGTAAGGAATTCATTTTTTTCCCTTTTGACACAATTGGCAAAGTTTCACTTGTTTTTTTTTTCTGTTTGCCTTCCTCTGGATCAATTAACAATTAATCTGCATATTGCAGATCAGAGGAGATCTTAAAAGGTTGACCTCAAACTCAATTACTATGTAACTATGTAACCTCATTATTGCTATAACACACTAGCCATATGTGGCAATCTGTTTTCTTCAGTTGGGCTTGTTATGGCCAAAGCTAACCAGCATCATAACATCTTAACATCCAGTTGTATAGAACCAGGGAAAATCTTATCTTCGCTGAGGATTTTGACACATATATCCTCTAGATATCTTGTGCCATATGTATATTAATCCAGTCAGAGACAGTGATATCCGATACCTCACTTTATCAAGTCTGGAGCAAATCTGGCAAGATGTGGAACTTTCAGGTTGAACATAAATTGTGATGCAGGGAGAGTGGAAACAGCATCTAACATCATAAATCAACATAACAAAGGGTAATCAACATAACATCAAAACTTACTTAAAAACTATGATACAACTACTGAGCCCAGTCTCGATGCGTGTGAATCAGACAAGTTACAAATTCTCCATTCCACAATCACATAAATAGGAGTCCAGATATTGTTAGCTCCTTCAAGTCATTAGGTGATCAGAATAATGGCCTGTTTAAAAAATCTTGATCCATCTTGGGCGGATCATATGAATACAAAGGGCTGGTGGTCAGGGGGGTCACTGCTGTATTGCTATTGCAAAATGTACCTTTTGTGCTATCCTATCCTCCTGATTCTCCTTCCTGTGCATAAATTAACATAATTAAAACCAATCAACAATCAAAATATGTACTTAATGTAGACAATGTTTTCCTTTGAATGCTTCTCGAGACTGAAGTAGCTGTGGATGTCCTGTGATATGAATAAAGTAGGAATATTGCTTTTTTTATTGAACACATATTCAGTTCATTTTGAGAGATGTAGTTCTCTATTTCAAGTCAGAAAGCAATACTAATTAAGCTTAATAAATTAGTCCTCAAATGGAAAAGTTCAAAAGGAGAGCATTAAAAACATAGGCCGATCATTTTCCATCTATTTTCTCCTCTGCTTTTAAACGCTATAGTTTGAGTAAAGATGTAATATGTAAAGTTTAATCAGTAATTTTGTTTTTGAAAAAGAGAGTTGTGTATCTCGAAAGATCATAATGCAAATTTAAATTCTTCCAAATTTGAGTCCAAAATATTGCAATACTCTGAATACGGAATAGGACCTAAGCTTTTGTATAATGTACAAGTAACATGGATTTAGTAATATGCTGTTTATTCTGTTGACATTCTCACTGAATATTACATATTTATCCTGAACTAGTAAAATTATTTGTGTTCAATATTAAATTGTAAGCAATGTTATGAAGCTCTTAGTTCACTGGTAGTCAATTGTATATGTTTCCATGTATCCTACGTTCTAAAAAGAAATAAATAAAATGTCTAATACTTAATAAAGTTCCTCGTGACATAAGCTATTATTTATATCCTAAATAAGCAAACACAATCTACAAAATGTACAGTCTTGCTCTGCTCAAAACAACACTGTGTAGTAAAAGAGGGTATATAAAGGACATATAAATAATAATGCCACTACAAGAAAAGAAAAAAGACAGTAACAGAGCTGAAAGTGTTCACTGAAGAGATACGCATAGAGCAGGCCGTATCTGACTCACAGATGAGTCACATGTGTTTGAGGGTTGAGTGCTCTATTTTCTGGCAATTCTTTATCAAGTGAGATCATTTGTAGTCTAAATGATGCATGAAATCAGCATTGTTTGTGAACTTACCAGCATAGCTCAATGTCTACAAATTAGGAAATCACAATAGCAAAAGCAGATAAAGTAGCTAATAACTATAGTTTTATATAAACATAATGGTCTGAAATTAAAAGTGAGTAATTGAGCTTCATTGCTTTTAGGGAAGTCCAAGAGGTTGAATTTCAGTAACAGGAGCAGAAGCACTACATCAATATCAAGTAGGGCCAAAATAACAAAGTAGGCAGCATAAAAGACAAGTTCATGAAACAACCCAAGGTGGTGGAGATCAGAGGAGCCCTCTAACAAAGTGAAGGGTGTGATGAGGTCAGAGGAGACCCAGTATCAGAATCAAGTGTCAAAGCAAAAGCACAACTCCAATTTGGAGCACATGGCAAAACAATTGAGCACTGTTGTTCAGTTACTGATGTCTTGAATAGGCACCAGTTGCTGTTCACATGAGGTCACAGAGAGTGACAGCACCTGAGTGTGTAAATTGATGTACCTACAACAGAAGGATGTATGTGCAACATGAAAGCATGTGCAAAGGAACTACAAATCAGCACGGATGCATCCAAATACGCAGCACAGACATTGAAGATATAAGGGCCAGAGAGTGAAGAATTAATGGGTTAATGCAATTACAAATGTTATATTTGTAGCCAGTAGCTTCAGTTATTTGGCCAAATTTTCATAAGGCACATGTTTAACAATTTTATTTGTTTTTCTTTACAAATTACAAGATTGCACTCTCTATCATTTGAAGAGTAATGATTGGTTAAGTTTAAAATGTTACCTGTCACTAACAATCTATCCAGATAACATGTTAATCACATTTCACATTTTATATTTTACATTTTGGCCGATAGCTTAATTTCTTCCTTTTATCAAGCCAATGAAATGAGGATATGCATTAAAGAAGTGGATGTGGTTTTGCACTGAATTAATAATGACTATAAAACACCACATATTTTAACTGATCCACAATACCCCAAATATGTGAAGTAAATGACATACCCTGGTTCAGCATGTCTATATGGTGCAGTCTGATTCAGTAATATACATAGACCAACTATGACCATGGTTTGTGAGGCACACTTTTAGAAGCCAGCCGACTATAGGATAGGACTGTATAATAAAAGCAAATGGAGAATATAACTATCCATATCTAAAGAGCTGTTTGCATCTCTCCACAGGAGGTCTCCCATTGTTAAAAAAAGGAGTTGAGGCATTATGTTAGATGTATTTGCAAACAATAATTTGATTACGCCACCATAGACCAGGTCACAAATTATAGCTTAAATTACCACATAGCTACTTAAAATAACTATAAAATACTGCATACAAATATTAGGCATGTTTAAAATGAATGTAATCACTATAGCAAATACAAATACAATACACTTAGTAATACAGTACAGTAAAACAACCATCTCTATAGCACCAGAGCTAAAAATGGCACCACCAGTACAGTGAAACCCTAGAGGCCCAGTGCAAAAAGAATACTTCACCCATCCCCAACTTGCACATGGTGGTTTGTGACAGGATCCATGTGACAATTGTGGAAACTAAAATTGTAATACAGCAGCTTTCCTGGAATCAATTACATAAATTATAAAAAAATACAGTATTTGCAACTCTTAGGCCCTATTCAATTGAGCAATTGTTAGTTACTGGGGCCTGTAACGTAGCCCGTAAACTAATTTACTATTCAATTGGCAAATTTCTACATCCACATTTTGTCATCAGGAAACCTAAGCACAAATAAGAGGCTCACTGGGAGCCCTAGATAACATTTCCTCCTAAGTTTGTATTATTTCATAAGTGAGATGAACCAAACACATTTCTTTTCATCTCTTCATTTATCTTATACAGCTTTGCTGTTAAGTTTAATAACTTAATATTTTTGTATGGAAAAAACTTACAATACATAAAGTCGTTCTTTCAATGCACAATAGAAAAAATTGTACTGCTGTGGCCTTTTAAGGCCCCCGTAATTGGACTGTTTAAACTTCAATTTAGATGAACTTTGTACCATCATACATAATAAAAAACAAAGCGTACACACATTTTACATATTGCTGAAGATACCCTGCCTCTCTTTCTAACCCTGATACAACTTAGGCCCTTTCACCCTACTGCGTTGATCTCTTGGCTTGACCTACTACATTCATGACCCTGATCTTGCCTCCAGCCTGTTCACTTTTCCAGAAACAAACCAAAACCTCACTTTACGCTCAGCCTATGATGCTCTATATCCAAATCCAATGTGTATCAGTTTATAAATAACTAAAGCTCCTTGGATAAAGTTGTTGTATACAAATGTAATAAAATAAAATGTGATATTTTGATGTAAGTGAGCAAAGCATAGCATCAATGGAGAGACTGGAAGTAAAGCATAACATGGGATCAATGTCAATGCTAAACCATGAAAATAGAAGTGGGGCAGCAAATATGTTGTGGTATTTTTTGAGGGAAGGTTTTTGGTTATATATTGTAGTTTTTTTGTTACATGTGGTCACATAACATTTAAATGTGTTTTTGTGAATTAGGAAGTGTGATGCTTTGATGGTGGACATGCAGTGGAATTAAAGTGTTATTTTATAATGCCATTGTAAGCACATGCTATTTCAAAGAAACATACACAGTAATCAATCTCAAAGACAGCCCTTAATCGCTGACCCAAAAATAAACACCTCAGCGGGAGAAGTAAACATTTTGTCAGGCTACCTTGTTACTTATTTAGTGCTATTTTCAATATAAATAATCAGTGCTTGAGGGGGGTGAAACAAACTTTTTTTCTTGTTAATTTTTTTTATTTCAAACCAAACATTCACATAGTGAATATGAAAATTACCGTATTTTGTCATATTTGCCTCTTGTCGTTGCTAATGAGGCTACATGCCGTTTTGCAGTTTATAAAACACCCATAGCTTATTGTTCAGCTTATAAGTGCATCAACTTACATTAGCCACCTGATGGCAATGAACACCTCAACAGCAGCTTGTGGACTCGATAAACTTGTTTAATTGTCTTGCTATCCCTTTAAGTCTGCAGGCTACATCGTTAGTCAATGCAAGATGAACAGAAAAAAAAAATGAAATGAAAGGATGCAAAATAATTGTAGCTTGAAGATATTAAGGTATTTTGTGCATTTAATTGCATTTTATTATCAGTTAAATGACAATAACATATATATATATATATATATATATATATATATATATATATATATATATATATATATATTGATTAACTATACATATATTTATATGGTGGGCAAAAGAGCCATCGAAGCCCACCACCGTACAGTAGTACAGTAAGTAAATAGTACATTTGTGTACACATTTGATTGTCTGAAACAAGTTAAAAAAAACATGTGTTATTCCCAGAATTCTAAGAAATACAGTTATTACACTGCATTCTGGGAACCTTGGCAGGGACATGCAGCTGTACCCAAACATGGCTTCCCTTAAGCATAAGCCCACTGTGTCACACAGCTTTGAGCAAAGCCCACACTGATAAGAGACAGTAGCTTGTGTAGAATCCAACCCTAGCTTTGCTCAAAGCTGTGTGATACAGTGGGCATATGCTTAAGAGAAGCCTTGTTTGAAATAGTTAAGGATTGCAAGAGCGAAACCTTTGTGGGCACATTTGCATGTCCCTGCCAAGGCTCCCAGAATGCAGTGTAATAACTGTCTTTCTTGGAACTCTGTATGTGGACAAATAGATAGATAGATAGAGCTTCAATCTCATGCACAGGACCATTGTCTGGGCTGAGATGCAAACAAAGAAAACAGATGCAGTACGCCTTTATATGGTTATCAAAACTTCACTATGATAGTATTTAAAAATATCCATTAGGGAATCCCTCAAAAATTGTGTGCAAACATCTATGTATACAGAGTATGCAAATAAAGTGTATGGAGATGAAACATATTCATTTTCTTGCAGGCATACTCCTCTTACTTGTGGGATACCCCCAAAGTCTCTAGAAACATGAGTCTACTCCTAATGTTATGCCAGTATCCACAAGTAAGTAAGTAACAAAACAACGATCAATGTATTATGGGACACCAGCATATAGTGTCATAGAGAGCACTCCAAAAAATCATCCTAACAAATGGTCTATTAGGTAGTGCGCTTCTTGGTGTTATCCCACCATCTCCGCAGGCTTCGAACCAAACACTGAGGGTACACATACTCCAAATGTCTCATTAAACATTACATACTTTTAACTGAAAATATTTTAATTAGCCCACTAATGACAATAAACTATTGTAAAATGATTCAAATTCATAATTGGTTTACACTGCCATCGCCACACAATGGCTAGTACAATGCACAATAAACATCCTGCAATGATAGGTGCCATTAGTGATGAATGCCGCCTCTAACAGTATAGTGAATACAGCACCCACCAATCTACAAAAAACAATAAAGACTAAAAATCTTGTGAGACCAATCTTTTCTTTACTGATATTACAGCACTCTTTAACTTAGGCAAATGGCAATAAAGTTACACAGAAATTCTAAAAGAGAAACACAGCCTATTCAAAACACTTGTGTTCATATGTATATCATGGCATGTGGGATAAAGGATATAAGTAAACAACCCTCAAATATTCAGGGAATAATATCATCAACACAATAAAGTCTACAAAAAGCACACTTCATATACAAAAAATCACCTTTCTGAAATTAATGTAGCGTTCCTAAAATAAATGATATAAAAATGTTTGTGTATTTTATCTTTCTGTATATAAATTGTGTTTTTTTGCGTTAGGTTATTTTGTCAATATACAGGATTTGAGGTGAGGGGTGTTTTTCTTTTTCATGGGTATGTACATTGGTTATTTGTTTTACATATTGTTATTTTGTGAGAATTGTATATCCTTTCATCCCACTTGCCACAGTGCCACCAATACTTTAAATAGGTTCTGTATATCTCTAAGAGTTTTAGTTTAAGCTTGTGCTTTGCCTGTGATTATTATATCAGCTCTGTAAAGTACAGTTGTTTCCAAGTGTAAAGAAAATATATTAATAGAGAGTGCATTGCTATATTTTTATTTAGTGCTACAGAATCATATTAATGTTTATTTATAATTCCAGACATGTTATTTGCACCGTTACTCATGGCAGATAGGTGGCTGCTCTGTAGTGAACCAGGCAGCAATAAATATGCCGTTAGAAACTGGTAGTATACTGTGCTACCAACAGTTTGTAAAAGATTGGGGGGAAAAGCCAGCATAAGGATGAGGGGGAAAAATAATTATTTTCATCTAACAAAAGTCTGATCCTTAAAAAATGTAGGAAATTTTCACAAGATTGTTAATTGAGCAATACGCTACCAAGAATAGCAGCTGTGTAAGTTAAAAGCATTTGCCAGTACGTAGAGGCTGACAGGATAGGTTTCCTTTCTGTTCAGAGCAGGTAAAGAGAAGGGAAGGCAGGATTTGCAGTTTTAAGTGTTTCTGCCTGCTTTGGAGAGTGAATCAATGAGTCCTCTCTGTCCTTTTTGCCTTCGCTGCTGAGTAGGGAAAAAAACCGAGAGCTCACATCCTTAGGCTCCACATCATGAGAGAGTATTGAAGACTTTAAAATGGAAGCCGTTAGATGCTTACATAGGTGCTTATATATGCTACATAAAAGTACAGTGACCCAGTTCTACTGGGCTGAATGGTCACAACCAGGCCAGGATTGGCGTACCTGGTGCCCCGATGAACAAACTCCTTAGCCGCCCCTGGATGAGCAAGCATATGTGCATCTTTGTTCCCCTGCCACCATGTTGCTCCACCAGCACCTGTACAGAGTTACATAGTAATTGAGATTGAAAAAAGACTTTTAGTTCATCAAGTACAAACTTTTTAGATCTTCTATGATCCTTGCAATATGTGGATTTATTGTTAATTGATCCACAGGAAGAAAAACAAACAATGGATTATTGCCATTTTTCATAAGGGATCACTACTCCTCCTTCTCTAGTTATCCAGTGAAATTCTGAATCATTTTATTTCATTAATGTGGAATCTTTCTTCTTTTAACCCCAATGGAGGTCCTATTGTCAGTTGAAAACTTCTTGGCAGAAATAGATCACTTGACAAAGCCTTATATTGACCTGGATGTATTTGTATATGGTAATCATATCCCCTCTTGGGCACCTTTTTTCTAGAGAAAATATGTTTAATTTGGTTAGTGTTTCTTCGTAACTTAGTCCGTCCTTTCCCCTTGTTGCCCTTCTCTGTCATTTTCCCAGCTCTAAAATGTCCTTTTTATGAAGTGGTGCCCAAAATTGTAATCCATATTTCAAATGAGGGCGCACTAGAGGTTTATATAGTTGCAGAATTACAGTGAGGGAAAAATGTATCTGATCCCCTATTGATTTTGAACGTTTGTCAACTGACAAAGAAATGATCAGTCTACAATTTTAATGGTAGGTGTATATTAACAGTGAGAGAAAAAATAACAAAAAACAAATCCAGAAAAATGCATGTCAAAAAAGTTCTAAATTGATTTGCAGGTCAATGAGTGAAATAGGTATTTGACCCCTTCGACTTAGTACTTGGTGGCAAAACCCTTGTTTGCAACCACAGAGGTTAGACGTTTCTTGTAGTTGGCCACCAGGTTTGAACACATCTCAGGAGGGATTTTGTTCCACTCCTCTTTGCAGATGCTCTCAAAGTCATTAAGGTTCCGATGCTGATGTTTAGCACCTTGAACCTTCAGCTCCCTCCACAGATTTTCTATGGGATTAAGGTCAGGAGACTGGCTAGGCCACTCCAGGACCTTAATGTGCTTCTTTTTGAGCCACTCCTCTGTTACCTTGGCTGTGTGTTTTGGGTCCTTGTCATGCTGGAGTACCCATCTACGACCCATTTTCAATACCCTGGCTGTGGAAAGGAGGTTCTCACCCAAGATTTGATGGTACATGGCCCCGTCCATCGTCCCTTTGATGAAGTGCAGTTGTCCTGTCCCCTACACAGAAAAACACCCCAAAGCATAATGTTTCCACCTCCATGTTTGACGGTGGGGCTGGTGTTCTTGGGATCATAGGCAGCATTCCTCCTTCTCCAAACACGGCGAGTTAATGCCAAAGAGCTTGATTTTGGTCTCTTCTGACCACAACACTTTCACCCAGTTCTCCTCTGAATCATTCAGATGTTCATTGGCAAACTTCTGTACATGTGCTTTTTTGAGCTGGGGGACCTTGCCGGCTCTTCAGGATTTCAGTCCTTCACGGCGTATTGTGTTACCAATTGTTTTCTTGGTGACTATGGTCCCAGCTGCCTTGAGTTCATTAACAAGATCTTCCTGTGTAGTTTTGGGCCGTTCCTATGATCATTGAAACTCCACAAGATGAGATCTTGCATGAAGTACCAGACCGAAGAAGACTGACAGTTATTTTGTGTTTCTTCCATTTGCGAATAATCGCACCATCTGTTGTCACCTTCTCACCAAGCTGCTTGGCGATGGTCTTGTAGCCCATTCCAGCCTTGTGTAGGTCTATAATCTTGTCCCTGACATCATTGGACAGCTCTTTGGTCTTGGCCATGGTGGAGAGTTTGGAATCTGATGGATTGATAGCTTCTGGGGACAGGTGTCTTTTATACAGGTAACGAGCTGAGATTAGGAGCACTCCCTTTAAGAGAGTGCTCCTAATCTTAGCTTGTTACTTGTATAAAAGACACCTGGGAGCCAGAAATCTTGCTGATTGATAGGGGATCAAATACTTATTTCACTCATTGTCCTGCAAATCAATGTATAACTTTTTTGACATGCGTTTTTCCTGTTTTTTGTTTTGTTATTCTGTCTCTCACTGTCTCTCACTGTTAAAATACACCTACCATTAAAATAATTGATACATTTGGTTTGTTTAGAAACCTTTTGACTCTTGTTATGGAAAGTAAAATGCGTTTCAGTTATTAAAGTCACGTATATTCCCAGTGGTGAAGGAAACTTTTAATTTTAAGCCAGACTCTGTTGGTACCATCTGATAAAGCTTGGAAAGAGACAGATCTGTTTCAAGCACTGCTGGTGATCATTTCTTTGTCAGTGTACAAACGTTCAAAATCAGCAGAGGATCAAATACTTTTCGCCCTCACTGTACAGTTGCTTCCCTTGCTTCTATACCATTTTTAATGCATGCTTATATTTTACTTGCCTTTACAGATGCAGCTGGGCATTGAGAGCTGTTATGTTGTCCACAAGCAATCCTGAATCCCTTTCTATCCCTGATACCTCTAGATTTGCTGAATTAAGATTATAAATTGCATGTTTATTTTTCGTTCCCAAATACATAAACTTTACATTTATTTATGTTAAATCTCACCAGTCAATTAATTCTAATTTATGTAAATCCCTTTGGAGTGAAAGTACATAATTTTCTGATGCAATTAACTTGCAAAACTTAGTATCAGCAAAAAATAGAGACAATACCTTCCAGTCCTACTAATCGTCATTAATAAATATGTTAAAATTTAGAAAAACTAACACTGAACCCTGAGGAACCCCACTTATCACATTAGTCCAATCTGAGTATGATCCATTTACAATAGCCCTTTGCTTCCTATCTTTTTGCCAGTTCTCAATCCACAAGGATATTTTTACTGCAATTCCTGTATCCCTTAGTTCACACAATAGCTTCTCACTGAATCAAATTCCATCTAATGAGTTGGCTTCATCCAAATTCCTACCTACTTTCTCATAGAAACTAATCACATTTGTTTGACATGACCTAACCCTCATAAATCTATGTAGGTCTAACATATCACTTTTAATAGTCTGAATAATTTCCATTTTCTTGTGGAAGTTGCTGGGCCTTTTACTAGGAAGACTATTTATATATATATATATATATATATATATATATATATATATATATATATATATATAATATATAACTATTTCCTGTACTTGTGAGATAGGAGCATTTAAGCTCCACCAACATGTTAGTACTAACTATAGGTTAAGCCTATAACCCTCTCCCCTACTGCTTGCTGATACCAACTGACTTGCTGGTTCATTCTTCAATGTGACACACAGCTACGTCCACAGCCACACATTAATTATTAATTACTCATTTCCTCCACTCCTTTTGTATCACTTGTCTAACCATCTCCTTTAGAATGTAAGGAGCAGAGACCTCTCCTTTTGTATTAATATGTGTTATTTTATTGTTAGTTGTCACATGCTCTCTGTATTTAATGCATTTTTCTATATGCATAGAGTGAAGAGTAAAATCTTTGTGCTTTTTTAATAAATAGATAAAAAAAAAATAATAATCACTGGATTTCCCCCTTTTTTAAATAAGGAAGGTTTGGAGAGTTGCAAGAAAACAATTGTAAGTTACAGTAGGCCGTAATGGAGGCCGTAAGTTGTTTTGCTGTTCAATTTGGGATTTTTTGGGAGCCGCAAATGATCTACGGGTTACGGCCTTGAAAGCTCTGCGGTTGTTACAATTGTAACTTACACCCCATCTAAGCCTTTGATCTTTCCGTCCCCAAGAGTTACGATCGCTAAAATCGCAAAATGCTATTCAATTGCTACAATTCCTCATGCCTTCAAATGTTTTCAGACCTGTAAACAGCAAATGTAGAAGAAAATCCTATGGGTACCAAATGGGACCCACAAAGGTGTTGAAGATTTGTCTGTAGCACTGTAAATGCAAATAAAAAATCAATACTGCACTGTAAATGACGGGGAAAGTAATGTCAAACAGAATTAATTGCACAACAGTCTCAAGCTCACAAATCGCCAATCAAAAATAATTTATTTTGTTTCGATCCAGGGTTATATGAATCTCGGATATCAATGAATTAATACATATCAGGCCACCACATGGACTAGAACTGTATGAGCATTCCTTTTTTCTTATTTTGTATTTTGCGGTTTTGCCAGTCCGATCGGACCTCTAAATGCTAATTGATTGACATGTAACCTCTATCTTATACTGCCGCAATGATGGCAGTCCCATTTTCTATTGGCTGTTTCTAAATGGGTAGTTACGGCCCTGCTTAATTGATCTTGTTCCCTCCCTGAACTGCTACGTATGAGTGCATGGTTTACGGTTTCGGGATTCGGCCCATAACACCAGCCCATTTGCCTGTACATGCTTAGAAGCAGCCAGGTTGTATCAGTTCTGTTTTTGTTTTCATGTATGTGCAATAGAGTATGATTGCCTATAGCAAGCTATTTTAAAAGGTGTCCTAATTTTTTATGTTTTTCAAGTGTTTATTTTGAAACTAACACCTAAATTATCTGCAAGAAAAAAAATGTTAAATTTAGTTTGCAGCAGCCATGGAAAACAACACACAAAATATCTCCAAATATCTAGGGAATTAAAAGCTGTTTTGAAAAAGTGTGAAAATGGAGAAGAGAAAAATAATACAACAAGCCTTTGTTTTAATTCTGGCGCATCTTGATGTCTAAATCATTGAAGTTTGTTCGTGTGTTATGAAAAGCTGCAGATTCATCTTTTGTAGTTGTCTCATGAGACACTGACCCAAATTCACCAGCAGTGCTTGAAACAGATCTGTCTCTTTCCAAGCTTTATCAGATGGTACCAACAGAGTCTGGCTTAAAATTAAAAGTTTCCTTCACCACTGGGAATATATGTGACTTTAATAACTGAAACACATTTTACTTTCCATCACAAGGGTCAAAAGGTTTCTAAACAAACCAAATGTATCAATTATTTAGAACTGATTTCTTCTGAAGTGGAATTTATAAGATATTATTTGGAGGATAAATTCAATGTTCTGCTGCTAGCAGCAGCATTATATTCATAACAAATTTCTACTAAACTGAATTTGCTGGGGCAACTTAATTTTCACCATCGTGTTTGCACTGTAGAAATATCAACTGAAGTGTTATATAGTCTCACTCAGGCTTTGCAGAGAAGAAATTCTATAAAATTATGCTTACTCAGAACCATCCTGGAATTGCCGTTTATTGCTTAAGAAATTAACTTGTTTTACTGTATATTAGGAAGAAAGAAATACCTTACCTTCTTTACAAAAACTAGGTTTTCAATATAGAGGTGAAAAGAGAAAGATTACTGTCACTGTCAATACTGAAATAATCTATGCAACAATTAGCCAGTACAGGAAAAACTGGAAATGTTACCACTAGGGTTTTGCTTGCCTTCCCCAGGATCTATTTAAATTTAAGGACAATGAGATCAAAAATGATTTGGACTTAATGGGCTTGATATTTTCATCCATATGATACTGAGCTGCTAAATTTGTTGCCCCTCATGGAAACACAAAGCCACAAACAATTTGCCTGGCGTCTTTAATTTATTAATGTGCAGGGAAGAATTGCTAAACATGTATGAATAATTAATTTATTGAATACAAAAGATATCCAGTCACCAAGAGACAAATTCTTGACTTTTAATGGTTTGTGCCATGTTCAAATGGAACCTTGTTCAGTGCAAAATCTAATTTCCACCGATTATTGGTGAATACCCAACTATGCCCTCCATTCCATTACTCCCATAGGTAAAAATCTGAGGGAAATTCATTTGTATCTTATGGAGACAGAAAATCTTCCTCTGAGAAGCCTGAATGCTTCAAATCCAATACTATGAACAAGCTAAATCCTTAATTGCGTTGGATTTGAGCCTTGATTTCTCAAATCTGACACAAAGAAGGAGTTAATATCGCTACATCTACGAGACAGGGGGTCACCATGGCACCTAATATATACCCCAATTCCACAGGGGTCCTCAACAGAACCATGGTGCACCTAATATTAATGCTGATACCAAGGGCCTAAGTATGTGTGGAGGGGGGATATATATATATACAGCACCTCCCACTCACCTCCTGCCTCAGCTTGTCTGGATCATTCTGATAGCTGGGTTCAAGAGGTCACTTGAGATTATTGTGCGTGATGTCATAAGATTATCTTGCGTGATCTTGCAAGAGGCACTATCAGTAAGCCGGCAGTTACAGGAGAGGGAGGTATGGGGACGGGAGTGCGAGAGGTACGAGGGAGGGAGTGGACTTTATATAATCTGGGGGGAATAGTCCCCCTTTTCCCCCCAGTTCCTATGCCCCTGACCGATACCATGCATAACTATCAATAACCATGGAGTCCACATGCACTGGGTTGGCACCTAACATTAACCTTATACCATGGGGGTTCTCAATGGACTCCCATGATTTAATGAACCCCAATATATCTAAAATTAACCCCTGTGAGGACCCCATGGCACACGGTTTAACCTTAGGTGCCATGGGGATTCTTAAGTTCCTTCATGGCACAGGGCTTAACAGTAGGTGTCATGGGGTTACATGCCATCTATAATTAAATTCCACCATGTAGGTCCTTAACTGACCCTGTGGCATCTAACAATTAACCGCTGCAAAGTGAGTCGTTTAAGGCATCTAAAAATTAAATCCTACCGGAAGCGTCCACTTAAGCTCCTCCTATGAGGAGCTCTTTTAGCAGTAGTATTTTTTTTTTAGAGTGGCCGGTTTAGGCTTAGATCCATTTTAACAGGCCAGCAGATGAGGATCATGGACTTCAAGCAATATTGAAGAGGACAAGATTATTCAATCAACATGGATAGTCTGCTTACCTAGGGCAAAAGAAGGAACAGGTTCTTGTGGATCATCGCCGGAAGGCCTTGCATCATGGGTAAGTACACTTTTCTCTGCTTACACATTCAATTTTTTTTTATTTTAAGTAATTTATCATTTTGTTTTTGATAATGATATATTTTTTATATTTCTTACTTAAAGGGACTGTGGGGATCTTTATCTACACCCATTAAGGGTTAGCTTACATGGGGGGGGGGGGAGGGTAATGATGCCTGTGGTTGTAGGTAGGGTACCATGGAGGTCCTTGTGAACCACTTTGGCACAGGGGTTAATGTTAGGTGCAATGGGGGTCCATATGGACCAACATGCTTAGGGGTTAATGTTGCCATGGGGTCAGTTGAGGATCTCCATAGCAGAGGATAATTGTTAGATACCACAGTGATCAGTTAAGGACTTCAGCGGCATAGTGTTAATTATTAGATGCCACAGGAGTCAGTTAAAGACCTCTGTGAAGGGGGTTAATTATAGTTGCTGCGTAAGCGGGGTAAACGTTAGGTGCCATGGAGGTCTACTGGGTCCCACATGGTTATAGTTAAATAATATGAAATGTTATTGTTACAAATGAGCAACCTTAAGTATCTTTAACAGTCTAAAAACATATTATTATCAAGTGCAGTTCTGCATAAGAGCATATTATAAATATGATGCTTTAGTGGTACTTTTAATGTACAGGTAAAAGTGAGATATACTTTGAGCAGCAATCAACTGAACTTTAATCTATAACTAGTGTTTGGGTAGGTACTTTTATGGGTGGTTTCTGTCTAACAGTGTGTGGACATTGTTTTAAAAGTTTCTGTTACATTGTGCATTTGTCTATAGTTATTGATGCAGGAAGTTCAATAACTATAGTATGGTTCTATTTTTATTGTGTTATTATTTAATTATTTAATTATTTGCTAATTTTCATTGAAAATATAAGGTTTATCAGATCAAAAAAAGGTTGTATGATTTTACAGAAATTTACAAAATTCTAACATTTCTTCCTCAATTTGTCTTCAACTATGAAAAGTATTTACCGGTAGTTACTCTTCTATTATACATCATTAGCTGCTGCCAGCTCATTTTTTCATGTAAAGAACTATACATCACCCATTCTATTAAAGCTTCAAAAAAGATTTCTGAAAAACTCATATTTCTTTCCTTAAGGAAATCACTATAGCAGTGATCCATAAAGACTGGAAATTAACACATGTTTTGTTGCCATGATTACAAGCCTACACATGACATGAGATGGCTGACATGGTTGAACCTAGTTCAACTAGAATCTGGCATAAAGTTTCTTTGGAGAAATGTGTGGGCACAGAAGGGAGACAGATGTGCAATGAGTTAGAAAAGGTGCCACATCAGACTACATATCTTAAAAGATTCAACATACTGAAGGAGAAAGGCATATACGTAAACTAAGAAAAATTCTTCTGAAAGTCTTCATGCTTCTGAAAGTCTTCATGCCCATTATATACTGCCCATTTCAAAATGAGAACTTAGTGAATCTTAACATTTTCTGGCTTGACTGAAGTTTTTCCATGACATACTGTATCAAGACTTTTTTTTTTTTCTTTTTTTTTTATAATATACCTTTCAGATAATATAATAAAACATAGCCTTCAGAAATGTAAAAATACAGAAACAATCTTCAACTGAACAAATATAACAGGAGGACTTTTGATCCAGGAATTTATCCCATGGTCAGTATTTCGAAACAGGATGGTATTTCCGCCCCAATATTTCAGTGGTGTTTTTTGTTTATCTCTCTCTCGATTAATTAACAAATCACATAATACCAGAATCAGAGGAGATCTCAAAATAGTATTTTTTTTCAACCTAAATTACTATGTTACTAGGCATGAAGAGGTTGTCAAAAATACATTTTTGCGCAAACAAACTAAATAGCTGTACATTTGATACATTTAAATTTGCAAAATAAACAGTGAAAAATAAGTGTGAGCCTCACAATTTACTGGTATAAATATAGCAATTTACAAAATGGAACTGAAAACAGGTTTGAACCTTGCTAAATAGGTTTCTATGGCCTCCAAAAATGAACCATGAACTCGCAAATCAACAACGGGTTATCATATCACACACCTAAATCTAACCTCCTAAATCTTTTGCAATTTGAGTGCTCCAAATGACCTTAAGATCCTAAGCCCCAAGTGTCTGTCCCCAAACTATTTTCAAAATCTTTATCATATGCCTCCCGTAACAATATCTTATCTCAATGAGGTTTACTTGGAAGTGTTTCCTAGTGCCCCAAATGTAAAAAAACGCTATGGGTAGTTTCAACCCCTGTAAAGGCACAAACATATTTCAAAACATGGCTGGAGATCCCTGCGAATCCTCCTCAATATCTACCATGAGCCAGAGGATCCCTTAGATCTCCACTTAACAAAAACCCTGCTATGCCCTATGAGTTAGAGGGTATCCTCTGGGATTCCCCATTCATACCGACTAGCCCCTAAAAGCCAAGGGATTTCACAACTAAAGTATAACTGTGTGGGTCCTTATGGACGACAAGGCAACAAATATTAACCTGCTACCATGAGTCTCCC
This sequence comes from Discoglossus pictus, assembly GCA_027410445.1. Taxonomy (NCBI): domain Eukaryota; kingdom Metazoa; phylum Chordata; class Amphibia; order Anura; family Alytidae; genus Discoglossus; species Discoglossus pictus. Next base: position 293,850,097 of record CM050164.1, on the reverse strand, counting down.
TATGAACTCCCCTGCTAATCTAAAGTATAACCACGGGGGCCCTATGGAACCTAATATTATCCAATATACTACAGGGGTCATTGTTGACACCTGTGACTCCTAACATTAACCCTATAACATGGGGTTCTCCATGGACCTCCAGATCAAAAAAAGGTTGTATGATTTTACAGAAATTTACAAAATTCTAACATTTCTTCCTCAATTTGTCTTCAACTATGAAAAGTATTTACCGGTAGTTACTCTTCTATTATACATCATTAGCTGCTGCCAGCTCATTTTTTCATGTAAAACCGTAGAGCTCCTCATTAACCCCCATGACATCTAAAGTTAACCCATATAACATGGGTCTCTCAACAGAACCGCATGGCATAGTAAGCTATAACCATGGGGTCCTCATGGACCTTCAGGCAACTAAAGTTAACCCCTAAACCATGTGGATACCATGGCAAATAAAAGCAATCTCTAATAACATGATGGTGCTCAAGTACACGCATTGCACCCTTCTTACCACCTCATGGACCCTAACCCCACTATGGGGCTCCAATAAGGAATTTAGTAGTCCCTAAAACTAATTACAGAAAGAAAAAAAAAACAACAGAAAATAAAAGCAATATTAAACCTGTAAGGGGCCGAACAATACATTAACTAACCTTTAAAGCCCTCCAGTGACGATCATGGAAGCCTTATCACTGTATAAGTGGGCACTTCCGTGTTGATTTCAAAATCTGTCCTCTTCAGGTTTTTCTTGAAGTCATTGGTCCTCATTTTGGGCCCATGGAAATGGGCCTTTGCCTAACAAACAAATCAATCTATAAAAAAAACGAATATAGCTCCTCCTCCAAGGATCTCCCATGCAACCAATCATAATTCATACATTTCAATGTTCACCCTTAAAACTGCATGTTTCTGCAGCGTGTAGATGGATAGACACTTCTGTAATATCCTCATGTGTCGTATTCTGGGTCAGTATTTCCTGAGGTTTTCAGGCCAGATACCCAAACTATCCCACAGGGTTAAAGCTAGAAAACCGGATAACTCAACCTTGGGATTACTGTAATTATATGTCTGAGAAATGGAGTGAACAGTGATAACAAAATGGCAAGGCAATGATGGCTAAAAGATATAACCAAGGGAATGAATGGCTACAAATATCAGCAGGAGTGTAGAGAAAAGGGAGATGGAGAGAGGAGAGATTATTTTGGTAAAATGTAATATTGAGGACAAAAGTAAGTGTGAGGATAAATAGGAAAAGTGGTGAGACATGAAATAGGGAAGTTAGGTGGTAAATACAAGTGGAGCTACAAAATGTAAGTATTGTTTTGCATTTCTGATTCATTAAGAAACAAATTTGTTATAGTATGTTTTCTGACCAATTGCAATTATTAGATAACTAATAAACTCTATACAAATTATATTTTAGTGTAATTAAGGCTTAATCCATGTGAGGTTTTGCTTGTATTACATGTATTTGAAGGAAGCACATGCACATGCACAGTTTCAGACACCAAGGGATCCATGTAGTTAAATGTGTGGGAATGACTAAATTGGGGTAAGAACTTCATTTTTAGAATATTACTATTTGATGACATTGTAATTCAGGTTTTTGGCCCTGGTCTGATTTTCTTTGTATTTATTGAAAATGACTAATATTCATTCTTTTAGATTATTCCTCTACTGCTTTTTTAATAATGTCACAATGCTTAGATAAAATCTGACAAATTTCTGTACACTGTCAGCATGTTTAACTTAATTGCAATATGTTGGTGATATATCTAGACTTAATCAGTGTAGACTATTAATACTGGTATGGTTCATGAAAGGTAAGGCTGTCAGAGCTAAAACAATTTGCAGCAAATTAGGTTGCACTATTTAGTTACAGTTCTATAAAAAGAGTACCAAACAATGAAACTGGAGGTATCACATATTATATTTGTCCTGCTACGAGTCGTCGTCACGCTGTTTGCGTGGTCCGTACGAATAGCGGGCTTAGCGATGAGCGCCGCAGGCGCTCAGCGCCCGACGAGCCTCGCGAAGCGAGGCGAGCCGTTAACCCGTAGAACTTTAGCGGGCTTAGCGATGAGCGCCGCAGGCGCTCATCGCCCGGCGAGCCTCGCGAAGCGAGGCGAGCCGTTAACCCGTAGAACTTTAGCGGGCTTAGCGATGAGCGCCGCAGGCGCTCATCGCCCAGCGAGCCTCGCGAAGCGAGGCGAGCCTGTGAGCGTAAGGGCCGTTGCTCACGCTTGCGGGCTCGCATAGCGAGCCCGCGGCCCTCGCGTAGCGAGGGCCTGCGGGCAAGGGCCTCAGTTGCTGGGATGGATCCCAGCAACTGAAGCCGTTGCTCACACTTGCGGGCTTGCATAGCGAGCCCGCGGCCCTTAGTTGCTGGGAGATGTCATCTACACCCGGGGACCCGCGCCAGACCCACAACCCACCACACAGGAGTCCACCAGCCACCCGGACAGGCCTCCGACACCCACGGAGGAGGCTGGGAACCCCGCCCCCAGGGACAGGGCCGAGACCGACATCCAGGGCCCCCAGGACATGGTGAGCCCGTGGCCCTCGCGTAGCGAGGGCTGCGGGCAAGGGCCTCAGTTGATGGGATGAAGCGCCATCCCAGCAACTGAGGCCCTTGCCCTCAGCCCTCGCTGCCCTTGCCCGCAGCCCTTGGCCTCAGTTGCTGGGAGATGTCATCTACACCCGGGGACCCGCGCCAGACCCACAACCCACCACACAGGAGACCACCAGCCACCCGGACAGGCCTCCGACACCCACGGAGGAGGCTGGGAACCCCGCCCCCAGGGACAGGGCCGAGACCGACATCCAGGGCCCCCAGGACATGGTGAGCCCGTGGCCCTCGCGTAGCGAGGGCTGCGGGCAAGGGCCTCAGTTGCTGGGATGAAGCGCCATCCCAGCAACTGAGGCCCTTGCCCTCAGCCCTCGCTGCCCTTGCCCGCAGCCCTTGGCCTCAGTTGCTGGGAGATGTCATCTACACCCGGGGACCCGCGCCAGGCCCACAACCCACCACACAGGAGTCCACCAGCCACCCGGACAGGCCTCCGACACCCACGGAGAAGGGTGGTACCCCGCCCCCAGGGACAGGGCCGAGACCGACATCCAGGGCCCCCAGGACACGGTGAGGGTCATGAGGAACACAGCAGAGGGAGAGGGGGGAAAGGGTGGAAAGAGAGGGAGGGAGAGGGGGAAGGAGACACAGGGGGTTAGAGAGGGGGGAAGACACACAGGGGGTTACAGAGGGGGGAAAGAGACACAGGAGAGGGAGTAGATGGGGAAAAGACATAGGAGAGAGGGGAAAGACAGGGGAGGGAGAGGGGGTGGAAGAGACACAGGGGAGAAAGAGGGGGAGGAAAGAGAAACAGGGGAGGGAGGGGAAAATACATAGCGGAGGGAGAGGGAAAAAAGAGACACAGGGGAGGGAGGAAAGAGACACAGGGGAGGAAGAGGGTGGGGAAAGAGACACCTGGGAGGGAAAGTAGGGGGAAATGACACACAAGGGAGGGAGAGGAGGGGGAAATGAGACACAAGGGAGGGAGGCGATGGCAGAAATGAGACACAAAGGAGGGAGAGGAGGGGGGGAAGGAAACACAAGGGAGGGAGGGGAGGGGGAAAAGGAGACATAAGGGAGAGGAGAGGGAAAAGGAGATACAAGGGAGGGAAAGGAGGGGGAAAGGAGACACAGCAGCACCCCACCACTAATGCTCCAGCAACATCAAAACAGATTGTCAGCTCTTTAACACAATGCTTCAAAATAGGTAAAGTATATTCATTTATTAATGTATTATATATTTAATTATAACACACCAAACAGCATTAGCTACCTTACAATTTCATTGCCGTCATTTTTTGACGGGCAAGTCGCTAGTCCTTATATAAAATTACAATAAGCCTGGAGGAGTATCCAGATCTCATTTCTTCCATTACACAATACAGCGAAAATAGTATCTTTAGGGGGCATAGTGTGGGTAATTATATTATTTATTTCTATAATTCCATACATATTACAATATGTTAGCTAAATATATGTTTTATATTTGCAACATGGCAATTTTTAAAATAAATAATACAGGAGCTTAGAAACTTTTCTGTTTGTAGAGAGTGTCATAGAGGAGGTTAAAACAAAAGGTGAAGGGATCACTGATGATTAGGTGGAGCAAATGAAGTAGGCTGTAACAGATTCAGATTAGTGTGATATAACGGTTATCACCACACTTCTGGATTTCTAGCTCCTTTTGGAACCCCTGCATTCATCCAAGGAATAATCATGCCCTTACAAAATGCGCCTTAAGCATTTGAGTGCAAGGGTATAGGAACTCAACAGAACTAGCAAGTTGATATGATTCCCTAGAATTGTGCATAGTCAACATTATAAGGTATATGTTAACAACACACTGTCCTAAAGATGTGAGTTTTTTGGGGGTACTAATTTTTGAAGAATCCTGTAGTATCATGCTTCTCCTATGTATTTTGGCGACATTTGCCTACCAATTTTTCTCTTACATTTCCACTCACACACCATCTTTGTGTCCCTACTTATTAGCACCTCATTCCTCATTTGGGGTGGTAACACCTCACATCAGCCTCTCTGCATTGTGCATATCTTATGTTATAATCATATCATGTGATGTAATAGAGGTGTCTAGCAATATATACAGCTAAAGAGTTCCTTAAATGACCCCTTGCCATAACTTCCCCTCTGTTTTTAATTGCCCTGCTTCATCCTTTACTGCTCTAATCTGTCCTTCCTATTCTATGACTTCTTCTCTTATAGATCATATTCTTCATCCTATTTTGTTTTTTTCTCTGCTGAAAACCGTCTTTCCTTGTTTACACTAGTATTTGCTACTCTTAACTAATTCCTGTGTTTTAATCTTCTGTAATATACTCTACTCTATTATTCACTGTACTACTATGCCTCAGAGGTAGGTGTGCACTGCATCTAACTGCTTTGGATCTAACTAGATAATAGATATGTGTGCACTGATACAAGGACATTTCAGGGCGGGAGAGGTATTCAGATTAGTTGTGACTGATATCAACCACTCACACAAGCATGCATGTGAAACACATAAGGCTAACTTCAGTGACGGATCAACCTTTTTGGAGCCCATGGGCAGTGAAGTGGAGGTGCCCCTGCGAGTGTGTGCTCAAGGTATGTATGCAATAATTTTTGCCCTTTCTGTGCATGTATACCGCTCTTTCTATTGACTTTAATGGCAAATCACAAGCATTTCCCCATAACAACCATTTTTACAGCATAACTACTAATACTAGGAGCTATTACTTGTTTATTAAATGTATTTCATGGTGGTCCATAATATTTATATTTTCAACGGGAGGGCAGTGAGCAAATATCATGATCACTTGTATTGCAAATAAAAACTGAGTAATTAGGAGAGTTAAAGGGGCACTGCACAATGAAAAAAATGTTCATAACTAAAAAGCATAAGTAATCAGGCCATACAGCTAGTTTTTAATTAGAAAATAATAACATTTGTTGCCTCTGCTGGGCCCTGGGGAAATCAAAAATGCTTAGGTGGAAGTTCTGTATGAGAGAGGGGTGTTTACTTTTCTGGAGAGATATGGTTGCATTCAGGGACCAGTGCCGGATTAACATTTTAGGTGCTAAGGTCGTCCCTACGCACATGTGCATCTCTCTTTGTGTGCGTGCACCACTGTTATGACACTTCCCCAATGTGCACGCACATACCGCTGTCAACCATGTTACACATACACAAAACAAACTATTGTAAACAAAAATACAATTTGCTACTGCTGCTGCGTTTTTTGAATATAAGAAATATATAAAACATTGTGAATGACTGACTATGTATTTCAATAGTCTCACCCTAACACCTAACCCCACCAACCCTCACCCTAACACCCCTCACCCTAACACCTAACCCTAACAACCCTCACCATAACACACGTATGCCTAACACCCCTTACCCTAACACTTCTCACCCTAACACCGCTCACCCTAACACCCCTCACCCTAACACCTAACCGTAACAACCCTCACCCTAAAACATCTAAACCTAACACCCCTCACCCTAAACCTAACCCTAACAACCCTCACCCTTATACCCCCCACCCTAACACCTAACCCTAACACCCCTCACCCTAACATCCCTCACCATAACACCCAACCCTAACAACCCTCACCCTGAGACATGGCAAGTCCAAATTAGTTTGCATCTTATTGTGCAAACATAGTAACTATGTACTGTAACAGGTTACAACACCATTGATAATATTTACACCCCAGCAAAGACCTACAATTAATAAGCAGTGGACAAGGCTGATTCCCTCACTGCATTGAATGATAAGCAATACTTCAAAGTATGTGATTTATATACATTTAACCAACAAAAAACAAACACACAGAAACACAGACATCCTCACAGAGACTGCAATCTACTACTCTGCCTCAGAGGTAGTTGTGCACTGCATCTACCTGCATTGGATTTAAGTAGATAATAGATATAAGTGTGCACGGATACAAGGACATGTCAGGGCAGGAGAGGTATTCCGATTAGTTAGCCTAGGGCCTATAAGAACACTGCTGTGACTGTTATCAACCACACACACAAGCATGCATGAGAAACACATAAAGCTATACTTAGTGCTGGATTAACCTTTTTGGAGCCCATGGGCAGTGAAGTGGAGGAGCCCATGCTCAAGGTATGTATGCATCCATTTTTGCCCTCTCATGTGCTAGTTTTACTTCAGGATCCATCAGGGAGAACATGAGGGGAGAGTGATCTTTGATTCTTAATTTTCAGCTGCTTCTTTTCCAAAATGGCTGTGTTCTCTAAACAGACTATAGATGTGCAGTACAGCAGTATGAAGGAGGCTCAGAAATTTTATATCATCATCTTTACCTTACCTCACTGATTTGATTCTCTGGGTCAGGCTGCAGAATGGTTATTCTTCAGAGGCCGGTGCGGCGCTGCAGGAGGAGGCAGAAGGGCTGAGGGAGGAGCCAGCTGCATCCACTGAAAGCATAGAGTGTCTGCTATGATGTGAATTCTACTCCCACTTCATGCTCACTTTTAAGGAAAGGAAGGTTGTCAGCAACATTTGCACATTTCTCTAGTAGCGGAGCAACCGCCCACTGGGGTTGGGGGTGGTTACAGGGATTATTACAGTCAGTGCAGAGTCCCCACACAATAGGTTGTTCGGCAGCAGAGGGAAGCAATGTTTTCATACAGTTGTGCTGTTTTCTTAGAATTGTGCTGTGAGCAGGCAAAACACATTTCTTTTATTTCTTATGGGATTCATATTCAACTGTAGGTTATGACAGAAAGGGCACAATCATGAAACAAAACATGGTAACAAAGAAAAAATTATATGACCCTGTTCAAAAAGTGTTTAATACTTTGTATTAACCCCTTTAGCATCAATGACAGTGTGCAGTCTTTTGTAATAGATGTCTATGAGGCCCCTAATCCTTTCAGGTGGTATAGCTGCCCATTCGTCTTGGCAAAATGCCTCCAGGTCATGCAAAGTCTTTGGTCGTTTTGCATGAACCGCACGTTTGAGATCTTCCCAGAGTGGCTCGATGATATTAAGAACAGGAGACTGTGATGGCCACTGCACAACCTTCACCTTTTTCTGCTGCAACCACTGGAGGGTCAACTTGGCCTTGTGCTTAGGGTCATTGTCATGCATGAAAGTCCAAGAGCGTCCCATGTGCAGCCTTCTTGTAGTAGAATGCCAATTGTCTGCCAGTATTTTCTGATAACATGCTGCATTCATCTTGCCATCAATTTTCACAAGATTCCCCATGCCTTTAGAGCTCACCCCCCACCCCAAAAAAAACACATCAGTGAGCCACCACCATGCTTGATGGTATTCTTTTCACTACAGGCTTTGTTGACCCCTCTCCAAACATAGCGCTTATGATTGTTACCATAAAGCTCTATTTTGGTCCCGTCACTTCAAATTTCAGTGTGCCAGAAGCTGTGAGGGGTGTCATGGTGTTGTCGGGCATATTGTAACCAGGCTTTTTTTGTGGCATTGGTGCAATAAAGGATTCTTTCTGGCAACTCGACGATGCAGCTCAATTTTGTTCAAGTATTGTCGTATTGTGCTCCTTGAAACAACCACACCATCTTTTTTCCAGAGCAGCCTGTATTTCTCCTTAGCTTACCTAGGGTTTTTTCTTGTAGTTCAAACAATTCTTCTGGCAGTTTGTGGCTGAAATCTTTCTTGGTCTACCTGACCTTGGCTTGGTATCAAGAGATCCCTGAATTTTCCACTTCTTAATAAATGATTGAACAGTACTGACTGGCATTTTCAAGGCTTTGGATATCTTTTTATATCCTTTTCCATCTTTATAACGTTCCATTACATTGTTACGCAGATCTTTTGACAGTTATTTTCTGCTCCCCATAACTCAGTATCTAGCCTGCTCAGTGCATCCACATGAGAGCTGTCAAACTCATTTACTATTTATACACAGACACTAATTGCAATTGAACAAGCCACAGGTGTGGGAAATTAAACTCTAATTGCATTTTTAACACGTCTGTGTCACCTTGTGTGTATATAACAAGGCCAAACATGCAAGGGTATGTAAACTTTTGATCAGGGCCATTTGAGTGATTTCTGTTATCATTTTGATTTAAAAAGGAGCCAAACAATAATAAACAATAATACATAATGATAATAAATGGCTTCATATGATCACTATGCTTCAATAAAATACTTCATTTTCTTTGCATGATCAGTCATATTTTCAAAATACATGCAAACATTTCACAATTCCTGCCAGGGTACGCAAACTTTTGAGCACAACTATATACAAATCTCCCTCTTTTATCTGAAAGTGAGGTGCCCTCTTAAGAGGTGCGCCTGTAGGCTGGTTCCTACCTAGCCATCTTGGGAGCTCCTAACCCTGGCTACCCTGAGGATTAATAAACCAAACTTTTAAGTAGATAGAATACACAGACTAGTTAGGCCTTTGGGTTAAAACTGTTATGTTTCTACACTTCTTTGTCATAACATCTAATTTGTTGGATATCCCATTGGTTTGCGACTGACATGCATTGATCATGTGGGGTCTTGAGTTGTATTGTTATATATTTTGGTGGTTTTCATTTTATGGTAGATGCTCTATTACTAAATATCGCTCCCAGATTACAATATTAGCAACAATTCCAAGTTTTGATATTGTCCACTTAATCAGAGAGCATCCAAGAAATATTAACAGTTTGACTCTCACTAAATATGAAATTATCATTTAAGCAAAAATGTGTTTGCAAATATTGTTTTAGAGACATACAAATCTGTTTATTTTTTTAAACTTTTGTGACTTTTTAAAAATATGAATATTGCCAAAATATTGGTATAACATTTGCAGCCCATAAATATAGTTGATATGTAAATATTTTAAAATCTTAAAATTCAAAGATGTTTCCAGCAATACTGTAACAAATGTTTCTGTCAAAGGTCCTCTTTAAATAAAATATTCACAGTTGATTAAGTTTTTCAGCCAGAAATAAAAAAACAAAATATATCCAATTTAAGATTTTACAAGAATATTTTATTTCTTATGGTTACATTTTATTATGAATAAAATTACGCAATAATCTGTGCCAGACACTATTACGTAGATATTGATTTGATACAATGTTAATCAACTTGTGTGTTTATGCAACCTGAGTTTAACTGTTTTTTTGGTACAAATATAAATATTATTCCAGTATTTACCATTTATCTATAAAATAGCTTTTGCTTCAGCATGCATTGGAGTTGCAGCTGAACGTGTAAAACCTGCAAGACTTGCGGCTATTAAATTGGCCAGTTAAATTAAGCCGCCAACGACTTACGACTTAAAGGTGAAAAAAGGCTATGAGACATCGAAATTTGAACTGCCCACCCACAAATACTTTGTTCTCTCAAGCCCGCTATTAAATTGCAATGAATTTCCAAAGACGCCATGGCATTCAAGCCCATAACCCGCAAATGGAGGCAAAAACATTACGGGCTCCAAATACAACGCACAAAGGGTTTACAGACAACTTTTAAACACTGTAAAAGACAATATAAACACACCAGTGGACATTAAAATATGGAGAAAGCATGGAAAGCCATTAGAATTACTTGCGCAATAAACCCCAGATAAAAAATGGGCATTGAATTTTTTTTTTTTTATGATATTTTGGAATGGTCATGCACATGCCAATATGAAAAGCCATGCTGCAACATGCATTAGGCAATTAAAGTCACACTACCTGATTAAGTATTCCTTTAAAATTATGTAATGTTATCGTTTGTTGGAATGCTCATGCATATGCCAATATGAAAATCCATGCTGCAAGATGCAGAAAGCAATTAAAGACACACTACCTGATTAAATAGCAACACAAAAAACATGAAAACTCATGCCATATTAACCGTTTATCACTCACAGAGGCTCTAATGAGGACCCTGAAATATAAATATAATTGCATATACATCTAGTGGCCATATTTCACCACCACATCACATATATCAAGTACCCGGGGAACATTTTAATATTTGTTGTTCAGTCCTTCAGTCGTGTCCAACTCTCTGTGACCCTATGGACTACAGCACATTTAGCTAGGTCGCTGCCTGTGATGTTCCACAAGGTTTGCATGCCAAAGATACTGGAGTGGGTTGCCAGTTCCTTCTCTAATGAGCTGGGATTTGTCTGTCCTCTCTGCTATCACCTGCCCACCTACACTGGCCCTACATGGTATAGCTCACAGCTTCATTCAGGTACACAAGCCCCATGACCACCACCACTTAGCAATCCACACTAATGTAAATTGTTGAATAGCAGAACATAGTGGGAGGTCACAAAATGGGAATGGCTATAAATCTTGGCACGTGGCCACCTGCAATGGCGTGGGACTTTTCAGGATGGGCATAGCGGAGATTACCCCTGATGGAGATGAGTTGGCTGTTGATGCAAGTGCCTCTACACAGCCTCCATGGGTTTTTGCAGCCTCTCCTAATGGGTTAGAGTAGATTAGTGTGGTGCATGTTCCCCATGGTCCCCTTCAGAATTGCTAAGTGGTGGTGGTGAAGGGGCTTGTGTATTGAAATTAAGCTGTGAGCTATACCAGCTGTGGGCAGGTCATAGCAGAGAGGTCAGACAAATTACAGTCCACTAGAGAAGGAACTGGCAACCCACTCCAGTATCGCCTGTCATATTCCTTTTAGTCTCTCAGGGTAATGTTCATACTCCACAGTATCACTAATTGGACTTGGCATGTGTATTAACCCTTTATTATTATTATATATGAAATATAGTATTATATGATATATAATGCTATTATGACTATTATTATTTTTATATGTATTGATCTATTGCATGATAACTAGGAATGTGACACTAATGTGACACATGTGGATGTCCCATTACCACAACCATTGAAAACACACTGACACAGTTAGAACGGTATAACAAAGCTTTATTTTATACACAGACCACAATCAGAAATGGTCAAGACTGTGCATTAATATCATGGGTGTGGTGTGGGCGGATCCAGAGAGAGAAAGTGGCTTGGGGGCAAAAGGGGATACCTAAAGGGGGTAATGTCATAGTCTAGAATAAGCATGATGCATAGCACATACCAGGGTCACATGTGGTCACTACAACAATACAACTGGTATCTACTGAAAAAAAGGATCATTACAAATCACTCCATTTAATTGAAGAAACCATTTATGTGCATAGCACTTACAACTTGTCTAGATCAATGAAACATACGATTCTACCTCTGGACTGTGTAATCCAATCCAGTTTCACACATGTGGTGACAAAAACAAAAATCTGAAAAAAAGTGGTCAACTAAAAAAAGGCGGCAGGGGATAAACAAACAAATCAACATGCATGTACAGTACAGTGCTAAATACAATATACCAACTCACCTGATTCCCATCTGCAAGCATTTATATTAGCCAGCTCTGCGGGGCAAGGCCAGGTGAGGAGGTGGCGGTGATGGAGTGGGGAAGATCTGGGGCCCGGCTGTAGCCTGGGGCAGAACTTGTGTTGTTGTGGGTGGGCCCGGTGGTGGCGGCCAGCCCAGCACACTGCTGTGGGGGGGAAAGAGGTGGTGGCTGGCTGGTGTGGTCACAATATATCCAGTTGGAGGGCCCTGGTGAGATTTGCAATCTATAGAGGAGAGGGATAGTAGGGTTGAATCCCAGCGGGGTTGCCGGAGGTCTGGATGGTGTCCCCACCACCTATATTACCTCTACCTCCTCCGAGCCAGGGCCCTCAGATCCTCTTCTTTCCTCCTCCTCCTGTGTCGGTTCCTGCTGGGCCACTGGGCCCAGGCATCCTCCTGGATGCTGAAAGATAGAAAAGCAAGGTATATGTCATTAGTATGACGAATAATACATTGTTATGAGATCATTCCTAACTATCTGACATCTACGCTTGAATCTAGATGATACTCCTAATTGCAACTCAGATAAGCTGTTATTTGCTCGATATGATCTATTCTTTGATTCTTGGTCTTGATTGTTCTTGGCTCCTAACGCTATCTTGATTCTGGTTGCGTTCTGTAACTGTCTAGGCTGCAGTAAACACACCAATAAATGGACTCTCTATTGCCTAATAACTGTTGTTGTGCCCAGGAATAACAGGGGTTTGTCAGCTTCATCGATTTCATGATGCATCCATCTATCCCTTGCTAATTCCATGGAGCTGACATGTCAGTGTCCTTGTTGGTCATCATGTACATGTGTAGTGTGTGTGATGTGCATGTGGTGGCATGTTGGTGTATATGATATTCACCTGACATGGAAGCTGGGTCCTTCTGGCCCACCGGGCCTGAAGCTCCAGTGGCGGGCAACTGTCCCTGGTGACCCTCTCCCACTCATTATAGGTCCCGCTCTGGTCCTTGTCCTCATTAGCCATCATCCTCCTCACCTTGGCCCTGATGTAGTTGAACTGTAGCTGTGCTTACAGACCTCACATCCCTTGGTGCTGTGACTACCACAGTAACCTCGGTCTCTACCTCCTTCCAAGCCTGAGCCCTAGGCTTAACTTCCCTCCCCCTGCAAGAATCACGGGGCGGTCACGGATAGTATTGAGGAGGACTACATTCTCCCGGTGCGAGTAATTGTGCGCCCTGTGCTTGCCCTTAGCTTCTTGCCCTCTCCACTGTGGACGAGGACCCTTGCCTCCCTGACCTGTCCCTGGGGCCTGTCCCTTCCCCGATCTACCAACCCCCCAGGATCAAGCCCCTTCCCCTCTGTCCCTCTCCTATGTGTAATGATGCACGGGCCACCCTGCCACCAACCAACTCCTCCTATGCACTAGCATCCTCCTCCTCACCTCCCTCATCCCCCTTCTCCACCTTCTCTCCCTCCTCTCCCGCCTCTCTCTCCTCCACCTCCTCTCCCTCCTCCAACTCCTCTCCCTCCTCCACCTCCTTCCTCACCTCCTCCTCCCCACCTCTACTCCCTATGGCCACGTCTCTCTCCTCCCCACCTGTCCCCTCCACTTTCCTCCCTCCATATTATCCCAAAAGTGAAATAAGGATAAATAAAAGGAAGTGTAACTGTGTATATCTGATGAAAAAAAATGTGAGCTCTATGTGTTATTAATAACTGTTGGGGGATGGGGTGTGGGGATGGTATAGGGGTGGGGTGGAGCAACCAAACCTATATGTCTCTATGTGTGTTCTTTAAATTATGTGTATTGCAAATATGTGTAATCTATAAATATGTGTAAGCAAGTATTAAGTGTAAACTCGTATCAAATAGAATATGAATGAAAAAAATCGCAAATTACCTCTCTGCGAAACTCTCCTACTCTCTCTCAAATTGAACCTGACCACCAGCTCCAACACCTGCATGCTACTTCTAAAGAAAATGCAACACAGTCAATGCATGGGCGGGTGGAACGCAACTTTATAATCAATCGTCTGCGGCTACACAGTTTTTATTGACTGAGTGGCCTGTGTCGCACTATGTTATACCACAATTGGTTATTGATGGCCGATCTTATCTGGACCCCTAACAGCTTACGTGAACAGAAAGGATTTACGGGCTTGAGTCTCCAGCAACATGGTCTAATTTAATAGCTCTGTAACACAGCCGAATTTCAAGCCTGTAGGCTTTTAATGGGACTGTTGGAGTTTAAAAGGAAGTGTCCTTTTGCAGTCTGAAATAATTGTACAATCAATTCAGAAGAAGGTGACTAAAATGGTGCATGGTCTAAAAGACAAAACTTATAAGGAAATATTTAAGGACTTTAATATATATATCTTAGAGTACAGATTAGACAGGAAACAAACATTCACTCTATATATATTAAAGGATCTAATAAAAAAAATCCTGAATGAATTCTCTTCCAGAAAAAGAGGAATTCAAGAACAAGAGGACATACTTTAAAGTCAGGAGGTAAAAATACAAGCACTAAATTACGGAAAGGAAATAAGCATAAGGCTATCTTGAGAGTTAAAAAAACAAGTTTGTTAATCAATAGAGTAGGTAGTTTTTTTTTGTTTTGTTTATTTGCTTTCAGCTCTGTTTCATTGATAAGCACATGTCAATGATTTAGTAATATTGGTATATATACTGCACCTGTCTGCAATATGAACCTTATTTACTTATTTCATCATTCTTTTGTTCTTTTGCACATTGTCTTTCTACTAGTTTTTGGAAATATGATTAAAAGCCCATATTAATTTCATACCCAAGTGTTAACATATGGCAAAATACCCTGCTTCATAAATTCAGGAACATTCCAGATCACGTTTTATTAGATTTGGCTGTGAGGATAAGTCCCTTTTTCTCACTATGTGTATAAATTGTACAGGTGTGTACCACACAAGGTAACATATTCAACAGATATAAATTTGTAATCATATAAACTTACATTTTAAGTAGACTCTTCTTCCCTCTTGTATCCAATTGCAAGGCAAAAATATCAGTAGATTCAAAGACATAACAGGATTCTTTAGGCTCATGTATTCTACAGGGGTGCACAGACCATGTAAATAGTCTACTGATTAAATATTAACCAAACACCTCCGTACACTAGATTTCTACCTAAAGCCTTCTATTGCATGCGTAAGGCAGAAACCAATACTGAACAGTTCATAAATTCATGTGAGAACGCCTGTTAAATAAAACCAACCATCCAGGAGCTGACATTTTGCCATATTTAAAATTGTTGATTTTCCAAGCTATGAAACTGCTGATTTATTTATGCTAGCAAATATATAAAAGCTACTAGTGCAAAATCACACATTTTGGAATTTGTGGACTGATATTCATAAAGAAAAAAAGTTAAATAGAACATCCATGGCTCTGTTCAGTGTAGTATGCTTCTTTTTTTTTTTTTTTCTGGCGTAGCAGCGTAAAAAACAAATATTACCTTTCTGATGGTGTTCATTTACCAGTCACTCCTGTTAGACCCTTAAATATCCCTTTCACTGCACAGTTTAGCAAAGGCCATACTTTTCTCATGCAAAAGCCGTGGAACATTATTATAAAGGACAGTTTCAGACTGCCTACCTCAGTTTGAGATACTCTGCTCAGAACTGGACCTTTGCCACCTGTCTTTAAATAAACTACAGTCACCTGTCTCCATGATGCAGGTTTATTTATCTGAATGTCCCTGACGACATATGAAGGGAACATATGCCATATATAGGGTTAAGCTTATAATAATGTAATAAGCAATCTAATTTGATTGAAAGGTCACCTCTGTGTTGTCAATGCTTCAAAATGGCAGCAAAATATATTCAATCCTTTTGCTGGATGAAATAACTCTGTGATTACGATTAATTAAGATTATACTGTAGAATGAAGCAAAGTGTATTGTGGGAGAAGAAAAGTATCTGATAGTTGGTGGGACAAGACTACTGTATAGTTTGGAAATGCCTCTTTTTCCACTCTAGGCAGTGAGATAAATCCTCCATCATAACATTATAAAGGCAAATATGTTTCGACCACTTGAGCTATTTAAAATGCTAATGACTTATAGGTAACGGCAATTTACCATCATTTAAGCCACTAAACCTACTTAAAAGATGCAAAAAACCTGGATCCTGACAGTTTTGCATCATAAGTCAGTGCCCTAGAACCTATAGCTAAATCAGTGTTAGATACAGTTAATATTAGTAATGTAATTATTTTCTCATTTTAGGTTTGTATACAAATACATATTTTGGCTTACTGGCCATTTTATCTAAATCAATGTTTCCAATGTGACAAGGTTAGACACCACTACTGCAATTATTTTAGCTTATCTATGGTAATTAAGCTTCGGTGTCAATGAGATCAAATTCACCACACAAACCAACCCCTTTTGGTCTTCTGTTTAATATCTACTTGGCTCCATAAGACATAGTGTTGTATACACCAGTACTCTTGAACTCCAGTCCTCAAGGATGAATGTAAGCATGTCAGAGGTCAGGGAAGTTTGGAATCACTGATCTACACAGTGTTATTGACTTCTATCGATCTAAAGGCTTTTGGTTGCATACATACATATTTATATAGTATCCTTCTACGCAATTTTTTATCAAAGCATTTAGTCAACTCCTTTTTTTGAAGTTTCCTGTTGAATCTTCTGTATAAACCTACTTTGGCAGTGAGTTTCAGCATCTGAATACCCTTAATTTGAAGAACCACCTTCTTTGTTTAGGGTGAAATTTTGTTTGTCCTAACTCAATGGATGACCTCCTATGAACTGTAAACTTCTTAGCAGTACAAGTTAACCTGATAAAGTATTGTACTGACCCTGAAATAATGTAATCATATTATCTCAGAAGTACCTTTATTATAGAGAAGATTAGTCTAATTTGGTTTGCCTCTATTCATAGCTTAATCTCTATGTTTCCCTTAGTAGCTTTGTTGTCCCCAACTTACCTTTTTTATTTATTCATACCATTAGTTTTACCTCTACAGTTTGGGACATGTTGCTGCTCAGAAGTAAGTACTTTTATATTTTGTCTGACTGGTATGTCCAGTGTACAACGCTACCATGCATTACAATTCTGAAGAACTTCAACATGGAGTAATAAAAATGGTAAGGATATTTATCCAGATACAAGAATGTGTTGCCTATATTGGTTTGATCTGTAGTGACGATACATGACTATGAAAGATTATGTTATTACCTCACTCTATTGCGCAATCGGTCTGCTAATCTTCAGCATCTGACAAGACATACGATTTTAGCCTTGAGAAAACTAAAGCTTAATGCAAACTTGAAAAAAGGTGAGGAAAATGTTGTGTTTATTTTACATACACTGTATATATGGGGCACATAAGAGTCTAGATATAGTCCCAATATGTTATCTGTTACAGAAGAAAAGCAGTCACTGCATCATTGCATTTGGCTTTTATCTTCCTTTGAAAACTAAGGAATAAGAAGCAGTCAGTGTAACACGATATATCCCCATTACTTACAATGAAATAGCAAAAGGTTCTTGTAAGCATGTATCCTTTATCAGTTATAAAGTAAATAAGGATTCAGTCTTATCTGCTGTGAAAAATGAGTTGCTGCAACTGTATCCCATTTTTCTGGCTTGAAAAACTGATTAATTAATTTTCCTTGCAGACCTACTGAGGCAACTACATGTTCATTTTGCCTGTGCTATCGCATTATGATATTTCATGCTTCCAATAAATTGTATCTCAACACAGTTTTTCCATTACACGTACCTCCAACTATTTTTTCTAACGCTATTATTTTGAAGGTCTCTTAAACAAGTCTTTCTTGGGTCTTTTTATCTCGTAATCATGAAACGGCAAAGCCACAGACAGCTTACTGCTAATATTTCTATCTGTTTTATGCTATGCAATAGAATAAATACTTCAAATTATGAATTAATTATTTTCCTAAAATTATGTAATTTCTCTTGGAAGTCTCTTAAATAATATTGTAGGTAAGTCAGTAAGGCTCTGTGAAATTTCTAGTAGTAATGTCTATGTGTTGTATACATGTAATGGTTGGATAAGATTACATAATATAACATAATGTTACCTATTCTGGTTTGCACACCTCTCCTTCATCATTAATTCATCCAGCAGTTTGTCTTACCTCTTGTTTCTTTCACATATAACCCCTTAATCTCTCCCGAGAGCAGGGCCCCCCTCTTCTCATGTAACATATTTGTGGTCGGGTCCTCTTCATGTGGTGGCTGATGGGTGGACTTATCGAATCCTAAATGGTGATGTCCTTGGACATGGGAAAAAATACTACTTAGTGGCTATGGATCAAAATCTGTAATGGAGGGTTTGTTGCTGTAGTGTCTGTGGGCCAAATATGCCTACGACCTTCATCGCTCTTTGCAGGCCTCGCTATGAGTGTGAAAGGACTACAGCCTTGGGAGCTTATCGCGGGCCTCACAATGATCGCCTTCTGGCGCTCATTGTGAGCCTCCCCACATATAAATTACGGGCCTTGAGATGAGCGCCTTTGGTGCTCATTGCAGATCATGTTAAATCCGTAACTATTGGGCCTCGCGATGACCACCAATGTTAACTTTTAACATTGCATTACTGACAAACTCACAATTACGACAACAATTATAGTTGATATATATATATATATATATATATATATATATATACAAACACACACACGCAGGAATGCCCCACTTCATTTTTTTACTTGTTTTAGATATTCGAGTGTGAACACAAATGTACTATTTATTTGCTAAATATATAAATACTAGCGACTTGTCCGTCAAAAATGACGGCAATAAAAATTAACTCCTGGCGATGGTGTTTGTCACACATTGCGAGCCTCTCCCAATTCTACTTTATTGGCCTCGCAATGAGCTCCTTCAGCGCTCATCTCGGGCCTTGCAATGAGTGGCTTTGGCGCTCATTGTGAGCCTCCTCCACTTCCTCTCCCTCCCCTATGTCTCTTCCCCCTCTACCTCCCTTGTTTCTCCTTCCCCCTCTCCCTCCCCTGTGTCTCTTCCCCCTCTCCAATGTCACTTCCCCCCTTCTCCCTCCCTTGTTTCTCCTTCCCCCTCTCCCTCCCCTGTGTCTTTCCCCTCTCCCTCCTCTGTGTCTTCCCCCCTCTCCCTCCCCTGTGTCTCTTCCCCCCTCCCTCCCCTGTGTCTCTTCATCCCGTCTCCCTCCTCTGTGCCTCTTCTCACCCTCCTACCTCCCCTGTGTCTCTTCCCCCCTGCCCCTCGTCTCTTCCCACCCCGCTGTGTCTCCTACCCCCTCCTCTCCCTCCCCTGTTTCTCTTCCTCCCCTCCTCTCCCTTGTTTCTCTTCCTCCCCTCCTCTGTGTCTCTTCCCCCCTCCCCTGTGTCTCTCTTCCCCCTCCTCTCCCTCCCATGTGTCTCTCTTCCCCCTCCTCTCTCTCCCCTGTGTCTCTCTCCCCCCTCCTCTCCCCTGTGGCTCTCTTCCCCTCCTCTCCCTCCCCTGTGTCTCTCTTCCCCTCCTCCTCCTCTCCCTCCCCTGTGCCTCTCTTCCCCTCCTCCTCTCCCTCCCCTGTGAATCTCTCCCCCCTTCCCTGTCTCTCTTCCCCCTCCTCTGTGTCTATCTTCCCCCTCCTCCTCCCCTGTGTCTCTCTTCCCCCTCCTCTCTCTCCCCTGTGGCTCTCTTCCCCCCTCCTCTCCCTCCCCTGTGTCTCTCTTCCCCTCCTCCTCTCCCTCCCCTGTGCCTCTCTTCCCCTCCTCCTCTCCCTCCCCTGTGAATATCTTCCCCCTTCCCTGTGTCTCTCTTCCCCCTCCTCTCCCTCCCCTGTGTCTGTCTTCCCCTCCCCTGTATCTCACTTCCCCTGTGTCTCTCTTCCCCTCCCCTGTATCTCACTTCCCCTGTGTCTCTCTTCCCCCTCCTCTCGTGTCTCTATTTCCCTCCTCCTCTCCCTCCCTCATTTATCTCTTCCCTCTCCTCTGCCCCACGTGTCTCGCATCAAATCACCCAAAGAACACCATCCCTACAGTGAAACATGGTGGTGGCAGCATCATGCTGTGGGGATGTTTTTCAGCAGTCGGCACTGGGAAACTGATTAGAGTTGAGGGAAAGATGGATGGTGCTAAATACAGGGATATTCTTGAGCAAAACCTGTACCACTCTGTGCGTGATTTGAGGCCAGGACGGAGGTTCACTATCCAGCAGGACAATGACCCCAAACACACTGCTAAAGCAACACTTGAGTGGTTTAAGGAGAAACCTGTAAATGTGTTGGAATGGCCTAGTCAAATCCCAGACCTTTATCCAATAGAAAATCTGTGCTCAGACTTAAAGATTGCTGTTCACAAGATCAAACCATCCAACTTGAAGGAGCTGGAGCAGTTTTGCATGGAGGAATGGGCAAAAATCCCAGTGGTAAGATGTGGCAAGCTCATAGAGACTTATCCAAAGGTGGCTCTACAAAGTATTGACTTTAGGGGGGTAAATAGTTATGCACATTGACTTTTTCTGTTATTTTAACCTATTTGTTGTTTGCTTCACAATATAAAAAACATCTTCAAAGTTGTTAAATGATGCAAATCCTCAAACAATCCATGTTAATTCCAGGTTATGAGGCAACAAAACACAGAAAATGCCAAGGGGGGTGAATACTTTTGCAAGGCACTGTATATATACACACACATATGTTTATATATATATATTTATATATATATATATATATATATATATATATATATATATATATATATATACAATAGTACCTACCTCCCCTAAATTGTGCACCCATATTTAGGATATCATACACACAAATAGAGTAGATTAAGTATGTGTTTTTGTATACAAGTGTTAAATGAGAGTGCCAGGTGTTCCTACAGACAGAAATGACATGGCTTGTAGACATGTCTTGGCATATGCACACAATATCACAATATTTTACAGCAACTTGAAGGATCATGCAACCCCCTGAAAATGTGTTGCCTGGGCTCTGTTGGCCTAGGATGAAATACACCACTGGGTTTAATAATAAACTGGCTATTTAATGCAGAGCTATCTAAATATTTCCACATGTCCAGCTGCTAATTATTTAAGGAAGAGCTCCATGTGACTGAGGCACTGGTCTCTTGTGTACAAAACCGATTTGTGACCTGATGCCCCCTGTGATGTGACCTTAAAAAAGTCACTATAATTTCTCAAGATTGTGGTAACAGTAATTTGATTCTTCTCACAAGAGGACATCTGTGCTGTTATTCGTATATGCATTGATCTGCTTCCTAACAGAACTATATAAGAATAACAATATTAAGAGGTCAATACATTTATATTATTACAATTATGCAGAGAGGCTGTAAAACCTTTCAACACATGCTGTTTGGTCATTATAAATGGGAGTAGTGTTTATAACTTTTATGTAAGTCAATATGTGTTTGCAAGTACCATCTTAATGTTCACACTTGGTCATGATGTCTTTTATAACAGTGGCAACATACATAGATGCATCTTTTTGATTTGTGCAAACAATATATATAATTAATTAGCTTTGACACAACATTTGTAATGCTATAGTTTAGTAGCCAGCTAAGATGATGGGCTTTGCCCTTGTTCTCATAGCTCTGAGCAGTGCATGGATAAATAATTGACCCAATGTCAAGCACATGGATAGTTACAAAGGCTATACAATTATATTTTTTTTAAAAATCTGAAAAATCTAGGACATTTGATTAGCATCTTTTACAAGATAAACTGTGTAGGAAATCTCAACTCTTCATTAGATATATATTGTTGCTTTTGGCACTGTGAAATAATATTTAATTTTCAACATGGAACAATTCTGTTGTTTTATATAAATTCTGATATCCTTTTTAAAAGTTGATTTCCAATATTACTTATGCACCATACGCATGCAGAATTTAAATAGAAAAGGACTTGTAAAAATAAATCTTAATATTTAATATTAAATAACCTTAATATTTCCCACGTGTTATATTGCTATCTACTAAAAGTCCCAATGAACAATAACTCACATTTATCAAATACATTAGATTAGCATTTAAACTGTTAACAGGCCATACAAAGGTGCTGCACCCTTTATCATAACATTAAAACTTTAGTGGGCAGTGACATATAGGAAAGCTGATCGTATATAGAAAGAACGAATACAAAAATGTGGAATACTCTAATATTGTCACAGTTGTTGAAAATCATTAATGCCAAGTTTACCTCCACTTTGCACAAAACAGAATTTGTGTATTGCACTGTAATGAATGGGTCAGTATTATATCCCGAGTAGTCACTGCTCAATTGCATATGGATTCAGAATTACTAGGTTCCTCCTTTAACCGGTTTGAAATTAAATAATTTATTTCACACATATTTACATTCTTTACTGTCCATTTTGTGCCTTAATATATTTTATTGCCAATTACAGATGTTCACAGGTGCAAGTGCATTGCATTTAGTTTTACATTTTTGGCATGTCTTAGTATCGATTTTTGATCTTGGACTTATTCCATGATGATATCATTTTTTAAATACATAAAATGTTACTTTAACATTAAACACATAATGTGGAATTAAAGTGAGTAATGATTTCTCACATTCTGTTAACTGAATATTATCATCAGGTTATATAAACCTCTACAATAATATTTCTGACTGACCTTATACAGTTATACATATAGTCTAGGTAGACCACATCGCCTCCACCTGGTTTAAATTATCCCACTTGCTGCGTAAGGTCAAATGGTTGATTATATATCCTTGGTTTCACTGCTATTTTTTTTTAAATGGTACAAGCTTTGTGAATATAGGAGTCCTAGCAATATTGAATATATTATGAGATTATTACAATAGATACAGCCTTGTTACATTACACACCTCTAGTGACTAATTTCTCTAGACACACTAATCACATCCATGAATTTGTGCTACAAAAACAACATATACATTTTGTAAGTCCGGTGTATTATATACAGAATTTTTTTGATGGAAGACTGAGCTACGAGTTTTGTTCAGTCCATTTTCTTATGTTCACTGATTCTTGCTGGTTTCTCATGGATGTGGCTCATCAAGTGAAGACAAAATAAGGGGAAACATGAGGAAGTACTACATTAGTAAGTTAAAAAAAACGATATTAAATTGCTCATTTTGTTATGACTTGTTTCTGAAGGCTTATTGTATAATGAAGCATAGGTTTTAATTAGTAATCAGCTACTGTGACACCTGTGTCCACATTAGGTAATGCATTGCCTTGCTCTATATAACACTTCCTATTCATGTAGTCTGATCAACATGGTTCACTGCTTCCTGTGATGTCACCTGTGTTACACTGCTTCCGGATGTTCATGGAAATGTCATAAATTCTGCCCGTAAAACAAGTCTTGGCTTCCTTCTGATTTTTTCAACCTGTCTTACCATTATATTATGAGGCTTAATTTTTTAAGTGAGTGACAACCTGGAAGCAATGTTTTTCACTTTCTTTAATGTATTCTAATGCTAATTGTGGCCACCATACATATAGTATTTTGTTGTTGTTTAATTATTCAGTCATGTCCAACTCTCTGTGACTCTATGGAGTGCAGAACGCCAGGCATATCTATCAGTCACTGCCCCTCAGCTGCCTCAAGCTTGTGTTCATGACCTAATCTATCCATTTCCACCTCTGCTGTCATCTTCTTCAATATTTCTGAACCCTATACCTTCCCGTGAACAGTAGTATTCCTGTAGTATTGATTGATTGGATCTTTCTGCAGTCCAAGCTACTCTAAGCAGTTTCCTCCAAGAAAACACTTTAAATATATCAATTCTATGATACTCAGCTTTCTTTATGGTCCAGTTCTCACATCACTACTACTACTGAGAATACCAGATTTCTAACTATGCAGAGCTTTGTTAGTAGCTTGTCCACACTAGCCTTAGCTTTCCTTAATTTTCCCCCCACTTCTTCGCCATCTATTTGCAAGGAACTAAGATTGCTATTTTCCAAGATCTTGTTTTTTTAATATTGAGCAGCAGGTTCTTGATATTTCTCCCAACAATATTGATTTTTTTGCTTTGGATTCATCCAGCCTTACCCATTATGCATTATGTATTGCGAGAATATGGTGACAATATACAATCTTGCCACACCCCTTTCTCAATAGAAATCTCGCTGATGGCAGCCCTGTAGGTGAGAGAGGGTGTTTGCATTTCTGGAGGAGCGAAGCAAATTATTTTTGTAAATCAAATCTTTCAAAACAGCTTTTATTGCAAGCTGTCTGCTTCTGAGCATGAGCTTCTTCCGACTCAATTCCCTTTCAGACTCATGCGTTTTAGCAGACTTTACAAAGGATATATTTTATGTAGCATATCAGACAGTCACGGACAGATTTAAAATGTCAGCCATTTTATTGAAGCCCAGGGTCATGCTTATTCTTTAGATGCTTGGAAGGGTCTTTGGGCCCCCTTCAACTATAAAGTGCCAGGGTCCCTTTGACTGTGTCCTCCCCAAAACTTTAACTAGAAGGTACAATGAAACAAAGGGTTAACAAGTCCCCCACCTTAAATTGAGTGACATCATCTTTAGAGCCAAAGGCATGGAATTCTTCCACCTCAAATATATTGTGGACCCAAAGTCCTCAAGATCCCTCCAGTGTCTACATTGTGCAGCGCAGAGAGGGGAATGTGAAAATGTCAGATTAAACCATAAATGTAAAAATCAGTGCTCAGTGTCAAGGTGTGTGCCAGATAAGTGCTGCGAGCTATGGATACCTCTCACTTGGTATAAGTTCTACTGCAGTGTACGTGATTACTCCCTCAACCAATAGGATGGAGTAGTAACAAAAGTAGGGGAAAAGTAGGGGACTCCTATGATACAGAAGGACCTGACCATGGGGACCAGAAGTTCTTATCAGGTGGGCATGTCCTGTGCCATTGTGGAGGAAATACTCTATTCATCCACTAGGTCCATGGCTTTATAATTACTCATTCCTAGGTACATATCAAGCTCCCCCCCCCCCCCCCTACATGCTATTTCTGTGCCAGCCTTTCACTGGGATCTCTGCAAGTGGGAGGTACTACACTTGATTTTAGCTTAAAGTTTGAGAAGCTAAACACATTCAGGCATATAGTACAGTAACATTATGCTTAATGTAACTTGGACTTTACATTAGTAATTATTATTGCTATTCTTGCATCTTTTGAAAGTGTGAGTATGAGTGACCTTTGTCCTTTTTAGCTGACTGTGAATGTGTTTGGTTATTTAATTTGCTTATTTGAGGTGCAATGTGTCTTTTTACCAAATACACAATTATATATTCACTCAGTCAGACTATCACAATAATCAAGGGCCTATGCCTGTTTTATTGGCTCCTTCACTAGGTCTTGTTACTCTTCAAATGTGTGACAGGCTTTTAGATTTGTGAGTAAATCACATTAAGGTATGGGCCGGTTTTGTATGAACTGAAGGGAGGGTCAGTTGGTAATGAATAGCTGATTGTAATATTGTGGTTTATATATATATCAATTAACTTGCACTTGTATTTGCAAGCTTCTATATTTCAGGTGTAGATATACTTGAACTATCAATAAAATATAACAATCTGAATGAAATCTACAAACATGTTGTTGCTTTGATGGAATAAATATTAAACAAATAATGATACAGTACAAATTGGGATACCTATATCATTTGCAATTATACATTTATACTGTGCAAGATTTTAACTAGTATTTCACCAAATAAAAATAATTGAACTATCTATCTCCTTGTGATGGAAAAAACCCTGTGAAATGAGAGAGAGAATTAACATTAAGAATTAACCTTTTACCATATAGTGCTAGCACCAGACAAAAACCTGTGAGTATCTAGGTCACCACTTGTTAGTTCTAGAAATATGTGCTTATAAAAAAAAATAAAAAATCATCTGTAAATAAAATTGTTTAAAAATGACTGTCACCTGCCTGGTATGCCAGGTATTTCTCCAACTCCCTTCTGTCACATGGTTCAACATTGTTTTTGTGGAAGCCATTGAAATCATCTGGCAGCTGTTTAATTATTCAGTAGTTCTGACTTCTCTCCTCCTATCACTATGCTGTGTGCATGTCATCAGTGATATCAGTGTTATTTTGTTCCCTGATTTTCAAAACAAGAGGGGGATGCAGGGGGAGAAAAGTGCAAGATCCATTAGTGCAAATAAATAAATGTATTTATTTGCACTATTGGATCTTGCACTTTTCTCCCCCTGCATCCCCCTCTTATTTTTCTACATGAGCACTAGTGAATGGTGTCTTCTTGAGAAAGCAGCATATCCATTTTGTGACAAATCATTTATGAAGCAAAGGTTACAGTATTGGGACAGATACCATCATACTCCACCTTTTTTCTCCCATCGCAATTTGTCCAAGACCTGAGGGGCTTTAACACCATATGCCTTTTTTTTCAGTCACCGGGGAATGTGGTAAAGAGACTCTCTTCCTTTTTCTGGACTGGATTTGATATTTAATATTACTTAACAATCATAATTAATATAGTATATCATATATGATATTTGTATTTTATGGTTTCTTTGTAGCGTTACATATGTTTCTCCTGTTGGGATCCCACTAACTTCTTTGCATGGTTTTCAAAACAGTGGCTGATTTACAATCCTATCAACTGAAAGAGATGCTTAAATCATAAATCATAAATAAATGAAATAACTACCAGATAACTTCAATGAAAACAATCTGAGTCATGTGACAGGAAGGAGATGGAGACAGTCCCAGCAGCTCAGACAGGTTAACGTTTACTTTTAAACCATTGTATCTGCAGATTACTTTATTGTTGAATTTATAAATGCATATTTCTTGAACTAACAAATGGCAACAGCCATTTGCCTGGAACTTACACTGGCCCTTTAAATCCCACTTTATAATCAATATACTCCTAAATATGACCTATAATCATTGGCAAAATATTAACATTTTGAGTGTTTCCATAATGATAAGCCTAATGAAACCAAAGAAAGTTTATTATTTAATTTATTTTTTTATAAACGTAATATTAACTAATATCTTTTATTATTAGAACTGGTTTTAAAGAGAAAAATATATATTTTACTAATTAGTTATTGTTTACTGTGTGTATAAGCAAAATAACCTGGAAACATATTTTGTATTTCAATTTCTGGCCTTGCTTCAGCTTATAAACCACGGGGATCAATTCCTTTTAAAAACATGTTTTTCAGAAACTTATTACACAGTTTAGAGATATATTATATACCTTCAACAGTATAAGAAGAAAAATTACAGGTGAGGAAGCAGACCATTTTTCTATCAGCTCAAAATGATGCTGTGTGCAATTCACAGGGGAACAGTAAAAATTACACTCCAACAGCAACAGGGCAGAAGCCCAGAAAGCCGCAGCAGCGCAAGTGGCACAGCCAGGCAGCGCTCTAATAAATCAAGATAATTCTCTGCCTGCCTTGAACTTAGACCTGACTACAATTCACTGGTAAAGCAGAAAAAAGATCTGCTAGAGGAATTCAGCTATACTGGGGGGTACGTGATTAGTCACTGGCCAGATTGAGCCTCGATTGCATCTAAATGGCCCACTTTATGAACCATTTATCTTCTGCTCAGACCATTTTCATTACACCTAAAACTGATGCTGAGCTACCAGCTGTAAGATGCGTGCTGGCGAAAATTAATAACCTTTTTTCAGTCTGCAGGACTCCTGCATATGTGAGCAGGAGCATTTATCCCTGTTTTGTTACTATTTGCATCCCAGCATCCCTGGTAGTCTTTCAATTTTCTCAAGTCTCTTAGCCTTTGCCCCCTGTTTCGTTTTTTGCTAAACAAACAATCCATCCTGTGCATTTAAAATTCTCTGAGCGCCCTGACATCAGGATACAGCCGGAGAGCAGGGAGCAGTTTACACTGCATGGAGAAAAAAAAGAGTTCTTTATTAATTCCTCTGTTCTGCTTTTCATATAAAATACAGGGAACTTGAGATTACTGCTGGGTCCCTTAAAGACCATTCAGAGCACTGCAATTTTAAAAAGGAGACCTTTATTAATACCTTCTTAGGCTTCTGACTGCAGGGAGGGCAGCCAATGTCTGGCTGAGAAGGAAGATAGCCTCTTAGCGCAGCAAAAAAACATGACTGATAATTGATGAACAGCCTATTGAGCCACTGGTAGCTGCTGTGATATACGCTGATATGATTATAATAACACACAATGAAATTATGGAGTATTAATGATGCCTAGCCACTGTCAAGAATTAATCAGAATTAACAGGAGTATTTTTCTGTGCAGACATAGTTTTGATAGGGCTGATTAAAAATTTGGCTATCTATGAAAGCTCATTATCGCATTAATTAGGATGCAATAAGCACCAAACTGTGTTGTTTTGGCAGATTTCTGCATGGAGCCACATATTTGGCATGAGGACTATTAATGCTTCTCACCTCAGGCCTAGTACTAATAAACACATTTTTTTTACTTCACAACTAAAAATATACACAAAAATATTGCTTCATTAAATTGAAACTCACTTCACATACTGATATATATTTTATTAATTAACATAGATTCTGCAATATTCGCATATTCGCCATATTAATTATAGACATGGTGTTAGCTGTATGAAGTGCACAGATGGCAGAATTAGGATTCACAATATTAACCATAGGTCCATGTCTTGTTGGTGTATGTAAGTTAAATGTTACATAGAACATTATTTACTTAATATCAACAGCCCAGAATGTTATGGGCACTTGAAGATGGTACTCCCAGTAAAAAGGACTACACATTACATTTTAACCCTATTCTGGTGTTGTAAAAGGTAACAATGATTTATTAGAGAGAAAGAGAATTAAGTTGGAAGAAAAAAAGCTGGTGAAAAAAGGGAGATGTGTTTTTTGATAGAATGGACAATGATCCTGACATTTTTGCAGTTAGAAGCAGGAGTATAGCAGAAGGTGAATTGATTACAAACTTAAAACGTGGAAACATAGATTTGATGCCAGATAAGAAGCAAAAACGTATCTACTTTAACATTTTCTTAATTAAAGCACAGGATTGGCTTATTCCTGCCATGTTTAAATGGCCACTTAATTCAGCACAATTTGGACCATCTCCTAACAGCATGTTGAAATACTTGTTTACATTTTTAAATATGTGCATTTTTCACTGAGAAATCACATAAAACCAAATATGTGTTTACATGTGTCACTGACTGGCCACTGACAGACATGCAGCTGCAGCTCAGTGTAGTGGGCAAAATAAAAACGTTAATCCTTAATAAATCTATCAGTTCAGTTGGTAATTCGGTAATCTCCAAAACAGGTCAGTTATGAGATAACTGGTGAGTGCAGTCCTGAGTCTGAGGAAAAACTGCTATCAATCATTTTAACATATATACATCTTGTGCTTTTTCACACCATAAAGAGCCCTTACAGTGAGGTAAATGTCCCTTTAAATTCCCTAACTGTGCTTGACGCTATGGCTTTCAATAGAAAGAGATTGCACTGTCCTACTATTTTTGCACTTTCTCATATTACCCCTATATCTTCATCCTCCCATCTTCAAATCATGAACTCTTGTCCTTGTAATCTCTTGAAGACACTTCCCTCTAGAACTTTATTAAATCATTTGAAATATTTGGCCTGATACATGATGCTTGATTTCCTTTACTATGAATGAAAACTCTTTATAGTAGAGTTCTCAGCTGTCTTGATCATATTGTTTTATTGCATGGTATTGTCTTTGCATTGCTCTATACATCATAAATCCCCTTTATACTTCATAAATTACCTATATCACTTTGTGTTTGCTGTACCACTGTAAATAGTTAGAGAAATACTTTATAATAAAGTGTAATAATACAAATATTTCACTTCTTGGAGGCTATTCCACTTATCTTATATTTCCCTTCTAACTTTTAGTGATGACTTCTTGTTCTTATATTCCTTTGGCTTTTATATACTTTTCTACAGAACTTTATTAAATATATTATTATATTTGGAGGTTTCTGTCATGTCATCTGTTCTACTGTCTTCTATAATACCTACATTATCCATAGTAAAACTGTAGATAAATGCTTTCATCTGTATTGATATAGCCCTTAGTCACTGCACTAGGGACAGCCTCTCTTCAAAACTGGGTACTCAAATGCATATATGTACTTGTGAAGCTTTGCTTGACTTTGCCTCTCAATTACTATTTTAGTGGCTTTTAAACCTGATGTTTTCAGAACATTATTGCCGCTAACAGGAATCAACATTTTTTTTTAAATCACTGATAACCCAGGAAAAACTTTGATTTGGCTCAAACAGATAAATGACTAGTTAAGGATTTAATGCACTCAAACACAGAAAATCCACTGAAAAATACATCATTAATGTTCGTAACATAAAATTAATAAGACTGTAGTTTATTCTTTTTCTGTCATATTTAACACTCCATTTTTATAGTGCTTGAAATGTTGCTAGCATCTTGTAACTGCAATATGTACAGTTGTGTTTTCATGGTGCAACAGGCTGCCTAAAGATGCCATTGCAGTTCCAAAGAAAAGTGGGTGCATTTGCAATTACATGTATAAATGCAGTGACATTTTCTATTTTTGTGTATCTGACACATTCCGGTACAAATCCACCTATAATTTATATACAGTATGTGTGTTTTGATTTTGTGCTTGGGTTATAGCAAGGGGAAAGGAGAAGAAAAATGTAGTGTGGGAGGTACACAAGTCTGAAAAGGGCATTGCAAATAGCATTACTTTGTGTATTTGAATATTTAATTTATTTCCTAGTTTTCTATTACTTGTCTGTCAATACTCTTACTGTTATATTCCCTTTTATTTTTAACTAACCCCAAATCTACTACTATCACAATTTACAATGTGGTAGTGGTATATGTGGGGCAAACAGTGCAATGTGTCAATATAAATGCATGTATGCATCATGATTATGTACATGACAGAATAAAGGGTGTCAACAGAAATGTATATATGCATCATTGGTTATGCACAATGCTTTCATATGATGCAAAATCCAATTCTGTGCAAGTATGATCATATCAGTTTGCTGATGCTATAATAAAACATAGACCAACATTAACATTTGTGAATAGGCCATACCAGATATAAAAGAAAGAATATACAAGTCATACATTCTGTAATAGTCATGTTAGTGTGCATATATTTCATTCATTCTATACAGAGCTTTCCCAATAAACTAATTGGTAAAGTAATACAGTATATCAGGAGCTGTGCAGTGCTTTCCTGCAACTACCGTATAAAAGTTCCCCTTAAAGAAATCACTATCTAGTATTCAATAAAACATTTTTCAACCCCAATGTTTTTCTGTGTTAATTTTGTGGAACGGAACATTTACAATAGTGTAACTCATTGTTTTTCCATAAATCTTAGGTAAGCAACAGAGACTGCAAATACTGTGTATTGTTTGAATTGTGTTTCTGGCTTTTATTACATAAGGCACTGATTTAAAAATGCCTTTAAAATCATGAGATAAAAATGAAATAAAAGTGGATAGGTAGCCTTTATGAATTCTGCAGAAAGATTAGGTAGAAAGTGTTCTCATCATCACTAATGTTGTAGGATCGTGAAGTGCTTCACTGAGGCTGTTGTTGCAATTCTTCTCATAGAAAACAGACACTGCAGTCATTTGTGAATTGTCCCTGTGAATTTAGTTGTAATGTGGAGATGCCACTACATTGGGGTAATTACAGGCCCTTTGTTCTGTTTGCCGCTGTGATCCTCTGTGTGTACAGACCAGTGGTCCACCCCCTCAAGCCAAGCCCCCATATTCATCCGCCCCTGATTGGCTCTAATCACCCAAGTCTGCCAATACCCCCCCAGCTGCCGTTCCCTTACTGGATGATCCTGATCGGGGAGGGGATTTTTGGATAGGTCCTCCCACCGACATGAAAATGTGATATAGAGATTGCTGTAAAAAATAAAGTGGTTGTTGTTACTGGAAACACATAGAGGATGGTGTGTTTCATTTAACGAGAAGATTTTTTATTATTTTTCTAAAGTACATGTTCCTGATCCGTTCGCAGGATACCGAGCAGCGCATTCCTTCAATGAAGATCGCCTATTTAGTGGGGAATTCCTGTGGCCAAAGTGTCCTCTAATTTTTAACAAACATTGTATTCTTTAGTGTGCTATATAAGTATTTAATTAAAGATATAGTTGCCAGGCTGCAAAAAAAAAATAACAATCCGAATAATGGAAATAAAAGTGAAAATGGATAAAAAAGTGCAGGACAACAGAGTTCTTAAATATACAGGTCAAAAGAGAGAACATTTTAATATAAACAAATCCGTGTTAAACCAGTAGGGATTATCTGAAGAAGATATATAAATGCATTAATTGTATCACTGAAGACAAATTCCAACCCTTGTATTATTTTCCTGATGCAGTCTCTACTGTTTAATGAACAGAATCAAAGGTCAGAGAAATCAATCAAGACTGATTGAACATTTTGGTGAGGAGAATGTGATAAAGGAGTGTATAGTATAGGAGTAAAAGTGAAGATTTATAGAATGTAATCCTTGTTGAAAAACTTAAAAAAACTCAAAATTCCAACAAAAAAAGTTCTAGGGTACAGAACTAGATGAACATGCAATTATTGATATGTTTAGAGATAAGCAAAAATGACTCAATCCTGTGTGAGCAAATACTCATGCAGACAGTAGAAATTTTAAATAACCAATGAGATTTTCATAGCAACCAAGCACATGTGCAAAAAGTTGAACAAATAAAGATATTTCACTCTATTGTAAATAAGTTAATGGATTTAAATACCCAAAGCACTTAAAAGAGAGTGAGGGCAAATGAGGACAAACCGCTATTCATTGGAACATTTGAAAAGGATACATATAAAAAAGACGGAAAGTACTGACTCCTGAAAGTAGGTAAGAAATAGATACACCTGAAGCTAAACTGGACACAGGAGCACAGGTGAATTGCACAACAGAAAAGAGCAGTCTTCTTTACAGTGGAGAACATCATATCTATTAGTATATGATGATGGGAGACTCAAAGTACTATTGTATGTAAGGGCTCCGGCTTCCTTGGGATTCATAGTCTGCAATAAAATTACCATGATAAAAAAAATCTACTTTCAATGAAAAATGTATAACATATAACATTCTGCACACTATTAAGTGCTCCCAAAAAAAACCTGGAGAATTTGATACTACACTCCCGCATAGGTTACCTTACATTCAATATAGAGCATATTGATGTCTCAGATATCTAATAGAACTTAAGTGAGGGTTTCAAGACAGTCACTTTTGGTGAATTCAGTGGTTGTCTTTAAAAAGAAAAAGAAGATTTAGAATTGGTATAGTTGTGAGATCTATATTATATAAAGAGAACATTATGTTCTACCATCACTAGATGAAAATGATTTATAAAAAGCTCATGTGGTCACTGGCACTGTGAATATTATTCAATGAAAATGTGAAAGTAACTGGCTAGGATGTTGACAGTTTTGCTGTCTATGAAGTAGATCCACTAAGCAGTATGGTTTAGATTTACTAACAATTTACAGAGCCTGTGAAGGGCTCCAAAGGCAATTTTTACCATGGTAAATGGCGGTTGCAACCTTCAAAGATCTTTTTCACAGCCCATGTGATGCTTAATGAATCTAGAGGTGACAGACTTCAAAACAATGACAAGGGTGCAAATATTTTAGAAAATTAGTGTGGCTGCTGTTGGTTTGAAAGCAGAGAGAAAGGTCATATAGGTTACAAGCTTGAGTAAAATGTAGGAAAGTGCATGTTATAGATGCCAGAAAAAAGGCAAGGAAGGAAGACCAATTACAAATTAGAGTAGAATTGAATAATGCGAAATTACAGAAAAAAAATGTCTGTCACAAAAAAGGTTTTCAATTTGTAATTTGAAGTCTGAGAGTCTAGGTCATTTTTCCGAATGCATTGAGGACAGAGCATTTTAGGTATTGGCATTTCTCTCATAACTATATACAGTATTTGTGGCATATTTCCAGGCCTATATTATTGCAAATTTTTCAGTATAATGTGATGGAGAATAACTTCACTCATTGTTTGTATTGCTGTTATAATTATATTGCAAGATTTTCTTGTGTCATTTGTGAAGCAGGCCAATACATAATATTATGTTTGTATATCACAAGGGATGATATTTATAGAACAGTATCCTAATTCCTAAGATTTTATAGTATTACAATGCTAGATAAAAATCCTCAGATATCAAAATTAGATAATTTCGAAGCCTTTCACAATCCTCTTCACTCCTCTACTTTATACCTTTCACATATTGTAATCAATGTATCTAATTATCCTATTTAATAAATATATGCAGTACTAGTTTTCATTTGAACTAATCATGTCCAGTTATGAAATATAGAAATTACCACTTTTATCACATGATGTGCAATACTGATGTTTTATAGACAGATTAAAAGATATCTCTTGGCGGATATTTTTTGCACAATGTAAGCCATATTGCATCGAGCTAAAGAACAGTGAATGAATGATAGAATATTTGACATAAAGAATTTATAGTGCTTTGTCTAGCAGCCTTCTTCAGCAGGCTTGAGCTTTTTACAGCCCCTGTTTCTGTACCTGCTGATGGAAACTGAGATTACTCTCCATGGACAGACTGTAATTCAGCATTTCAAGTGAAAAGCTACCCAACCTCTCCAGTATTTTACCACCCTCTCCAGTCACATTTTGATGGATAGACCATAACGTCTAGAAAGGGGAGCCTTACACACCACACTTTATGCCTAAAAGGGATACTTTGAAAAAAAAAAAAAAAACAGAGATAAACACTGATGAAATATATGACATGTAACTAAAGAAGGAAAATATGTAGTAAATTGCAGTTTTAACAGATTGTATATCTTTCAGCAATGTAAACTGCTGGACTTTTGCTTGATGTCCACTTTTTATAACCCGAAGCACATTGTTTATTGGTTAAATAACTACTGAGTTGTAAATTACAATATTTTATAAAAAAGATGAAGCCATCATAGAGTAGCTTAGTTCAGGGGCTTCAGGTATTTACAAGATTATTTTGCCTTCAAGCTTGCTTTTATATGAACAAGAAGGGATACCTTTATGTAGTGGTATCATTGATATGTATTTTTAATTTAAACTTTATTACAGTATTTTAGAATATAAATAAGAAAAAAAATTACACCTTTGCTTAAATATCTGTTATATAAAGAAACAGAAGCAAGAGGATTTTTACTTGAAGGGAAAAGAAATAAAAAGTGACTAAAAGAAAAGTACCCATAATGTAAACAAATTAAACTCTGCTATATAACCCGTAGGTTTCATGCTATATACATACTAGAATTTAAATGAATACACCTGTGTATTGCTTTGGTTTATTGAATTACCTCTCTAGTGAGTACTCTGCTTTCAATATGTAACTAAAGCAATATACCAACAGTTCAGTGTTTAAATTACTACTTTTGTGATTTATAATCAATGACAGATTTGATGTAAACTCATGTTGATATTCTAGAAATAGTTCATAGTCTGTTAATAATTCTCAAAGTTAACCAATACTCTAGTTTAAAAAAATGTACTGCACACAGAAGAATGTGTGTAGAATGAACTAAAGTAACACACATTTACTGTACTGTTTTGTTCAGCCTTTATAATTCTTGATATTTCTGCTTCAATTGATTTTACTGTAGTATTTGAAGGGTTTTTGTTAAGTGGACTTTACTTTACCATCCTTTACTGAGTCACAAAAGTGATACACAGCTCTGTTTTATCTCACATATATTGATGAATTGGAAACTCTTTCCCATTTGCTAATTTTTGTAAGCATGACACCATATTTGAATGTTGTTTGAGGCATACATTCAATTACTAGACAATATTTTCATAAAACATATCACAGACTATTGTTTTCAGACAAATGACAGATGATCCTTAATGTTTTTTATATCATGTACAGCCATAATCAGCTTTCACTTGGATTAGATAATTCTCTTCTTGAAAATGATTGCCGAGCGTGGTATGAAAGTTGAAACATATTTAAGGCCTAGGTCTGAAATCAAGATGATCATAACGTTAAGGTTAATGTTACCTCCCATTTCTTAATCTGGAAGAAGAGCAACATAATATTGGACACATTTGCAAAACTCAGGCTGGCAGAGTTCATTTAACAAATAGCAATTAAAGGGACATGTTTTTTTTTTTTTTCTTATTACATCAGAAAGACAGCTTTTGATAAAGTATCACAGTGTGTTTTCTTTTTTCAAATAAAGGTCTTAGAGCACAAAAACTTTTTCAGAAGTTTAACGGCCCATGGGTCTTGACCTGTGCCATCCAATGAGATCTACAGACAAAAGCAGTGGTCCCCAACCTTTTTCCTTTTTGGCACCGGGGCCGTTTCCATTGAAGAAAATATTTTAATGGCCCTCACAATTTTTCTGCCACCTCCCTACCTACCCCCCCCCAACCCCACTGACCACCTGCCGCTGTATATATATATATATATATATATTTATATATATATATATATATATATATATATATATATATATATATATTTATATATATGGACCCCTGCAACCTCCCCAGCAGCCCCTTTCAGCCCACAACCCCACAGTAGCACCATTCACTCCCCCCAGCAGCACCATTTAAACCTACAATTACCCCAGCAACCCCATTTACCCCCAGCAGCACTATTCAGCCCCCCCAGCAACACCACTCAGGTTCCAACCCCCCCAGAGGGACCATTCACCCCCAGCAGCAGCCTCAACCCCTCAGCAGCCCCATCCAGCTCCCCTCAGCAGCTCCATTCCACCCCCAGCAGCCCCATTTAGCCCCCAGCAGCCCCATTTACTCCCAGCAGCACTATTCAGCCCCCAGCAGCACCATTAGGCCCCCAACCCCCCCCCCCCTGCAGCACCATTGACCCCCAGCAGTAGCCACCAACCCCCCAGCAGCCCCATAACCCCCAGCAGCCCCATTCAGCTCCCTCCCAGCAGCTCCATTTCACACCCAGCAGCCCAATTTAGCCCACAACCCCCCCAGCAGCCCCACAACCCCCAGCAGCCCCATTCAGCTCCCTCCCAGCAGCTCCATTTCACACCCAGCAGCCCAATTTAGCCCACAACCCCCCCAGCAGCCCCACAACCCCCAGCAGCCCAATTCAACCCCCCCCCCCCCAGCAGCCCCACAACCCCCCAGCAGCTCCATTCAACCGGTCCTCTTACTTGTGCACTGAGCACAGTGGTCCAGTTCCTATTAGTCAGAGGCTGGATATCCTACCCCTGCAGTGCATCATACCGCAGGGCAGAGGAATTCCTTGCAATATGAAGCGCCAGCAGGGGAAGGATATTACTCTGACTAATGGGAACCGAACCACGGAGCTCAGTGCACACGTAAGAGGAGGGGGCTGAAGGGGGCTGGGGGGCTGCTGAGGGGGCCCTGGGGGCCGACACCAGTGATAGATCCGCCCATGCTTTTCACAGCACATGGCCCAGCTGAACAGAGGCAGCGGACCGGTGGTGGGCCGCGACCTGGGGGCTCGGGACCCCTGGACTAAAGTATGCTTAATTCACTTCCTGTTAGTCCCAGTGAAGTTTAAACATGAATTACTTAATATTTTTTTATGAAAAAATATTTTTGTACTATTTAAAATGTGCTTTTTTAAATGCAAGAAAATAGTTGTGTTACACATCCCTTTAAACCATGGACCATTAAGTAGTGGCAGATGGATTTCCATATTGTAATCAGAAGCAAACTTAATGTTGTAAATGACTAATCAGTACAGAAATTATAATTGTGCATATCCCAAAAATATAGATGTTGCAAAGGAGTATTAATGTTTTAAAATGAATAGGCATAGTTCCAGACAGTCTAGGATTGCTTGTAAAAGGTTCACATTTAACTATGTACATGGTTTTATATGAGTTTCTCCCAGTGAAACTGTGTGTCATTTCCGATTATCTGGCACTGTAAAACCTGTTATACTATACATCTGAGGGTCACAAGAGTGCCAGTTTAGAGGGATCCTTATAGATGAGTGCCAACTAGATGATGTTGACTTTTACCAGTTTATTGGCTGCATGTTATCAAACAACAACAAAACATCAGCTAACCAACCTTGAACTTGAAGATGTAACTTCTAAACCATGTTTACCTCTTGACATTTTATTTCAAAAAGAATAACATGCTGTTCTTAGTGATACAATTCTAGCTATTATTCTAGCAACTGATTCCACTGATGGACATCTTGAGTCACGCATTTGTGTCATCACAACTGAAATATTGCAAATAACTGTACATTATCAAACTGTCAACTAACTGGACCTGTTTCTTCTAACTTCAATTGCAGTGCCTGTACAAAGGAAATCACTTTATCATATATTAAAATCTAAGCAGTCCCTGTTTTCAGTATGTCCAATCAATCCCGCCTGTGCGTCCTCCTTCCTTCTTGCACTCTTTAGAATGCAATGTCCAATGTAGATAGGCTGCACTTCCAAATCTTTTAAATAAACCTTCATAAGGTGCACATTTTTTTATGTGTTCCAACATTTTTGAAATTGTAAAGAGGAGACACATTGGGGGAAATGCACCATATTCATTTTTTATTTTTTTTCTTATAAAACATTTGTTTGAATGGTTTTGGCAGCATTTTAGAATATCTAAAATGACAGAATATAGTGTATGTCCTGTCTTTAAGATTCTGGAATGGAATGTGTTACCAGTTAAATTACTTCCCATTTTTTTAATGATTAAGGTGGAACAAAAACAGAAAGTCACAAAGAGACAAAGAATAAAATGAGCTTTTCACACGTTTCTGTCTACAATATGCTTGTAACAGCTTGCACATCTGTCACCAGAATCTAAGCAAACCTATTGTGAAACA
Organism: Discoglossus pictus; assembly: GCA_027410445.1. Lineage (NCBI taxonomy): Eukaryota > Metazoa > Chordata > Amphibia > Anura > Alytidae > Discoglossus > Discoglossus pictus. The sequence goes on along the minus strand of CM050164.1, from coordinate 293,811,329 downwards.
GAAATGAGAATGCTGTTGTTAGGGACGTTATATAGGACTACGGCATTAAAACCATGGGCAGATGGGATAAAATATGAGAACTAAGCTTCTGTGTTTAAAACATGTAGAATTATATGTCCCTTGATGAAGCAATGACATTACAGAACAGCAGCTGGCTTGAAAATTCTTCATTTATGCTTTAGCAGAGATAACTAACATATTTCTTTAAGTTTGCTGTAAAGTCAAATTCTTGGAAGTAAACCAATTATTTCTTAAACAACAATTGTAGTGGTCACTTCAATACATTGAAATTGTTTGAATCAAATAAAAAAATTAATCTCTTCAATTTCAAAAAACTTAATTTAAAAACAAATTGTGTCTTTCTTTAAAATGCTGAAGCTGCAAGAGGAGCTTCAGTAATTCTGCACATTGAGTTTCAAGAGTGAATAGAAAAGTTTTCCTTCCCCACTTCTAGTTCTTGTTGAAAGCGCCACACAATAAAGATTAGGTGGAATATATAATGGGCCGTAGCAACTTCTTTTGAAAGTGCTCAATTGAATGACTTAGCTCCATCTATTTCTTTTAATTCCTTGCTTTGTCATTTCTTTGACATTTCTACTCAGCAAGAATGTTAATCAACAGTTATTTTATTGCCCCTTTTAATAATTTTGATATAACACAGTCAGCGCCTTTTATTTATTTTTTTTGTAATGTTTTTCTTTGAACTATTTGAATATTTTTCCCTGGCTTACAATTTAATGGGAGGCCAGTCTTTTTGCACTAAATGGGTTGTAAATACTGTGTATGTAATCGTGGGATTTGATGAATATAAGAAAAAATGCAATGTGTTCATGGCGCCAAAATCTCCCGATGCCCAGCTTCCAATCACAATAGTATGACTCCCATTTGCTCAGCTGCAACACACCATAATAATTCTTTTTTAATAGCAGCTTGATAAATTATAGAGTAATCAAACATTGTCTCTATGTGATATGTCTCAGTCTGACATATTGAGAAAGGAGACACAGTCTGTTTCATGACTGTAAGCAGTTTCTTTCAATCTAAAACTTTTTGCAATTACATACCAAGATTATGAGGTATTTTCGCACAGCTCTGATCAGCAGATTTGATATATGGTTTTAGATCAATTTTTCTTATGGTAAATCCATATGTTATTCTACTTCTTCATTTGGTGCTATTTGCTGAGTGGCTGTTACTGGGGAGCAAAGGTCACTGTCTTGCTGTCGGAGCAGCAGAGTAATCTTTTACTCCTCATAAGACTAGTGAGAGATATTAAATCACAGTTGACGTACCTGAAGCACTGCAACTTCATCCATATTTTATCTGCTGTAAATTTAATACCGCAGCAGTTTTTAGGGTGATGTATTTATTAACTGGCTGGGGATGTGCACAACAGAAATTCAGTTTGTTCAGGAAAATAAAATGAAGACAATCTGACAAGTTTATGAAGTAAGCACAATAGCTATTTATTACTTCTTAAAAAACATTGAAGCCTAAATGGTTTTATCTAGGTTTAACCAATAAATACAGCAACTTCAAATTTTAGTGTAAAAATGTAAATCATAATTATCTATCTATCTATCTATCTATCTATCTATCTATCTATCTATCTATCTATCTATCTATCAAAATCATAATAATAATAATAATAAAGCAATCAGTGGATTATCCATGTTCATAGATTACTGATAAACTATGATAACTGTTAGGATTATTTATTTCAAGTGGTGCAATGTTGGTGGTGGGAGAATTTTTTTTGCATAATGGATGGCTGTGTATATAAGCAATGACATTATACAGTTTGAAGTGTAGTAATAGTAAAAATCATTAGTCTAATTGGTGAACAATGTTCGTCCTGGAGAACCAAAGGCAAGCAAACTGTCACCTTGCTGAAATATTGGCCTGTATTCGACAACCCAATGCTTTTTTTTCTCATTAATAATTATGAAAATAATATTAATCTACTTTAATTAAATAAAACTATTGTTTTGCAGTAAGTTCTCGCTTAAGTTAACTGAATAGAGGAATTATACCTGGACACCTAAAGACTGTGAGCCTGATGCAGTTGAGCAGTCGTAAGTTCCTGGAACCCGTAAGTGAGGCCGTAAGTTAATTTGCTATTCAATATTTTTGCGGGCTCCAAACGGTTTACGGGTTTCACAACTCTGTGATGGTTAAACCTGGAATTTACAGCCTCACGATGCCTTTTATCTTTCACGTTCACAAGTTACGATGGCTAAAATCGCAAAATCGCTATTCAATTGCTCCAATTCCCCAAGGCTGCAAATGGTTTCACACCTGTAAACAGCAAATGTAGGAGAAAATCATACGAGCACGTGAGAGGACCTGTGTGGGGTTCGTGGCACTGTAAATGAAAATAAAAAATCAATACTGCATTGTTAATAACGGGGAAACCGATGAAAGACATTAGAATTAATTGCAGTACAGTCTCAAGCCTGCAAATCAGTAATAAAAAAATAATTTTCCTATGTATCATTTCGGGGTTATATCGATCTCGGGAATCAATGAGTTAACACATATCAGGCTACCTACATGGAGTAGAACAGTATTGGCATTTATTTTTATAATTCTGTATTTTGAGGGTTTGATGAGTCCCATCGCATAATTGATTGACATGTAACCTCCATGTTTTACTGCTGTAAGAATGACTGTCTCATTTTCTATTGGCTGTTCCAAAATGGGAGGTTACGGTCTTGCTTAATTGATCATATTCCCTCCCTGAACTGCTACGAACCAGTGCATGGTTTACGGTGTCAGCTTTGGGCCAATAACTTGCAGGCTTGATCAATTGAATAGCTCTGGATTCAAAGACACACGTTCGACCGCAGCACGCCCGCAGACATACTGCCTGGATCCCGCAAGATGCCGGCTTGCAATTGAATCGGGCTCTGTGTTAATAAGTAATGTCTATTGCATTTATCATATAATAAGAGTTCTTTCAAATTCATTGGTCATTTAAGACTTCAATGTTGGCAACCATGCTAATATGCCTTATGACTGAGGAGATCAGTGGATGGGAAGAACTTACCTAATCGCACATGTATTGCTAAATTCTTTCTCCTCAGGTGTGGGAATGGTTGGTTTTGGGAGGAGCAGCTAAGGGAATGGGTCTTAGGGAGGGTGCTGTAATGGGAAGTGTTCTTCAGGAGGGTGACTGAGTGAGTTGCAACTGCGGGGTGAGGTTGGGGGGAATATTTGATCTCCATTATCTGGCTCTCCACTGAGTAGTACTGTCTACACAATTGCTTAGAAAACCCACAACATAAGTGTGGGGGGGACTACACTCACAACTACTGTCCAGGTACCGCTTCTTCCTTGTCTCCACTTAGCTCCAGAGGAGAAGAGGAGATGTTTGTCAGATGTTATTTGAGGAGCAAATTATGCCATGGTAGGCTTCCCCCTCAAGAGGAGCTGCTCCTCTCCACCTACCAGTACCTATCAGGGGACTGAAACAAAATGTCTGACCAGTCAAAACCTGGATCAGACTGAGCATGCTGACATTTTTTTATGTGCAATACCTTTGGGTGGGCAGCGGGGGCAAGGACAATTATATCATAGCTCTTCCTGCTTCCACTGTCTCTTATTGTCCTGGTCACACCCCTGATAATCCTCAGTAATGTGGAGAAAAGAAGCTCTGCTTAGGGGGAAGATAGACAATTTAAAAAGTGTGAAAAAAAGACACTTTTAATAATTTAAAAATGCCTAATGTACTTAGTACTCTCTGTCCAACAAACAAACTTTTGAAATTTACTTTAAAATTTCAAGACCAAGCCATTGCCATGAAGATGATTCCAAAATCCACTTTTTCGGTCATTTGGCAATTCAACCGTTAAAGCTTGGAGCATCAGGGACATCTTCAAAAACTGGTTCACTAAACATTTCTGTCCATCAATGCAATGCTAATGCAGGCATAAAGAAATTGAATCTAAATCACTCCTGTGTATGGACAACGCTCCAAGCCACCCTACCAACTAGTCTGAGCCTGGTTGCTGCATTCCAGGAAAATAAGTTTTCCTGGGATTTTCCAACACTATTTCACTGATCCAGCCAATGGATTAGGGGCTCATTGCGACCTTCAAGGCCTTTTATCTTCGATGCACATTCAACCAAAACAACTTTTCACTGAGTTCCTCACCAAAAGTCTGTGGTCTATCCATGGCATTCTAGTTGAATTTGTGGCCAATGATCCAGACAGTGGCAGGAGCAGAAATGTGAGATGCACCATTCTTGATGCAGTGTCTTGCTGCCAGCATCTGATGGCAGAAATATAAAGGCCTTCTTACAAACACTTCCACATATAGATCTCTACAGGGTCCTGCAGAAACATCAAAGTTTAGATGGTAAAAACTGACAGTTAAACACATTTACAAGTATGCTTCTCAATTTTTTTAAATATATATAACTTTCCCTTTCAATTTATATTAATACATATTTTAACACTAATAAAACTTGTCTTAGTTGTTGTTAGATTATTCTTGAGCTGGCAGCTCCTGCTTTACTGTTAATATAGTGTGTATATAGTGTGTCTGTAATGGCCATATTTGTTTCAAGCTGTGTGTCGCTTGGGTAAAGCAGCAGCAGCACATAGATATGACTGTGGAGCTAATGTTTAAGGTCAGCCATTTTACAATTTTATTTTTACTTGATGAGGTGATTATTTAAAGAAATGTGCATACTTTGTTATAGTGTGCTTCATTTTATGGAAGCCCTTAGACACAAGCAGAATATGACACAAATGTCATAAACATGTGGCATTATTCCTAAACCACAGTGATCTGTTTGTAGTTTTTTTACAATGTAATGCAGCTACGATTAACAATTAGAAAACAACACTACTAAATTAAGCATAGCTGCTTCATTGATTGTGTAAATCAAACAAAAACACATATATTAGGAAACTTGCCTTAACAGTAGGTTCTTTTTTACCTCAGATACAATGAAGTTGACTGCAATGAATTACCAAGTATTCTCAAGACAGGATGACTTTCTCAGTCTGAAAGAGCATCTTCTACACAGATGCCCTTTGGCTCCTATCCACATACAAAGCAATCCCAGTTTCAAAACAGTCCATTTAAGATTTGGCAAAAAGCTATGGATAGCTCGAGTGGAGTTCAGTGAGCTTGATTAGGATGGAAAGAGCTGGGACAATGGAGCCTCAGGAGGTGGTTGTGATTAATAGAGAAGGCTGGGTGAGATAGATGATTCCTTCTTAAGAGTAGAGATAATAAGTGCAGTCCTCAAACAGAGTAAGAAAATACAAAACAACTTTACAATAAATAAAAATAATGAAAAATGTACACTAAATAGTCTTTATGTTTTGGTATAATTCATATTTCATACTTAATTTGACAAATAAGCAAAAAGACAAAGCATAAAGTAACCAAGGTTACCAACGCAATTATAATTAGTTTTGTTATATATTTTTATACATATAAATGCAGAAAAAATGCATTGATAAAATGTATGGCCCAAACAAGTACAACATCATTAGTAAATTCTTCTCATTTCTAGATTCCTAGGGCCTCATTCTATTATCGGCCGCAGCCGCTGCGGGGCCGCAAGGACCGGCCGCAAGCTATTCTGCTATTCTATTCCCTTACGGCCGTAGGCTCCGGCAGGCTTGCGGCCGGTGCCTTGCTATCTCTTGCGGCCGATCGCGCCGGAGGAAAGCCTTTGATCTAAAACGGCCGCAAGAGATTTGCAATTCAATTGCTCCGGGAAACCTCTCTGCAAGGCTAAAAACGAGCCGCAGTTACTTGCAGGAAAAAGGTCTCGCTAGCACCAATTAAGCACATAAAATAGCTCAAATAAAGCCATCCTGCACTTTGAGAAGACTATAAAGGGATTTTAGGTGTTAGAAAAAATAGCACATAATTATCCTGTACTCAAATCCGTAAAATATTTCATTTTTAATATCCGTAAAATATCCATGTAAAAAGTCCAGAGTGCTTGGAGCACCTCAGACACGCCCACGCCGCAGCCGGCAAATAAACAGTTAATTTGAACTCGGGTTTGGGCAGATGTGCAAGCTTGAGAGTGGGTTCCTTTTATTCCTCATGTCCCCCAATATGATCCCTAGCATTTACAGAGCTGTACAGTGCAGGCTTGAATTTATTTTTGAGTTTTTATATTTCACAGTTTACGGCCGGTTCCAAGATATGCGGCCGGCCGTAAGAGGAGATCCTTGCGGGGCCGTATAATAGAATCGCGAGTTAACTGAACCCTCGCAAGGAATCGCAGCCTTACGGCCGATTTACGGCCGATAATAGAATGAGGCCCTTAGACTACAATTTTAGTAACAATCTACTGCACTCATGAAAATGTAAGAAGAGTTTACTGGTCCGGAGATCAAGTAAACAAATATGGGAAATAACAATAGCATACTATTTTCTCTTGTGCTGTGTTGAATTTGATAATATTGTTTTAGAAGGATCAATTTTTAAGGATTTTATTTATTGTTCATGCTTAACCTTGAACACCAGGAAGATCAGTTGACTTGCTCTTTATACTGATACTTTAACCTATGTTTAATAGGCATTTCCATTAACACTAAGAGATACCAGAAGCAATAAAAAAAAACCTTCTAAATGATACCATGCTGACTGTAACTATATGTCAGAAAGAATTCCATCTCTTCATATTTTCCTCAAGAATTATGGTAGCCAATACTATTTTTAGTCATTACAATTAATAAACAATTTGCCCACATAATGAGCTTCAATTTGTGAATCGGTTTCCCTTTACAGTATTGCAATAAGGAAGTACAGACAGCAACACAAGAACATTTTTAACACTATCAGCCTGTAACAGGGAAATACAGGAAAGTTGGTGGCAGAAAGTTATTGCTGATTTATTTATTTATTTTTAAACCATTGTTAAAAGTCTCTGGGGTTTGTATCTGCCTGTATCTGTGGTCAAGAAGGAATTTTATCTTTTTTTTTTCCCTTATGAGTCAATTGGCAATGTTTCAATGTTTTTGCTTTCCTCTGGATTAATTAACAATTAACAGATAATCCACATATTACAAAGGAACAGATGATATCTAAAAAGGTTGAACTTGGTGGACTAAAACTCTTCTTTCAACCTCAGTTATTAAGTAAATGCAAATCAGTCTTGTTTGGTGCTACCCTAATGCCTCACCAAATGTTACACAATGCACCCAGCTGCATCTTTAGCATATTGGTAGAGGTACACACAGCCCACCCTGGTCAGGTTCTTGGTCACTGATTTTATTTACCTCAAGTCTGGTCTGGAACACTATTTGAAGCAAAGTGCTACTTAGGACATTTTAGGATTTTTTTTCAAATGACAATCATCTTTCTATTTTTTAATCATTAATCTTTATTTTTTACAGTCATATGTCATAAAATTTTTCATACTTGTAAATTTAAACATACATGTCATAAACAGAATTTAATAAAATCTGAAAGCCTTTGTATAAAAAAAAATGTTCTTTTGTAAACTGTGACCTTCCTCCAATTTTTTTCTTTTTACCGTTTGACTGTAGCTGTAGGTTCAGTAAAACATATTAACTAAATTAACCTAAAACATATTAAATGTAACTGAACTAACGCTAATATTCGGGTAGGGTGGGGTACACTTGAGTGAGTCATAGTTGATTTTGTTTCTCTTTATCCCTAATGGGTTTGAACTCCAGATTACAATTTTGTCATTAAAGTTGTCATTGAATCCATACGTGTTCAGCTTCCGTTTTCTACTCCGAGAGGTTATCAATTCAGCCAATTTTAACATCATGTTTTAGTGTTTGTTTTTTGATATTTGTAATTTTTATATGATTGTGAATGAATATGAGGAGTTGATCCATACATCCCATATTTCTGTAAATATTGGATATGACATGAGTAATTATTTCATTAATCATTATTAAATTTAGTTTATGTATTATTTCTTGGAGGTGAAGTTGTGTGGCTTCTCGCATTTTTTGGCAGTGTGGCTTTTCATGGCCATAAGCAGGAATTGTAGCCATTTATTACGTCTCTTTTGTCGTAGAGGAAAATGGTCTCCCAATAGGCAAATGTCTATAGAAGGGGACAATAATTTTTTAAAAGACAAACGTTTTTGTAAGGTAAGGACCTATGGAATTATTCATATGTTTTGTAATCTTCCCTGAACCTTCTTTAGTCCCAGTTGGGGTTCATAATACAACATGCATTTTCCATTGTAAACAGGTTTTGAAACATGCCTGGAATTTTATTAAATGACTCAACATCTGTCATATTTGAGGATGTCCATCCTTTTAAGATCAGAATGGACTTACATGGGATCTATGTAATATAATTTATATTGTGTATAATAGTCTTTAGTTCTGCATTTTGGTGGTTTCATACAAGATATAAGAAATATTTAGTCGTTTTTAAGGTAATTATGCAATTATGTGTGGACTTATATATAGATGTTTATTATTACCTTTTAGGTTATTAAATTAATATAATAAACAAGTGAATTATGTTATTTGGTTCTCACAACTAAAAATAGGAAGGTATGGGTAAATTTCTTAGTAAATGTACCTGTCTGTTATATTTTATTTAATGTATGGGTGCTTTCTTACTTCTTTAAAGCGTGCCAATAAATAAAGTAACATAGAAATCCTGCACATAATAATTTTAAGAGCATATGCCTCACTGTCATACTTGTGATACAAAGGCCAAGGTTAATTCTGGGTAACAGCATTCTGGACAAATGGTTTTCTTTTTACGTACTGGTCAGCATGAAATGTTCTGCCCTTTTACAGTGACTTGGGAATGCTAGTAAATCGCTCTTTTCACTCAATTGTATCTGGAAGCAAGTGATAATAGATGGTGTACAGCTTCTTGTCAATATCCGTAATTAACACAGACATACAGACTTAATTTGGTCACTTTAAGAATGGAAAGCTTGAGGGAAGAAAAAGATCTATGCAATTTATATCCTTCAAAACACCTTAACAGGGGAAAGAACTAAGACAAAAGGCAAACAGTAAAACTGCAACATATATTCACATTATCTATATTCATACCATTGGCAGGACTTCCTTATTAAGTTGCTATATTACTATCAAATAAAGTCATGTAGGGTACTGTATGCGGCACAATCTAATCCAAAACTGGCCTAGCATGTCACTGTAAACAACTTTTTTATCCAGCAAGAAAATGTAGGAAGCATTATTGGAAACAATGACATTGTTAAATAAGAATCTATATTTCCACATATTTATCTAATGGACAGTAAATTGAGCGCATGCTTGAAATAAAGTAAGACATTTATAAGAAATAACATTGTGTTAAATGTTAACATCACATTTTACTTGTAGGAAACAGTTTAATAGAATTGTTGTGTAATGAAACCAGCACAAAACTACACATTTCTCCACAAAATGTATTATTGTCCATGTTTTGCAATCTCTAGTTGCCTCTCAAGTTAATGGCACAAAAGGGCTCATTTTTAAAGTTACATTTATCGGCAATGTCACCAATGCCACTAGTTCCTGCCATGCTAAGTGGAGTCACAGAGACTGGTGACATAATCTGGTGATAATAACACAGCAGGCTGTCTAAGGTAGCAACCCTGCTGAGACACATCTGTCCTTATGGTTCACACTAATAATGTCTCACTTTCATGAAATATGCAGATTGTGTCACCTCGTCCAAAGATGTCAGCCTCATTAATAGGTGCACATTGTTTGGCAAGTGACACTTGTGATATCTGTTTTCCATGTTTCAGCCACATATGAATCTATAGCTGGTGCTGGGTTTCACATGTAATTGTGTGGATATAATCAAATGAGACAGAATTTTAAAAAAGAGGTCTTGGACTGATTTTTCTTTTTATAGAAATATGGGCTATTTTTAAATATTTGTGCGAAAATATGGTTACAGATTTGCAAATGGATGAATGCTCATGAGTTATATATTTTCTAGTGTTTTTCTTAAACCACAAAGGAACACTTGGCATCGATTTGCAATGTTTCAGCATAAAATAGTAGATTGGAGTTAAGTCCAAGACAAAAACTGTATCAGGAAATTATTTTTATATTGTGATAAAAGGGTCATAACTTCTATGATATCTTAAAATCTAGCAGCCTTATTAAATTGCGATTTGGCAAATTTAAAAGGGCTCTATATAAGCACACAGCATATTTTTTTTACAGAAGTTTTTAGTTAGTGACCTTCTATCCAAAAGCAAGGTCTTCACTAACTAAAAACTTCTGTAAATAAAATATGCTCTGTGCTTATATAGAGCCCTATTCAATTTGCCGAATCGCAATTTAATACGGCTGTTGGTACATAAGTTTCATTAATAAAGTTAACCCTAGCATGGGCAAATGATATCCCTTTGTTAAAATTATCATACAAAACTTTTGATTTAATATTTTACATGATTTCAATTTATGCCTGCTCCTATGAATGAAACGGAAGGGTGGATATGTTACAATTGTTCAAAAATAGCTTTTTTCCAAGTAATACTGTTAATAAAAATTGGCACATGCACTAAAAAAATGAGCATTGATACTAACCAAATATGTATATATTAAATAGTGGCACTTTGCTGTCAACAAAACAAAAAGTGGAAAAACAACTGATCAGCATAGTTACATGTATTAACACATAGTCTTAAACAGAAGTGAGATGTAGGAAACTGCAATATTTAAAAATGTAGACAAATACAAAAACTAAATTAAAGGGCCATTTACATTACTGTGTGAAAGAAAACAAGATTGTATGTTAAAATTATCTTTTTTATTTACTCTAATAACAGCTAAATAATCAAGTTAATAATAAAGTTTTAAGTCTGTTTATAAACACAGCGTATCCTGCCCCCTGACTGTTGCATGGTTAATAACAGACAGCCGAGCCACATGGTGAGGACAGTGATTGAAAGCATAACTGACCTGTTTCGTTGATTCCAGCATTCCATGCTCTGTACAGATTGATTTTGCAAGGGTTAACTCTATTTTGTCTATTGCTCACAGTAGCTATTGGTCTGGAAGGGGGCAGTTGGTGACATATAAATACATACTGTATTGAATTCCCAGTGAAAAGGCACCTATTTCAAAAATTAAAAAAGTATTTCAACATGCTGTTTTGGAGATCTTTACTGCGATGTGCTAAATTAAGTGGCCATTTAAGTCCACAGCAATACTGAGCCAAGATTTATGTTAATGGCCTAGTCATGGCAGCCTATGATGGCATGGACAAGAAAGAAGAGGATTGACACAACGGACTGATATCTATGTATGCCTATTTAAGATTTTGAATAAAGTAGCAGGCAGCTTGATTCCACTTCCTGCCCATAGAACCGATCATTTAGGTCAGGGACAACCACGATATAAAACAAACACATGTGTTGTCAGTTATCATATTGACTAATACTGTATGGATAATAAATATCTGTGGATTACAACACACCACAAAATGTAAAGTACCTAAGCACACTACACTACCTGAGCACACTAAAACTAAAAACTGAAGTAACTATAAAAGCTATAATGACCATTGCCACAAACATAAGATCCACAGTGGTCAACATTTTGGTACTATTGTGGTACCTTTACCAAGACAGACAGTAGAGTTAAAACAAACATTTAAAATCTAGAAACAAATAACTACAAAAAGACTTCTGTTGGTTGCATAAGAAACCAAGTGTAATTCCTATTCACAATTCCTCCATTAGCACAGAGCTACCAGATCACCTGTCCAACTATATCTGGGGAAGTGATGAAAGTGCAGAAACAGGGTATTCAACAATGTATACAGCTGGAACTGAAGCCCATAAAGACAGTGGTCACAAAAGCACATAATACCAAGTATGTGAATGATGGTTATGACCTTACCTCAAGAATAATGTAATGCTTGGTTGTTAAATAAAATATGTATAGCAACACAAAGAATAAGGTTAGCATTTTTTTGGTTGTATCTTACAGAAAAGTGCATAACGTGCCTGATGACAACATTGAGAACACTCATGACAGCAACTTATGACTGACCAAACTTTTGATAAAGAAGCTAATAGTATAGGGAACAAGGGCAAATGTTAAACTAACTAGACTAACTAATGTCTTAAACTAACCAGAGAAGGGTAATGGAGATGTTATCTTGAGCAATACAGATTCCCCGAAATTATATTATAATTAGTCATTTGCCCGTCAAAAATTACGGTATAATATTCTATTAAATATTGTGTGTTCTGTCTCTTTGTGCACCCTCTCTTTGTTTACCCTGTCTCTCTCTCTGTCCGCTCTCTCTCTCTCTCTCTTTGCCCTCTCCCTCTCTTTGTGCTCTATCTCTCTCTCTCTCTCTCTGTGCACCCACTCACTCTCCTCCTCTCTCTCCCTCATTCCTTCTATCTCTCCCTCATTTACTCTCTCTCTCCTTCAATTCCCCATTTTACATTTACACGCGCTAAACCAGCATAACCGGCACTATCCGGCACTATCCGGAGTTCGAGACTGCAAAAAAAAAGCTAACTTTTTTTAAAATTATTTTTTTTTTTGCCTAAATGGCCCAGTTTAGGTGCTAATGCCTTTTTAAAGGCATTTTGATGAGTTTTGGGGTCTTTAAGGGTTGTTTAGATTCGGGGACTCCCAATTAACCAGAAACTACACTTATCCAACAATAGGGAGTCCCCATAGGTAGCAAGTGGTCAGCAATGCACGTGAGACTACAGAGAAGAGAATACATCGACACACGCATCAAATAAATAATCTGTTTGTGATAAATAATAATGCCAATAATGGGACTAAACTGTTAAAAGAGTTTAATGGGGTATAAGAGTACAGTTTAATGTATATGGTGCATTGAAATAATACATATTTAATTTAATTTAGATTTCAGCTAAAGCTTTTTGGTTTTTATTGAGACAACATAATTGCTGGGAAAACATCTATTCAAGAAAAAGAGAGAGATTAACAGGCTACCTAGATAAGGAATTGGATACCTGCCAAGATAAAAGTTGTAAAACTGGATTGATTTTAGCTACAGCTTGCTAACGACTCCCTAGAGTCGAGAGGCAAAGTTCAAAAAATAATAATTAATAGTCTGAAAATATATAGTTCTAAAATGTATGTATCTTTAACACAAAATCTTAATTTTAGCAGCATTTTTGGGGACGTGTGAAAATCTACTTTAGAATTTGACACTACCAAAAATCATATTTTACCTTCAACACATTTTTCTAACCTATTTTAAAATTTTCTGTCAAAAAAATATATGTTTGGGATTTTGTTGCTCAAACTAGACCATCTTGCACTGTACACACTACATTTGAAATTTCTAAATGCGGAACATGAATGTAAAACTATAGGCAAATTAAGGTATTCCTTTTTATGAATCAATAAAAACTGAGTGTTTTTTATTAATTTTGTGACCCTCGTATGAATGTTAAATTTGTCCTGACTTCAGCAACTGCTTAACAGATATTTGCATGTGACATGCACACTTTTAACAAAAAAACTATCACTGTACCTAAATAAGGTAAAATTATATCTTTGCATTTCAGAATCTGTAAATAGGCAGTACTCACATTAAAATATTGTATAATTGAAAAGTGTTGTACTTGTTAATCACTAGAAATTGTGTTTTTTTGTTGTTGTTGTTTTCATAACATTCATGATATTTATTTCCATACAGCATTTTAATAATGAGGGTTTGGCCAAAATTTTGTATGTCATGTAATTTGTTGCTTAATCAAATACTTTAAAGGAAAAATACAGCTTTTGAGTTGGCAATATTAAATAGTTTTTATAACAAAACAGGTAGTTTCACTTCTCTTAATTTTTTTGGGTTCTCTTGATGTCAGTTTGATGTTTTGCTGAGCAATATAATCTAAAAATTAGTTGTTTGTTGACTTTTCGCCATAAATAGTTGGTCACCTTCTCTACAATCATGCCTACATTGTCCCTAACACTAAAATCCCTTTTTCCTGGGGGTCCATTTGGATCACCATAGACTCTAATACTACCAGTAAAATATTAAACTGAAACTACAAACCTAATCTAAAATTACAATAAAATAATACACAAAAATGAAATTACAATCAAAATAATAACAATTTACATGAACCTGCAAAAATAATGTTAGTTCATTCTTTAATGCAGAGATCCTCATGACGAATGATACACTTCTTGGAATCTGATTGGGTACATTAACCAAACATGGAAGACAACCACCTCCTATTCTGATTGAAAAACTGATACCCAATTACAATAGAGTAAAATCATATAGTTGCCCATCTCTGATTTTCAACTAGATCAGCCAATCAGAGAAGGGAATAGAGGTTGTATAATTTAGAGGAATAGAGGAAGTAGAGGTGGTTTTGATTCATGGACCTGGATTTGAACTTGTCAATAACAACCAAGAAAAAAATAATAGTTATTGACAGAGAAGTATGATATGTGGGAGAAAGGCACAGATGCACCCTACCAAAGCCTTCATTCGATTGATTCCATAATAAACAAACCAAGTGAAGTTCAGAAGCAAATGACTATCGAGCTATCACATCACTCACATAAATCTAATCTCTGGCAAACCTCTGTCCCTAATATAGTAAGCCCAGAGTACCTGTCCCAAAACTTAAAAAATCTCTATCACATGCCTTCCCTAATTATATCCAATCATGATGACGTTTACTTGAAAGTCTTTCTGAGTGCCTGAAATTAGAAAAAAAACTTTTCTAATCTCCTGTAAAGACAGAAAAATGCCTTCTGAATACCTAAAATCAGTCAATATGAAGAAACTAACACCTTAAATGTGGTTTGTTTGCTGACACAATTAATAAGTTAATACTGCTAACTCCTATGAGCTCAGGTATCCCTCGCGATTCCCCCTTAATACCGCCTACCGTCTATGAGCCTGCGTACCCCCCAACTAAAGTATAACCATGGGGTTCCTTAACCTGTTACATGATAACACAATACCATTGAAGTCCATATGGAGTATAAGCATAGGTCTAACAATAATAAATATATAAAAAATACAAAATAAAAAAATACAAAATAATATCTGTAAGGGATGAAAATAGAAAATGTATCCCTTTGACTCCCTCCAGCGAGCATCATGGATGCCCAGGGTCCACACACTTGATCCCTGGATAAGCGGGCACTTCCATGTTGATTAATTCGTCCTCATCTTTCTAGTTTAAAGACCTTGTTCATTGTTTGTGGCCCATTGAAATTGGCCTCCACCTAAAAAAACTGCCTCATCTCTGAGGAGCTCCTGTACTGAACGTCTTTTTGACCATTGCTTCACCCTAATTTTTGTGGATTTTGATTAGTTGAAATATGTGTTAATCATATTTCATCGTTATCAAAGGGCGTAAGACGCCACACACCGCCGTCATGAGGAGGCTGAGATAGCTTACCAAGGGAAACCAGTTATTCAGGGTAGTATGGATGGTTCCTGATACTAAGAAGCCCCTAGGATTTAATTTGACCAACAAATATCCATGCATTAAGTACATATAGTAGCTTAGTCTTAAGAACAATGCTATGTGGCACCAATTTATAGCGCCAATGTAATGAGCTATATTTATGCAGATAGCGATATTTAACGTTGGGCTACCTAAATACTATTTAGCAGGAACCTACAAACATCTACCTAAGGGACCCTATCCTTTAATCTTAAGGCATATCGGCCCCATATTATTTAATATTGGAATACCCTATAGCAAGTAAGCACAGGGTTAATTATTCTTACCCTGAGGCAGTGTGCATTGTCACTGATAGTACAAATAGGGATTCCTCAATCTGAAATGGTATGAATAAAAGGAAACTGGTTTTCCAAAAAGAGTTGGAAGTATCTAACCATTAAATATGAGTGTATGACACATTCAGAAAACCTTATTTTCCTATAATTTACAAGTTTTTTATTAAAAGGGAGGCATCTCCTTTTAAGTGTTTTTAATACTGTTTTTATTTTTGTTTGTGCGTCGCTGTCTACCATATGGTATAATAAAATATTATTTTTGTAAATATGTTAATATTATATTTTCCCCCATATATATTTCTGAGCAATTAATCATATTTCAGCCAATTATGATTTATTAAAAGTCTAACCAATTGAAATCTGTGACTATAACAATTATTTCTACTGGGCATTCTCTTCTTCTTTATCGCCTTTACTCAATTGTTTTACATCATTCAGTTCAGCAGAGATACTGGAGTAGGTTGCCAGTTCTTTCCCTAGTGGCCCACAACATACAGCTCCTGGTATTCCTAGATGGTCTCCCATCCAAATACTGACCAGGCTCAACTTCAGTGTGATCTCTTGGTTCCCTGACTGGAATCAAACCCAGGTCGACAGCTGTGAAAGCACCGAATCCTAACCACTGGACCACCCACTCAATTAGCTGTTGTAAAAGCCATATGCTCAGAGCATGGATCATTTAGTTAAATTTAACAATAAAAGAAAATCTTCTGTATCAGTTTTAAGGCACTTCCTCCTATTATTTTTTTACCATTTTTTTATAATTAATTGCAATTGTGTTAATTTCCATGCATACTTTCTACAATATATGGAATAAATTCAATACAAGTCAGTAGTTAGAAAATATTGTCTCCCCTAAATGTCTCCAAAATTACCACAGTATATTCTTTTATAAAGATTTTGAGTTGAATTTTCTTGTTCTTTACAATCTTTGCACTCCCTGCCATCTTTTTGTAGATTTTTTTTAAATGCACCATTTCAGTATTAAATCTGCATCTGTACCAGCCTCAGAACATAACACCCTAAAGAGCATGTGCAGACTTCAATTTGAATTTTAAGAGAATCATCTCAAGTACTTCATGTCAAAACACCTTCCTTATCTATTGCATTTACCATGCTGACAAAATGTATTTGTTCTTGGGTAATCTTGATTACATTGATTTGGAATTTTAATTGCATCACCCATCTGTCTGCATACTTTGGATGTTGTGATTGCATATAGTAAGTTTGAAATATATTAAATTCACACCTTCCTCATAAAAAGACAGACTGCTTATACAGTACCCGTCCACCAAGGAACCTTGTCAAATCAAAAAGCAAATGTAAGAACTCTTTAACTAGTTTTCTACCTGCCAAATAAAGAAACACAGTTTTGCTAAATATGCATATACCATCCACATATTACCTCCTATCTGCATTCTTTTCAAAACATTTGCAGATCAGATTTTCATCAAAGCTAAGAGTTGGCATTGCCAGCAATATATTTGCATATGTTACACTTGGTTATATTGCACCTTATTAAAATTCATCATATCAATGAGAAATAATTTGTGTGTATATTTCAATTTTATAACCACTGATAAATACGCGCCCTAGGTGTGGATAAGATTTGCGTCTAATAAAATGAGAAAGACACCCTACAGCATGGTTTGCTTTTAAACCAGAATAATTAAATGGTCTCTCCCTTCATAGGCTGCCCCTCTAGTTTAATTTGCAATGAATTAAAGCACCTGCCCCTACTCACACTTCCAGATAAAACGTAAAATGAAAGGCTATATCCTCTTGTATAACCATTTACATTTTCAAACATTTAAATATAAACTAAAGGCCATAGCTTTTTCAACTCAGAGCTAGATATCCTGGAAAAAAATCTATTGAGAATGTGATCTGAAAATCACTTTTTACATAAAAAATTAATCACTATCACTACACAGCAAAGCATTTTTACAAAACCAAACGAAAACACGATTAAAGCAATTCTGGAAACTGATAGGTTTAAATTACATGTATCTCTGTTCTTTGTATATCAGTTCTACAAAATATGGACAAATGAAAAGATTTTTTCTGATCATAACTGAAAAAAAATGTTGTTTCATTACTCCAGATACACTAAACCTGACAGTTGTTTCCTTGGCCAGATTCACTAAGCTTCTTTTGTAACCAAAAAATGGCATTGAGAACACCTTGGTATTTGTTAAACTATATCTTCCACTAACTCCTTCATTCACTGGGATCGTTCATGATGGAAGAGTGCTGGAAGTGTGCTGTAAATCAATCTTCATGCAATTTACACACACAACTTCTAGCTAAAAGAGATTTTAGCACAACTGTTTTGGATTAAAGAGTGAAAACATTTTGGGGTCAATCCCAGCAGCCTCGGTAAAACCCAGAGTAAACATCAACATTTTAATATGACTTATTTTAACTGCATTATAAAAGGCTAGTTAAACTGAATATATTTTACCAGCATATCTCCTGATAGAGAGAATGGACCAAACCAGAACACCACAACTAATCAAGACTCTCCCCTCCCAATCCTGTAATATTTTGCATTGTGATATTATGTGCACACAAGAGAAGATATCGGTGGGGCACACAAATCCTGAAATGTACTCCTGATTCAATCATTCTATGATGACAGTTTTAGTATCATCAACTCAGAAAAGCTAATGGCCAGGGAAAGTAGTTATATTATTGACCATGATACCTTTTTAAACATCTACTCCGATTAGTGTTATATGCTTTAACATGCTAAAAAATATTAATAAATGATCACAGAATTGGCTTTCAAATTTAGACACCAAAATGGGAAAAGGAATAGAAGATAAATTCCTAACTTCAAATAAATCACCTAGGTGTAGAATCACTAAGCTATCACAGAGGCTGAGAAGAATTGTGGTTGTAATTTAACTAATGGAAATGGAAAATTGCACTGCAACCTCTATTAAAGCTTAGCAAAATTAGAGGATAATCTTTACAGTATTGAGTTTATTGTCTTATATAAAGATGAAAATTAAGTCTATTATGTGTTAGATTTATTTATTGACAATTGACCCGTTGATTAATTAATTTAGTACAAACATATAGCCCATGAATATATCTACATGATGTATTCATAATGTATACTTATGGGTATGTAAAAATCAAGGAGGAGTGTTTCAATGTTGTTTATTCACTGGATGTATTATAAATAACACAATGTATTATTGCAGAAAGTATTGAGCTTTTAATGGCACATCAAATAAGATTTTATTATCATCTATTAGCTTCAAGTTCTAGGAAATGGCTTAATGAGCATCATATATCAGTCTGTCTAATGTCCTAAAACAAGCAACTCACCTAATACTTAATAATTTTTTACCTTTATCTACGGAATGAGCTGCTGATCTTCCTTCCTGTTATACCAGACGTACTAATAGTAATAGTGAACCAATTTATAAACCCATTAGTGACACGTTTTGCCGGAGATAAAAAACAGTCAAAATTATCTGGCAGCAATTAATCTTAATGGCTGTATGCAGTAAACAGCAATGGGCTAATTCCAGCTCTGTCAGTCCCATCAAACAATCCCACATTAGGCAGCTTTTCACAGATCCATTAAGCATATTCAGAGTAACAACAAATTCAATGCTGAAGGCATATGCACTAAACATTACAACAGTGATCTTCTGAAGCCATCATTATCTCTTAAATAGTACTTCCCCCATGTATTATCATTATGCTGTACATTAGAAATACTTTGATTAAACTCCCTTAATTCATAACAGACAGCTGCAGACCATTTATGCAGTTAATCTCAACACAACAGCTACTGAGGAAATATAAAAAAAAAAATGAAGGCAGTAAACGAGTTGTCATTACAAGGGAAGACACCAGTTCTGCTGTCCTATATTCATAAGAACCATATGCCAATATTTCATGCAAAAATGCAGGTAAAATAATGCAACCAAATAGAAAAACAAATTAAGAACATTTCAGAAGGTTCTAAATGGAATCTTAGATACAAAATACTTTTTTTTCCTCCAAGTTTAACAGAGATGGTATTTTATGGAAAAGCTAAATATAAAAGATAGTCAGGAAATAGTTTTTTTTTACATTGAAAACAAAGACAATCATTACAAATAGAAATGTGTGTATATGAACCGAGATGTGTGTATTTATTTATGTATACATCTGATACTCTGATTAGTTTTATATATATATATATATATATATATATATATATATATATATATATATCTATACAGTATATATATGTATAAAATATATATATATATATATATATATATATATCTAGTAAATAAATAGTACATCTGTGTTCACATTTGAATGTCTATAACATGGTAAAATCCTGCATCCAGTTCAGAATTCCAAGAAAGACAGTTATTACACTGCATTCTGGGAAGCTGAGTAGGGACATGCAAATGTTCCCACAAAGCCTCGCTCTTTAATCCATAAACCATTTGAAACATGGTTTCCTTTAAGCTTATCCCCGCTGCAAAACAGCCTTTATGCAAAGCCAAGCTTGGATTTTACACAAGCTGGGAATCCTATCCAAGCACAGCTGTTTCAAGCTTACTGGCTATCATCAGAATGGAGCAGGATCTCAGCTGGTGTTGTGGACTATATGAGTAGGTAGTTCACCACAACAATCATTTATAATATGGTGGGCAAAAGAGCGAGAGAAGCCCTCCACCGTACCGTAAATAGTACATCTGTGTTCACATTTGAATGCCTATAACAAGTTAGCATTCAAATGTGAACACAGATGTACTAATTATTTATTGTACTACTGTACGGTGGAGGGCTTCTATCGCTCTTTTGCCCACTATATATATATGTGTGTGTGTAAATATATATGTATATAATAACAGTGAACCCCGATAGGTGTAAGGTCGTCGGCCTAAATCCAACCTATGTTAGAGTTGTACTCTACACATTTTCATATGAAATCTCATATATATATATATATATATATATATATATATATATATATATATATATATATATATATATATATATATATATATTTGTGTGTGTGAAAAGTATAGCATGCATAACATAAAATGGTTTTTGCACAAGTTAGGCCACCTACCTTACACCCACAGCTGTTCACTGTTTTTATTTTACGGAATTAGTGTGTATATTTACTTGATTCATTTATTCATGTATTTATTGGAAACATAGTTATAAGCTTTGTTAGTTGAAATATCATTTATTAAAATTAATAATCATGATTGGTGAAAACAAAACATACTTATAAGAGTCTTTCAGATATAGCAGATGTCATATGAAAATTCATTGAGTACAACTCTAAATATTGAATACCTTGACAATAGACTCATTTCTTACAGAACCAGTTTTAATATAAATAACTACAGTACACCAGTTGCGATTGCCTGTACAGCACTGTAATAAGCTTCAGCAAAATTTCTCATCTAAAAGGACAAAGACCTTTATCTTTTCACTCAATAATGGTAACAGCTTTTTATGAAATTTTATCACATAAAACAAACATTATTTGTAGGTTGGTAAAATATCACTTTTTATGAGTACATTATATTCTGTGCTGACCTTTTGTTCACAGAATGGAAATATTTTAGCTTAACAACAAGGAAATGTTAAATGAGCAATGTTTTCTTTTGTCCATGAAACAGAGTACAAATATATGTTTTTACTACAGGTTTTGTTCTCTAAGTTGCATACAAATAAATAGGGTTTATGTGGCTATTTCTATTACAAATATTCAGTGCGTTCTTTACCTTTAACCATGATTTTATTTAAATGCTCTAGCTCTGTATAAGTAGAATGTTTTAATACTTTTGGAATTAAGGTGCCATCTCTAAGCCTGTGCTTCCCTACTTGTAGATAAAACTGAAGACAGCTCTTGCTATTAAATTACTAAAGTAGTATAATGCACCACCCCTTCTGGATTGCTACCATAATGTGGTGAAGGGGCTTGTGTGTCTCAGTGAAGCTGAGAGCTAAACCATGTAGAGTCACCCAAAAAGGGCAGGTCATAGCAGAGAGGTCGGACAAATTGTGGTCAATTGGAGAAGGAACTGGCAACCCACTCCAGTATCTTTGCCATGAAAACCTTATGGATTAGCACAACCAGACAATAATGCACCACATTGTAAAATAGGAATTCCGGGTTTTAAACAGAATGTGTTTCTGAATAGAGCACTACGATTATGGGACAATATAGACTAATATCAGGAGCATATTTAGGTTTTATGCTGCCCTAGGTCCATTCAGACATGGGCACCCCCAACAACCTGGTTACTACTACATGTTTCCTTTTGCTATATCCCAATCATAAGTTTACCATGCACCTATAAAAAAAACATAACTATATATGTCTAGGTAAGTTTACAGAAAGGTACCCCCTATTCTAATCTTTTATGCAGGCACTTACGGTGCAAGTTGTACAGTAACTTAGTAACCTATCTAATCCAATCCCTCTGAATTTCAGCGCTGTGTACTGTATAGACTAAAATGAGATGCGTTATCAAGGTACTTTGACCTGTCACATTTAAATTATCCTCCTAAGCCTTATAATCACTTTTAACAGTGCTTCACACAAGTTACATACTTTGCGTTAGCCCTGTTTTCTTCCCCAATCCTACTCATACTGAATACCACACATAGAGGCAGAAAAATGTCTCTGAAACGCAGTGGCGGCTGTTGACTTTTTAAGTTGGTGGGGCGGAAGGCAGAGACCTGGACCCTCCCCTTAAATTGACTCCGCCCAACAGTAGAAACTTCTCCCCTTCACAACATGTTATCTCTGTAGTCCCTGCCCACTGACACATACTCCACCCACTTAATTGATTATTTTTTTCTGTCACTTTACGTACATATTATCTTGATGAGGGTGAGTTGGTGCTGGTTCTGCACACTATTCTTATGATGGGAAGTGCTTGCACTTTCTTGATGATATGCAATAATTAAGTAGAATACATATAATGCATGTTAGATTAGGACGTATAACCGTGGCAGCTCATAGATATAGACAAAAATTATCCCATAGAGAGAGACAGGGATTGAGAGAGAGGGATAGAGAAAGAGAGGGTGATAGCGAGAGGGATAGATAAGCAAGCAGTAAAGAACAATTCAGCATAGAAGACAGGATTTCCAAGAGAAGATGGTGGAAAAAATGTAAGGCATATGCATAAGGGCACAACAGAGTAGTAGATTAATAGATGAGGTTATTGAAGCAATGAACATGAGCTTGAGGAAGCTCAGAGGGTAGTGGCAGACAGGTGTGCCTGATGTGCTGTGGTCCATAGGGTCACAGAGAGACAGACATGACTGAACAAAAACAAAAGTAATGGGGAAAACAATACTATATTTGAATTCATTTTTACAACACTACACAGGCTAAATACTCCTACAGGTAGACTGATTGAAGTAAACCCTAAAAAGCAGACATCAAGTTATTTTACTTGACAATGCAAGAACTAAAACTGAAGTAAAAACCACCCAACCTCTTATACCATATACCCATACATCGTCTTAAATGGCTACAAGCCCTGTGTATCATTTGAATTAAATAAAATCAGATGTTAAATGTTTTACTAAACTGTACTAAAGCTGTTTGCAAGCTCCACAAGTACATATAATGTATATTATATATGATATATGTGTTTATATATGCCTTATGTAAATATAGAATACAAGCTGTTTTCTTGAAGCCTGGAAGGAGGTCCTTCATAGGGATGCAGATGCCTTATTCTATGTAAATATAGAATACAAGCTGTATTCTAGAGCCTGGAAGGAGGTCCTTATAGGGATGGAGATGCCTTATTCTATGTAAATATAGAATACAAGTTGTATTCTAGGAGCCTGGAAGGAGATCCTTCATAGGGATGCAGACAGTGGCGGCTGGTGACTTTTCAAGTTGGAGGGGCGACAGGGCGAAACATAGCCACTCCCCCCTTTTCAAACCACACCCATTTTTATAACTCCTCCCCCTGACGTCATAATGACCTTTATAAGCCCCGCCCAATGACCTTATGCTTGTGAAGCCCATTGAAATACATGATCTGCAATGCAGAAATGTCAAGAAGTAAAGTAACAATGTGTTAAATTCATTGGTATACAATATAGATTGAAAAAACTCATGTGACAAGACTACAGCAATATCATAATTGCACCTATACGTATTAACAGAAAAATTAAAGGAGTGACACCTACCATTAGTCGGCTCTTCTTCTCAGGGTATTCATGTTCATTAAGTTGACCAATGAGTAGAAACAAATCTGCAGCCACATAGGGTTTGCACCTGGGGTTGAAAGAAAACAAGCAAATCAATCAGACCATTCAAGAACAAAACCATACTTTAAAAACCTTAAAAGACCAAGTAGAACCATATAGGCCCCAAACATACCTTAGAAGACCAAGTGTGACTATATAGGCCCCAAACATACCTTAGAAGACCAAGTGTGACTATATAGGCCCCAAACATACCTTAGAAGACCAAGTGGGACTATATAGGCCCCAAACATACCTTAGAAGACCATGTGGGACTATAGGCCCCAAACATACCTTAGAAGACTAAGTGTGACTATATAGGCCCCAAACATACCTTAGAAGACCAAGTGTGACTATATAGGCCCCAAACATACCTTAGAAGACCAAGTGTGACTATCTAAGCCCCAAACATACCTTAGAAGACCAAGTGTGACCATAGGCCCCAAACATACCTTAGAAGACCAAGTGGAACTATATAGGCCCCAAACATACCTTAGAAGACCAAGTGTGGCCATATAGGCCTCAAACATACCTTAGAAGACCAAGTGTGACCATAGGCCCCAAACATACCTTAGAAGACCAAGTGGGACCATATAGGCCTCAAACATACCTTAGAAGACCAATCAGCACTGCATAGGCCCAAACCAGTGGATCTTGGGATTCAAGAAAACAACAACATTTCACTTCTGTTTAGACCACACAATAATCAATGTCAAACAAACACGTTGAATTAGCATATGGATAACCATATGAGCAGTAACGCCACGCCAAGGATTCAACAATTGTTACTGACCATTCACACACCTTTCATAGCTCCTTCAATATGCACACCCACACACCATTCATACTTTACTTACCACTAGTTATTTTTGGTAGTGAGGTGGTGCCATTTCTGAGAACTTTACGTACCCTTGAAGGTGCCTCCAATTCCTTCAAACCAATGCATTTAACCGCTACAGGGCCATGGTGCTTTTTAATTACTTTTTTGATCCTCTTCAATGTGGAGAAGCATCTTTCTGGTTCTTTAGTAGTCTTCGTTGTTGTAAGCAGGATTCCTTATAGCTTCACTCACTCTGTTAAATTATGTAGATTAAATTGATGCTAAAGTTGCTGCAGAGCAACAGCACTTGTACAGACATGGAATTCTTGCTTCCTGTACACAAGTGACAGCTACCCTTGGAAGTGCCTCCAATTCCTTCAAACCACGCCAAGGCTTCAACAATTGTTACTGACCATGCACACACCTTTCATAGCTCCTTCCATATGCACACCCACACACCGTTCATACTTTACTTACCACTAGTTATGTTTGGTAGTGTGAGGTGGTGCTGCTTAATGCAGTTTATCTTTGCACACCTTGGGGGTATGCATTCTTCTTTGCTTCAATCACTTGTATTTTAATTTTGCACGGCGATCTTTCAAAGAACAAAACTTCTCAATGGTTTTTTCATTGAAGTGTGGGATCTCGGAAATCAGTTGCTTTTCCATTGAGAGCATCGCCAATGCATTCAACCGCTCCAGGGACATGGTGCTTCTTAAAAAGGTTTTTATCCTCTTCAATGTTGAGAAGCATCTTTCTGATTCTGCAGTAGTCATTGGTGTTGTAATCAGGATTCTTAATAATTTTACTGTCTCTGTGAAATCATTCTGCAGATTAAATTGATGGAAAAGTTTGTGCAGAGCAACAGCACTTGTACAAGTATGAAACTCTGTCTTCCCATACAGAAGTGACAGCTCAGTGCGTAATTGTTCCTTCTTCAGTATTGGATATGCTTGCACGGTGTCTTCCAGAGCTTGGGTTGGAAAGCAAGTGCCATGGGTTTTATACAAGTCACTTTGAACAAGTTTGGCACTGACTAGGTGATTTGAAAATGAAAATCGTTCTTTTGCATGAACCACCACTATGTCACATACCTCTCTTGAAAGTTGTCTCAAGGTTGAGATCTCCGCACTCCGTCTGTTGACTGTTAGATCGCTTGGCAAACTTGCTTCTATCTCTTCCACAGAATTCCGGATTTTCTGGATGCTGGCGACAAAGTCTTCTGTGACTTTTTTGATATAAACAGTATCCGTGTCTCGCTTCTGAAGCTGACTATAGAGGATGTCTACATGTGGCATTATTAAATGAAATAATTTAAGGAAGTAAAGGAACTCCCTGTCTTCCAGCATTCCAATGAAACCTGCGGCTTCCCGTATAGATGTTGGATCAAAGTTTAGACATGCTTCAATTGTCTGGAAACACTCAAGTAGCGCATCTCTGTTCTCGTAGATCACGTTCACGGTCCTAACGTTGAAGTTCCATCGTGTCGGTGCACCTCTTGGAAGTCTTCTACCAACTACCTCATCCAGAACTCCAGTCCTTTTTGGAGAGCGTGAAAAAAAAGATGGTATGCCGCCTATGTTTGAAAAAAAAACTCTAACTCTTCCAATCCTTGAAACTGCTTTCTCCATTATTAGGTTCAGTTGGTGAGCATAGCAATGGACGTAGTGTGCGTTCGGGTACACGTCTTTTATTTTTCTTTGAACTCCTCCTTGATCTCCACGCATCACACTGGCACCATCATAGCTTTGAGCTATGAGTTTCTTCTTGTCTTCTGGCTCTGGGAGAACAGTATTCAGTGTTTCCAGCACAACAGCAGCAATGGAGTCTGCATCCGTTGATTTCATTTCCGTGAAGCCATCAAATCTTTCCACCACTTGATGCTTCTTGTCAATGTAGCGATAGACTACAACGCACTGTGTCCTAGCGGAAATATCGGTTGTTTCATCCGCTTGGATTGCCACAAACTGGGCTTCCTTAAGCTCTTGGTGAATCACTTCCTTTATAACTTCATGCATGCAGTCCAGTAGCTCATTCTGCACGGTTTTGGAAGTGCCCTTAAACACAGTTGCAGTCTTCAAATGCTGTTCCATTGCACTATCGATACTGCCAACCAAATCCACCAGGCCTCTAAACACTCCTGGATTTAGCGATGTTTCACTCTCGTCGTGTCCTCTTAATGCCAGTTCAAAGGCGCCACAAAAGCGAACACAATCAATTATCTTCGAAAGGATGTACCGGTTCTTAGCCACTTCTTCGTTGTGTTTTTGAATGCTGACTTGGTATCCTTGGTCCAGTTGAACAGCAATGTTCGCCTGTCCAAGCATCTCAAACTTGATCCTGTTATCCAAGTGAGCTTTAGAACTTTTGTGTTTTGCCAATTTGTCAGCTAGATGTTTGACGTCAGTCACTCCAGTTTTGGTCCAAGCAGCGTCACCACCAAATAGGATGCATGGGAAACAATATAAGGACTTCCTAGAAACGCTTCCAGAAAGCCAGTCGTTCTTCTTGTACCATTCAGTATTGAAATTACGGACATATTGCTTCCCTCTATCTCTTGCGATTTGCTGCAGATTTATCTCTGGTTGGTCAGCTCCTAACCGTTTTACTTCCACCTTCTCCTCATAGGTTAGGGTGGCGAAAGGCTTCACAAGTAGAGAGTCAATAGTATTCATTTCTGATATTGATACCAATAAAAGAAAGAGATCACGGTATATTAATTTATATTATGTCACAAAATTACTTAAAAATAACAGTGTGTTGATTTCATTGGTATACATTACAGATTGCAAAACCTCATGTGACAAGACTACATCACCATCAAATTTGCACCTATACACATGGACAGAAAATTAAAGGCAATGATACTCACCAACAGTTGACTCTCCTTCTCGGGGTATTCACGTCCAGTAAGTCAACCAACGAGTCCAAAGAAATCTGATTCCACAGATAGTTTGCACCTGGGAAGTTATAGAAAACAAAAAAAAAAAAACATTAGAACGTTTAAGACCCAAACCGTAACGTTTAAAACCTTAAAAGAGCAAGTGTGACCATATAGGCCCCAACCGCCGCTTAAAAACCTTAAATAACCAATTTTGACCATATAGGCCCCAACCGCCGCTTAAAAACCTTAAATAACAAATTGGGACCATATAGGCCCCAACCGCACCTTAAAAACCTTAAATAACAAATTGGGACCATATAGGCCCCAACCGCACCTTAAAAACCTTAAATAACAAATTGGGACCATATAGGCCCCAACCGCACCTTAAAAACCTTAAATAACAAATTGGGACCATATAGGCCCCAACCGCACCTTAAAAACCTTAAATAACAAATTGGGACCATATAGGCCCCAACCGCACCTTAAAAACCTTAAATAACAAATTGGGACCATATAGGCCCCAACCGCACCTTAAAAACCTTAAATAACAAATTGGGACCATATAGGCCCCAACCGCACCTTAAAAACCTTAAATAACCAATTGGGACCATATAGGCCCCAACCGCACCTTAAAAACCTTAAATAACAAATTGGGACCATATAGGCCCCAACCGCACCTTAAAAACCTTAAATAACAAATTGTGACCATATAGGCCCCAACCGCACCTTAAAAACCTTAAATAACAAATTGGGACCATATAGGCCCCAACCGCACCTTAAAAACCTTAAATAACAAATTGTGACCATATAGGCCCCAACCGCACCTTAAAAACCATAAATAACAAATTGGGACCATATAGGCCCCAACCGTACCTTAAAAACCTTAAATAACATATAGGCCCAAAAAAAATAAAAATAATAATATATAAATATATATATATATATATATATATATATATATATATATATATAAATATATATATATATATATATATATATATAAAAATTGATATCAATATATCACAATAAATAAATATATATATATATATATATATATCAAATTGATATATATATATATATATATATATATATATATATTTATTTATTGTGATATATTGATATTAATTTTTATATATATATATATATATATATATATATATATATATATATATATATATCCAAATATATATATATATATATAAAAATTGATATCAATATATCACAATAAATAAATATATATATATATTTATCAAATTGATATATATATATATATTTATTTATTGTGATATATTGATATTAATTTTTATATATATATATATATATATATATATCCAAATATATATATATATATATATATATATATATATATATATATATATAAAAAATTACACATAAATATACATAAACATATACATACAACAATATATATTAATTGATATTTATTATTTGATTAATTGATGTTCTTTATTACATGGTATATTATATTGTTCATGCATTTCTATTACACTTTATTTGTTATACATATTACAGTGCTATTTTTTGGCTATACATGTTACAGGATATTATCCTGTAACATGTATATCACATAAAATAGCCCTGTAATATGTATAATACATACAGGGTCAAACAAGTTCACACTAACCTTTTTTACCCTTACAGGCTTCCATACCTGCTTGCTGATTTGCTAATTTTTTAAAGACTCTCATTGGTTGAAATCGATGTCAATCAAAAATTTCAGCCAATCAGAGTCCTTCAAAAATTTGTATATATAGCAGACCGTGGGAAAAAAACAATTAATCGCGGGAGGGGCTCCTTGTAGGAGGAGCTCTTTTAGTGTGTTGTTGTTTTTTTTTAGAGCGTCGTTTTTTTTTGTGGAGGCCTCTTTCAATGGGCCAGAATGGATGGATGGACAATGGCTTCAGGGGCAGGGGGCTATATAGATACACAGCATTAGTTAATGTAGCGCAAGGGTTATTTTAAAGTGACAGTGTCCCTTTACTAACTTTACTTCATTTTTAATACTATTTAGACTTGAAATGATGATGTACACCTTATATTTATTTGTTTTTGGGTTATACTAATACATTGTTGTGTTTTTTTTATTGCAGGGTGAAGAAAATATTTGGGGGGGCGTTTGCCCTGACGCCCCAATGGACGGGCCGCCACTGGATGCAGATGCCTTATTCTATGCAAATATAGAATACAAGCTGTATTCTAGAACCTGGAAGGAGGTCCTTCATAGGGATGCATATGCCTTATTCTATGTAAATATAGAATACAAGCTGTACTCTAGGAGCCTGTAAGGAGGTCCTTCATAGGGATGCAAATGCTTTATTCTTTGTAAATATAAAATACAAGCTGTGTTCTAGGAGCCTGGAAGGAGGTCCTTCATAGGGATGCAGATGCCTTATTCTATGTAAATATAGAATACAAGCTGTATTCTAGAGCCTGGAATGAGGTCCTTATAGGGATGCAGATGCCTTATTCTATGTAAATATAGAATACAAGTTGTATTTTAGGAGCCTGGAAGGAGATCCTTCATAGGGATGCAGATGCCTTATTCTATGTAAATATAGAATACAAGCTGTATTCTAGAACCTGGAAGGAGGTCCATCATAGGGATGCATATGCCTTATTCTATGTAAATATAGAATACAAGCTGTACTCTAGGAACCTGGAAGGAGGTCCTTCATAGGGATGCAAAACGCCTTATTCTTTGTAAATATAAAATACAAGCTGTGTTCTAGGAGCCTTCCTTCCAGCTTGTCTGATATATACAGGGTAGTCAGCAACATACAGAGTACTGAGATGGCTGAGGCTCTGCACCCAGCACACTGAGACAGGAGTTTTTGTTTTTTTCCAATAAACTTTATTCAGAAAGAGGTGAGAAAAAGAGAGATTATAGAGGGAGAGAAAGACAGATTTTAGAGGGAGAGAAAGAGAGATCATAGGGAACAATAAGTGTGTGTGTGGGGAGGATTTGTCCAGAATACTCACCTAGTCCTGAACAGCTCTATCAGCATGGCAGCGATCACTGAACTATATCTCCCAGCATGCACTGCATACTGCAATTTAGCAGTCCTAATTGGCTGGGGCAGTGTCAGTCATTAGATGGGGTTTGCCCCAATGGGTCTCCACAACTTCAGCTCCTCACAGTCATTCTGATTGGGTGATCCCTGAAAAGTCCCACAGCTTCAGCTCCCTCCCAGTCATTCTGATTGAGTGATGCTGTGTTTTACAGACAGGCTTGTTGCTTCAAATCGAGCACAGGCAGCATTGTGCCTGATCTGTAGTACAAAGCAAGTCACCAGCAGGGGGAAATGTGATAAGGGGATAAGTCAGTGTGCTTAACTGCTTGCCAAAGGATTCATCATGTAAAGTGACAGTGGCAGATATAAAAAAAACTAAATGAAAGGTTGAACATGATATAATTAATTTTTATATTTATATGATTTAAATTAAACAAGTTAGTGATGGGGGATTAAGTCAGTGCATTCATTCTGGGAGAGCGGTTGCCCATTTGCCCCTATGCACCAGCTGCCCCTGCTGAAACTATTTAAGTGTTGGATCGGATGCTAAAAACAGTATAATACCTCAATTGATTAATTTCTAAGGCTTGAATTATATTGTATATCTGACACAATTAAGGGTTAATAAGTGCACCCTAACACTAAACATACTTGGGTGATCTCATGGATTCCCCAGTTAACCTACCCCCTATGATCTCAGGGACTCCCCCATTTAAAGTACAGTAAATGAGGTGTCCCTGTGGACTCCCAATCCAATGCGGAAGTGAACCCTGGGGATTCCCTCTTTCCATATGCAGAAGGGAATCCTCATGATTCCCTCCCCCACATATCCCCGATCCACACATTATAACCATAACTGCGAGGGTCTATTGAGACCACCATGGCACCTAAACATTAACCATGTGCCACGGTACTTCTCAGTCTGAGCATTCTGATTGGTTAATGTGCAGATAATCTGTCACAACTGGATGGACAGTTGGACATTGGGTACCTAAAGTTAGTGTCATAGATTCCAGGTTAAAATGTATGTGAGAACAAAGTGTAATCCACTCTCCATATTGTTGTGGTCAGCCATGTAACTTGCTGGATACCATCTTGACTGGTTCTTAACCCCAAACTCTAAACTCCCCATATGATACTAACACCCCTTTCTGATGACTCCCCCCCCCCACCACCTAAGTAGAGCAGGTCATGAAACCTAAACATGTTGTAGAAAAAACAGGCCCTAGCAAAAAGTCCCCCTGAGGCTCCTATGTGGCATCAAAGCAAAATAAACTGCTAGACACCCTCTTCTTGGCTTCAGAGTGGTCGTAAAAGTGGACCAGCCATCCCAACAAGATAACCCCCCAGACAACTGGAACCAGTGAGGATGAACAGCCTGGAAAATATGCCTGTCTAAGGCAGGAGGGATGGGTCTGATAAGGGAGGGTGCTTATGTGGGTGGGGGAAGGCTTTGGTTAAATATTCTGTGCCATGATGAATACAAGTTTTTTCTGTTTTGATACACATAACAACCATGTATTTTTCATTATAGGGGAAACCTTGATTCTACCTGGGGGTATCTCTGCTGATCCTTACTGTAATAGTCAGTAATTGCTGCAGATCTTGGTATTCTGTCTTAACACTGGTACCCCTGGTTAAAGGTGTCCTGTACTGGTCCATATCCTGTTAGCAGGGGCACAACGGACCTACATTCTGCTGAGCAGGATTTGTCTAGTGACTTTTTAAACCCCAACCAAATAGTAGATCGTGACAATTGGTGGCAAGCAGTGGGGTCCCTGAAAACACCAGCCGGATGGCGAATTAGGAGGACCAGACTTTTACTGTACTGAGAGAGGAGATCAAAGCCAAGAGTATTGCAATGTCAGGAGCTACACCTCAGAAATGGGGCAAAAGAAACCTGAGATCTGTCCCCTGGGGATACCCCAGCGACAATTTCCTCACCATCATGACTCTAGAGGACAAGGTGCTTAAGAGGTTTCGGTTATGGAGAGCTGTCATACCTGGAGAATTTACTGCTGATCAGATCAGGAGGCAGATCAGCCAAGTGGTCTATTGTGAGGGAAAACTGGGGCCCAACTACACCCCCTTTCTCCTGTGTAACCCAGGAGCTCCATATCTGCTCAGTTAAAAGGATTTTACTAGCTACTGTAAATACTATGATGAATATCAGGGGTATGGCTGCCCGGGGAGGGGTACACATGTTCCTCTTCAGCCCTTACTAGTTATGGATACTCCATTTCAGAGGGTAGCTATAGGTATTGTGGGACCCTTAAGAACTAGCAGGACTGGGAAGAAATTCATCCTGACCATAGTAGACTATGCCACCTGGTACACCATTCCCCTATCCATTCCCCTGTAGTCCAGGTTTCCAAAAAGGACAGAACAGAACAGTTAATTTCTGTGTGAATTACCATAAGCTCAATGAAAGAGCCAAAATGGATGCTTACCCTATTCCTCGTATGGACAAGTTGATGGACTGTCTAGGTACTGCTAAGTACCTAACTACTCTGGACCTCTCCAAGCAGTACTGAGACAGCCAGGGAGAAGTTGTCTTTTATCACCCCATTTTGACTTTTATAAAACCTAAATTGCTGCAGGGACACCAGGCCTATCTAGTTGATATAGCCATTTTTAACACTATGTGGGAAAAACATCTCTAACACATCAGGGTTGTCTTAAAGGCTATCAAGGGGGATGGGCCTACCATTGACCCTGACAAGTGTCAATGGGCCAGGGCAGAGGTGAAATATTGGGCATTGGGTAGATAGTGGGCAAATGAGTCCAGAGCCAGCCAAGGTAGAGGGGATAGCTGCCTGCTCCCCCAGACCAAAAAGGCCATGGCTTTTCTGGGGACCCCACAGTATTACAGAAGGTTTGTCCCCTGTTACAGTGTCATGGCAAAGCCCCTGACCAACTTGACGAAGAAGAGGATACCCAGGATGGTGAACTTGGCCCCTGTTTTCGGCCTAGAAGGCTCCTCTATATTAGCTACTCCCAACTGTCATTGGCCCTTCATTATGTAAATGGATGTTTTCACATATGGACTGGGGATAAGTAAACACAGTGTAGCTAGAGAATTATCTGTTATGATAATCCTCTAGGCTACACTAATAAGAAAGCGGAGAAGATGTCACAAAAGTCAGGGTGATCTACTACACGATGGACGTATTTTTACAAAAAACATTGTGTACTATGAGGTTTTGTAATCATAGAGAATAGTGGTTTCATTTCCAGGAAGAAATCTAATGTCACTTGGCCTCTTCTTAGAGGACCACTATTTCACTTACAAAACTCTATCTTCAATTTTAGAAAACTACAATAATAGCCAACAAAAAAAGAAGAAAAAAAAAAAATTAACAGTGGATACATCCCATAGACACAATAAAAGTCTGCTGGGCTCTTTGAAAGGGAACCACTTTCACAAACAAAAAAAAAATGGAATGTCTTAGTAGTCACTTTCGCCATGATTGGCCCCACAAAACAGTTAGCTTGCCTTTTATTACCTTTACTGTTTCAATTTTAATAATTTAACTTCATGTTTGTAATGTTAAAATTCTGTTTTAAAAGGACTGAAAAGTTGTTTCATGCTATGTAATTAAGGTTTAATGTTAATAGCAGGATCATCATTTGTTGAAAAATGTAAATGTTTTATGATATATAGATTATTGATCCAGGGAGTAATCTGATCGCCAGTTAATGGAGTGAGGAAGGAATTAATTTTTTGCACCACTTTTCAAAAAATTGACCAAGTTTCACTGGGCTTTTTTTTGGTTTGCCTTCCTCTAGATTCAAGATCACTATATTTTTACATAATTTCATGTAAAATGTTATTATTGCGTTAATGTTTGCATTGTTAACATTGCATTTTACAAGGTTTGAAAAGTTCATTCATTGAATGTTAGTAAAGATTTATGTCAGTAGCAGCATAAACATTTGTTAAAGGATTTAAATGTATAATTAAATAGACAGGATTCATCCTTGGATTAATCCGATCGCCATTTACTGAGGTCAGGAAGGAATTCCATTTTTTCCCTTTTTGAGACATTTGGCTAAGTTTCAATGGAGTTTTTTACTGTTTGCCTTCCTCTGGATTCTACACGTATGTGCTTTACCAGGAGTTTAAATACCAGTTGTATGTTAAGAAGCATTATGTAATGGTTTAAAATACTCATTTATACAAAGTTCAGCGATTTCATGTTAGTATTGTTAAAAATAATTAATTCAACACTGTTTACAATATAAGTTGCATATTAGAAACCTTTATGTAATGGTTCACAATACGTATTCATATAAATTTCATGTATTGTTACATTATTACTGCATACATGGCAATTAAAAAGTTTAATATGGTTTACCAGTTCATTGTTAAAAAAAAAATATTATAAAATGTTTGTACTTCTTTGTAGATAACAAAAAGATTAAAAGTCTCAGAAAATCACATTGTGTCACAACCAGCATTTCCAGCTTTAAAATTGTATTGACCACCATTTTTGAAGGGGAAGTCACTAGTATATATATAAACACACATGCCAACACAGCATTATATAACATGTTAATTAATTAATGTAATTATTATATTAATCATCATTTTAATCATCATATTATAATATAAGGGATGAATTAACAACTCATAGGGGAGGAGATGGGGGGAGGGGTAGTATAGTCAATAGGGAGGTAGTACTAAGTAATTCAAGTACAGAGGCAGGCACTTCAGAACTACAAACTCATAATATAAGGTGTATGTTTGCTAATGCCAGAAGCTTGTCAGGAAAAATGGGAGAGTTAGAATTATTAGCAATTAATGAAAAATGGGATTCAATAGGCATTACATAAACATGGTGGGATGAATCTCATGACTGGACTGTTAATCTGGATGGTTATAACCTATTTAGGAAAGATAGAGGCAATGGTAAACAAGGAGGAGGGATTTGTCTGTATGTTAAGCCTGAATTTAAGCCTATAGCCAGAGAATATATTTATGCTGGACCTAGTGATAAAGCTGAATGTTTGTGGGTAGTGTTAAATAGCGGAGCAGCAAATTCCAAAAGAATATTAGTAGGAGTATGCTATAAACCCCCAAATATAGCTGAAAGTGAGGAAATAAAATTATTGTTACAGATTGAAAATGCAGCTAAGCATGGTGAAGTTCTAATAATGGGAGATTTTAATTACCCTGAAATAAACTGCATAAATGAGACCAGCAGTTCATCTAAGGGGAGCAGGTTCTTGAGTACACTCAGGGATCATTATCTGGCCCAGGTTGTACAAGAGCCTACTAGAAATGAAGCTATCTCAGATTTACTCATCACAAATAATATTGATATAGTATCAAATGTGGGAATAGGGCAACCTTTGGGAAACAGTGATCACAACACAGTCTCGTTTGAGATTGAATTAAAAAAACTAAATATTAAGGGGCCAACGAAAACTCTTAATTTTAAAAGGGTAGATTTTAATGGTCGAAGGGCAGCAACACAAAGTATAGACTGGGACAGAGAACTGGCAGGTAAAAATACTGAACATAATTGGACAACATTTAAATCCTTACTTAATATACATACACATCGGCATATACCTTGTGGGAATAAAAGTAAAAGGAGTAAATCCCATTAAATTTGGCTTAACAATGATTTAAAGATCAAGATACGGAAGTAAAAAACAGGCATTTAAATTATACAAACAAGAGGGGACAGAGACTACTTTACGGGAATACAAGGAAATCAACAAGGCTTCCAAAAGGGCGATTAGACTGGCTAAAATAGAAAATGAAAAATTAATTGCAAAAGAGAGTAAGACTAACCCTAAAATATTTTTTAAGTATATTAATGGGCATAAGGTGAGGAAGGAAGCTATAGGAACATTACAATGTGACACAGGCCTTCTGATAATTAGTGACCAAGAAAAGGCAGATGAGCTAAATAGGTTCTTTTCTTCTGTATACACAAAGGAGGTATCAGTGGTTGGAACACAGCAACATAATGGGGCTACGCTACCTTTGCCAAATAATTGGTTAACACAGGAAGTAATCCAAAAGAGGTTGGAAAAAATAAATGTTAATAGAGCCCCGGGTCCTGATGGAATACATCCAAGGGTACTAAGGGAACTGGGTTCTGTAATAGCCAAACCATTATATTTAATTTTTCAAGATTCACTCAACACAGGGTCTCTACCAGATGACTGGAGAAAATCTGAGGTGATACCTATATTTAAAAAGGGAGCAAGAGCAAATCCAGGGAATTATAGACCAGTGAGCCTCACTTCTGTAGTGGGGAAGCTTTTAGAAGGGTTAATAAGGGATAATATTCAAGAATATGTCTATTTCAACATGGATTTATGAGGGATAGGTCATGTCACACAAATCTAATTAGTTTCTATGAGGAGGTTAGTAGGAACCTGGATCAAGGCAACTCAGTGGATGTAGTCTTTTTGGATTTTGCAAAGGCTTTTGATACAGTGCCACATGGGAGACTATTGTGCAAACTAAGAGATACAAGAGTTGCAGTAAATATCTACTCATGGATTGAGAGCTGGCTAAAAGACAGGAAGCAAAGGGTTGTTGTAAATGGAACATACTTCGAGTGGACTAATGTGGTAAGTGGGGTTCCTCAGGGTTCAGTATTAGGTCCTCTCCTTTTTAACATATTTATTAATGACTTAGAGGTAGGATTGGAGTGTGGTGTCTCCATTTTCGCTGATGACACAAAGTTGTGCAAGGTAATTAAATCAGATAGTGATGTGCTTTCCCTCCAATGGGATTTACATAAAATTGAGGAATGGGCATCTAAATGGCAGATGAGATTTAATATGAATAAATGTAAAGTTATGCATCTGGGAAGGAAAAATAGCCATGCAATTTATAATCTCAATGGAGCAAATCTATGTGTATCAGATATTGAAAGGGATTTGGGAGTGCTTGTGGACAACCACCTAGGTAACAGTGCTCAAAGCCAAGCAGCAGCTGCAAAGGCAAATAAAATATTAGCATGTATTAAGAAGGGTATAGAAGCCAGGGAAGCAAATATAATTCTGCCACTATACAAATCTCTAGTACGCCCTCATTTGGAATATGGAGTACAAGTTTGTGCACCACTTCATAAAAAGGACATTTTAGAGCTGGAAAAGGTACAGAGGAGGGCAACAAAACTAATAAGGGGAATGGAGGGGCTAAGTTATGAAGAAAGACTTACCAAATTAAATTTATTTTCTCTAGAAAAAAGGCGTCTATATAAATACATCCAGGGTCAGTATAAAGATTTGTCAAGGGAGCTTTTGTGCCAAGAGGTTTTCAACTGACAAGAGGACATCCCTTGAGGTTAGAAGTAAAAAGATTCCACTTTAAAGAAAGAAAAGGGTTCTTCACGGTAAGGTTGGTTAATCTGTGGAATTCTCTACCAGAGGAGGTGGTGACAGCGGATTCGATAGATAACTTTAAATGGGGACTGGATTTATTTCTTCTTAAAAAGGGAATTCAGGGTTATCATGGATAATTAGAGAGGCAGTATTGATCCAGGGAGAAGTCCGATCGCCGGTGTCGGGGATCAGGAGGGATTTGATTATACAGGGGGTCATAAATTTCCCACATTTGTTTTCTATTAATATTTAACCCCGTCCCTACCACAATCATGTAAAGGAAGGGTATAGCTTTAATTGTTGTGAGGACTGTTTAACTTGTTCTACGGATAATTCCGTTTGGGGTAGGGTTTGGGGATTATTAAGAGCACCCTTAAGATTTCACTAGAACAGCAAAATCTAAATATAGTGCTCCTCTCTCTCTGTTCTAATTATACAGTTTTGCTGCATTTTTAATAAAGTATATCAGTGTATATTTGTTTTTTTAAAGCGCATATATTTATAAATATAAACCAATACAACGTGGAATAAATCATTACCATTCCAATAAATTACTTCAAATTACTTCTCAATTTTGAATGTTCTTTATCCCTGTGAATTTTCCAACAAACAGTCTTCTTTATTGCTCAGGTGCATGGAACGGAAAAAAAGAGATAACTGACCATCTAAGAGTATCAGATGTTATTGAGTATTACAATGAAACATTATCAAATATTGTGTATTTAAAACACATACTCTTTTTCGGGACAGCCAGCAAGTCTCAATGATGAATATCTTTGAGAAGTTTCTTTCTAGGGTGACAACTCACTGGACTCAACCACTGATTGCCTAAAGCAGGAATTGATAGCAGCGGCAGCCATGATGCATTCATGGACAGCACAGAGAAAACACATCACAGATAGACACAGACCTGAGTGAGTGAGAGGCCCAAGGCGCTCAGCGCAAGCCTCGCAATGAGCGCTGAAAGTCCTCACGCTGAAAAATGGATAAAACAACATTAGCTGCCTTACGATTTCAGGGCCGTTATTTTTTGACGGGCAATTCGCTAGTCACATATATAGTTGTGAGCATGCGAGTTATTGCTAATGCTTGGGGGCTCGCACAGCGAGGGGCCGTTTTTGCGGTGGTGGAGCATCCCAACGTCCCGGCAAATGCGGATCCTCGCGAAGCGAGGGTCCGCATTTGCGGAGGTAGAGGCTCCAACGTCGGCTGTGTTACACAAACAAAGACACCCACACGCACTAAGAATCCCACTATAACGGCCGAACCCGCATGCAACTAAAAACAGTGAAAACACACCAAATACTCACAAAAACAACATAAAAAGCTTACCAATAGCAAGTGAAGTTACACCTACATTTAAGTCTAAATTCCCGAGTTCAGACACACGAAAATCCCCTAAGCGAGAGAAAAAATGGCAGCCGAAAAAAAACGAAAACGAGGCTCACCTCGGAAACCTTCATTCACCTCAGAACCAACCTTAACGTAACAAACACCCACACGCGTGGAAAATGGCGGAACTGCGCCCACCTACAAACAGTCAAAACACACCAAATACTCACAAAAACGGACCATCATGACACTAAGTATAAACACTATACTATACTAGACCCCCCCCAATAAAACATTAAATATCAACTAAACACCCTCTACACTAACCTATTAACATCTACACTACCTACCCCCTATTAACCCCCACCAGTCTAATTACAGAAAATTAAAAAGCCTAAAGTCACACAAAAAAATATCTACATTACATGAAATAAAAAACCTAACTCACAAAAAAAACTACATTACACAAAATAAAAAAACCTAAGTCACCAAAAATAAAAAAGGAACATTACAGAAAAAAAAAAACATTACAACCCCCCTCCCTCACTACATAAAAAAAAATAATACACACCTGAAAAGTAAATACATAGAATACAAATACATACAATACAAATACATACAATTACAATACAATTACATACAATTACAATACAATTACATACAATTACAATACAATACACCCCTATTTAATATACATTCCCAATCTATCTAAATAAATAACACAATTTAATATACAATACATCCTATGCTATCTATATAAAACGCATACCCCTAGCTAACATACAATAAATGCTATCTATATATTAACTAATCTAAGTCTAAGCTAAAATAAAATAATTAAGACCACTTACCTTTGCAGATGTCAATTAGGATCAGCCACCTACGAAAAAAAATAAAAAAAAATTAGTGCAACACGTTTACAGTTCTAAAATAAACATTCTATACATTCTATACATTCTAAACATTCTACTCACCTTTCCGGCATGTCCTGTCCGGCATTCTTTAAATCCTTCTCCGGCACGGCACCTGTTAAAAAAAAACAACATTAATAGACATACATCAAAATAAAATAAACATAATCTACATTATACTTACCTCCCCACGATGTCTCCGGCCTCCTCCGGATCCTCTTCTGCCAAACCCTGTAAAAAAAAAAAAAAAAGTATACTTACATCCGCACTCACGGACATCCCCGACGCTAATGAGGCTCCAGGAGAATTTTCCGGAAGAAAATAAGCAATGGCGCCTTCTGATTGGTTGAAAACGCTGTCTATCAAATTCACCCAATCAGGAGGCGCCAATGTGTGCACCAATCACAAACGGATACACCTTAAAATCCCACGCTGATTGGATAATGCACCTGTCAATCTTTATATAAACCAATCACAAGGCGCAGATGCCTTCAGCCAATCACAATGGAATACACCCCCACAGGGTAATTGGTTCGAGCCTCTGCGCATTCTGATTGGTTGCACTGACAATAGCCAATCACAATGGAATACACCCTCACGTACTGATTGGTGAAGGATTTGCGCATTCTCATTGGCTATTGTTAATATCAATCAATATTACAGCCAATGGGAAGGCGCAGATGTCTTCACCAATCAGTACGTGGGGGTATATTCCATTGTGATTGGCTGATGGCAATAAAGCCTTAGGATTGGTTCAAATAAAGATGGATAGGTGTGTTATCCAATCACCGTTGTATTTTGGGGTGTATACTTTTTTCATTGGTTCACGAATGGGGTCTTCTCATTGGCTGAATTTGATAGACAGCCTTTTCAGCCAATCAGAAGCCTCCATTGCCAATTTTATTCTGGAACACTCTATAGGAAGGTCATTAGCGTCGGAGACATCCGCCAGGGCGGATGTGTGTCGTTTTTTTTTTATTTCATGCGACCATGCCAGAGACATTGCGGAAAGGTAAGGATAATGTAGATTGTGTTTATTTAAATTTGGTTTATGTTTACTAATGTAATGTTTTTTTTTTACAGGAGTATCGCCGGACAAGCAAAGATGGACGACGGAACATGGAGGACGTGACATGCTGGGACGTGACATGCTGGAACGGGACATGCTGGAAAGGTGAGAATAATATTTAGAATATTTAGAATGTTTAGAATGTTTAGAATATTTACAATGTTTAGAATGTTTAGGTATTTCATGTAAACGTGTTGTATTCATTTTTTGAATCTTTTTTACCGTAGGTTGCTGATCTGAAGAAACATCTCAAAGGTAAAGGTATTTTATTGTAGCTTACAATTAGGGTAGCTATTATATATATAGATAGCATGTATTGTATATTACATAGATAGATAGGGGGATGTATTATTAGATAGTATTGTATATTAGATAGTGGGATGTATATTACATTATATAGTGGCATGTACAGTCAGGTCCATAAATATTGGGACATCGACACAATTCTAATCTTTTTGGCTCTATACACCAACACAATGGATTTGAAATGAAACAAACAACATGTGCTTTAACTGCAGACTTTCAGCTTTAATTTGAGGGTATTTACATCCATATCAGGTGAACGGTGTAGGAATTACAACAATTTGTATATGTGCCTCCCACTTTTTAAGGGACCAAAAGTAATGGGACAATTGGCTGCTCAGCTGTTCCATGGCCAGGTGTGTGTTATTCCCTCATTATCCCATTTACAAAGAGCAGATACAAGCTCCAGTGTTCATTTCAAGTGTGCTATTTGCATTTGTTGCTGTTAACTCTCAATATGAGATCCAAAGAGCTGTCACTATCAGTGAAGCAAGCCATCATTAGGCTGAAAAAACAAAACACACCCATCAGAGAGACAGCAAAAACATTAGGTGTGGCCAAATCAACTGTTTGGAACATCCTTAAAAATTAAGAACGCACTGGTGAGCTCAGCAACACCAAAAGGCCCGGAAGACCACGGAAAACAACTGTGATGGATGACCGAAGAATTCTTTCCCTGGTGAAGAAAACACCCTTCACAACAGTTGGCCAGATCAAGAACACTCTCCAGGAGGTAGGTGTATGTGTGACGAAATCAACAATCAAGAGAAGACTTCACCAGAGTGAATACAGAGGGTTCACCACAAGATGTAAATCATTGGTGAGCCTCACAAACAGGTGGGCCAGATTAGAGTTTGCCAAACAACATCTATAAAAGCCCACTGGAGACATAAAGGTCATGGACAGTCAAACACAACTGACTGATACAAAAAAAAAAAGAATATCTCAAACACCTATGAAACATAATTGACATACTGTATATATGTATTCTTTCAAAAATATTTATTTTATAAAAAATATTGTAGACTTTTGCTGAGGTACACTGTATGTATAGTAGATAATAACATATATTAAAATAGGTTATAATTAACATGTAATAATACTAATACAATAATACATCTTAACAAACTAATCAAACACCTTACATACTAATAAATAAATGGCGAGAAAGAAAGTCCCATCTTTAAACTGAATCTCTTACATTATGCACAGGACATTTCAAATACAGCAGGTGTATCAACTGAACAGTCTCTGAAATAATGTGTTTTATCACATTTACTTGGCATAAAAGGGCAATCTGAAGAATACTTACTATGCCATATGTGAAATGGATGAACATTTATTTCCAATAATTTGTTTACAGGTAGATTTCCAGATTAGTGTGATGCTTTAATACATCTTTAGTAAGACAAACCAAATCATGATGCCACAGATCACATATTTTTACTTCAGTTCATTAAATGGTGACAAAACCAGTTGAACTCATTTATATCTGGCATGAAATCAGATTATGACTGATCAGTGCTTACTTAAAAATTGAGTGAACTAGTTTTATTAATTAGACTTCTATTGTAACCAAATTCCAAAGAAAATAAGAAAAATGTATCTTATCAAATAGGAAAAAGAAGTTGTTTGATCATGACATGTGAAACGCAGTAATGAAATATGAATATAGTGTGCGCTTTATTACTCTTGATTCCTTACACACATACCCACACACTGCAATTAATCAGTGACCAGACAGCTGCTTACATAAAGAATGTGTAACCTAACAGTGGAGTGAAAAAACACTGGAGTAATTAGTTAACTATGCTATAATGCTTTTAATGGCAGAAGGATGTTTACATTAGAGTCCAACACATCATTAACGATACAATTGTTATTTAATGTGGCACAATCATCTTTCTGATCTTCTAGAAATACACTTAAGTAATTATCTCAGTAGCTCATTGGCTCTGCCAACTGACTGCTACAAAAAATAAAGTATATTCCATTTTCCTGCTTAAAATTCCTTGTACAAGCACAGAATTATTTAATGATATGACTTTATATATTTGACTCACCTACAGAAAAATTGCC
This sequence comes from Discoglossus pictus, assembly GCA_027410445.1. Lineage (NCBI taxonomy): Eukaryota > Metazoa > Chordata > Amphibia > Anura > Alytidae > Discoglossus > Discoglossus pictus. The sequence goes on along the minus strand of CM050164.1, from coordinate 293,767,574 downwards.
ACACTGTTTGAATTAACAAACTCAGAGTGCACATGGGACAACAGTAGAAGTGATCATATTAAATGTATGCATGCTTGTCTTTAAACTGACAGAGTTAATACATTTTATATACAACCATAAATAATTTTCATTATTAATCCAAACGTGATGCTTTGTATTACAAAATGCTATTATATCTACCGTTGTATTAAAGTATCAGTCAAAAAAAGATTGTTTTAGGATGGTGTACCACTTCCACTAGCTAATCTCTAAGCATAGTCAATATATGGTCAATGTATGGTAACTGTATTTTTTTAAGTGTAATTTGGCCCACAAGTTTGTGAAAGACTAGGGGAATGTATAGTTTGAAACTTCTGTCTAAACAGCAGCACTTGTGCCATACATTCTATGATTATTTTAATATGGCCAGACGACATATTAAAATAAAATGTCAATTATCTATGTCATAGGGTGATAAAGAGTTACATGGCTCAGTTGGTTAATTGTGACATTCCCAATTATGGAAACATTAGGATATTATGTTCTTGGTATTGGAAATCTTACATTATCACTGAGTAAAAAACAAATAACAGTTTGCTGCTTCTGCACAATTAGTATCAAACACATCTCTTAGTAGCATGACCTCTCCCAATATATGGTACATTCAATATTTTAATATTTACATTCATTACAGTAAAATGACATTTGTCTGACCTCTCTACTATGACCTACCCATCTTGCGTGACCCTACATGGCTTAGCTCACATCTTCATTGAAGGACACAAGCCCCTTCACCAGTAGCGATCCAGAAGACCAGGGAGTCCATTACCAGTGGCAAATTTCATGGCCACCAGCTTAATTGACTGATGATTTGGCTACTTATCTATCTACTTCAGTACACCATAATTAATCATTAATTTATGTTTTAGCACAATTACTGTATTATCAAGGAAAACTACAGAAATACAGAGGGATGGGTTCTGTGTAGGGGAGCAAAGGAGATAGGTATGGTTGCTATATAATGCGTGGATGGAAGCTGAGAGGGGATGGCTGCTGACAAGGCTGCTATGTAGACATGGATGCTTAGAGAGTGGGTGCTGTGTGGGGTGGATATTGAGAGGGACTGGGTGTTATGTAGAGTATATATATATATATTTATGTACAGTATATAGCGGCAGAGTGCCCCAAGAGGTTGGTATGAGCCACAGATTTTTTCTTATGGAGGTCTGTAGGAGTTAATTCCTGGAGCAGTTTAATCAAGAGACACCTGATCACAGACTGGGCCAAAGATAGAGAGAGAGAGAGAGAGAGAGATAGAGAGACAAACACTGTGCAGCTGAGAATGAGTAGAGACACCCAAAAAAAGAAGTGTTTTGATATTCTGCTAAAACCATACAGAGAGACTGTAGTGTGGAGCTGATAAGTAACCTGCAAAGGAAGAGTGGGAGTCGGGACTCATGAAGAATAAAGACCAGTGACTGTAAACTAATTGTCTGGGACTTTTGGTTTTGTTGCTCCTTCAGGGTTAGCTGGGCCGCCAATAGAGAGAGAATGGACATTTTTTACTATATATATATATATATATATATATATATATACAGTATATATATATATATATATATATATATATATATATATATATATGTAGGGACCCCATCCTAGCCCCCCTCAACCGCACAAGCCTGTCCCCCTGAGTAGAGGAGAAAGTGGAGAGCTAACCTTCTGGAGTTGTGCTGCAGGCAGAGGAGCTTCATCCAGGCACAAGGTAAGAGAAGGGGAGCAAATATGGAAAGGGGTCTTGAGAGAGGGAGCAATTTGAAAGGGTCTTGGGGAGAAGTACTTTTATGGAAAGAGGTCTTAGTCAAGGGAGCTGTTATGAGAATGGGTTTTGGGGAGGTGCACTAAATAAATTTGGTACTATTCCCAGCGCAAACAAAATTTTACAACCCCACCTCAGGGGGAGCGGGGGCCCAAATTTTTTGGTGCACCAGGGCCCTTCATTCTTTAGCTTCGCCACTGAAAGATTCATTCAGTTAAAATGCTTGCACCCTGTTCTTGAGAGAGACATCATAGCTTCTCAGATTTGGAAAAAAAATACATATGTAATGCTTTTTTTTTTTTTTTTTTAAATAGACCACTAATATCAAGTAAACTATATAAATTGGTAAAGTGGATTAGCCTCTCTATATATGTCACAATTATCTATATGTCACCTTACCATTACCTCACCTACCTCATGTATAAATTAGCTTAGCCATGGAAACCTTCCAATGCCCAAGATGTTTCATAGCATACATGTAGCCAGACGATAAATAAATAAAGTACATTAGTATCTGGTTCTGCAGGCAAACTGTGTGACAGTCCTGGTTATTCACCTGTAGAATATCCCATATGTATCTAAGAATAAACCATATATTTATTAGTTATTAAATCTTCACATAATACTCTTAAAACGTAACATTTCACACTTTGTTTGCGTTTGAAAGTCATAAATACAGAATCAAATTATGGCTTTTCTTGGCCCAGATGTGGTGAAGCTTGTTTTACTATCTACTTTAGAATTCTGCCATATATCACATAGTCTCAAATTGTGGCAACTATTTGATTATTGTCAAAAAATATAATAGTCTTTTTTCCCCATTAGTTTCTTTGTTTTCAACCACTCCATTGTGTATTTTGCATAATAAAATAAATGTGGTCTTAGCAAAAAATATGTGTACAATTTATTTTAGCTTTAATGAAATGTGGTCAAAAATAAATACAATACACATTCAAGAAGCATTAATATAATATATATATATTGTGGAAAGATACTATAAAATATGTGTCTGTGATATTGCATTTGCAAGCGATTACAATTCTTTCCACCTTTGCTAGATGGTAAGCCTTCAATATTCTGTCTTAATTTATAGATCAATGTACAGTGTGGTTTGTTTGAACAATTGTGTCAGCTATATTTTACTTTACTTTATGAAAAAGTTTCTGAATTTAATTAAGGGTCAAGTACTGGCAGTACATAAATGCAACAGCTAAAACATATTTCTGATCACTCTGAAGACTGCAATCATGAAAATTATTATCATTGAATAAAACCGGTCTCAGTGATGGGGACTGGGAGATGGAATCTGTGTTAGTCAGCCATAATTTACATAATAATGAGTTCCTAGCTTTCATCAGCACCTTTTGTTTGTACAGTGCTTTCTGCTACAGTAAACTGTCAAAATGTCAATCCTCTCCAATCAGCTAGAAAATATCAACAGTAAACAAGGCTCAGGGAGATATTCTGAGAATGAAGCGGCCAAAGGAAAAAAGGGTCTTAGCCAGTAGAATCATTATTCCGTACTGGTATATTTTTAACCCATTAAGGAGATCACTACCAAAGTGATCCCAGCACCTACAATGTGCTCACAACAAATATTACTGGCTTGTTTGTATGCTACTGTTTTCCATCACGTTTATTTTAGTTATCCATATTTTTATATTCATAATGACATTAACCGAGTTAACCAATGCAAAGGTCCACTGTCAAAGCAATGACCAAAATTAATTATTTTTTGTTGATGCCAAAAAGACATTGATGCAGCTGAAACAGGGTTTGTTTGTCTCCATTTTGTTTTAACATAATTCTTACAACACAGTAATAAGCATTTGCTGAACATTTTCTTTATCAGTTAAATTATTAGTTGTGTCTGAGCATTAACAATTACTCTTCACCAGAGCTCACTTCATGTGCACAATTGCAATCACAACATTGGTGAAGTAAGAAAGAGGATGGAGTGCAAGAGTTACTGACTAGCGATTATTGCTTCATATTTTAGACCATTATTTTGTAGATTGACTTCTATAAATTAGGAAAGTCATTTTTACTTTTATTTCTCATGTGTGTAGGTATCAAACACAATGGTAACAAAAATTGTCATTGCCATCCAAAATGAAAAAATCTTCTATAATTTAACTGGATCAGTTGATAAAGCCAGCAAATAATCTAAAGTGAATTGGTCCACACTGACATTAGACAGTATTTACATTTGGCTCAATGCACATTATAAAGCTATATGCAGTATACACTTAAGAGAAGAAAAATGAGAATCCATTTATGTAGGATATGTTACGCTTGACAGACATGAATCTTATTTCTGTCTTTATAACTGGTTTACTACGTTACTATTGGGAGAAGAGCTTCTACAATATTTTCATTAAAAAAAAAGAACTAAAGGTGGAAAGAACCATTATTCAATACCATTTCTTACTCAAACACAGTACCAAAAGTTCCTTTACTAACAGCTATTGTAAACAGTTAAACAAAATAGACACATTGGTTTCCATTGATAAAGTAAGAGTGATGATTGTGGATAGTCATGAGCAGGAATACATTAAGTGAATCTCGAGAGCATCTATTTAAACAGGATAATGTTTTTGACCAATACTCAGTTTCTGAGGTTACAGATCTTGTACAGTAAGTAAACACATTCTCTGTTCTTATCTGCACATACTATGTGCTGTGACGCTGACTTTAAGGCAAGTTAAAATCTATGAATGTTATATCTGCTGACTTGCAGCCCTATTAAATTCGGGCTACGTCTTAAAATGTAGCTCGTATTGTAGAAAGTAGGACCTAGGGGTTTTAAATGTGTCCCCTTAAAGGAGGCCACTGACAATTTGCGGACTTGCTGCGAAAAAAGCCTACGGGATGAACAACATTGAACTTCGCGGCTGCAAATCCTTTGATCCGTCAAGCTCGTAATCGCTACAATTCCAATCATGCTATTAAATTGCAACAAAGTCACTCGCGAGCAAGCCCGTAACACGCAAATGGAGCCCTAAGCCGCACAAGTGTTGGGGAGAACACGCAAAGGGGGGTTAAGTCCAATACGTACTGTAAATAAAATCATACTACTATACTTATATGAAAAGTGAAAGCGATGTTAGGTCTTAGAATTAATAGTACAGCAAATAGCCTGCAAATCAGCCTCGAAAAATACTTTATTTCATGTATATTTTTAGTGTTATATCGATCCCGTATCGATAATACATATGATGTAACGCGCATGTAATAGAATATCACATTTGCGGGTTTATTAATATTGCATTATGACTGGAATGTGGGTCTGATCGTAACTCTTAATTGAAGCCCATAGGATTTTGAAATTCAACCTCCATTTTTCATTGATGACGATCTCTGTTTCCATTGGCTCCATCTAAACCTGCAACTACGGGTTTGCTTAATTGATCATCAACAAAACCGCAAATCCGATGGCCGACATCTGGTTTACGGGTTTGCATCTCAAGCTCATAACTCGCAGCCTGCTCTAGTTTAATAGCACAGTAACTCAGCCAAATTTCAGGCCTGCAGCCATTGCGAGCTTCACGTTGCACTTATGGGGCTCTAATTTAATGGGGCTGTTGGTTCCTGCAATTCCGTTTGAATTTAGATAATCAACATTTTTCCTTTCAAAAGGCGTCTCCATAAACGGTATACTACTGATGTCAAAGCCATTGTCCTGTAGTAAGTGGTACCTACACCATTACCCTTTTTTGAAGTAGTACTACATTTGCTATTCCGCATGACTATGGTACTACTGTGACTATAATTACTGATGTAAAAGATCAGATAACAGTGCTGCAAACTGAACTGAAAGCACTATTACAAACCTTGGATGTGTGTTTTCTAGACCCTCTGACTTATTCACTTATAATTCAATAAATAACAGCAAAAGTCCATCCTTTGTGGTAAACTAGTACTAATTATATTAGAATTTAAAATATCTCCCCCCAACCGGTATTCAGCTACGTCACCTGCAAAAACAGAGCAGAATTAGTAATTTAGACCTTTTACTAGGTCATTGTCTATACATAAACATCATCTCCTGTCTAAAAGGCCGGATGTAAGTGGAAGGCAAAAGCCCATGAGTTTCTAGCTTACCATTTGTTAGTTCATAAAATGTGTGTTTATAACCTGAACAATAAAGACATATGTAACTAAAATATCTTTAACATTAATGTTACCAGCCTGATGTGATTGGTCAGTCTCCAACTCCATTTGAAGTTATCTCTGTGTTGTGTGCATGTGTGATACTATCCCCACCTGATATCATTAACAATGTTATTTTTTGTTGCATTATATTCCAAATAATGGCTAATTATGCTAGCAGTTTAAAGGAATGCCCAAATCAGAATTTGGTCTACTCCCAGTGGTTAGGCTCTGGGGCAGGGAGAGTTGGCCTCCTGTTTTTCTTACTATTACATTCTGTTTGTGTCAGTATTCTCTTCTATTATATTCTTCTTAACCCTCCTGGCGGTGTGATTATGTCAGTATTTAGAATGTTAAAGCGGTACATAAAAAAATACTGACATAATCACACCGCCCTTTCCCCCTTATCCTCCTCCCTTTCCCTTTCCCTCCTCCTCCTCCCCCTATCCTCCTCCTCACTTTTCCCCTCTCCAATCACCTCTCTTTGCCCCTTCCCCTCCTCCTTTTCCCCATATCCTTCTCCCTCCTTATCATCCTCCTCCTTCCCCCCTTCTCCTCCTCCTTCCCCCTTACTCTCCTTCTGCTCCTCCCTTCCCTCCTTCCACGCTCATCATCATGCTCCTCCTCCTTCCCCCATTATCACCTTCTTCCTCCCCCTCCTCCCTTTCTCTCCTCCCTTTCCCCCCTTCCCCCTTATCCTCCTCCTCACTTTCCCCTTATCCTCCCTTTCCCCCCTTATCCTCCTCCCACCTCCTTCCCCTCCTCCTTCCTTCCCCCTTATCATCCTCCTCCTCTTTCCCCCTTATCATCCTCCACCTTCAAACATAATGTCCTCCTAACTTCCCTCCTTATGCTCTTCCTCCATTTCTCTTTATCCCCCCTTTCCCCCTTCTCCTCCTCCCTCCTTCTCCCTTTATCATCCTTTCTTGCCCCCCCTTATCATCCTCCCTCACCCCCTTCCCCCTTTTCATCCTCCCTTGCCCCCCCTTATCATCTTCCTCTTCCCCCTTGATCCTCCGTCTCCTTCCCCCTAACTTCCTCCTCACTTCCCTCTCTCAGTCCTGTCAGCGCGTCACGTCATTAGCATATACCGGTCAGTTCACTGCCGAAGACACGCTGCAGAGGGAGAGATGAGCAGGCAGCTCATCGGATCCAGTTAAAAAGTAGGAGAGAGGGGGATAGGGAAGGGAGAGGGAAGTGAGGAGGAGGTTAGGGGGAAGGAGGAGGAGGATCAGGGGGAAGGAGAAGAAAGTTGATCAGGGGGGAGTAGGATGATAACGGGGGAGGGAGGAGTAGGATGGAGGAGGAGGAATAGTGTGCTGAGCGGGCCCAGGCAATTTCACATCCTCCATGCAGTAACCCAGAGCGTGGCTAAGGGTTACCGATTTAGGAAGTGAAAATTAACCCTGAGTCACGCTCGGGATTAATGTTAAATGGTTAGTGTTTAAACCTTTATCCTTACTATTGTGCATACACGTTTTATTCACAAGAAATTCATTGTTTTTTCAGAACGCAGTAACAGAGCTGGTAGATCTTTCCAGTTGATCGCTAGCTCTGATGGGTCTCTGTTAGAAGGGCTTTTGTGTACTTGCTCCTAATCTTATTACTCTTCTTCTATGTTAAGTTTATGAAGTAAACCCTTTTAGATGGAAGTACCCTTCTATATGATACTATTAAGAAAGACCATGTGGCATAATAATTGTCTGTTTCAAGAAAGTAGTGCTGGAAGAATTTCTCCTATGCCTGGAAATAGATCATGGCAAACCTCACCAAGAACTTCTTACCAGAGACAAAATTGTGGAGACTAGATTATCCTTTTGAGGTTCATTAGCAGCATTGCTTTAAACAGAAATGTTTTCAGATCCATGGGTCCTGTAAATCATTTAATTATACAGGCTAGAATTCCTTTAATATAGAGAAGATAGAGTGGTTCTGTCTAGATTCTATAGTGCATTTAGATACATTTTGGTTATAAACTGATTCAGATGGAAACCTTGCACCTAGACATTCATCTCCCTTTTTACCCTCAGGAGCTGTTCTCCCAACCTATGTTTTTGTTCAGCAACATCAAGATGTTGGAAGCCAATAATAAATTGGACATTTCTGGACAAACACATAACCGTCAAAGATTGAAGATGGAGTTTATGTCACCCATCACCTTATATACTTTCGAGCCACTGGATACTGACAATAGATAATGATCTTGTCCATTGGATTTTTCTCAGGTTCATTTTTCTTTTACAGTTTTCCTGCATTTTCTTTGGACTAGTATCAGTCCCTTGAGTCTTTGAAAGATCTTATGTGAAAGACTCAAGGGGCTGATGCTACCTGGACAATATTCTTCTGCTGCAGTAACAACTGAACATTCCAATGAAATATTGAGACATCACAAAGTCCATTTTTTATCAAGGATGGATTATACATTTCAAAGAATGCATTTCCCTTTCTATTGTGGAACCTTACATTGTTAGGAGACTTCAACACTAGCTGTGTCAGTGGGCATTTCCAGTTTCCCCTTAGAAATAGAAAAATAGATCCTTCACATTAGAATGTGGATCTAGCTACCAAAGAAAGTTGTGACAGCAGATATCAGATATATCTTTTAATAAAGAAGGCATACAATGTATATGTAATCAGACAGACACTTACAGGGGAGTTATATTACTAGACATAATGTAATGGGGTTTAAATCAACCCACTGTGTAAGAAGGATTCTTAGAGATTTGACACGCTGAATAGCAGCAGGTGTGCAAATACTCTGACTTCCATCTGAACTATTTAAAGGACTCATGCCTGTATCTCAGGGCCTGTTGTTTGGAATTCTGGTGTCCTATGTGAGTTCTTGTTTGCTGCATTGTTCGTTGCCAGCTTCCGCCTGCAGCTGTTCCTCAGCTCCCTACTACAGTATTCCTGTGCACTGTATACTAGTCCAGTACCTACTTGCACAAGTCCTTGATTCCTCTCAGCACCAGTTATTTCCTGTTTGAATACCAGCCTGGTACTTTCTTGCTCAAGTCCTTGGGGTCCTGTCAGTACCAGTGGTATTCTGTTTGTATATCAGTGCGGTTCTTTCTTGCTCCAATGCTCGAGTTCTTGGCAGTGTCCTTTGCATCCTGTCTGTATATCAGTTCAGTACCTGTTTGCTCCGGTCCCCAAGTTCCTGTCTATTCTGTCCTATTCCATCCTCTTACATACAGATCTACCTGTTGGTGTTTTCGGTAAGAGAGTTTCTACAATCTCTGTGTGCATGTAAGTGAGGGGGCAGAGGAGGAGGGGACAGAGAGCAGGTGTGAGGCTGGGGGTGATGAATTATAAAGTTGAGGGGGCAGAGGGGACAGAGAGCAGGTGTGAGGCTGGGGGGATGAGTTATAAAGGTGAGGGGGCAGAGGAGGGGGCAGAGGGGACAGAGAGCAGGTGTGAGGCTGGGGGGATGAGTTATAAAGGTGAGGGGGCAGAGGAGGGGGCAGAGGGGACAGAGAGCAGGTGTGAGGCTGGGGGGATGAGTTATAAAGGTGAGGGGGCAGAGGAGGGGGCAGAGGGGACAGAGAGCAGGTGTGAGGCTGGGGGTGATGAATTATAAAGTTGAGGGGGCAGAGGGGACAGAGAGCAGGTGTGAGGCTGGGGGTGATGAGTTATAAAGATTAGAGGGGAGAAGAGTGTGGTGCTGAGGGCTGAGCACTGTGGGAACACAGACAATAGACACAGGTATGTATTCTATATACAGGTATTTGGGTTAGTATCATTCGCCCCCATGAGCTCTGATTCATCTCTGCCCCAGGCTCTCGCTCAGGGACCCCCGGGGCCCCAGGTACAACCCCCCTCTGGTTTCCTCAGTCCCTGTGCTGCCCCCTGGCTCAGGCCGGAAAAGACTGCAGGGGGCTCCAAGACAGAAACTGAGCTCACTGATCGCTCCTCCGCCCCATGGCTCCCCTAGATCGGTAATAATGTGAGGAGGGGGGCACGGCCGAGTCATCGGACGAAACCCCGGGGAAGGCAGCAATGGGGGGATAGGGGCATGAGGGATAAAACTGGGGGAGTGGGATAGAAAAGGGATATTTGGGGATGGCAATGGGGGCTAAAACCCGGGTTAAAAGAGATGACAAAGGGTCATGAGGCTAAAGATTGGGGCACATCATGGGGCTAAAGATGGGCAAAGGGCATAGGCGACAAGCAAGGGGGCTTGGATGGGAGCTAGAACATGCTCAGTATCACACTCTGTGCCTTGCACACAGCAGCTGTCCCTCAGCACCACACTCTCACAACCAGTAGTGCAGTCCGATATACACGCTTTTGTGTGTGTGCGCATGCATCGGCGCGCATTTGTCGCGGCACATTCGCCAGGCATGCTATTGACGTGCTACCTTAAAAAACTCCACTACAACAACATTGCTTTGCAGATCTTAGGCTCGATATTGTAGTAGAAAGCTGAAGTCAGTTAGTGTAAATTATAGTCATTAAAGATGAGTCAATTGAACCAAAAATAACAAATCTGTTTGCACTGAATGTGCAAACATGGTTTGGATATGTACAAGCTGTATGCTTTTACCATTGCATTTTTCAGTATTACCAAGTTTTATAAGATATTGGAAGGGATTTACTAACAGTACGCACATTAAGCCACAATCTACCACGTGCATAAACTCCACTCAGGTCTACATTTGATTCACTAAAATTCAGGTATTATAATTAGGTCTGCAATGAGACATAGTAGTGCCCAATTTTTGCATTTTTTTTTCTTATTTCCATAAACAGGGATTAATTTACGGCACTATGAGCATTCGTTTTGTTTGACATACTTTTCCTGTTATATTTAGCCACTTATGTTGTATGTGAATGGCTGAATACTGGTGATATATTTATTTAAATGGAAAAAATACTGCTATTAATACACAATGCTGAATAACAGGAGTTAACAGGAAGATTTGTGTTTAGCAAATTCAGAGAACTTGCATTTTTATGGTGTACTGCATGTAACACTCCCATGACATCTTAACAAACCCATTAAACAACCCGTTCACGAAAACGTATGATGACCTGCATATAGCTTGCTGTTACCACAGAACAGGCCTTTATGACCTAAGATGCTGTATATCAGGTTCCTGTGGACTAACGCTCCAGCGTATGCATCCAAGATGCTTTAGTAAATTCTCCCCAATGTGCTTGGATGCCATGGCAGCATTCACACATTGATGAACCTCTACATGCTCATTGAACTGTAATGTCTTAGTACAAATAACTAAACAATTTCCATTGATTTATGTAAAAGTTGAATCACAACAATGCTACCGAGGAGGAATTTGCCCACTATTCTTTTTATGCCACTGAATTTTCACACACAACACAGGTAACTGTTAATATTTGTTCAAATATTACACATAACTATTATTACCCATAATTTAAGATCCAGAAGATGCAGGGATTGAATCATTCATCTTTTATAGCAGCACAGAATAGGTTTAATGCTGAACAAGAGCGCTGTCTATTTTATGATTATTGCATCTGTAAACTTTAGGAAATTGAAAGGCTTTAAAATGTTTTTGAAATAAAAAGGAATTTGCTGGCATCTTGTCAATTCACTAAATACACCCAAAGTGTAGAAATACTTGACTGCCGTACTGTTTAATTTATTTTTATGAAATAGCAGGTTACATAAGTGTATGTTTAGAGAAGAGTCTGAGATTCGAGAAAATAAAATGTCTTTCTATTTACGTTAACAAAAGTTAATACATTTAGAGATCATAAACAAACAGACTATAGTACAATAAACTTGAATTCCATGACATTTACAAATATGAATTATGTAAGTGCTTATAAATGTGAATCTTAGTTTGGTCTTGTAAATGTTCTATGAGAGTAAATAAAATATATATGTTTATTAATACTGTTTATTTAAATAAGGAAATAGTCCTTCAAAATGTTTTAGCCTTTTTCAAGTTTTTCAGTTTTTATTTTAGTATTTAGGACATTACATCAATATGTTTTATCATCCAGATCCATCCTGGTGTACAGTGTCTGCAGAATGATGGCAATGTGATGAAGTGGCGATGCATTCAAAAAATCTGCCTGCCATGCCTTGTAACTGGGACTGAATGTAAAGAAACAAACCAGATCAGTGGTAATTACCCTGATACATCAAGCAGTACTGACTTTATACTAAAAGGGAAGGAAGAAGTTGATGTACTTCTTGGTAAATGCATCAATGCCTGAATCCATTAGAAATTTAAGTGAGGTGCGAACTCACTGTATAGATTTTATTACTAAATCCAGAGGCAGTACAGAGGATATTTAAATGAGAAAATAATTCACGGGTCTGAGCAAACAATAATAAGAAAAAGAGAGTGAAAAGGAAAATAGGAGATGCCTGTGGTATCCACTTACTGAGGGTGTATGATAAGATGATAAGCCCATAGAAAATAAGGTGCATGGAAAACACATAGACAACAGCTAAAAGGCAACTAGTTAGCAGCTGTCTCTATGACCTTTAACTGCATCCATGGTAACTGGGATAAAGATGGAGTTGCATTTTATTATTCTCACACCCACAATGTTAAGCCTGTGAATCCCATTGCAATTTAATGGCTGAAATCAGAAGGCAGATCTGTGTTCATTGGACCAGTGCCGACATCCTCTTAGCTAATGAGTGTAATAAACATTTTCATGCCAGGAAGCCAGTGCACGTGAAAATATTATGCCATACAGATATATATATATATATATATATATATATATATACACACTCATAAGAGAAATAGTATGACAAGTAATATACATTTGCATTTGTTTATCTTTTGTAGATATGCAACCTAGCCATGCTTTGTTAGGGAATGTATACTAGATGATGGTATTTATATGATTATATCATAGAAGCCATATTAAGTTATTGTTATAGGACTTGTTCAACCAAGGAAAACATAAACATTGCAGCTGCTTGCATAATGGGTCACTCTGAGCTGAAATATTGCTTGGGTTTAGATAATGCATCAAGGAATTCAAGAAAGTACAACAGAGATGTATATAAACAATGACTTAAAACAAGGTTATATAGTTCTGGAAAAAGTATAGTATAGTAAAGTTATCTAACACCCCATACTTAATTTTTTATTTTTCTGTTTTATTTTTAAGGTATCATAGGCATAAGGATAGCTGAAAAATAAAAAAGCAAAAGATAAAATTAAGTCGTGGGTGTTAAAAGAGATGGGGTGGCAGGAGACGAGGTAGGCCAAGGTTTAATACTCATAATTATAGAGAATGAATCAGGAGAAATGGAGATCATTTGCCTTGTTAAAATATAAATGATGTTTAGGGTTTTTCAGAAGTGGACAAGTATATTATGCTTTCCAAATTCTTAAACTTGAATTAAAAGAGCACAGGTAAGAATAAAAATGTAATACAGAGCAGTCATAAAAAGGTTGCATTAGAATTCTCACACCCATTTTCCCTATCTCCCATATAAAGTCATTATGCTAACTGCACATATAGCAGTGAAATATCTAATTTGTTTCACGTATTACATTTTAATTATGAAAGAAATAACTAAGACTTAGGAGCCTAACAAGCTCTTTCTATGATCTCTGTCTCTTCCTCCCCTGATGTCAGCATCTCAGCACATAATATAAATGCCTGCCAACATGAGGCCCTACTTTCAGGGAGCGCCCCTCAGTAAAGTGCCCCCTCCAATGTCAATGGCCAGGTGCCTCATTTTGACTATTTTATGTGTGTAGGGCCCAATGGAATAACTAGAACTGATTATCATTGATTGCATTATAACACAAAAAAGCAAGCGAGTCCTGTCAAAGATATGTACTCACAAAATAAATTTCAAGGTAAGTGTACTATAATGGTAGAATAAGCAATGTCAGCCTCTTGACATGCTCTGAGGACTGAGATAATCCAACATGGTAGCATGGTAAGCAGAGAGAATTTAATATTAATTCATATTAATAAGTAGTTTTTTTGTATAACTGGGCTTATAGCAATTATATTTTCCATCAAGTGTCCCTTTAGAGGTTTATTTATAAAATACTTTACATATTATCAAATCAAGTCTTCAAAAGAGAATATTGCAAATATTCAGTGGCCCTTCAAAAGAATTACAGTTTTAATCTTGCACAAATACATGAATGGTTTAGTACTCTACTAGACACCAAAAAAAGGAAAATCCATTATTTTGCCTAAAATGTTAGTAATATTTTTCATTTTCAGTAAGATATACAGCAATTCTAATCAAATATTTGCTTTGTGAAGATGTTGATATAATAACTTGCACTATATCTACCTGGGTGCTGATTTCTAAAATGAAACTATCTGTTGATATGTGCATGAGAAAAACTCTATATTCTTAGCAAAATGCTACAAAGTGCTGACTTTTGATTGCGCCATCAACTTCTCCTGTGTGCAATTCATCATTTCTCTGAAATAGAGAGTATTTTCTGCAATCAATCTTTCCATTATATTTTTTAAAATGTGCCTTTTACCTGTTCCATGCACCTGATTTACAGATGTACTGAGAATTTACAACTTGTTAAGAGTATTTTAAATTATCGATTATATTTACTAGTGTGTTTTAGGTTTTGGGATATGTAACATAATGCTTTTGTTCAAATTCCTATGTCTTTTTTGGTTACCCTTTTGTGAACCCCTCAAGATTTGCTTCAGGCAACAGTCACAGTTGAGCTTTCTTGTAGCTAAACCGGTAGTGCTCTCTTTGGCCCTCATTCAATTGCAATTTGCCCAATTGAATAGGGCCCTAAATAAGCACATAACATATATTTTTTAAAGAAGTCTTTTGTTAGCAAGCATCTATCCAAAAGAAAGGTTTTCACTAACTAAAAACTTCTTTAATAAAAATATGCTATGTGCTTCTTTAGGGCCCTATTCAATTGCCCACATCGCAATTGAATGAGGTCCTTAATGTGTTTCACCCTCTTGTCAATCAGGAATCTAAGCTAACAATAGTGAATATCCTGCTTGCAGCTATCCAAGGTTCTGTACATTCTAAGTTAAGATGGTTCATGACAGCTGTCCAAGGTACTGTATATTCTAGTTTACTATAGTTGTTAGTGTAGATTTGTGTAGGCTAGGTATTGGTGGCACTTGATATGATTGGTATTCTGTGTCAAGATACATGTACAAAATCTAAATGTGTTTACTGTGTCATCAATGTACATTATGCTTTTATCCAAATAAGTCAAATTACCAATGGATGATAATGTTCTTATGACAAATAAGGTATATTACAGTAAATTACCATGACATCAATTATGAAATTATTTCAGTTCAAACACCTAATGTTATGCATAGTAAGTGCAGTGTCATTAAACTAATAAATCTGACTTCATGTATCATGTTGTGATAACTGTCTACATTCCTCCCATACGTTACAGCCCTAAAACATTGATTAATATTCTAAAGATTGTCAATAAAAGAGATATCTTATAGAACGTATCATTTTTTTAAGCTTTGTTGTTAAAGATTTGGTACTTGTTTCTTAAAATAAATGTAAAACTTACATTACAGGTGATCCCCAAGAGATCGTCTTCAAACCAGATTTGTATGGAGCAATACTATAATGGCTCATATGTGGTAATAATAATACAGTGTAATTTTTTTTTAATACTAATACTAATAATAATACACCTGTACTATAATAATAAGTTAGAGAAATGATTGTGCTTTTTCTTTTAATTAAAAAAAACAATAAACTCATACAAAAACCTGTTCTTAAGTATGGTTCGTTTGTAAGTCGGGTCATCTGTTCCCTGGGGACCGCCAAAATGACATGTATTTTTATTTTTAGAAATAATTTTTAATAGTACAAACGATTGATGACAAAGATAAAAACACTTGAAACCATTAAAGAGACCTAATATAGACATTCTATATTAGGTCACCGAATGCAATATCACAAGTTTAATATACTTGCACAAATCATTATTTAATACAAAAAATATGCAATATTTGGTACACTGATCTAGTAAATCAAGTAATCATAAATACTAAATAGGACTTGTAGTTCGGATACATATTGTAAAAGAGTTATATACAAAAACTATGATTGCTAAAACCATTGTTAGAAAATATGTTTGGTTTTGTTAATATACCTATTAAATGCTCATGTTTGTATTCACTGTAATGCCTAATGAGATCAAAGGAACAAGCTGTTATTATTTGATTACAACAAACAGTGTTTTACATCTGAGTGTGCTTCTGGTTTTTGGACCTTGCTGAACTTGCCAAATGCAGTTTGCCGTACACAATCATTAGCTAAAAATGTTTCAAGATATAACTAGGTTATGTAAAAACAGTGTAATATGCATGAATTCTTTAAATTCTGGAAGATTTTAAGAGCTCTGTTTGTTTATGTAGAGTAGAATTTGTAAGTGGGAGTTTAATGGACAGTAAAATCCCACATTTATGTCATGCCTTAAAAGTAGTATATTTTATAAATGATAAAATTCAATGACGGAGGAGTCATAATCATATGTCTTTAACACCTTCAAACGGAATCAAATTAAAAAAATAAATAAAAATTAGAGTAGTATCATTCCCAGAGATTCACTAAGATTTTAAAGGGCCTGTGAAGAGCTACAGTAGCTATTTCCAAAGTAGAAAATATCCATCTCAACTCTGCGTTCCCATTGTGTCTATATATATGAAAATTTAAACTAAAAAATAATTCAGTTGCTGAAATAATTTTCGACCTCACAATACAATTATTTTACTGATTTAAAAGCTTGAGTGGTTTATTCATTCTCGGGTTTTCTAGAAGCATGAAAATCCACTACAGAGGGAATGTTGGTAGAAACATAAGGAATCCTGCACAATAATCTACTTTCTCTTTTTCCTACATTTAAAGTATAGCATAACGTAGTTAAAAGCTATAAATGGGAACATTGGATCTAGTAAACAAAGGTGCCGCTTTTTGAAGAAAAAAATAAATCAAGCAAGGTGTGGAGAAAATCCTGCCAAGACACATCACATCTCCTTACTAGGAATTAAATATTCATGGTACAGCTACAATACATCACTCATTTGCATGTTTAAAATCATAAACGATTGCACTTGGCTCTAATTGTAGAAGCCCTCATGTGAAGCCATGTAAACATACAAGATCTTTTATGTCACATAATTATAGAAGATCTATAATAACATAAACACTGATTCAGCTCAACTGCAATTCAGATTTTGATGTGGAGTAAATGTGATGATTGTACCCAGCTAAGAGATCTGGGAAGTATATAAACAGTGCAACTACTCCTGTACATAAAAACTATAAATATAGAGATCATGGTTGCCTCAAAGCTCATAGTGTGTTTCTAGTCTAAGTATAGTCTTGGCACTTTGAGGAACACCTCTTTTCATTTGCATTATGTTACTTTGGAATGAAAATGCAATACATTTAGTATTACTAATGTTTATATTCTGTTGATACTGTCATTCAGTTCATTGACTTAATGGACACCAAGCATTACCAGTTTCACATATTTACTCTTATGTTATAGAAATTGATGGGGAAAACATAGTAATGTGCCATGCCAGGGCTAAAATCTGGGCGTGTGAGCCTTAAATACAAGAAAAGAAGAAAGAGGGTGATGAAAAAAAAGTATAATTGTGATACCAACTGATTTTAGTTGATTTGAGAACGAAGTATTACAAATACTTACATATTACAAAGTAGTACATATATTAGTTATTTTATTATTTTATTATGATCTTTTATATGTATCGCAACAACATATTCTGTAGCGCTGTACAGGGGATAAGAACAGAGAGATGCAAATTTAACAAATTCAAAAGTTGAAGGGCCCTATTTTGAGCTTAGAATCTTAGCAAAAAGTGCTTTATCCCAAAGCACCCTATAAGACTGGAAACTCGCTACTTACAATCTAAATGGTATTAAAGGGCAGAGAACTGGGGAAGAGTAACAAATAGGGAATAGCAAGGGTCAGGAAGAAGTGAAAGATAGAAAGAGTTTTATTTTAGATGGAGAGGGGAGGGAACTGAGGTGAAAGACCAGTTCTAGGTAGAACACATATATGCAGGTTGGCACAGACATCTTATTTTTTTTTTATATTTGGGATTGCCTCCCTCACAACAGAATTGCTGACCTATGGAAACTGTAAAGCACTTAAGTGAAAGGTTGATAAGAGTAGATGTCCATCACTCCAGGTTCTCTAGGGCTGGGATGCTCATTTTTTGAGTTGGGGCCTGTTGGTTGCCTTCCAGTGATCAAGGCGCTGCCTTTGATATTCAGAGCATTCTGAGACAGGGTGAAAATATATTGATTTTTCATCTAGTTTTGCACTGATTTAATAGAGTACATTTTAACAGGAAATACATTTTATGATAATACTATGATCTATCAATAACTAGGTCTAATGGTATTGATTTATTTAGAATGTTAGGGTCTCCACATCCCTCCTTTGCCTTGAGAATCAGCACTGGCCATAGAAACAGCTGTTGAGAACTACTGCTCTAGGGTATCCAAGAAGAGGTAAGGAGGATTTGTTGTAGCAACATGTGATTATTTTGGCAGTAATTTTCTCCAGATGCTGTAGTTTTTTTTTTCAAGTAACAGATGCAATATGTTAACTTAAGTGTGGGTAGATATAGACAATATTCATAGGTGACTTGAATTTGTAATGGGTGGATATGATCCTTACGTGATCCTGGTTTATTTAAAACTGTGGCTGAGGAGAATATAATTGTGGGTGGAGAATATAATGGTGGATATTTGTTATAAAAGGTACAACCTTGCTGTTTTGTTAACATAAAAAAACATACATTGCTGTAAAAACTTCTTCATTCAAAATTACCTCTATTATTACATATTTTTTACTCTGAGTGTTATAGATATTTATTAATCTGAGTGAACAAATAACACAATTTTTATTTATTTCATTTATTTAAATATATTAATACCAACTGGCACTATGTGAAAAGTTATTGCCCCTAATCCAATTAAAGTGATAAATAGTCATCTGACTAAACACAATCAGGCTTGATTACAGCCAGCTCTGCCCAATTTAAACCTCACTTATTTTGACCATTATCACCAGAGTGAAATTTGCAAAAACAAATATTCAACAAACACATTATGCCACAATCAAATGCAATTCCTGAAGTGATCAGAAAAATAGTATTTGTCTGGAAAATGTTACAACCCCATTTCTATGGCTCTGGGACTTTGCCAAACCACAGTGAAAGCCATAATCTCCAAAAGGAGAATACGTGGAATAAAACCGAATCTTTCTAGGAATGGCAGGCCTGCCACAATCTCCCCATGGATGCATAGTAAAATTATCCAGTATGCTACAAAGGATCATAAAAAAGAAAAACATTCAAAGAAGAGCAAGCTTCTTTTGTCTCAGCTAAGGTCAGTTTTCATGACTCCACCAGATAGAAAGTAGAAAGTCAGAAACAGCTAGCTATGAGAAATATAAATGCCTACAGTGCCTTGCAAAAGTATTCACCCCCCTTGACTTTTTACCTATTTTGTTACATTACAGCCTTAAGTTCAATGTTTTGTTAATCTGAATGTTATGTGATGGATCAGAACATAATAGTCTAAGTTGGTGAAGTGAAATGAGAAAAATATATACATAAAACTATTTTTTAGAAATAGAAAACAGAAAATTGGTATGTGCGTATGTATTCACCCCCTTTGTTATGAAGCCCATAAAAAGCTCTGGTGCAACCAATTACCTTCAGAAGTCACATAATTAGTGAAATGATGTCCACCTGTGTGCAATCTAAGTGTCACATGATCTGTCATTACATATACACACCTTTTTTGAAAAGCCTCAGAGGCTGCAACACCTAGCAAGAGGCACCACTAACCAAACACTGCCATGAAGCCCAAGGAACTCTCCAAACAATTAAGGGGCAATGTTGTTGAGAAGTACAAGTCTGGGTTAGGTTATAAAAACATATCCAAATATTTGATGATCCCCAGGAGCACCATCAAATCTATCATAACCAAATAGAAAGAACATGGCACAACAGCAAACCTGCCAAGAGACGGCCGCCCACCAAAACTCACGGACAGGGCAAGGAGGGCATTAATCAGAGAGGCAGCACAGAGACCTAAAGTAACCCTGGAGGAGCTGCAGAGTTCCACAGCAGAAACTGGAGTATCTGTACAGAGGACGACAATAAGCCATACGCGAGTTGGGCTTTATGGCAGAGTTGCCAGAAGAAAGCCATTACTTTCAGCAAAAAAACAAAATGGCACGTTTTGAGTTTGTGAATAGGCATGTGGGAGACTCCCAAAATCTATGGAGGAAGGTGCTCTGGTCTGATGAGACTGAAATTTAGCTTTTCGGCCATCAAAGAAAACGCTATGTCTGGCGCAAACCCAACACATTACATCACCCAAAGAACACCATCCCCACCGTTAAATATGGTGGTGGCAGCATCATGCTGTGGGGATGTTTTTCAGCAGCCGGGACTGGGAAACTGGTCAGTGTTGAGGGAAAGATTGATGGTGCTAAATACAGGGATATTCTTGAGCAGAACCTGTACCACTCTGTTCGTGATTTGAGGCTAGGACGGAGGTTCACCATCCAGCAGGACAATGACCCCAAACACACTGCTAAAGCAACACTTGAGTGGTTTAAGGGAAAAAACATGTAAATGTGTTGGAATGGCCTAGTCAAAGCCCAGACCTTAATCCAATAGAAAATCTGTGGTCAGACTTAAAGATTACTGTTCACAAGCGCAAACCATCCAACTTGAAAGAGCTGGAGCAGTTTTGCAAGAAGGAATGGGCAAAAATCCCAGTGGTAAGATGTGGCAAGCTCATAGAGACTTATCCGAAGTGACTTGGAGCTCTGATTGCTGCAAAAGGTGTCTCTACAAAGTATTGACTTTAGGGGGGTGAATAGTTATGTACATTGACTTTTTCTGTTATTTTGTCCTATTTGTTGTTTGCTTCACAATAAAAAAAAAAAACTTCTTCAAAGTTGTGGGCATGTTCTGTAAATTAAATGATACAGATCCTCAAACAATACATGTTAATTCCAGGTTGTGAGGCAACAAAACACGAAAAATGCCAAGGGGGTGAATACTTTTGCAAGGCACTGTATTTCTCCTTTGTACAGAAGCTCCTGGATAAACCGCAAGCCTTTTGGAAGAATGTTATATGGACATTTCTATACTCTATGTGACAAAGGAGAACTCTTTTGAATGATATGGGTCCCATTATGTTTGATGTAAAGCAAATGAAGCATTTGAAAGTAAGAAGATTATGTCAGCAGTCAACTATGGTGATGGTAGTGTGATGGTGTGGGGATGGTTTACTGACATGGATGATTGCAATAATTGAAGAAACCATGACAAATCTAAAGGAAAAGGTCCAATGATATGTTTGTGAGCTGAAGAATAGCTGGGTCATGCATCAAGACTGATCCAAAAATGCAGAAAAAGGGAGTCCTCATCAGAAAATAAGCTTTTTTATTTTTTATTTTGGAGAGGCCTACCGTAATTAAATTAAAGATCAACCTAAACCAAATAGAAATGTTGTGGCAGGACCTGAAACGAGCAGTTCTTAATCAAAAACCTAACAATGTTTCTGAATTCAAGCAGTTCTACAATGAAGTGTGAGCTAACATTCCCTCACAACAATGTGAATGACTGTTACTGAATTATAGGAAGCATTTGGTTGCAGTCCTTGTAGCTAAAGGTGGCACAGCTATTCTTTCACACATGGTTCTTTTTATCTAATACTAGATTTTGGCTAACGATATAAAAAAATCCAGTGTGACCCCCAGTAAGAATGCACATAGGAAACCAGATGATTAGCGACACCTGCGAAAGGGGCTGCAACCAGAAAGGGACTCTAATCCATAAACTATGGGAATGCAATATGATTAGACACACCTGGGTGGACACTTACAAAACCCTGGAGAAACTATGGGGTCAAAGCTATCCCATGAGACCAGAGGAGGCCATCCTGGGTTTACCGGTAGAAGGGATGTCCAACTCACAACAATTCCTAACCAACCAAATTTTCCTAGCAGTTAGGATAGTAGTAGCCGCCCATTGGAAATCACCCACCCCATTGTTTGAAGTAGTCTTAAACAAAATTGAGTTTGTTCGATCCATGAGCATTTTGTCCGCTGAGGTTGACCATAACTACAAGCGCTGGGCCTCCTGCTGGGCCGCCTGGGAGACAAGACGAGGCAGATGAATAGGGTGAGTGACACTTTTCCCTCCAAAGAAGCTAGTAAGGGAACCATAGCAGGAGTAGTCTTAACTTACCCAACATCATTGGCCCCATACAGTAACCTAAACACTGAGTATTCAATCTATTAGTTGCTACCAATTAAGCTCAAGACAACAGGTGGTCAGGAATCCAAGATCACAGAATTCTTCCCATAGTTATGGGACTTCATTAAACATAGTTTCTTCACTAGCTCTAAGTTAATTAAAAGTTATTGTCAGCTATTATAATACCAGAAAAACGGAAAAAGGAGAGGAGTTTTGGACAGGCAGACGACACACTAGAAAACAGATATGTGAAATACGTTTATTGTTAATTCCTATTTATCACTTCTAATGTTTTTGCTGTTCTATGTTTTATGTCTGACCTGTCTATTAAAAATCAATAAAAAAAAAATCCAGTCTGACAAATATGCATTAGTATAGAAAAACAGGGAGGAGGCAAATGCTTTTACATTGTTTTGCATGTATACTATTTATGAGATATTACTATTTGTGAGAGATCACTGGGTCAATTGTCTTCATCGCAGCAACTTACTCATTGAGAATGCCTAGCACCCACTGTGCCACTTTACAACATTACAATATTATCCTCTGGAAAGGTTAAGGGTTTTTCACAAAAAATCTGTATTAACTGTATAAGCTGTTCTACATTCACTTTAATTAAAATCAAGTTGAGCCTTGGTGAGAAAACTTACGTAGAATATTGCTTCTAATTTTGAATGTGCTGTACCTCCCATATTTTTCATTCTCTTTATTATTGGTGACATAGTATGATAACATCTCAATATAATCTGCATATTTTGAGATAGGATGTCTTGACAGATCAGTCATAGCAGTGAAAATGTAATGACATATCTCCACTATCTGTGATAATAAAGGTCCTCCAATTCCACCTCTGAGAGTTAGACGGCAAAATAAATTGAAGTTTAAACACTATTTTAAATCTTCTTTTAGTTGTAGCTAATATGTTGTGTCATATATTACCTTACTATCTCTGCAACCATAAATGACAACTGGTCCCATTCTTTTTGGTATTATACAACTTAATAGAAGTTACACCTCTTAATGTTCTGCACCCTTCATAATCTGATTGACATTACATTTGCTCTCTTTTAGAATATAAAATAATTGATAAACACAATATACCTGTCTCGCTACAGTTTTTTCTCAGGTGCACTGTATTGTAAGATAAGGCAAATCTTAATTTTCATTAGAAGATTCCAGATTTTTACAAGTGTGATTTAAATAAGGACATTGAACGCTTTCAACAGACTTTATTATGCACATGTGTGCTTAATTTCTTTTTCTCTACAGTACAAATAAGCATGCTTGTATAGAAGGAGCGTTCCACCTACCTCACACCTCTCATTAAAAATAATTAAGGAAATACATTACAAAATAACCTCATTAAGTAGATGTTAAAGGTTGTAGTCACTGGGCTGACAGCTAGGAAGTACGTATTTATACGCTCACAGAGGCCTATTTCTCGACCCCCTCCTGCTCTTTCTCTCAATAGCCAATTCTTATCACACACAGTTAACTCGGGAATAAACTATTTTGAAACCAAACAGTGCGTAGGTGACCAGTACATTTATTAGCTCATGTGGTTGTCACCTTTAAACACACTTTCATTGAATATTTGTATAGTCACCTGAAACATTTTCTACATAATGTCAACAACTCTTACTGTTTTCAGTACTTGCTGTAAATGTTGGTTTGCTTTATAAACACTCTTGAAGATGCCAGCTTCTGGCAGATCCTTAATTTCCTTCCTTGGAAGCAGCACATTAACTAGCTATAAAAGAGGATATGATAACTTTTTCCAGTCAAGGTTTGCCATATGTCATTTCAGCTAAAAGTGTCAGCTATTTTGTTAGTGATATCAGCATGCACTCACACTTCTAAAGGTCAAATACAAAATCACTCATAATTGTTTTCAATTATATGTCAGTTTTTATCTCTACTGTAACATTTTGGACTACAAAGGAAAGTAAATGCAATATCCATTGTAGCTATCACATATTTCTGCTCATTAAAATGCAGGTGATTAGTTTAAGAAAAGCTTTGTTCTCTTTTATTCATTTTTACAACAATCATTGGAAATAGCACAAAAGCCGGCTGAATCTTCTCTGTAACATACAGCATTAATGTGTTTTAATCAAAGAAAAAAGTTAACTTACTCTTTGAAAATGATTTAATATCTGGAACTTTGTAATTGAAACATTTCTATATTTGATGTTAATAATTAGCATGCTGACTCTTTTGAAACTGAACAGCAACAGATTAAGCTTGAGCATAACTAACACCGAAAATATCTTGCTTAATGCTTCTTGGTTAATGTAATAGATGAACAACGTCCGTGTAGGCGCAGTCCAGTTAAATTGGAAATAAAGCTGTAAAACTGATATTGTGTTGGAGTAACTCATCTCTGTGCTTTAGATGAAAAAAATACGAAAAGAATATCCAAATTTGAAATAGGAATTTATATTGGTAATTATTCAAACCTCAGAAAAATAATATTTACTGGAATATAATCAATGCAAATTAATAATGGAAACTTTTGTATTCCCTGCTGTACTTTTAGAGGGTATTTAATTTAAGCGAAGACGTTTGGAAGACATTTTCTTAGAGCCAAGGCTTTTAAAATGTGTACTTCTGTTTATATATATATATATATATATATATATATATATATATATATATATATATATATTTCCACAACACAGGCTGAGATCCTGCTCCATGCTGATGATAGCCAGTAAGCTTGAAACAGCTGTACATGGATTAAATACTCAGCCTGTGTTTATTCCAACCTTGGCTTTGCATTAAAGCTGTGTAATACAGCATGCATAAGCTTAAAGGAAGCCATGTTTGCTAATGGCTACAGAATGAAGATCGAGGCATTTGTGGCCACATTTGTGTGTCCCAGCTCACCTTCCCAGAATGCAGTGTAATAACTGTTTTTCTTGGAATTCTGGGCTTGAAGCAGGTTTTTTAACTTGCTTTAGACCTTCAAATGTGAACACAGATGTACTTTTTATTTACTATATATATATATATATATATATATATATATATATATATATATACACAGTATATATATATATATATATATAAATATATATATATATATATATATATATATATATATATATATATATAGAGAGAGAGAGAGAGAGAGAGAGAGAGAGAGAGAAAGAGAGAGAGAGAGAGAGAGAGAGAGAGAACTACCCTGTTTAATGCTATAGATTTTGGCAGTAGGAGTGCTAAGCGAAACATCACTAAACGGGTCATTTTAACACAGGGGTAGAGGAAACATGGAAGAAAATACACAAATGCAATTGTAATTTCAAAATTCTTGGCTTTATATGAACTATTAAGAAACAGCAAACATAGCAACAACACAGACTGTGTTAAAAGGGGATTAGTGGGCAAAAAAAGCACTATAGCGGGGTTTAGAGCTAATCGGTGAATTTTAGGAAAAAATAGCGATATAGCAAATCAGTGCTATAAGGGTAGCGTTAAGCGGGCTATACCTGTATATAATAAAATGAATAGATAAAGATTCAATTGGTTTGATTTATACTAGTGCAAACTTGCTTGCTGGTGGATCTTTCATTCCTGTCTCATTTGATGCACTCCAACTTTATGTTTTATTGACTATAAAAAATTGCTAACAAACAATACTGAAGGGTGAATAAGAAGATATTCTGGGAAAGAGAGGTGAGGGGAATATTGAAGATTCGATTTAGTGTTCTTTGGACCTGAAATTATATTTTTATATATATACCGTATTGGCTCGAATATAAGCTGCACCCGCATATAAGCCGCACCTGTGAAATTCAAGGGAAAAAAAGATAATACCCGAATATCAGCCACACCCTTAAAATTTGAGAGAAAATGACAAAAGTCAATTAGATTCAGGTAATAAAATAGTGATTTTATTTTACCATATACCATATATCTAGTATTTGGAAAACAACTTGCATCATAACTAGGCCTCATTCCTAGGCTTGATGATGCTTTTCTCTCAAAGTGATCAGCCATAACTGCGAGAAACATGCTTTCTAATCCTTATCTATGGTAACTTCTTTCGCTGGTTACAAGCTGATAATTGTAACTTGCAAAACGTTACAATCACTAAAATCAATTCCACAGGCACTCACACCCGTAAACGGCAAACGTAAAAGAAAATCCTCCAGGTTCCAAATAGGAATAGGAATTTTTTTACGGTCGCAAATATAAGCCACACCCGTAACTTCCAAGCACGTAAATCAGAAAAAATTGCGGCTTATATTCGGGCCAATACTGTATAAATATAAATATATATATATATATATATATATATATATATATATATATATATATATATATACAGTATCTCACAAAAGTGAGTACACCCCTCACATTTTTGTAAATATTTTATTATATCTTTTCATGTGACAACACTGAAGAAATGACACTCTGCTACAATGTAAAGTAGTAAGTGCACAGTTTATATAACAGTGTAAAGTTGCTGCCCCCTCAACATAACTCAACACATAGCCATTAATGTCTAAACCGTTGGCAACAAAAGTGAAAAATGTCCAAATTGTGCCCAAAGTGTAAATATTTTTTGTGCCCACCATTATTTTCCAGCCCTGCCTTAACCCTCATGGGCATGGAGTTCACCAGAGTTTCACAGGTTGCCACTGAAGTCCTCTTCCATTCCTCCATGATGACATCACGGAGCTGGTGGATGTTAGAGACCTTGTACTCCCCCACCTTCTGTTTGAGGATGCCCCACAGATGCTCAATAGGGTTTAGATCTGGTGACATCACCTTTACCTTTAGCTTCTTTAGCAAGGCAGTATTCATCTTGGAGGTGTGTTTGGGGTCATTATCATGTTGGAATACTGCCCTGCAGCCCAGTCTCAGAAGGGAGGGGATCATGCTCTGCTTCAGTATGTCACAGTATGTTGACATTCATGGTTCCATCAATGAACTGTAGCTCCCCAGTGCCGGCAGCACTTATGCAGGTCCAGACCATGACACTCCCACCACCAAAAGTATACATTTATAATGAGGAAAGGTAGATGAAATTATCCCTAAATGACAAATAAACAGATAAGGCACAAAGAACACAAAAACACTGATATGAGATAAAACCCTCAGTTTGAACGAAAACAGTGATGCAGAGAGAGTGGAGGCAGTATCTGACATCATCAGGTAAATGCATACAGGGGGAATCAACACAACACATTATAGAAAACATATTTACACATATAGACATATGTGTATATATGTTATGTTTGGTCTGGGCCTGCATGAGTGCTGACGGCACTGGGGAGCTATAGTTCATTGAAGAAACCATGAATGCCAACATGTACTGAAGCAGAGCATGATCCCTTCCCTTCGGAGACTGGGACGCAGGGCAGTATTCCAACACGATAACGACCCCAAACACACCTCCAGGATGACCACTGCCTTGATAAAGAAGGTGAAGGTAAAGGTGATGCACTGGCCAGGCATGTCACCAGACCTAAACCCTATTAAGCATCTGTGGGGCATCCTCAAATGGAAGGTGGAGGAGTGCAAGGTCTCTAACATCCACCAGCTCCGTGATATCATCATGGAGGAGTGGAAGAAGACTCCAGTGGCAACCTGTGAAGCTATGGTGAACTCCATGCTCATGAGGGTTAAGGCAGTGCTGGAAAATAATGGTGGCCACACAAGATATTGACACTTTGGGCCCAATTTAGACATTTCCACTTAGGGGTGTACTCACGGTTTAGACGTTAATGGCTGTGTGTTGAGTTATTTTGAGGGGACAGCAAATTTACACTGTTATACAGGCTGTACACTTACTACTTTACATTGTAGCAGAGTGTCATTTCTTCAGTGTTGTCACATGAAAAGATATAATAAAATATTTAAAAAAATGTGAGTGGTGTACTCATTTTTGTGAGATACTATATATATATATAAATATATATATATATATATATATATATATATATATATATATATATATATATAACAAGGCATGTATAGTGAACTTAAAAAGGGAGTTTGCTGGATATCTGTAATTTTTCACATAACTTACAAGGAGGACCCATTGGATAATATGTATGATATAAGGAAATTAGTCTTTGCAAGTCCGCAGGAAATGCATTTACTGGACATTGATAATTCATATTTGCAACCACTATTGATTTACTTTGTAAAGAATAGCATTTTACAGACTTGGAACTCATCAAGACAACTGTGCATCATTATATAGACTTAAAAATCATGGGTTAACGTTTTTTTTTAAATTAAAATTGTTTAGGAATTCATTGAGTTCTAGTCATGTTTAGTATTGTTTATGCCATGTGAACTCTGTGTCATCAGCTACAACAGAGTCATCAAGAATTGCAGGCAGTTGCTCTTACACTTGAGCTATCTGCATGAGTGATGAAGGTGAGAATAAAAACTATTCATATCTTTCAAGCATGTACAGCAGATTACATCACTTCATTTGGTGCAGCCTCGTTATATAAAGTGTGAGGACGGATTTAAGCAGTCAGCAGCCACTAACAAACATGTCTAACTCCATCCAGTGGCCTCATTGTCTCTGCATACATTCAGTAATATATATGTTTGAATCTTTGACATAAACCCATTATTAAACAGAAATACAAAAAAATATATGTATACTGACATTAATATACACATTGGAAATATAATTCACTATGACATGTAAAACAATGAATTCTTGAATCTTCAATTGATGAAACTTCCAAGTAAAGAATATTAGACTTTGCTAATAGTGGGTGAAATTCTCTCAAAAATACGTGTGAATTATTTTCTTTTGTATTTGGGACATATTATGCTGGAGTGCTACCTGTTTTCTTATTTTTCTATTTTCAAACGTTTTCTAAATTTTTAAAAAAGTGTGAGTATTTTTTGGGCAATTTGTATACCCCATGATTTGCATGGTATCATTGCATCATTAATCTCTGCATTAGAGCAATAGATTAAACAATCTATAAAAACTGTCTGGTAATAGCACTAAATTGACAACATGGACAAATAAAGTCTATTATATTTCCCAACATAGTTCGTTTTATAGATTAACGTCTATCCTTGTTTACTTTTAAACCTGTGTAGATTATATATTTTGTGCAAATGTGCTGACTATGAACATGCTGAACATGTAAGTGCTCACACAGTATGCAGTCTCTTTACTCTATTGTGTTTGATAAACCCAACCTGAGGTCATAGCTCCATCTACACGCTACATGAAATTGCACAGCATGCTTCTGCAGTATTGTGTAGAGCAGCTGTTTAAAGGTTCAGTACAGGGGCTGCATACAAAAGACAGATCAGAGATTAAGTAACTCACAGCTCTTTAACCCTTCCACCCTGTTGGCAATGCTTACATTCAATAAAACATTTAAAGTGCTTTTGACATGTTCACCTGATATCTTTTGACAACAGTAAACAACAGAGCCATGCAGAAGTTGTTTGAAAAGATACAATCTTCTCTTTTTACAGAATCTCATTTTGATCTTCTGGAATACAAAATACAAACATTGACTCACCTTTAAAAAAAGAAAAAACAAACAAACAAAACAACTTTGAAAATGAGTTTTTTATTGCATAAAACTTTGCAGTATTGAGAAAAATAAAATATATACATAACAGCCATAGCAATTTTACAGATTTAGCAGTTGTAACAAGATATTTGTGAATGCACCTGAGATACCTGGGGAAGAGGCTAATTTACATATGCTAAATAAATTCAGATGCGTACTTCACTCTCTCCCTCTATTCAGATCGTGCTGTCTGGATGTAAGCAACACCAGGCTTACCTATGTCTTAAATATCCTGACATTGTTGCCTGCTGTTCAGCTGATCAGAACTTAGTGAATAAGCTATCTTTATAATTACAGCTAATGAACATATAATTTGCATCACATTTACATGACTTAAATCTCTTAGATTATCAACTACAGTTATTATGAAGTTAACAAAGTTTAATAAATCTGGGTCTGGATTTATGTTTGGAAGGTTCAATTGTGATAAGAGCAGTTAATTGCATTTGCACTAAAAATATTAATTCTAAATGTACACAGTGTAAATAGTATATTTAATCCCTGTTTTGAAGAGTTTAATATATCACCATTTCCTGAAGTACAGGGGCTAGTTTCACAAAGCTGCACTGTATCCAAACAAGTAGCCATGATCAGGTGTTGTATCTAGAGAAGTAGTGTTGATCACCATTATAGTATTAACATATGAGAATAACTAGCCATAATCAGCATTATAATATTTACATATGTAAAGAACTAGCCTCAGTCACCATCATATTACCAACATATGGGAATAACTAGCCATAATCAGCATTATAATATTTACATATGTAAAGAACTAGCCTTGATGACCATCATAGTACCAACATATGGGAATAAATAGCCACAATCACATCATAATATTTCCCAAACTGAATTCCAAAACTATCTTACAATTTAATGTATCAGCTTTTTTTTGGGGGGGGGGGGGGGGTTAAGTACAATATCCATTGACTGTGCTTAAGGAGCATCAGGAAAATACAGTCAGGACTTGCATAGTAGTAAACATATTTATGCTAAACTAGCCTTTACCATTGTTTAGCTTTAATAACATGTACATAAGGCTAATTGATAATAAATACTGGCTGTTCTAAAAATAGATGAGTTCTTAATATTTTTTTAATGAGCTTAAACCTGCAAATCATTTTTATAACTAATTCTCCAGATGTACAATCTAAGCAGACACAGGGTCTTTTTTGCTGTAGTTAAAAAAAAAAAGAAATTGATTTTATAGGTTTATTACACCCAATAATTCATTTGGATTTCTTTGAGTTGAGATGTATTGTGTTCATTGGTCAGATTCAAGTTCAGGTGCTTTATACTTCACAATGGTCCCCTTCAGCCCAGTATGGAGCATGAGGATAGCAAACTCACATGTTTGTGTAAAAGAAAGAAGGTGGAGCAGAAAAAGGTGGACTAAACAGGGGAGCTACTGAAGGTTAAAAAACATTTAAATGACCAACATGTTACTGTTGAATAAGGTGGGAAAATATGATATGTAAATCTTTATCTTGGTAGTGATTACTTTGTTGATAGAACAAGCATCTGGGGCCATTGAAAGTGCTTCAGAGGTTGCATATGCAGGAGAGTTTTAGTGCATATGTTTTATGTGTTCAGTGGCTAAAATAATAAAAAACAAAATAAGGTTAGTGCTTGTGAGCTGTTATGAGAGTTTGGGAGCATTAGCACAAATAGAAAACACCAAAATTAATAGCCATAAATATAGACTTTACAAGGCCTCCCAGTGTCTTGATTTGACATGGTCAGAGAATACAGAGAGCGCCATGAAGATCTCATTGGTATTACAGAAAAAGCTGGATGTCTGAAAGTCGAGATTAAATTGCCCCTAAAAAAGATATGCACATTGTTCAAATAACTTTCCCCCTATTTTTATTTATCTGTTACAGCAATCTTTTCAATGTTATATAGCTGAACACTTACTTTGAAGAAAGTTTCCATGCAAGAAATTGATTAATCAATTTCACAGATTCCAAAACTTTCAGACCAAATTTTGTATTGTTTCAACAAGGTTATAGTGCTTTAGGAAGGAAGGTAATAGCCCATGAAGTAGACACTACCCTTGTGTGGTGTGCTTTTAAGTCTTCCAGTACTGGTTTACCCATTGTATATAGTTACATACTTACATAAAAATTGAGGTTGAAAAAAATGTTTTAGTCCATCAAGTTCAACCTTTTAAGATCTCCTCTGATCTGCAGTATTCAGATTAATTATTAATTGTTAATTGATCCAGAGGAAGGCAAACAGAAAAAAAAACAAGTGAAATCTTGCCATTTGTCTCAAAAGGGAAAAAAAATTCCTTCCTGACCCCAGATACTGGCGATGGAATTCTTCTGGATCAATACTCACTCTCTAATTAATCAGGATAACCCTGAATGCCCTTTTTATTAAAAAATATATCCAATCCCTTTTTAAAGTTATCTATCAAATCCGCTGTCAAACCTCCCCTCCCCCCTTTGGTAGAGAATTCCACAGATTAACCACCCTTACTGTGAAGAGCTCTTTTCTTTCTTTAAGGTGGAATCTTTTTACTTTTTTTTTTCCTTCATTTTTTTTGTGGGTAGCTAAAAGGCGCCAATTGAATATCAAATTAGTTTACGGGCTACATTACCGGCTCCAGCAACTAACAATAGCTCAAATGGGCCATATTATTGTATATTATCCCTTATTGACCCTTCTAAAATCTTCCCCACTACAGAAGTGAGGCTCACTGGTCTATAAGAATGCCTTCTTACCATTACTATATATATATATATATATATATATATATATATATATATATATATATATATATATTTAAAAAAAAACTAGGGTTAGTCTCTATTATGGCATATGTGGATACACAATATCATTTTTTATAATACTTACCATTGAGGAAGCCTGCTGAAGATCAGATGAAAAGCATTTGGTTGCTTTTTTATTTCATTTTAACATATATTTTTTGTCTAAATAAGAGTGGTGCGTGTATGCATAACTGAGCCATTAAGTGACATTTTATAGTTTATTGTAATGCTCTATAGACTTTTGGTACTTGACTGACCTAATTGTGGAAGTCTGAAATACTGGATAAGTGGTGGATGATTGGAAAGTTGCACTATACCAATCACTATACTTTGCTGTGATTTATCAGTCCAAGCTTGTAATTATTGATTTGAGTTAGACCATTGGAGGTCTGTATAGCAACTCTGTCTGTTTAACACCACCCCTGGTTGTGAGTAATACCACTACTACTACTTTTTGGAGTACTTTGGATAAAGAAAACCCTCTGGGCAGATTTATTCCTTATAGTCCAATTTGGAGTGTGGAGACTGCACCAGAAGATATTTTGGTGTGTTATCTGAATTTCTTATATGTCTACTGTATTTTAATAAACCAAGTTTGATCCGCACTAGTTCGGTGACGTGCGCTGTTTTTCCCCCTTCCCCTTTTTCTATTTTCCAAGTATATAAAGCATAGAAGTGACCAGAGCTTGTTAAAAAGGCGGCACACCACCTACTAAAACGAGAAAAGGAGAAACCAAGAACTAAGATCATCAGTGGGAGATATTCACTAAGTGATTCAGGACAATACTCAAAGGAGCATACCATAGACAGGACTGTATGTATATTTGCCTCTTGTCTTTTTTGGATGGACTGAATATACTATTCGTAGATATATATATATATATTTATGTGAGAAACTGTCTGGTATTTCTGTTATAAGCGCTATGGTATACAGAATCTTTTAATATTGCAGAGTTTTATTTATTTTTCAGGGTTAGTCTTGCTTTCCTTTGCAACTAACTCATTTTCTATTTTAGCCAGTCTAATCGCGCTTTTGCAAGCCTTGTTGATTTCCTTGTACTCCCGTAAAGCAATCTCTGTCCCCTCTTGTTTCTATAATTTAAATGACTGTTTTTTACTCTGTATCTTGATCTTTAAATCATTGTTAAGCCACATGGGATGTGATTTACTCCTTTTATTATCCCATGGTATATGGTGATAAGTATGTTTATTTAGTAAAGATTTGAACATTGTCCATTTGTGCTCAGTATTTTTACCTGTCAGTTCTTTGTCCCAGTCTATACTTTTTATTGCTGCCCTTACACCAATAAATTTAAGAGTTCTTGTTGGCCTCTTACAGTTTTGTTTTTTTAATTCATCCTCAAATTAGTCTATGTTGTGATCACTGCTTTCCAAAGGTTGCCCTATTTCAACATTTGATACCATATCAGTATTATTTGTGATGACTAAATCCAAGATAGCCTC
The DNA here is from genome assembly GCA_027410445.1 of Discoglossus pictus. Classification (NCBI taxonomy): domain Eukaryota; kingdom Metazoa; phylum Chordata; class Amphibia; order Anura; family Alytidae; genus Discoglossus; species Discoglossus pictus. The sequence goes on along the minus strand of CM050164.1, from coordinate 293,733,540 downwards.
ATTTCTAGTATGTTCTTGTATTACCTGGGCCAGATAATGATCTCTGAGTGGACTCAAGAACCTGCTCCCCTTAGCTGAACTGCTGGTCTCATTCCAGTTTATATGCTTTCTTGATCATCTGAGCGCATCATCTACCTATAGTAGTAGATGAAGCTTTCTCTACTTTTTATACATGCTTAGGTATGGATGAATAAACTAGTCATTTTCTCCTGACCCTGGTACTGGACACATAAGGTGACGGAGACTATACTACGTCTAAGGACTGAAGTTCCAGATTTTATTCTTGAGGATTGAAAGCAGACAGATTTCCAGGTTGATATGGAATGAAGAGACTTCCTTAGGTAAAAACTGAGGACAGGTCCTTAGAAGAACTTAATTTTTCTCAATAAAGATTTATGGTTTCTCCAAACTGAGGACTTGTAACTCTGATACACTTCTAGCCAATGTTATGGCTACCAGGAAACATTTTGATTGTGAGCTACCAATCCAAAGACTCCTCTGTGGGCTTAAAATATGCTTTCAATATACCCTTCAAGACTGTAAGAAGGTTCCAAGGAGCAGTGTAAGACTTCCTAAGTGTTCTTATTTTTATGACAGCTTTCATGAATCTCATCATGTCATTCAATGCCCGTTGGATCCCAATGAGAGCTGACAAAGCTGATGTTTGCACTTTTAACATGCTATGGCATAGTTCGATGTCAAGGCCTACTTCTAGGAAGGGAATGACATGGCTCAAAGAAGGATTGGCGATTTAGACCACCGGGAAGGTCAGTACAAGCTTGTTGAGCGACTGAAGAAGACATCAGTAGCTGCTTCAATAAGACCTTGCTTGTTGATGTAGGACACTTTGTTGTCCATTCTGAATTGGATGTCTTTTGCTGTAAAGATTGATGAGATGTTTCCTGAAATGTGTCCCAAAATTCCTTGGATTGAGTATTAACCTGTTCATGTCCCCACCCTATAACACTTGCATATGTGGTAATCTATGTCCAATGTTTTTTCCCCAAGGCAATTCCATTGTTTAAGATGTGTATGTTCAGAGAACTCATAGGTAAATCTTCCAGTTCAAATTCTGATTCCTGTGATTAAATCTGTGAAAGCATTTTTGGATGAGCTGACAGTTCAGTTCTTCTCATTTCAGCTATGCAACTTGGAAGACAGAATCCCTATGCGGGGTATATATTGTTTGTCTGTCAGAAGCTTCTTCTGTGACCATTCCCTGGCAATTCTTCTCAACGATCTTTTTTTTCTGCTGAGAAAGATTGACTTCTGGCTTGACTCTGTGGAACCGGGCTCCTATATAGTTGAATTTCTGGAATGGGGATAAGAACTTTTTTTCCTTAATTTATGGCTAATGCATTAAGTTTTATTAAAGCTAATGTTGCTTTTTTATGCTTTAACAGAGCCTGATCTTGATTGGGAAGAAGAATGTCATCTAGATAGTGGAATACCCTTATGCAGCTTTCCTTAATTCCTCAAATCAAACATACCAAGATCTTCATGAAGACCCATGGGGCTGTGGCTAGACCAAATGGTAAGGAGTGGTACTGGAAGTTTTGATTATCCAATCAGAACCTTATGTATTTCTAGTGATCTGGATTAACTGGCATATGACTGTATTCATCTTTCAGATCTATGTAAATTGCCCAAGGCATGGGCAGAAGGTACATGATAATTGAGTGCAATGATTCCATCTTGAAAGTTCTGACGTTTAACTTCTATTTATCTGATGTACGGGGATTGAAGCAATGATGTTTTGCTTGACCGCTTTCTGGATAAATAAGGCCTTTGCTTTTTCCAGTGAAGCAGAAATTCTTGACTGATGAGTCAATACTTGAGATTTCTATTCCAGACGTTATCTTTCTTTTATGACAGATCCCATGTATCCTTCATTGACATTTCACAAGCGTTTTTTGAAGGATTGACTCAGCTGGGACCCCGACTGTCCCTTTGAATGTTATACCTTCCTTGTCTGTTGCCTCTATGTGACCTAGGAATGGGACGTCTTTTGTAGAAACAGATTGATTGGTGATGGTTCCACTGAGAGGCAGGGCTGTAGTCTTTGCATTGTATAAAGTTATCTTTATATGATTGCTGATTGATGTGATCTTCTCAAAGAGGAAATTTCCATCAAAAGGAAGAGAGACTAGCCCTGATTTTGAAAAAGGATCCAATTTCTAGCACTTCAACCAATTCAATCATTTTTTAATTTACTGCTTTTTAATTGTTTGATTGAATATCAACTGAAGCTTCAGACGTAAGGTCAATTGCCAGTTTATTTCGTCCAGAGCCTTTATTATAGAAGTTATTTTTACAAAATTTGTTACGACTTCTTTGATAATGGAAACCCACACTTTTAAGGCCTTTGACATTAAAGCCAGTGTTACTGTAGGTTTACTAGCAACCTCATGTGGTGAGGTGATATTTCTTAATATGAGAATCTAGTCTTTTATCCATGGAATCACAGAAGGTTAGTGAATCCTCCAGCAGCTGGTCCAATTTTTGTCAACTTTGTGCAAAAAATTTGGAACATTATCCCATGCTTTAGAATCTCATTCTGAGAAAGGGTATAACCTGGAAATCTGGCCTAGGTTAGTAAGTATTTTCTCTAAGCAGCTCCATTCTGCTAGAACAACATCTCTAAAGTTATCAATGAATGGGAATCTAGTAACTTTTCTCTTTTAACTGGACTACTATTTGGAAGAAGTATGTCTGTTATGCACTTTGTTTATGTCCAATGCCTTCTGGACTGCTTGAACCAAAGGTTTGACAAGATCAAAAGAAAGTTCTGAAATCCCTTGAATGGGCTTTAGAGGGACCTTCCCCTGCAGATTCAAAGGACACATCCTCAATAGCCTTGTGGGGCTCCCATTTGTGAAAATGTCTCTATCCAACTTTTAACTGTCTTTTTTTATCCAGTTTGATATCTCAATTGGGATTTTTAATTGCTCTGGGTTTTAAAGCTTTGGACACTTAAGCTTTGGACACTTAAGCGTAATTTCTCCCTTTGTAGGGTAGGATTGTCAAATCCCTGATAGGATTATTCCTTCCTCTTTTTTTCTTCCTCCATCTTAGGCAAACTGGAAATATCATAATCTCTTTTTTGTTTACATTTTTACAGGGTAGGCAATTTTTGTACATAAATGGTACAAAAGTACCAAATGAGTACTTACCACAGAACCTTTTTGTATGACACTGTGGGGAGAATCACAGCTTCCAGAATCTTCTTGATCCTGCATACTAGGAAATACATAGCGAATAATATTCAATTAGGGTAAAGCCAGCAATTGTCAGTGTAAGTATTCTCACAAAAGATCAACATTTAAATAAATATTTTGATTTACTTGCATAAACTGATATTTTCTACATAAAACATATTAAAGCTGGACATTACAGTGGTCCTTTAATCATCTATTATACTGTTTCAAACTATTTTTTATAAACTTTAGCTTTGTAACAGTCTTAACCTAACCATTTAATTTAATTTATTTCTGTGATATTGCATCTAGGGTTACGTGTATATGATTCTAACACTTCAGAAACAATCTCAGAGCACAAATTGTAAATTATGGTTTTATTTAACATCTGTAATAAATAATCCTGAATTGCATATTCACAGTCACTGTAGGCTAATGGTATTTCTTCTGCATGGTATCTTTATTGATCTCATGCTCTGAAGTTCAATATAGTTTGGATAGTTATTTTTAAAAGGTTATTGGCATCTGACATAAACCAAACTATTAAAAGACCATTGTATTTTCCCAGCTACCATAACTTTAATATAAATCAGTTTACGCAACTTTGTGTTAAAAAAAAATACATTTAAAAAAATAGAAACATGCTGATTTCCCTCAATCTTTAGACTGTAGCTCCTCCTATTGCTTCAAGCTATAGTAGGAACTGCGGCTGTAGCAGTAAATGTGGTTTAAGAAAGACTGGAGAAGCTCCAGCCCAAAATAGTGCGAACCAGCTATTTTTAGTGAATGTTGTCTAGCAAAGATCAGTGTTTTAAAACACAGTATATTGTATATTTGGTTATACTGATCGTTACTATAACATTTTCTGAAAACTAATCATTTAAGTATTATTATTTTGTCAGTTGAGCTTCACTTACAAAATGTCCTGAAATTCTTTATTATAATTGCGCTGTTTGTGCACCATATTTAAAAGGGAGAATAAATATATATAATCTAGAAAAGGTGCTCTAAATGACACAGAAACACAATTTTGGGTCAATATAAAGGCACATTTTAAATTCTATCAATTGATGTTCTTGCACTTGATTTTGTAAATTTTTACATTATTTAAAACAAAACTGATCTCATTATTTTTTTTGGTTATGATATTAAAACATGTTACCTGACACATACTAAAAAGTATTGTTCTATTCATTTTTTTTTTACAAAAAGCATTCCCCCCCCCCCCCCCCCCCCCCCCATTTTATATGCAATGTAAGATCCTCCTGTTCTCCTAATACAGTGCTCCTGTCATTGTAGTGACTTTCAGTGCCTAGGAAGACATTTTTTATACAATCCTAGTCACATGAGAATACATAGTTTTCATCCTTCCCTGTATTATTACTGCAGTACAAACCTCACAAAGAACTGTTTCAGTCTATGTATTGCTAATGAGCAAAATATTAACATGAAAGGAATGAGAAAATTTCATTTTTTTAGTTTCCAGCATGTGTCTTAAATAAAGTGATAGTGTGATACAATATTGCACTGTTCTACAGTAGGATATACAAAGAAATTTGATCAAAAAAATAACAAATTAAATAACAGCTTAATATGCATTATTCAAACCACAAAGGAAGGGAAAAACCACATCTTTAAGTTCTGCACTTCTTCAGTTTGAAAAAGAGAGATAATAAACCTGAAAAAATAAAATGAGTTTCAGTCACTTGAAAAGATACATAATTTTATTAGTGGTAGGACTCCTTACTTTGCCATTGCTTAAACTATGAAGTTGTCTTTTACTTGTTCCATGATTTTAATGCATCATATATGTATAAGAACTTTGAGACATGCTACATTTTGTAAGAAGTGTATTATTCTTGCTACAAGTTTAGGCCAATTTATTCATATATAAAACATATATACAAAAAATAGCAACATAAAGCACCTCATTAGGACTTTTTTGTAAAAGGGAATAATGTGAGATCAGGACCATAAAGAATTGATGCCTTTGAATTGTGGTGAATGAGAAAACTGATTAGAGTTTCTAGGACTGCAAAAAGATCCAATCAATCAATACTACAGGAAATCAATCCAAACCGTTCACTGGAAGGTTTGATTATGAGGCTAAAGCTCAAATATTTTGGACATATCATGAGAAAACACTGTTATCACTGCTGAAACCCCATTAATAGGTAGATAGGTATCTGTTACCTACACCTACGCCAAAACATTAACTGGATAAAACTGAAGTGAATATGTGGTACTCATGCACATAGATCCAGTCAAAGCTCCAAACATATATCTTTACTGCTGCTATTTTACAATACTCTAATGAAGTAGTTATGAAACTGATGTAATGATAGACAGGCAGTGCACGTAATTGCTGTTCAGCAGTTGTATGCAAACTACAAGGGGAATGTAGACCACAAGAGTCCCAGCTCCTGCACCCCAGTGTATCAGCTACAGTATACAGTATGTCTGTGTGTCTGAACCATAATTATGGTCTCAGCAGTATTCTGAATGAATTAGATGAAGGTTGTTATTATGGCATTAGAATTTCATCTACATAGCTAGTTGAGAGAATTTCAGCATATTTTGCTGGCTTTGCAAAAAAAATTCAGAAACAGTTTTACACATTTCTAAAGTATGTGTACAAAATTATTACTCTCCAGAATTCCTTGCTCCAAAATACTATTGGGGTGATTTTATCTATCCAGTAATGTGAACATTTTAGTAAGATATTACTTTATAAACAAATTAACTTATTCAGTGCAATTATAAAAAAAAAAATGTTTAGTAAAAAAAAATGTATATAGAAAGTCAGTTAACCCCGCCCAACCACCACCACCACCATTTTAGATGAAATAGACCTATGCCCCTTTCAAAGTATTTTGTATCCTATGGTATCTTAGTCAATATGTGGCTCAGTGAAGATCAACATGGGTTCCCCTGGTGGTCCAGTTGTTAGGATTCTGTGCTTTCACCTCTGCTGCTTGGGTTTGATTCCAGTCTGGGTACCAAATGTTCATCCCACACTGAAGGCGAGTAGTATTGGGCCTGGTCAGTAATTGGATGGGAGACCACCTAGGAATACCAGGAGCTCTATGCTGTGGCCCACTGGAAATGGAACTGGCAACCCACTCCAGTATCTCTGCCCAGAAAACCACGTGGATCACTATGACCATGGACATAAAGATGTGCCTGGTGTCTTGCGGTCCATGAGGTCATGGGGAGTTGGAAACAACTGAATGTCGCAAAACAAAAAGATCAACATATGGCTTGTTTATCAAATTAGCAGACAAGTAGCTGAACAAGGTGCATTTTTGTACAGCAGGGCAACAACCACCAGGGAACACTTCTTTTGAAGCAGATAACAGATATTTATGAAATTAAGAAATCTTTTATTAGTGTTATACAATTCACATCATCTGTCTCTTCTACAATACAGAGTTATTGGAACCAAATCTTTGGCAATAGATCAGTTAATATAATGATACACTGTGTAGTTTCATTTATATAAGTGGCCTATGACATTTGGCATAGTATGATGTGATTAGAAAACTTTCACTGGCGTTAGCTAGTAGATCCTATGCCAATAATGATAACAGTTGATAAAAAGGTAGAAACTTGTACGTGGCTGAAGAGACATATAGTAGTAAAAATGCAATTTATCTAAACAGAGAAAATCTGTTTTTTTAGTGTCGATGACAGCATGTCGGGGAATCAATATATCACAGAGATGCATTTTCTTTCAAGTACACCATACAGTGAAAACAGCTGTAAATTATATTTGAATGGGTTTCCACTTTAGATTTGCTTAAGAAAATAATTGATAACTAATTTAGTAAATGTGTGGGCATAAGAGAATCCTAAATGGCAAACTTAGAGGCACAGGCAGTCAACTCAGCCTTTTATTCATCTTCTTTCAGACAGTACGTCCTATCATTATTATTACTTTACAAGCACTGACAGCTTTCAATATGAAAGCGCACGTTTGCTCAGAATGGCTTGCTTTTTGTACAGCAATGCCCTGTAGATCTTTCCAGCAGTGAAAGTGCCAGTATCCTGTGTGTTTAGAGAACAAAGACAGTCTTCAAAAATAGAGAAGGGAATACCTTTTAGCTTTTTTCAACGGTTCATGTACTTGTTTATTTGCGAAGTGAGGCTTTTAATGCACTCTTTATAAAAAATATATCTTGGACAAGTTGACTATGTTCATCCATCCAAGTCTGTCCTCAATGTTGCAAAAAATCTGATTGACCACAGAAAACTGAACTTCACTATGTGGATCTAACTATGGCATTTTATTGGAACCTCCAGTAGTCCCTCAGCTCCCTTTCTGAGGATTCCTTGGAGTAGTAGGTTTTATCTGAGGTTTGTGATGGCACCAGATGCCACTGTGCAAATACTATTCACATAGCATCAGCACAGTAGTGACCCTTAGCCAGACCACCATTTCCTGAGGCCCAGTAAAAAAATATTTCCTTTCCCATCATGACCTTACAGGGAAAACAGCACAACAAAACTTTCCATAGAGGCACTTTTTTAAACCTGCATGTTTTGTTTGATTGCCAGTCGTACAAGGTGTTTTTATTAGTCAGCTTTCTATTACTATGGCATTTATTTGCACTCTGGATAATACAAATAAAAGTGCTAGGTCTGTCACTTTTACAAGGCCACTTTCTTCTTATTTCTGTAATTACAGACAAAAATGAAGGAAATATCAGAATGAAGAATACGTTCAAACTGGATAGTGATTATTGGGAATTCATCAAAATGATAATGTAGGTATAAACAAATTATATAATGGAACTTAAACATTGTTTTTTTGCATTTGAGCATTTGAATCTGACATCTGTAGCATATGGCTTGATATAAAGGTCTGCCGCATCATATGTTTGTCAGTACTCACTTGGGGCCTCATTAAATTGCGATTTGGCCATTTGAATAGGGCTCCATATAAGCACAGAGCATACATTTTTTACAGAAGTTTATAACTAGTAAAGATTTTTCTTTTGGATAGAAGTTCACTAACAAAAAACTTCTGTAAAAAAAATATGATCGGTGCTTATATAGAGGCCTACTCAATTGTCCAAATCTCAATTGAATAAGGCCCTTAGCTATGTTCCCTTCCCTTACAAGCCTTTGACATGGGGCATTTTGTTTGTGTGTGTTGTATTGAATGCACTTATTGAAAATCACAGTATTCACTAACAATATAATACAAGTAATTTACAAATGCATATTATTTAAATATATATACCATAAACCACATTTTTTCAAGTTTATTAAGTAATACTCTTTTTGGATGGTTTGTATTGACTTTGATAATGAGGCTTATATATATGTATATTGTAACTAATATGTATATTATAACCAACAGCACCTTTTCATTTACCCTTCTCCACCATTTTTAAGTGCTGCAGCAGCAACTTAAGAAAGATGAAGAGTTAGCAAAGAAAACATATAGCTCCCCATGCTGCCGCTGTCAATTTCTGTATGCATTTTGAGATATAGGTTAGTGAAACTAGCTCTGTAATACATAGTAAATGGATATGAAGAAGATTGGGGGTTAAAGGACCACTAAACCGTATGCTCTTATGAAGAACTTGACTTGATGATGGACAAAATACTTTTGCAAAGGTTAAAATAAATTAGTACACCCAACCAGTGTTCTGCCTTTGTGCCTCAAAGGATAAGTATCTAGGAGGAACAGTAGATTCCCATAATATTTCTGTTCAGTTCTATCAACAGACTATGCATTGATTTTCATTTCACAACAGAATTAAAAACAAGGGTAAACTGCGATAAGATACATGTTTCCTTCAAGATACTTCATAATGACTTCCAAAAACAGAATCTCCCATGTCACAAGCAGATTCAGCTAAACTAAAAATAAAATACTGATCCCCTTCACAATCTGTAAGTATCTCAGTGTATATAGCTATTGGGTCTAATTGTAGCAGTGCAGACCAGATTGTATCACAATTGGTGATCCTGTCTATATACTGCATACATATTACCTAATGAATATGAAATGTTAATGTAAAGTATAAAACCATGCACAATCTGTAACTAGTTATATGCCAATACTGAATTTGAACTTGTTTTGCTCCCTCATGTAAGAACAACAGTATGAATGATGATGTTAATATGAAATCTGCTTTTTATAGGACTGGCTAATAAGACTAACACACCTGTGCTAACAATATGTAATTATGTAACTTGTGTCTGACTTCCTGAGCAGGCGGAATGGGTAATCATGTATAAGGATGTTGTAACAAATGTTTCTATTTTCATCTATATGTGTTTATGGTTGCATAAGAAATGATTGCAATAATATGTTATGTTAGTTTTATCAGTTGGTATTTGTCTTTGTCTATTTATAATCACTCTAAATTAAGCATTTTGTTGCTGTTGGTTTAGTAAAAATCAGATGTTGAAACAAATTATTACCTGTAAAAGGAGTCAAAATTAGAGACACACTTATAGTTCTGCTGTAATGTTTCAAAATGACTAAATAATAACAATGCATTGATGGACCTATGGCACAGTCTGGAGCGACTTCCCTGCAGGTACATATATTGTGTAGCTTTTTGCCACACCTTACTATACTGCACTTCCTGCTACAGTGTGAACAATATAGGAGAAACTCTAGCTTAAAGATGGGGTGGGACAACGTGTTTCTAAATACAAGCCCTTTAAGTGCTATCAGATGTTTGCTTGTTTTTTGCTACATGTAATTTTGGATTTATGTATCAAGTGAAATTCTTAAATTACAGTAAAACACAAATATTACATGTAATGTTATCTTCATTTCTATATCTGCCTAATCATTGCTTAAATGTCTCTTCTAATCTTTACATACCATTATGCTAAATGTAGTCTAACCTTAAATGATGCTTAGCTTTAATTGTGGTAAGTCCCTGCATACAAACGCTAATACCAGACTTAATTGTGCTATATTGAGGAAGCTTTATATCAGATAATTTGTCTACATTAAATGAAGCAATATGAGTGTTTCAGACATTTTCATTCATATTTTTCATGTTTGGTTTAATTAACAATATATATATAAAGTGAATATAGAAGTCAAAATATTAGATTCACATGCCTGCCAAACTGTTGGCTTCTCAATATAGGAATCTAGTTATATAAAATGTTGTCCCATTTTGTTCTAAAAACTGTTCAGATTTAAACATTATAAAAAAGAGTAGAGTTTGTACTGTATTCCCAAATTTTTTTGTGAATTACTCTATACTGTAAAAGCAAATTCATTCTCCAGTTTATCAGCCAGATGCCTGTTAACCCATTAATTACTGTGGCACATCATGGATTAGGGCTACTTAGATCTCCATGTGATTTACTAAAACTCAGGTATTATAATTAGGTCCGCCATTAAGAGGGTTAGTGCATGATGTACCATTATGTGTCCACTCCCTTTCCCCCGCTTTATGCATCATGAACAGAGTAGTACATGTGTATTATAGTGGACAAGCATGCACAGTTCTGCAGAAGTGTTTAAATTCTGTGCATGCGCCATCAAAGGCGCAAAAGTGTTTGGCAAAAATCCTGTGTTTGTCATTACATCATTATTGACAAATTGACATATAATAACAACAAAGAAACTAAATAATAACATCAGCACCAAATATGAATAACTTTTGTTTAGAATGTCAGTCTGTCAACCATATATTAAAATGTATTAAGACGAAAATTAACAAAAATAAGATCTACAAACTCTGCACATTAGGGCCCTCATTCAATTGCAATTTTGCCAATTGAATAGGGGTCTAAATAAGCACATAGCATATTTTTTTAAAATAATTTTTCAGTTAGTGAAAATCTTGCTTTTGGATAGATATTTACTAACTAAAAACTTCTTTAAAAAAAATATGTTATGTGCTTATTTAGACCCCTATTCAATTGGCCAAGTTGCAATTGAATGAGGGCCTATGTATATATACATTTGCCATTTACATGTGTGAAAACAATTGTGGGCTTGAGGAATTGTAGCAATTTAATAGCAATTTGGGATTTTAGCGATTTTAGCGATTACAGGCTTGACAGATCAAAGGCTTAGCTGGGTTGGAGTTACGATTTTGACAACCGCAGATCGATTGCAGGTAGCTAAAAGAGGTTAATTTAATAGCAGTAACTTTTGTGGGCTACATTACGAGCTAAAGTAACTACAATTCGTACAATTTATTAGGGACCATAGTGTCTGTTTAACTCCTTTCATGTATAGGGCCAGTCTGGCTCCTTTTAGACTGCAGAACACATTCTACCCCACAACCAGGTAACACTGTAACTGGATCCCTCTTCCCCAGGGACCCTGGTTATACACTTTATGAAACTCCCTGTAGAAGATACAGCATTTAGATACCATCTATACATCAATAAATGAACACAACACAGTAACACAAATACAATGATGGAAGACAATTAAACATGGCACAAAATAAGAATATGGCTGTCACAGTCCCAGTATCCAGGCTTGTAAGAAATCTTTCTGGGCAAAGGGACTGCACAGCTAATTCATATTAGCCCAGGGCCCAAACCAGTCCAATAGTCTCCCTGGGCATTGCAATAATATTTAATAATTAATTAACATTTAATAACAATTGCAATGTGATGCCACACACAAACATATGTAGTAATATTATCCATCTTGTGCCAACATGACAACCACAGTCCACAGTCCTGGGGTTTGGGCATTGTTCTTGGTGGGACACAATAGTCCACAATAGTCCAAAATCTCCAAAAGGTCAGTGGGCTCTCCTGGGCATCACTAATATATATATATATATATATATATATATATATATATATATATATATATATATATTGTATAATCATTAACATTAAAAATGTCCATAATCTGGGATTAAAGTGTGAGTTGTGTTGATGTAATGTTCTGCTATATTTAGTGGCTAAATTGATTGTAAACTATATATTGATAATACATTTTTATTTAAATATAAAAAGAGACTGCTGTCATGCACACAATGCTGAATATTAGTATCTTGCATAGTGAAAAGCACAGTACAGCTTTATACAAAAATCATTAATCAATACATATGTAGTAAGAAATTGAAAAGACCAGGAGTTATTACTGTATAATGAAAGGAGAGTGATTGTAAAATCAAAAAGCCCATTTCAAAAAGTCTGCAATTAAAATAAAGTCAATGGCATAAACTTATACAGTATATAGATACAATGGAGAAAACATTTAATTTTTAAAATATTTTTATAAATTTTAAATGAATATAGGTAACTATGGTAAGAGAACTCCATGAATAGATGGCAAGTGAAGGCAGCAGTGACCCCCGACGAAATACAGAAACGTGTGTCGGGTCAGACACTGATGCCTGACACACTCTGATGATGTCATCACTAGGTTTCCCAGGCACGAGACAAGCTGTTAGTGCAGCAAAATGTGAAATACCTTTAGAAAGCCTTTAATTCAGTTTGACTTGAAATATAATATGAAAGAGGATTTTTAGATGTATTTAAAATGCTATCATTTGTTTAGACAAGTACATTATTTCTGCTGCATCACTTCTGATATGAAGTTATATATAGGGAGAGATCTGTGAAAGTCCTGATGTACCTTATTTTATCTAAATACCTCATAAAATTATCAGTGCTGTTTTATAACAAATTATATTATGTCCATTAATGGGACTATTATAAATGGTAAAGAACTCCATTAAATAAAGTTATTAAAAAAAAAAAAAAAAAAGTTTTATATTTCTTTCATAGATACTAGATAATTGAATCTCTATATATTTTATTTGCTATACTTATAAAGAGCAAATTAACACAAAATTTGCTAGCATGTATTTAAAGAGCATGTAAATTTGGCATGTAAAATGTGTTTAAACATCACTGAACCTTAAAGCAAAGGCCTCTCTGTGAGAACATAATATTTAAAGTAGGTCTCATTGGCAGACAAATATGACGACAGAGCTATAAACTGGCTGTTAGGGAAAGCCCCCAAGTAGAATTATACTTCCAAAGCAGTTTGTTGTACTCTATGACAACATTAACTTTAAAAAGACACAGTGTGAAACATTATAATACATCTTCTTAGATGCAACAAAGAAAAAAAAGTTCATATTTTAAGCACACCCATTCCTTCACTATTGAAATATTGTAGAAAAATGTATATTACTACACTACTTCACCATGGCACAATAATTAAAATGCAACTTCACATTCCTTGATTATTAACTAGACATCAGTAATCTAATAAAGGGGGGGGGGGGGGGGAGAGAGAGCGCAATAGATACTCCTAGTGCCACTTGATGATAATCAATAGTATATTTCTATAGACTCATCTCTCACCTGTGATGACCTCAAGAATGTGAGATACTTCCAAGTAGGCATAATCTTTTTTCCACTGGTGAATCCGTGATGAAGTTTCCAAACTTCTAGATAGTCTCCGTTGTCTGACTCCAATGAGATATACGTTATAATAATATCTTTTATGTCTCAAGACGATACTATGTGTATTAGTAAGATATACTGGCTATACGTTTTATGCTTTGCGGCCTCTATATAGTGGTTGGCGCGTATACTTCAATATACGGATATACGTGTCCGTGTGATTTCTTATCCAATGGAAAGATATACTCACACTCTTTTCTTATGAAAAATATATTTTCTTACTTTATTTAGCCGTACAATATATCATGACTTACTGCAGAGTCATAGAGCGTAGGGAATTAAATAAATAAAAATCACAAATACTAAATCTTTTTGTTAAAAAGTATAAAAAAAAAAAAAAATAGGGTAGAGGACACTATGGTCTATAAATTATTATAGTAGTAAAATACTGAATGTGTGTGTGTGTGTGATGGATCAAACACGTTTCACTACTCGTTTATGCAGCTTCCTCAGTGATGTTTGTTCCTATTGTAAACACAAGATATTGAACATAGAAGTTTGTAAGCTTCCTTTCCAATTTTTTATAAACTTCTTGTTTGTTATGTTTTTGATTTTAATTGAGGACGCCAATGGAGTCTCTATGTGTACCAATAGTTAGGTAACTACTATATTACTAACCCTTATGTGTAAGAGTTGCGAAAAATGATGATAATAATAATAATAATAATAATAATAATAATAATAATAATAATAAAATATTAAAATCAAATGTGTCATTTTAAACTGGGGTGTATTTGTTTCACCCAGAGATATTTTGTCCTTTTTATTATTTATATATTAAAAATATATAAGAATGTTTCTATCCACAGATAATAAAAAGTAAAATACGCATTCAAGACATGTAGGACTGTATGTGTGTGCAAAGATCACATATGATATATAAGCACATACATTTATACACAAAAGGCTGCAGTAATACATAGTTCAAAGTCTATAAAATATAATAAAATATACATTCATAAAATGTGTGCATTGATTTAAATGCATATATACACATACTTCATATATATGTGTGTGTGTGGGGTCCTAAGAACACAAACGTACAGTATGGTATAAAAGAAAGGAATAATTATTATTTTACTTTATCCATCCCAAAGAACCTTATAATTTAGTGTCTTGAGTCATATGGCTTATTAACAATTCATTATAATAGAGTACAATGCTAAAGAGAAATGGAAATACATCATAACTATTGATGTTGTATTGTGAAAAAAATGTATACTAAATGTACTGTGTAAGACAGGATTCCCTTCTATACTGGAGGAATGGGACCAGTTAAAGGAAAGGAAATGGGAGTAGTGATACATCAATATGGGCGCTTAGCTCCCTCTAATCTGAGTTCTATGTGCAGTGAGGGGACTAATTCATAGGCATCCTGGTGAGGTGTGTGGAGGTGGTAGAACTGACCTGTGAGAAGACTGGCTGGTCCTGTCCAGAAATGAATAATGTGAAATGTAACACCGCTAATCGGCTGCCACTGATAATGGCGCCAATTCTCAGGTCTGAACTAAATACTTGCAGATGCATCCGACTTGATATGTTGAACCCCCAGGTTTCCATGGAGACCCTTGAGCGCCAATAAAGGGGAGAGTAATACCGGATTGTACCCGGGGCCCATGTAGTGAATTAAATGTGCTGTGTAGGACAATACTCCAGTCAGTTAAAGGAAATGTGAGAGGAGGTATATCAATATGGGCGCTTAGCTCCCTGTGGGCTCTATGTACAGTGAGGAGACTGACTCTTGGGCAACCTGTGGACGTTTTGTAGAAATGGTGGAACTGACCTGATAAGACTGGCTGGTCCTGAACAGGAACTAATAGTATAGTGCTGCTGATCGGTTGCCAATAATGATGGGGCCAAGTCCCGGGTCTGGTTTATGTACTTCCGGGTGCGTATGACTGACTATGTAGTGTATACATTTCTAACTAGGAAAGTAGGGGATGAATAATAATAATAATACTGCAGAACTCGCTATAGTAATTTATGTGTGTGAAGTGGATTATAATAGACTATATTACTATGGCAACGGGGTACCCAGTCAGTATATTGAGATGCCAATTTAATTGTTAACGTATAGCCAGTATATCTTACTGATACACATAGTATCGTCTCGAGACATAAAATATATTATTCCACCGTATATCTCATTGGAGTCATACAACGAATACTATCTAGAAGTTTGAAAACTTCCATCACGGATACACCAGTGGAAAAAAGATTATCCCTACTTGGAAGTACCTCACATTCTTGAGGAAATCACAGGTGAGAGACGAGTCTATAGAAATATACTATCGATTATCATCAAGTGGCATCAAGTGATCTGCACTAGGAGTATCTATTGCGCTATCTCCCCTCCCTACTTTTCATATTTAGAGTTCCAGATGCATCATAGTTGCCGGTGTATCACGAGAAGCAGCATCCACCTTTTGTGAGATTCCCAGAGCCTCACAAACAAAATAGGTGGATTAACTACTCCACGAGAAGAAGAATAGATCGGTTGAGAAATGACACCAAAATAATAGAGGTCCGAGGATATCCCCCTTTTTAATCTGGTTTTCCATTGGAGTATACCAAGCGCTTCAGCCCAGATTGGGAACAGATTCAGCCCAATCATTTTAGTAATCTAATAAGATCAGAATTACCGGTATGTCTAAAATATTCACACACCTACATTATGCATATAACAATATATTTTTTTACTCGAACATAATATTGAATTTCCCATCTTGTAAAAGTATGTTTGGCATAGTATTTAGAAAACTATTTAGATCACTATTATTATATGCATTCAGGATATTCAGGAGAACTTGAAATTATGAAGTATGTTTGTGAAATTAATGGCAATTGCACTTTCAAGAGCAACCTGCACAGGAAACAGTACTTAAAATTGGCATAACTACATTCTCCAATACAGGCATTTTTCTGAAAAGCATGTTTGAGTGTATAATGTAAAACATGGATATTAAGCAATAAAAAATACAAGAAACATCAATGATGTTCAGTAAAGAATTCATGAAACAAGTGTGATGTAGTTATATTAATATACAGTAGTTAGATAAAGCATGTCTTTAAAACAACATGATTTAAGTGAACTCAGAAATATTAGTCTTAGAAAGAACAAGACTGTTCAAAGAAAGTAATTCATGACATTAGCCTAAAATTTATTTTTAGGGACATTCCCCCAGTCACTTTTCTATCCCTTCCTTCCTTTAAAGTCTACTCTATCAGGCTTTATTCACCATCTCCACACATTGTTATCTCTCGACCCTCTGTACCAAACTCACACTTTCTTGACCAATCTGCCTCCCGGATTCTTCACTTCTTGTATTCTAACATCCCCACTCTCGTTCTCAGATGCCCTTGCTACCAATACCTAACCTCTTCGCTTAGACTTTAACGCTGGATCATTTCTTCTACACACTATGAGAGCCACTCCATAAATCTTGTCTTCTCATGTCTCTGTGATGTATCTGTCATTTGCAACATTACACTTCCTCCTTCTGACAACTATCTCTTAACCTTACTTTAACCCACACTCCATTCTTATCTTCACCTACTCAATTGACCTATATAAATCTCCACACCATAGACCCACAGCAACTTCTTTCCTCCATAACATTGATGCTATCTCGAGCCAAGACTGTGCTACAGACCACTACCTATACTTTCTGCAACACTTGGAGAAGTCTGCCAACTACCACCATTTGTTACATCTCTCACTCTCACCCACAGCCATGGCACTCTAAGAAAACAAGGTACCATGAAAAGTGCTCAAACAAGCAAGGGAGGAGGTAAGGATAAGAGGTGCAAATCATGGGCAGGGAGGAAAGGGGGTATATTTGGAGACAAAAGTAGAAATGTAGGCAGGTGCAGTGCATATCATGGCTTTGTAAATTAGAGTTAGGATTTTGAATTGTATCCTTAATAATTTAGGGAACCAGTGTATGACTGACATAAGGCAGCAGCAGATGATGATCATTTGGTGAGGTGGACAAGCCTTGTAAAAGTGTTAATGATAGATTGGTATGGGAAGAGAAAGTTGAGTAGTAAGTAGATTAAAATGAAGTTGCAGTAGTCAAACCAGGAGATGATGAGAGATTGAGGGTATTTTAGTGATGTATGCAAGGAATGGACACATTTTGGAGATGTTACGCAGGTTGAGACGGCAACATTTGGTAAGTGATGAGATGTGGGGGATAAAGGAGAGATCAAAGTCAGTTATGACACCAAGATAGTGGACTTGAGATTTTGAGCTGATTGTGGAAAATAAAGGAAAATTTAAGGTATAGAAGTGGAGGGGAATGGGGAAACAAGCAGTATCTCTGTGTTGTGGATGTTAAATTTTAGACAGTGAGAAACCATCTAGAGGAAATACTAGACAGCTGGGTTAGTAGGGATAAGGAGAGATACATTTGGATATAATCAACATAGAGGGCATACTGAATATAATAAACATACAGGTATGCCCCACTTAACGCTATCCCTTTTAGTGCTGATTTGCTATAGCGCTGTTTATACCGTAATTCCCCATTTAACACTAAACCCTGCTATAACACTGTTTCTCTATAGCATTGCCCTGCTATAACACTGTTTTGCCTGCAAAGCTATTTTACTGCTCAGATTCTCTATAGCACTGCCTCACTATTTTTTGCCTATCGGACCCCTTTTAACGTACTGACTCGGTATAACACTTTTTTTTCTCCAAATAAAAAAGAATCCAGGATGAGCCAGAAGCTTCAACATTAATAATTTAAAGTTTATATGTCTGCTAATGTTCAGATTGTGTTAGTGTTATGTTTGCTGTTTCTTTGAAGTTCATATAAACCAAAAAAGTTTACATTTCAATTGAAATTAGTGTTTTTTTCATAAGTTCCCCTATCCCTATCTTCCCCATGTTAAACTGCCCCGTTTAGAGCTGTTTCACTTAGCACTCCTATTGCCTGGAACCTGTCTACAGTGTTAAACGGATATTTCTATACTGTAACGGGTTGATATGAGACAAATAAGGGAGTTGCAGTTCTTTTAAAATAATTATTTTAACTAATTAAAAAATATTAGTTTAAAAAAGAAATACTGAGGAATGAGGTTTGGACCTAGATCCTATAGTCCTTAAAACTTAGGTTTTTACTCACTGCATCACACAACTCTGCATGATACGCAAGGAGTAAAGAAATGAATAAAAGCTGACATAGAATTAGTGTGACAGTTACACCCTGAACCTCATTATCTATGCACATTCCTGTGGGAGGGCTTTAAGTAATGTGACAATATTTCAGCCAGTTTGTGAACTATATAAAAATGTATACAACTTTTTCACATGCATTTAATGACTTAAGTGTCTATAAAATATGTACCTTGGATTATGTACATGTCTCAGATTATATATATTTAAGATTACAATAGTTACACACTTTGGGCCTCATTCTATTATCGGCCGTAGGAGATGCAGGGCCGCAAGGACCGGCCGCAAGCTATTCGCCTATTCTATTCCCTTCCGGCCGGGAATTCCGGCAGGCTTGCCGTTGTCGCCTTGCTATCCCTTGCGGCCGCACACGCCGGAGGAAAGCATTTGATCTTAAACGGCCGCAAGAGTTTCGGCCGCAAGAAAATCCTGGTTGCTATTCAATTGCTCCGGGAACCCTCTCTGCAAGGCTAAAACCGAGCCGCAGCTTAATTCCAGCAAAAAGGTCCCGCAGGCACACAATTAAGCACATTTTAAAGCCATAATAAAGCCATCCTGCACTCTGAGGAGACTATAAACTGATTGTGGGTGTTAGCATTCATAGCACAACATTCCCCTACACTCAAATCCGTAAATATTTTTTTTTTTAAATTTATGTCACATATCCATGTAAAAAGTCCAGAGGGCTTGGAGCACCTCAGACCCGCCCACGCTGCGGCCGGAAAATAAACAGTTAATGTAATCTCGGATTTGGGCTGATGTGCAAGCTTGAGAGGGGGTTGCTATTAATCCTCATGTCCCCCATTATGATCCCAAGCATTTACAGAGCTTTACAGTGCCGTCTTGAATTTATTTTTGCATTTAAAGATTTCTGAGCTTACGGCCGATTGCAAGATATACGGCCGGCCGTAAGGGAATAGCCTTGCGGCGCCGTATAATTGAATTGCAAGGTAACAGGAACCCCGCAAGGAATCGCAGCTTTGCGGCCGATTTACGGCCGATAATAGAATGAGGGTCTTTATATATGATTGCTATATATCTTTGTGCATATTTAAATTACACTTCTAGTTATCATGTAGATTAGGAATAATGAACACACACAAGATTTACATTTTAAAAAATCAGGTCAGTTTTCCAGGTTCACTAACCTTTGTAGGGCCGAGGCAGTTTGTGATGCATTGCAGCAGCATCATTCACTATATTGGTCTAGACTGAGTTATTATAATGAGATCTATGAAAAAATTCTCTAGTTCTCCACCAACTATAAAACTTCATTCTTGCAAATGAGCATGTGCAATTAACAAAGGTGAATGATAATTGCAAATGCACAGATGTAGTTGCAATATATTTCATTGATTGCAATAGACTTATATATTCACAAAGTATCATAATGCACGTAATCAGAATATGCATATTATCCAATCCTATCTCTCATATACATCTTGATTTCTTTTATAATGGAAAATTAGAAAAAAAAAATATTTGTATGTAATGTAAGAAATTGTGGGGCAAATGTCTCCAATAAAATGAATTGCAATTATAGAAATTATCATCTAAATGTCAAAGTTGTGGAACGTTTATAGAAGAAAAACATCTTAGTGAATACTAAGCTAAGTAAGCAAAAAATAAAATAGTTAATCTTTCTACGGTATATGAAAGTCCACTTTTGTACTATCTGTTTTTTGTGAATGGGGCATGACCTAGTTCAATACACCTCCAACATGTTCCTATACTAAATGGTAATGAGGAACATACTGTATTTTAGAGGATAGAAAAAAAGACACTGAAGCAGTTTCACAGGAACCATGATGCTTAGCAAATGTAGCACACAATTTCAATGAAAGTATGAGCCTTTTGTATGTGATTTATTTTCATATTAATTAATATGAATTAATCACTTTAATTAGTAAATTAATTTAATTTTCAAAACTTAAAAAAGTAGGATCCCTGTTTGATATTGATTGTGCTAGCTTCACTGTTACAGAAAGGTTTTATATAAGTTTTATTAGTTATTATTTGGGTTAACACTTGCAACAATTTCCTGCTTCAGTTTTCAGAAGTACCAGTAAGGTAATAGTTAAAACTTGATATACCATGTAATGACTAAAATAAAACTCAATCCAGTTTTAGGTGAATATGTCTACCCATTACTGGGCAATAAAGACCTTCATTGAAATCTCCAAAACAAGAATAATTTCATTAGCATTTCATTTAGCATAATTTTAAATTGTTACTGGTCACTAATTAAGAGTTGTGTTTGTTAAAAAATATTTTGCAGGAGATTCCTTTTCAATTGATAGTTATTTTTGTTGTTTTACGGTACTAATACATTTTCTAATTTTTGCTCTGCTTCAAGTTACTCAATTTATGTACCACAGAACTCGAAAAGGGAGAGTATCATCCAAATGCTAGGAATTTGATCACCATTTATTCTAAAACTGGTGCCTTTTGATATTTATAACATGGCTTAATGCAATTAGGACTTACCATGTTTTAGTGATGGTTATTTGTATAGAAATGAAGGAAATAGTTTTTGCTAAAAGAATTCCCATTGAATAGATACTAGAATTGGATTATTGGATTTCCAAATCATGAAATCCCTTGGTGTTAATTGCTAATTAAGAGAGACTGGAAAGGTATTGAAACTGGATGACAATGAACAACTTTCACAAGCTTGGATGACCAGGTCATTAATCAGCTCAGACTATTTATAAAGAAGTTCTTCTTTTAATATAGGGAAGTGTATTTCTGTAAAATTAAGGTTATACTTGGGGAAATGGTCTTTGTTGTACTTTACCTAATATCAATGGATTTTGTAAAAAAATAGATGGTAAAAATACGGTATGGTCCTGATAAAACATGTTAAAACACCTAAAAATGTATTTCACATGTCTGTGCAAATTTACATCAATCTTTGCAGTGCCTGAGGCATGTTGTGGGCTATTTGGCATTGGACATTTTGGCAATTTATATAGATGATTGTTGCAAAAGTAGGGGACTTATTTTTCTGATCATAAAAAGATATGTTAAGTTTTAAACAAATAATCTGAATAACATTTTGCTACAAAAGTTAGCATGTAATACATATAAGTACATTTACATTTTTTATACAAAATGTGAAAAGAAAAACATTAGTATTAAATATTTTAAATGAAATATTAATGTGTAAAAGAAATGTAAAGAGTAATTTATAGAATACTATTTACCCCATAGATGCACATGTATTTGTAATGCTCTCAACCCTAAAACATCTTTCTTTGAAGATTTGAAGACTCTGACCACATTTCTGTTGGTAATTTCACATCAGATGTATGCAAAAGAATTGATTATACTATTTTTCTTTTGTGCCTTTAATTAAATGTGCATACTAACAGCCTTATTAAATTGTGATTCAGCCAGTTCTAAAGGGCTCTATATAAGCACAGAGCATATTTATTTTACAAAAGTTTTTAGTTACTGAACTTCTATCCAAATGCAAGGTCTTCACTAACTAACAACTTCTGTAAAAAAAATATGCTGTGGGCTTATATAGAGCCCTATTCAATTGGCCACATCACAATTTAATAAGGCTGCAAATATACTAAAACAATGAGGAGAATTTAATAAGCACTGAGAGCTGAGATAATGTGCAAAGGGCTGTGTTTCCCCATAGGAAATAATGCAAAGCAAATAAGAAAATAACATATTTAGTAAATTCCCCCAATGTGAAAGCTAAGTAAGCAAAAAAATGAAAGTAAACCTTCATACTGTTAATTTAATATATGTATGTCACACATTTTTAGTTTACAAAAATGTTTTATGCAACATATATCAAGATTGTAATGAACATAACTGAAAACAATTGAACTTTTAAGACATAGCTTACTTATAAAAATATCACTACTACTTATAAAAAAAAAAAAAAAAAAAAATATCACTTAACTCAGCTGTTGCGGGATGGAGGCGCCGGAAGTGACGCGCACGCCAGTGTGAGACTGCCGTGTCAATCTGCATGGGGGACGGACGCCGGAGATACATGTCTCTTTCCTGCACAGAGCCAATGCTAATGCTCTAAACAATGGAGTAAGGCTGCAAAGCGGCGAATTTGAAAAGAGCCTGAAAATATCCCAACGTGGAAGCGGACAGCCATAACAGCCACTTAAGCCAGGAATGCCCCCTTCCAGGTTAGATCCCGAAGGTATATAAAAACTCTGGGTGACTTAAATAATAGAAACTGGCGTGGTAAGTAAGGAGTGAAAAATAAAACCCTATGGGGCGTCATAACAATGTGGAGATAGGAAAAAAAAAAAAAAAAAAACCTCACCAAGCAGAAAGACATCAGCTGGAGGTGTACTACGCTGAATAACGTTATACTCACGCCATACTCACGCCACACTCACAGCCCTACACAGTAGGGGCCCAGAAAAGAGTTACCTGGCAAGGATATACTATATAAGAAGCCAGCATCGCTGGCATATAACCTTTCTTTCCCCTACCCACCTTCCATATCGTAAACTAAAGGACTGCGTTTGGAGCAAGCAAGTAAGGGTGGCGAGTGGAAGCTGAAGAGGTGCCGGTAGCGCTGCGTGCTGGATCTGTTCCGTTCTGCCTGGGAGGAAGGGTAAGTGGCTTGGCTGTGGCTGATACCGCCCTTTATTCCTATATTCTATGGTATATAGTTTATGCTGTACAAAGGAAAATATCTTCTATAATAAGTGGACATTGGTACATTAAACATCTCTTGTACAAAGATCAAGAGGAAAAGTGGTTCAGGAGCCCCCACCCCAAAAAAGGAGAAAGAGGGGAAAGGAAAGGGAGAAAAGAGGGGAAAAAAAGAGGAAGGAAAAAAAGGAAAAAATATATCCCCCCCAAAGTGGACTACTAAAACAAACCATAAACTGAAAATCCAGAAGAATAAGAAGACTATAATCTCCTTAAAAATTATTTAAACCTGCTACCTGGAGAGTTGACTACTATCTTCCGCCAGGAACTGACAAATAAAACTAATTATTAGAACTGATGTATTATAACCTCTAAAAACAACTAAGCAAATTCTACCTATCTCTAAAAAAAAAAAAAAAAAAAAAAAAAGAGGAGAAAGGGGAAAAGGGAGAAAGAAAAGAAAAAGGGGAAATATATATATCTCTACCTATTGTTAAAATTAAACAAAAAGAAAATAACTATTTGCCTAAAAGAAGGAAGGAGGGAGAAAAGAGAGCAAAGGTGTGGAGGCTAAAGGGTCTGAAGTGAAGAAGAAAAAGGAGGAGAGAGGAGAAGAAAGAGAGAGAGAGAAGGTGGGAGAAGGAAGCTTTAAAGTAAAAACAAGTGGACTACAAAAGCCTAATAATGTCCAATAGGGTGGTCTTTCACTGTGTGTATTTTTTTTTTTTTTCTGTGTGTATTTTTTTTTTTTTTTTCCCTCTCTCTCTCTCTTTCCCTCTCGCGTGTTAGGGAAGTAACCGAGGAACATTACATATACTCTTTTAACAAATTAAAATGCAAATAAAAATAATTTCACATAATGTTAATGGTCTCAACACTCCAACCAAAAGAAAAACGGCCTTTTTAGAGTATTATAAACTAAATGCGGAAATTCTTTGTTTGCAAGAAACACATTTAAAACAGGAAAATTTAAAATATATGAATAATACAAAATATGTGAATAGAATAGACTCTACCTTTAAGAAAAAATCAAAAGGAGTTTCTATCTTATTTAAAAATAGCCTGAAACTAGTAGAAGAAGGGAGTAAGATAGACCCAGAGGGCAGATATATTATATGGACCGGTCAGATCGACGGGTGTCTAATAACATTGGTTAATACCTACCTACCAAATAAAGGTCAAATAGGTTTCCTTAGGAAACTTCTCAAAGAAGTTAATAAAATTAAAGGAGGTTTGTTAATAATATGTGGCGATTTCAATATGACATTTGACGATAACTTAGATAAACAAATAGTTGGATCAAAGAAACTGATGCTACAAACAAATTGTATTTCAAAAGCTTTTCGTAAAATTAAGGAAGATAATAATCTGATAGACTCATGGAGGATCTTACATCCAGGTGTACGGGAATATACTCACTTCTCATATAGACATAACTCATTTTCCAGAATAGATTATATATTAACTGACCTTCCAACGTTAAAAGTAATTAAAAAGATAAATATCCATCCTACACCATGGTCAGATCACTCTTTAAATGAATTAATTATACAAGATCTAAATATAAACATCCAAAAAAAAAGAGTAGTTGGAAGATGGACTCCTGGCTCTTGAAGGATGAAGAATTTGTGACATATTTGAAAAAAGAAACACTGGAATTTTTGAAAATCAATAAGCCATCCGTTAATTCAAATATAACCTTGTGGTGTACGTATAAAGCATATATGAGGGGTATATTTATTGCTAAAGCAGCTGAAATGAATAGGTCAAGAGGTAAGTCTCTAAGGACTCTCTACCTGGATTTAAATAAGATGAAAGATATCTTTAGGGAGACACCAAATAGTGAAAATAGTAAAGCAATAAAAGATATAAATAGCCAAATTCAAAAGATTCTCCAGCTTCAATCAGATAAAATACTATGGAAATTTCAGCAGACACAATTTTTTGAAGGGGGCAAATCAGGGAAATTTCTGGCTAATAAATTGAAGAAACAGTACATTAAAAATAATATCGAAAAAATTCTAGATCTTAATAACATCCCTCAAACGCATCCAGACAAAATAGGATTGGTATTCCAGGATTACTATAGCAACCTATATAATCTAGAGAAAGATCATCAATTAATTAAGCCTGGAATAGAAGAGATTAAACAATATCTAGATAGTATAAAATTCCCCAAAGTATCGGAAGCCCAACTTACTTTCCTGAATAAGCAAATAGAAAGTATTGAGATATCTGAAATTGTGTCCAAAAATAAAAAAAATAAAGCTCCTGGGGTAGATGGATTTAATAACTTATTTTATCGATATTTAAGTAAAGAACTAAACAGTACTCTATTTAACCTCTTTAACGAGATAAAACAAGAAGTAAGGATTCCATCAGAATTAACGGAAATAAGAATAATTAATATATTAAAACAAGGAAAAAATCCTGAAGATTATAAAAACTATCGCCCAATCTCCTTAATTAACGTTGATATTAAAATTTATTCTAAAATCTTGGCCAATAGATTAAGCAAGATTATACCTTCCCTAATTCATCTAGACCAAACAGGTTTTATCTCGAATAGACAAGCGTCGGACAATACTAGGCGTCTGTTAGACATCCTGTACTATATAAAAAAAAAGAGGATCTCCTCCCTGACCCTGTCATTAGATGCAGAGAAAGCCTTTGACAGGGTCAGGTGGGACTTCCTAGAGAGTGTTCTGGAGAGTTTTGGCCTGAAAAGTTTTGCGTCAACAGCAATAAAACCCCTTTATTTAAATACTATAGCACATATTTCATCTTCACAATTTAGCTCGGGTAAATTTTTAATATCAAACGGTACTCGTCAGGGTTGTCCACTGTCACCATTGCTCTTTGTCTTATTCCTCGAACCTTTACTGATTAAAATTAGAGACTCGGCAGAAATAAGAGGGATCGAAATAGGACAAGAGGAATATAAAATAATGGCATATGCGGATGATATTATTATAACAATAACAAACCATGAACACTCCTGTAGAACACTTCAGACCAGCCTGGAGGAATTTGGTAAATTTTCCTATTTTAAAATTAACCAACAGAAAACCGAAGTCCTGACCCATAACATACCATTAGAAGAAAAAAATAGGTTAATGAATGCATATTCCTACTGCTGGAAGTCCTCCCATATAATACACCTGGGGGTAAAATTCCCAGACTATATAAAAAATATCTTTAAAGATAATTATAATGATATATCGAAACAAATAAGAAGACAGGTGAATGATTGGAGATCTATACAGCTACCATGGTTATCTAGAATAAACGCAGTTAACATGAGTTTAATTCCTAAAATTACATATATAATGAGATGTCTCCCAGGTAAAATACCGGTTTATTGTATAAAGAACATTCAAGACATACTAGATGACTATATTTATCTGGGGAAAAAAACAAGAATTAAAAAATCTACAATATGCCAGAAATTGGAGAAAGGGGGTCTAAATGCTCCCTCTATTAAAGAGTTAAATAAAAAAATTATTTTAACACAAGCAGCCGGATATAATTATAAACAAAATAGTCCTAGATGGTTAATATTAGAGGATTCCCTATCAGGTAGAATCCCAATAGATAATATATTATGGACTTCCGAGTACAAACAGAAAGGGAATTTAGAATTGCCTCCTAATATTAAATATATTATCAACATATGGCATAAAAATAAAACAAAACTATCAATAGTGCAGTCCCCTTCTTTGGCAGCTCCAATAGATTTCCTTAAAAATAATTTGAATGGATTATTTCTATCCTTACTAAAACTATATAATATTAGAAAAGTAGGAGATCTATTTGAAAAAGGAAACTTAATGGAATTGAAAAGACTCAAAGAGAAATTTAATATAGATAAAATTACCTGGTTAGACTATGAAGGTCTACAAAGACACCTTACTTCCCTAGGATACAAAAATATTAATATGAATAAAATCTGGAAAATGGAAGAGTATTTAATCAAAGATGAATCGTCACATATTATTTCCAAATTTAGTAATATAATTGATGAAAACACTCCCTTTGAAAAGAGTGTGGGTATATTAGCCTGGGAAGATGACTTGAAAATCATAACATTGGCGGAAGATTGGACTAAAATTTTTAGTATTGTTAAGAAATCATCAATTAATTCTTCATACAATGAAATGATGGTCAAGTTAATCCATAGATGGTACTACGTCCCTTATAGACTAAAAACAATATATAACAACCTAGATGGCCTATGTTGGAAACAATGCGGTCTATCAGGCACAACTATTCATATGTGGTGGGATTGCAAAAAAATTAAAATATTCTGGACGAAAGTAAGTAAAGAACTTTCGGCTCTCATTGGTAAACAAATTCCTTGTAATCCGCTAATACTTGTTTTACATTCGCAAATGGAAATCTTCCCATTAGGGGAAAGATTATTAATATCACACATTTGTCTAGTTGCTAAATGGTTATTACTGAAATATTGGAAACAACCACAAGTACCCTCCTGGAAAGAATTAGAGAACACAATCTCAAAAAATAGAGAAATGATGAAACTAGAACCGCTGGTTAATTCCCGAGATAATATCCCTAAGGCCCCTCGTATAATAAAATGGCAGCTCTGGGACCAATATTTATCATCAAGCTAGATAAATGGGGGCGATGAGATAGTTATTGACAATGTTCCCGCGACGAATACCAAGGGAGAGGTAAGGTGAGAGAGAGTGAAATTTCTTTTTTTTTTTTTTTCTTTTTCTCTTTCCTCCCTTTCTCCCCCCCTTTGTTTTCTGTTGATTGTAAAATTTTAAACTGGAGAGATACCAGATATGTGTATATTCGTGTATTGCCTATTATTCTCTCTTGTATGGTGTAATTATAAATATGTTTATAAAAAAGATAAAAATAAATAATAAAAAAAAAAAAAAAAGAAAATGTTGTTTTTTTTTTACAATGGAATAAATTAAACCATTTCAGTACTTTTTTATTGACATATATTATATAGCAAAGTTTGCAAAATATATTTTGCAAACTTAATTATGAATTCATTAGTAAATTAAAATGAATGTACGTTATTGAATGATTTCAAAAATGGGATAAATGTAAGACCTTAAAAGTTACTTATATTGTCATAACGAAGCTTAAACATAAACAGCTATTATTAAAGTATACATGTATTGTAAAAGACTGTACAATTTCTGTAAAAATTCAATAAATGTAGCTACGATGAAAAAAAAAAAAAAAAAAAAATCACTTAACTAAACTATATACTTATGGTCATACCTTCTTTGCGTCAATATGATTTTTGAAAACTTGGCAAAACACAAGGAAACTGACACATAACTTACTGGATTGCAACAAAATAAAATGTTTCTTGATCATTCTTTGTATAACTAATTTTACAGTGTAATTAAATGAAAATGAAACTTCACGTTGGGGTTTCATTTTTGAATTGTATATATTATTTTTTTTCCAAATAGAATTTCATTTTGATCCATTAAAATATTTGTGTTAATTTAGAAGATTAGACAATATTTCATTATTATTATTATTATTATTATTATTTTTATTATTACTATTATTATCTGAAAGAGAATGTAATTACCGCTAGAATTGAGGAAAAAAGGTCTAATGTTAAATTATCTCTGTATTACTATCTATCTATCTATCTATCTCTCACAGCAAACCCTTACAAGTGATCGATACGTATGAACTCTTCCCTGCTGATACTGGAGATTTTACCTAAAGTGCTACTACATGGCTCCTGTAAGAGTTATTGAACATCGTACAGGTTCGCATAAAGTTCTGTGGTGCTTCCAGCGAGACAAATCCTTATGTGTAAATTTAACCTCCACAGGAGCAAAGAAACCCCTTATGAGTACCCTTACGAGAACAGTTTGGGAAAAGTTAATGAGCTACCAGAAGAAGAAAGATAGCCTAAAGAAGCATTTTCAGGAATCTATTAAAAGAAAATGAGGCATGCACATCCTAAAGCACAAAATTGCTAGTGGTTGATCCAGCCATATAAATCAATACTACGGTACAGTCAAATAAATCACAATCTCAATTACATATACCATCTCACACAATTATACAATGACACCAACTAATGCTAAATCACACCTCATTAATACACATTAATACAGAGCCCTAAGGGTTAATACACATCATCTGTCCTACAAAAACATTCACAGCCCAGCTCAGCAATAATTCTGTCCTACCATTCAATGGCCTCTATCCAATTGCAAGCCTGCAGTATCTTTCATACTTGAAATTTGCAACAGTTACAGAGCGATTCAATTGATCAAGCCCGCAGTTACCTGGCCGAAAGCCTAATCGATAAACCATGCACCTGTAAGTAGCATTTCAGAGCAGGATCCTGATCAATTAAGCAAGGCCGTAACTACCGATGTAGAAACAGCCAATAGTAAATGAGACCGTCATCATGACATTAGTAAAACCTGGAGGTTAAATTAGCATTTAGACGTCCGATATGCAATTGGACTCGCAATCCGGCAATGTACAAAATAATAAAAATGAATGAAGAAAATGTTCTAGTCCATGTGGGTGGCCAGATATGTATTAACTCCTCAATTAACGAGATTGATATAACACGGAAATGAAACATAATTTTTTTTTAAATGATTGCAGATTTGCAAGCATGAGACTGCAATTAATTCTAATGTCTTTCATCGCTTTCCCTGTGCAGTATTGATTCTTTATTTGCATTTACAGTGCTACAATCAAGTCTTTAACTGCCTTGCGAGTCCTATCTGGTACCCGTAGGATTTTCTTCTACATTTGCCATTTACGGGTGTAAAAACACTTGAGGGCTTGAGGAATTGTAGCAATTGAATAGAGATTTGCTATTGCGATTGTAACATTTACAGGCTTGAAAGATCAAAGGCTTAGATGCGTTGGAGTTACTGGAGTTGGGTTGGTATTTTGACAACCGTGGGGATTTTCAGCCTGTAACCCGCACATAGTTTGCGTTAAGCTAAAAGACACCAATTGAATAGCAAATTAGTTTAACTGCTACATTACAGGCTCCAGTAACTAACAACTGCTCAATTGAATAGGGGCCAATGTGTATCATTTCAGATCTTTACTGTTATGCTATTGTGTGATCTTCATCTGTGCTATGACCCTTATTTTGCATTGTGGCCCGTAATACCTGTACTCACATTTACCTTGATTTATTGTTTATTGCTTATCTTTGACCATGTAATACTGTCTCATGTTGAATATGTTCTTGTAACTAATGTAACCAATCTGTATCTATAATATGATGTATGTGTACTAATACCTACCTAATCTGTCATACATGTACCCACATATATGTGTAATTTTAATGAAAAAAATAATAAACAATGTAACCAGATTTTTACTGTGAGTGCGTTAAAGGGCCATTGTAAGTACTTTTCATGTTAAATCTATATTTTTACTTCTATGTTATATTACATAAAAAAGACATATGCTAAGAGCACCAAAGGCTGAAATTAACATCTAAAAACACATATTACTTAATTTTAGTAGTGTTCAGGTCAATGAGAAAGGTGGGGAAGTGTACAGCATAGGTCATTAATGAGGTAATATGTGCCTTTGATGTTATTTACATCCCACAGTTTTGGTTAATACATGTATTTTTAATGTTAAATAATGGAGAAATAAAACATATATATATATTTAACATAAAAAGTGCTTACAATTGCCATTTAACAAATACTTATTTCTCTGGCATACCACCCGAAAGAGCAGAATGCCAAAGAATAATTGAGCATATTCCCTAAAAAAATATTTTTATTTCACTCCCTTTTCTAAACATTTTTTTTATGAAATACAGTATAAAATGTATTAAACAAAACATTACTTTTAATTTGTAATCTCTAATAATAATCTGAATTCTCGTTACATGCCATACTACTTACAGAGCCAGTATGCCTTTTAAAGAAACCCAAAACATTTCTTACAGTGTTCTTTCAAACAAACTATTACATTTAAAAAAATCTGTATATGGGCATGTATCACTGACCCTATTAAAATAAATACAATGACACATTGCTTCATTTTTGAAGTTTTACTTAACGTTTAGTGATATGAATATAGCACAGTCATCAAGCCAATTCATATATATTAATATATAATATATAATAATATAACAATATATAAAACTAACCTCCAATACAATAGGAAAATGCATAGCACTTACATAACAGTCATATGTGGAGAGTAGCAGAATAATACCTATACAGAAGGGATTCTGCAATAATTGAAGTAGAGCATAGCACCTACATATTTTGTTCATCTGGTCAGTAAACCAGAATAACTAGCACATACACACAGCAAGAGTATCTAAAAACATTTAAAACTGTAGGACATAGAAATGCTCTTTGTGTGTGGGGTAAATAAAAAAGAGGGTCAGGAGATAAAAATGGATGTATATTTACAATTCAGCAATGTTTACATTTTATTGTGCTAATTCTAATTCATACCTGCAATGCTGTCAATGCTATATCATCTGTTAAACCATAGTCTTACAATATAGTGCATATTGTTTATTATTGATCTGTGGTCTCACAATCACACATTGGGATGACACTATAAAGAAGAGCTCTTGCTCTACACAAATCTTTAACTTGAATGTGCATAAGGTAGGACATCCTGCAAATATACCTGCACATCAGATATACATAATTTTTGTTTTATTACTGTAATGTGTCAAATAAATTATAAATGATCTGTGAACATTGGAACAATTCATGTGTGATTAGGGGAGGAGAGAGTGTCCAGCAGTAATTTGGGGAAAGAGGGTGTGATAGAGGGGAGTGCTGGGGAAACCTCTCCTCCATATGGTGGACTGGGAAGCAGCCTGTCTGTGGAAATGTTCTAGCATTGTAGTGAAGAGGTCTCCCATTTTGTCCAAGTTTAGGTTAAGGCAGGAGAGCTGCCCCTTTATGGACTGTGCAATCTCCTGTTGTTGAAGGTCACCTTTCCAGTTCAATTTCCATCTAATGATAGGGTTAGATCAGTTTGATCAGCTCTCTCTGCAAACTCTCCAACTCCTTAAAATACCTGCCCCTCTTTACTTGGTGCTGCTGAATTCTCTGTCCAGTTCTTCCTTCACTTCCAGTGTGGTAGAGGCTGGATGTAGGTGAGTGATAGATGTGCTGGGCATGGTGGTGACACAGGAGCTGATGATGGTGGTGTTGGGGGTGGAAGGGCAGCAGCCTGAGATGCAGGGTCCTCCCAGTGTTGGTATGAGGAGGATTGGTCTGTGGGAAGAGGGGGGCTGTTGGGTCCAATGTCACAATTGTTGCTGAGGGGCACAGTAATTGGTTCTGGGTCACAGTCCTCCTCCCCCTGGGTTGGCTGGTCCAGTGGCACAGGTGCTGCCGTAGAAGAATAATAACATAAATTAATTCTACTAATTCTTAGCATAACTCCAGTCAGTATAAGTATGTATAGTTTTCAACTGTGGGTCACATAGGCAAGGATTAGAAGACATCTCGATACTATGAGTGTGCATTTCTGGGCAAAATTATTAGAAATTTATGGTCATTAGCTACATTGCATATGTGATTTTTACACTGCAGCTGATTTACAGAACCATTGCTGTATGATGTAGGTTATATCAGTGAGTAGGAGTGCATGTTTTGTTGTGATGATTGATGATTGTGTTGTATGATTGGGGTTGCGTGTACTCACCAGACCAGTCTGTGTCCCCTAATCCTGGGATTCCCAGAACAGTGCTTGTGGATATCCTGCCTCTTAGGAGTTGCTCCCACTTGTTAAACTCCACAACAACTGAGGGACCACCACCTATGACTTTTGAGCTAGCTGGTTCCTCTGCCATGTTCATCTTCATCCTTGACATGTACTCCCATAGCTCTAAACTGTTGTAATCTCTCTTCTTACTCTCTGACCAGCTATGACCTCTCGCCTCTCAGTGTAACTGGTAATTGGAGGCCATGTTCTTCTTAACAGCCTCAAGACTACATAACTATGTCTAGGGCCTACACCTGGGCCCTTCCCTTCTACTCTTCCTGAAAGTCACTTCTCCCTCTCTCTCCTCCTCTCTCCCTGGCAACCCCTATCATCCTCACTCTTTCCTCCATCTTAGGATAAACATATATAGCAGTCACACCACTCATTCACAGATAAACTCACAGATATACTCTCAGAAACTCACACTATCACTGCCCTCTCAAGTGATTAACTGAACAAAAATATGTATTGTAGATGTTTTTGCACAAAATAAAAATGGATGTGAGGTGTGTTTATGTTATATGTATACTAATTGTATAGGGTGCACAGTTAATAGGGTTAATGTATGGGATATGTAGCAATAAGTATGTGTGGTACATATGTAGTAGGGCGTATGTGTGTTGTATGATGTAATAAATATATATTCTGTTGGACTTGACCAGCTCTGTTTACTCTACAAATGTCCCTGTATACTTAAATTCTTCAATAAGAGCTTCCCATATCTAAGTATGTGCCTTTCGGGAGTTCTTTCAAGAGTTGTTAGGTGGTAAAGCTATTGCCTGTTCTATTTTAAATCTTATAAATTAAAACTTTCCACCACATATTAAAATGTTTCTTTAAATTTAGAGTAGGAAGTTTCTACAAACAAAAGTTTCAATGTTTCTTTACATAGTTAATACAGGTAGAACAATATGATATTATGAAAGAAAAATGGAAGCATTTGTTTTTAAATGATGTTACCTGATGTGTAACCACTCTGGAAACATTACACTAACATAATGTATTCAATTTACTTTTACAAAACGTTAGCACAGCTTAAATGTCTATTATTTAAAGACTAATTGAAACAAATATGGGGGAATTAATTAAACATCTGAAATGCATCTTGTTTGCATCACACTATTTACTAAGATCACCACCCTTCTTACTGTGGGGAGAATTTACTAAGAGGACATAAACTAATAATGTGTTATAATTAATTGCAATGCGTTAATGCATGATGTAGCACTATATATACACCCTGTGCCCTCTCTTTTCACATCATAGAGTAGGACATTTGTGTTTTAACGTCAAGCATCTGCAGTTTAAGAGTTGCTTCCATTGGAGCATGTGCAATTATATGTTAAAAAAGTGATGCTATATTTGCATTTGTTTTCTATCCCATGAACGCATTTTCATCAGCAACCATATCCTAAAATTATTAAAAAGAAAAATGAATAACCATTAATATTACACAGTCACATTATACATATTCATAAATCAGCTGGTACTCCAAGGATCATCACATGACATTGTGCATTCCAGCATGACATTAGTACCTGTGTACACTATCTGCAATCTTATAGTAAATTTCCTCCTCATCTCATTTCAGACATTTTTTTCTATATTAGCCTAATGCTTGTTTTTGGGGAATTTTACCCAATTGGCTTTCTAATTTTGGATATATATGCTAAGTTTAAACAGTTATTACAGTCTTATCTGCAATAGTTTGATCCATTATATACATAGGCAACATTTGTAACAAATTATATTTTTTAAATATACAATAATAATTTAATCATTAGAATTTTCAACATGCTTGTTTTGCCAGTTGTTCAACTGTGAACATAATAGGGAGCAGAAAATTGATATCACTTTCAATTTAAAATATTGTAAAAATGTGCACAAAACTGTTTTTGAGTTAATTTATTTTTACTAAAATTATTCATATGTAGATCTTTAGATATACTTATAGAAAAAAAAACTGATTACAGAAATTCTCAATGCTCATTTTCAATTGTGTTAAAAATGTATTCTGCATTTGCTTTATCCTAAAATAAATAGTTTATGCAGATTATTCATTATCATAGAAAAAAAAATGAAGTTATTGTTATTTAAAAAAAAGTTGATCAAATATGAAAGATACTTACAGTGAAAAGTAAACACAGAATTTTTTCACAATATGTGGGAACTCATCTCATGTTTGAAAAATGATTATAGAGTGGAACAGATTTCCCTGAACCTCATGGACTTATGCTCCATTCTACCATAGTTTTTTTAATTCAATGTAATTTAATGGAAACAAAAGGAAACATTTTTTTAAACTGATCTTTATTACTTACGGTATGAAAGCTGGACCATTGCAGTGGCAATTTAACCTTAAAACCCTTACAGGAACAAGTTGAAGCAGTAGTTCACATCATAAGACATAAAGGCACAGCAACAGTCACATGTGTTTAATATTGCGAGCGAATGAATCATCTGAAAAACAAATAAATCATAATGACCAAATTCAATGGCCTAGTTCTACTGGAATAGTATAATTTTCAAAAAATGAAATACATTAACAACTGGCACCAAAGACATACCATTTTGTCCATTATCAAGTGAAGTTCTTTAAAAGAGCATACTATTAACATGACACATCATCAGTGTTTTAGGTAGGCGTAGTGCATCAAGAATACTAGAATACTTTAATATGAAGGTATGGCAGAGGCTGGCAGTGAGCTGTATTGCCCATGAAGTTCAGTACATTAAAAAAAACGTTATCCATTGACTGTACACAACACTATATACTTTGTTCAACTAACTTGCTTCAATGATGGTACATATAACTGTACATAATGTAACATACATAGCAACATAGTCAATTATTAAAAATATTTTTAGTCCATCAAGTTCAGTCTTTTTATCTCTGTTCATATCTTGATTTTGAGAAATTTCACTTAATCCAGAGGAAGGCAAACAAAAAAAATTAAATCCTGCAATTATCTCATTAGGAGAAAAACATTCTCCCTTGATTCCAAAAAACTGGCAACCGGATTGTACCCTATATCAATATAATACATATTCTAGTTAACAGACATAATCGTATATGCTTTTTTAAATCACAAATGCATCCAAAACCCTTTTTAAAGTTATCTATTGAATCTGCTGTCATAGACTCCTTTGGTAGTGAGTTCTACAATTTGACTACCCTTACTCTAAAGAGCTATTTTTTTTCTTTAAACTGAAGTCTTATTTCTTCTAATCTCAAAGGGTGACCTCTTGTCAACTGTAAGTTTTTTTGGCAGGAAAAGTTCCCCCTGAAAAAGTCTGACACTGACCCTGGATTTATATAAGATAATCATGTCATCTCTTAAATGCCTTTTTAAATAGAATGTGAGTCTAGTATGGTTACCTTCTCTTCATAACTCAATCCTTCTATTCCTCTTATTAATTTTGTTACCAGGGATTTATATAGTGGCAGAAATACACTTGCATCTATAATCCTCTTAATGCATACTAATATTTTATTTGTCTTTTCTGTTACGTAAATAGTTGCCCACAAGCACAGAATCCTAAATTCCTTTCTATTTCTGATCTCACAAGATTTGTTCCATTAACACATGTTCACCCAACTGTAGTGAAAGAGCACAATATTGTATGTTAAAATTATCTATTTTGTTAAATTACACTAATAACAGCTAAAAAATCTAAAGTTTTAGGTCTGTTTACAAACACATTGTGTCCTGCCTACCGACTGTTCCATGATTAATAACATATGGTGAACCATGCAGTGAAGGCACAGTGAAGACACAGATCTATAGGAATTTTTCCCTGAATGCTGTGAGCACTTAGCCCACACTGGTGATTTCAGCATTGCATTCTCTGCACAGATGAATTTGCGAAGGGTTAACTATTTTTGTTGCTCACAGCATGGAGCTGTTGCTGTGGGTCTGTCTCGAGGCTTGCCAGTTACACATGTAAACAGAGACTTATTTTATTATTAATGCACGTATTTCAGAAATTCAAAAAGTATTTCAACATGCATTTAAGATATGTTTACATTGAAGTGCTCCAAATTTTGCTTAATTAAGTGGCCATTTAAGATTATACATTGCATGTTTAATTTCAATCCAAAATGCACAATTTTACAATTCTCTGTGTTAAATTTTATTTGAAAATTAATCTGTCCATTATTCAAGTTTATGCAAGAGCCCTTGGGGTAAAGCACATTATGGACCAATATAATTACCTTGCACAATTTAGTGTCAAAAGTAAATATGCAAACCTTCTCCAACCCTACTTCTTAATTATTAATACATATACTAAAACGAAGGGGACATAGGGCCATATGCTATAGGCCAATTCGCAAAGTTACACACACTTAAAACCACTCTGAATATTGGCACATATTCTATTAGCTACTCTCATTACTATTATGAGTTACCCACCAAAGCCGCAAAACCGGCCGTACAACTCCATTGGTTTTAGCACAGCTCGAACATTACAAGCTCTAAATAATTAAAGTTACACAAAATCGATATTCTATTAGACCTGTATCTCTAGCTCATAAATAAAATCTGACCCGCAACTGAAAAAAAGTATCACTTTTCTGTCAAAAATATTACAAGTACTAAATAGGACTCGCAAGGGCTTTTTCAATCAATTAGAGCCTGAACAGCTATTAAATACACAATACTGTACTAAGATAAGGGAAAGCATGGAAACACATTAGAATTAATAGCGGAACAGTCACAACCCCACAAGTAAGAATTGAAAATAATATTTTTTATGTAGAAATTGTACCCAACATGCCCATTCTCAACATACCGAACCCATGCACTCAGGAGACAGTTTTGAGGAAAAACTAACCTCAGAACAAATGTGTTGTTCTGCTAAAAAAAATTACACAAATTATTTTAATTTATTTATTGTCCATGCGTACCTAAAACTCCTTTCAGAGATGATTTCATGCTTTTGAGGTTAAAATATATGATGGGAAATGCCTAATAAAAATACAATAATGTTAGGGTTATATCACTGCAATTACTAGTTCCTCATAGCTTTTGTATAGCTTTTAAAATGAGTTTCTGGCTTTATGATTTAAGTGTGAAGGGCATTTGTTGTTGTAACATTCTTGCCGTTTAGATAATTTTAGACATTGGAGTGTTTTTGTTTTGAACAAACTATACTTTTGGACTTTTTCTTTTGACTTTTTGACACCAAAGCATTTCACCACAAACATAAGCATTGCAGCCATCTTCTGGCTTCTAGAAAGTAAATGCAACACTATGGCCTCCATTCAATTGCAAGTGCAACATTTACAGAGTGATTCAATTGATAAAGCCTGCAGCTACCTGGCTGAAAGCCTAATCCGTAAACCATGCACCCGTCGATTTCAGAACGTGATCATGATCAATTAAGCAAGGCCGTAAATACCGATTTAGAAACGGCCAATAGTAAATGAGACCGCCATCATGAAGCCAGTAAAACTTGGAGGTTACATGTCAATCAATTAGCGTTTAGAAGTCCGATATGCGATCAGACTCGCAATCTGGCAATGCACAAAATAATAAAAATAATAAAAATGAATGACGATACTGTTCTAGTTCATGTGGGTGGCCTGATATGTATTAACTCCTTGATTACCAAGAATTATATAACATGGAAATGAAACGTTAAAAAAAAAAATATTGCAGATTTGCTAGCTTGAGACTTTTGTTCAATTAATTATGTCTTTCATCACTTTTCCTGTCTTTTAAAGTGCAGTATTTGATTTTCTTCTCTATTTGCCATTTACTGGTGTGAAAACAACTGCGGGCTGGAGGAATTGTAGCAATTGAGTAGCGATTTGCGATTGTAACATTTACAGGCTTAAAAGATCAAAGGCTTAGCTGGGTTGGAGTTATAATTTTGACAACCGCAGGGATTTTCAGCCTGTAACCCGAACATCGTTTGCAGGTAGTAACAAATGTCAATTAAACAGCAAATTAGGGGCAGGGAAAAAGATTATGATATATTCAAATATTGGAATATTAATTTAACACAATATAGCTTTATTGCTGATACTAACACAATCTACTTTACTGTAACTGTTTCTTAAATCAGTTCACCTATTTGTAGTACACAGCAAATATATTTCTAATTATTAACTTAACAATAACTATACCTTTGTTTGTTTGTATCCTATATAACTATATATTTTACTATGTATTTTGTTTAGTAATTGAATAATTATTCAATTGTATCCTAATTTAACTGCAAGTTACCTTGTTTTATACATCTAACCTTATTTTCTGAAAGTTTCACTCTTTTTGCTCCTTTTCCGTTATTTTCATTGAAAATGTATTATAGTTTCTTTCTCGGTTTAATTTTTAGTATCCTTTTGTAATTATTACTTTTTTTCCTTGTTATCACACCTTCTAATAATAATACAACTACAATACAATTGTATCCATAGCAAATGTGTTCTAAATAAATTACCACATCTTTTACCATCTTGTACCATAACTTGAATGATAGAGTTATCCTACCGAGGTTTGTTCAGCCATTGGTTCTGTTGTCAAGTGGCAATTCAAAGTGTCAGTCTTACAACAGAACTGAAAAGAGATTTCATCGGAATTCAGAGTTCCTTCCATTTCTCCCTTTATGTGAGGAACAAATGAAAAATCTCTGCTACCATTAAAGTAAATCTGAATACACTAGTTCAAAATTAAAGGATATAATTATTTATTTTAAACTTTGGAAAATATTTTGTACATTCTAAAGCCCTGTTCTTTATAAGAATCACTTACATAATAGTTTCCTTATTGTGTAACGCTCCAGGCTGGGCGCATACGAACTACGGAAACTATTGTAGGTGCATGCACACATCGAACGTGGACGCGATGCGTTAGTCGCACATGCTCAGTGTGCGATGTTATCGGCGCATGCGCACATCGCTCCATTGCGCATGCATTAGCAGGGGAGGGAGGAGGGGGGAAAGAGACACAGGGGAGGGACGAGGGGGGAAGAGACACAGGGGAGGTACGAGGGGGGAAGAGCGACAGGAGGGGGAAAAAGACACAGGGGAGGAGGGGGAAAGACAAGGGGGGGAGAGACACGGGAGGGAGGAGAATGGAAAAGAGACACAGGGGAGGGAGGAGAGACACAGAGGATGAGGGAGAGACTGGGGGAGATACACAGTGTAGGGGGAAAAGAGACATTGGGAAAAGAGACAAAGGGAAATAGTAATGGGGGACACACAGGGGAGGGAGGAGGGGGAAAGAGACACAGGGGAGGGGGAGAGAAGCAGGGGAGGAGGGAGAGACACAGGGGAGGGGTAAATAGACACAGGGGAGGGGGAGACATGTGGGAGGGGGTGAGAGACAAGAGGAAGAGACACAGTCGAGGGGGAAACAGTCACAGGGGAGGGTGGAGAGACACAGGCTAGGGAGGAGGGGGGAAAGAGACACAGGAGAAGGGGGAGAGACACAGAGAGGAAGAGACATGGGGAAGACACAAGGGAGGGGGGGAGAGAGACACTAGGGGAAAGACACAGGGGAGAGGGGAAGAGACATGGGGGAAAGAGACATGGGGAAACACATGGGGGGAGAGATACAGTGGAGGGAGTGGGGGGAAAGAAAGAGACACAGGGGAGGGAGAGGGGAGGAAGAGACACATCAAATATTATCTAGTAAGTTTTGACAGGCAAGTTACTGGTATTCTATAAATATGACACTTAAGTGATCTTTTAAAATGTAAAATAAATTACTTTTTGATGCAGTGCCAACAAAATAAAATAAATAAATAATGTATTTATTGCATGATTTTTTACTGTATTATACTTACTATTAATAAGTTAATATTTGCTGTCCTTGTAATGCTAATGGAAGGATATACTTAAGCATTTGCAAAATTATTATTGTAGCCACTATTCAATCTGTTAAAATTTGTACTAAAGTAAAAAAAGGACTCATTTTGGAAAACTTAATTTTTAATTTGCAAATGCAAATCAGTTTAATATTTGGATGACTGAAGATGCACAGATATTTTTACTCTTTACTCATTGAAACCCTAACAAGATGTTCTCAAGCTACTGCTTTCAATAGTACTTTTGGATCTGGCTGGAAATATAGTGGCTGCATAAGCTCTTCACATAGCCAGAGCCTGCCAGAATGCTATTCCGGTGCCAGCAATGCTTTTCCAGAATAAACAGTTGAAAGTTGGCATTTTTATTCATGAGGCTGTGCTTCTGTGGCGCTTACATGATGGATTCCACTTATCCAAAGGTGCCAGGATTAATACAAAATAGATTTGCATAAAAAATATTTTAAGAATAATATAACCATATGATTTGTTATTTTAAGATCGGTGTAGTAATAAAGCAAAGAAAATATGTTTGCACGTGTAATTACATTTTTAACATACAGTAAAAAATTACACCTATGGTGAAGAAATGAATTATAGGCATTTAGATCCATCAAGCTGTTTTTTCTGCTACATTTGGAATAGGTTGACAAGAGTTCAGTTACACAGATTTTAAAAAAGCATTGCATAATGTATTTAAAGTGAATAATGTATCA
This sequence comes from Discoglossus pictus, assembly GCA_027410445.1. Taxonomy (NCBI): domain Eukaryota; kingdom Metazoa; phylum Chordata; class Amphibia; order Anura; family Alytidae; genus Discoglossus; species Discoglossus pictus. The sequence goes on along the minus strand of CM050164.1, from coordinate 293,691,811 downwards.
GTTGATTTGGTTAAGTATAATAAAAGTTTGCAATGACTGGATATTTGCATGGGAAATAAGTTGGCCTATAACATTGATACAAACTCTAAACTACCTCAAAGACTTTGAGGGGCCAGGTAGGTTTACAATGGTAATTTAATCCAATGAAATTAGTAATTTCAGTATTTGGCGGGCCATGTCACAGCCTCTGCAATACATAGTGAATTTTGGATATTGTCGCATTGCAATATGTCATCTATAATGACATTGCTTGATCATTAAAGTGATATTTATTGCCAAAGACCTTAATTGATATCACTCCATTGTAGGTTCACAATCAGCAACATTAAATTCCAAGCCCGTAAGTGCAACGTGAGACCCGTAACGGCTGCAGACTCGAAATTTGGCAGGGATACAGAGCTATTAAATTTGAGCAGGGCGTGAGCTACGGGCTTGAGTTGTAAACCCGTAAACCATTTGTCGAACGTTGGATGCGCAGCCATGAACTTGATCAACTAGACAAACCAGTAGTTATGGGTTTATATGGAGCAAATGGCAACAGAGATCGTCATAATTACGTCACTGAAAAATGCATTTCAAAGTCTTTGCACGGTTTCAATTACGAGTTATGATCGGACGTTCCAGAAATAATGCAATATTAATAAATCCGTAAATATGATATTTAATCCATGCAATTTCCATTATATGTATTAACACATTGATTGCCGGGATAAATATAACACAGAAATTACACATGAAATAAAATATTTTATATTGCACATTTGGAAGCTTGAGAATGTTGTGGTATTAATTCTAATACCTAACATCACTTTCCCTTTTATTATATGTACAGTAGTGTGTGTATATTTGCATTTACAGTGCTACGGCTTGGACTTTACCCCCCTTTCGGGTCCCCTCTAGTACCCGTTGGCTTCTTGGCTTCATTTGCGCCTTACGGGCTTGAACGCCAGTGAATTTGATGCAATTTAATAGCAAAATTGTAACGTAGCAGTTACAAGGTTGACAGAATAAAGGTAGGCTTTTTTCGGTCATAACCCGCAGATCGGCAGCGGCTTGCTTTACAGGGCTATTTCAATAGCCGCAAGTCGTGCAGGCTACGTTACGGGCTATGGTTTTGCACGGAATTTAATAGGGCTGAATGTATATTAAACTCAATAAAATCACATTAAAAATACCATAACCTGAATGCGCAATGCTCCTATCTGAAACAATACACTTTTGGAAGTTGATATATCTATGATTAATGGATTACCCAAAGCGGTCTTCGTGATAAACAAGCAGGTAGATGCAATTTAATATGTTTTTCTGTTTTCTCTACAACTTAAACTGAATATAGTTCTGAGATCAGTCTGAAGTGCAGCAATACACTTCTTAATTATCCTTTGTTTTATAACTGTAGAACCTCAAAGGGCCACTCACTGTCACCCCCCAAAAAATGTTGGTTTCATAAAAAAACTGACTATATATTGTACATACTGTAGATACTCGAATATCCTGCTAGTTTTTATGTTCTCATTTTAACCAATAGGATCGCAATATTTTTGAGATACAGCTGTTCTAAATTCTAATAAACTGGTTCCCTGCAGTTCTTATTGTTGAATAAAGTGTATAGTCTTGCCACCAATGCAGGAACAAACGGCTCCTCGCTGTCATATCTTTATTATTGTGCATCCTGCTGCTGCTGCTAGTGCATAGAATGCTGCATTTACCACATTGTGTAGTGAGACCTGCTGGGCGGGATCGGGTGGGAACAGGAGTGGAGGTCTCAAGCATACAGTACATATCATATATGTATATGAACATGACATTAACCACATTATTCTGTTGTATTTACTTGTTATATTGAAAATTAAAGCATTTAAGCCTTTGAAACAGGATTCAGCACATATTTTTTCTACAATTACATACAATTAATTTAACCCTTGCATTTTATTCGTGTCTTGTAACCCTTGTCGTATATTCAGGTGGCGCTATATTCGGTTATCTTCGGTAGCTGTTTTCTTTACAGTAACTCACTCCATAGATAAACAGCATTGTTTGTGTTGTATGCTAAGGCGTGTTTAAAATGCAAATTTGTGTCTGTTTGATAAGGATGGGGGATGGTTTCTGACTGCATGATTACATTGAGGGACATTGCTTTATCTAATACAGAGACAGATAATCAAATAGTGATCCTAGCTAGTGGATCAAAACAGCTAATTAGTATTTGGAAGCTGCTAATTTGCATATTCCCCTTCCAGATTTCTATCTTGCTGTAGTTAAGGAGCTTGTGTACCTTAATGAAGCTGTAAGCTATACCATGTAGGGTCACCAAAGATAGACAGGTCATAGCAGAGAGGTCAGACAAATCACGGTCCACTGGAGAAGGAACTGGTAAACCACTCAAGTATATTTGCCATGAAAATCCTATGGATTAGCACAAGCAGACACAAGATGTACCTGGTGTACTGCGGTTCATAGCTTTCACAGACAGTCGATCAGGACTGAATGACTAAACAACAAACAAATTTACATATTAATACACCTTAAAGAATGCTTGACACCTGAGGAATGGTCCACTGGAAAAAATGGATAACACAATGTATAGCTACTTTTTCATGCTCTTTAAGAATAACTTGAGTTTGGAGTGACAGGGTCATGTTAATGTTGCATTGAAGAAATTGTTGAGAAACAGTATGTTTTAATAAGATATGTTCCTTTGTGAGGATTACTACCTTTATTATAAGTAAGAGATGTAATTAATTTGTAACATAACTATTAATATTGTAGTTTTGATTTTTGTTTATTCTTATTTTACTCTTCTAATTAATCAAATACATGTTATTTGCTCGTTTGTAATAAATATTTATTTTCAATTTTCTTTTCTAATTGACATGCTATATAATAAAGTTATATTTTATTAGCTCAGTCCAGTTTTGGTTGCTTGAAAGTTATAACTTTTTTCAGAATCCAACACAAGGTACTTTTGCAAGTTCCAGCAACATTGACTTTGCTCAACAACATGGGTTGTGTGTAGGAACCAACCAACATTTATTACACTGGCCATACTGGAAAAGCCTTCTATATATGTTTCCACATTGCATTATGAGGTTTGCAAAATACAATTGTTATGAACAGAAGGGCCCACTGGACTATTTGGGGTTCATCAGTTATTATATGTGTGGTTAGAAGGTACTAACAATTTGCTTAACATTTATATCATGGATGTAATAAGTGCATGTGGTGCTGTAATTGACTAACATTGCAAAACTGTATCTGTGTTAGAAATAGGATAGTGGAATTTTTATGGCCCTGCGATCGGCCACGTGTGAAGGCTCTGGCTTTATTCATGAAAGGGGTAACTAGTTTTATGGCTCTGTAAGAGGAGAAACAAAAGGTGTAATTAGAAGAAAGTCAGATGTCTCTCTACATCAGGAAATCATGTGGGTGAGGGGGAATAGCAAGCTATTTGCCTAGGAGGTTGGGCTAGAACTGGGGGCAGTCTTTGGTGTTTTGTGTCAACTTTCTGTTTTTTATATCTTTGTAACAATAAAGAAGTGGCCAGTCTGACTTTGGACACACTAAACACAGGTGGTGTCAGAGTCTGCTTGTACTAATCCAAGGTACATGGGTGTGATTCTTAGATCCTAAGAATAGGGGTCTGAGGTGCATGTCTCTGCAGTAATGATGCTGTCATCTGAAGTGTCTGCTGGTGTTGAGATCTGAACAAAAAGTTGCGACCGTGGAGAGAGAGAGATTTGGGGTAAGCGTGGTCCCCCAAATTGGCCGGTTGTGACAACAATGATTTAAAACTTGAAGTAGTTTTTTTAATTATAAATTACAATCTTTAAATTCTGCGACAGCAATGCAATAGCTTTCTTTCTTTGTGCATATCTGTGGTGAATTCTTACACAGTTTATGAGTTTCTTTCAAGCTGAGGTTATTATACTTAAAATTCCAGCTGTATGAAGAAATGTGATGTGCCAGCAGATGATTGGCTAATTGCACTCTGATTTTATGTTCTTGTGTAATGCTAAATATATTTTGCAGCTCTGAACTCCTTTAACGTCAAACTGTAGTGAGGTGGAGTGAAGCTTTAGTTGCAAAAGTGTCTTCTTGATTTGCCTGCAAAGCATTTGCATCCATTTTTATTTGTTCTTGCTGGGGAAGAAACAAAACATGTTGATTTGTAGTTTAATTTAGGTACATAGTAACAATTTTATGTAATTAAAATAAAATGTATTTTTAAATTTGCTGTTATTTACAAAATAGCAAATAAACATATTATCATACTTTTGAAAAAAGGAGATTTTCTTTTTTTTACTAATCTTTAAAAAGACATAGGGTCCTATTAAATTTGCCAAATCGTAGTTACTAAATGAGCTTGCAAAAGTTACGGCTATTAAATTGGCCTCTTTTAGCTACCCGTAATCAATCTGCGGGTTACAGGGTGAAAAACAACTGCGGTTGCCAAAATCTTGACTCCGACCCAGCTAAGCCTTTGATCTTTCAAGCCTGTAAATATTACAATTACAAATCGCTATTAAATTCCTCGAGCCATTTTTGTCACACCGGTAAATGGCAAATGTAGCTGAAAATCCTATGGGTACCACTGTAAAAGCAAATAAAAAAATCAATACTACACTTTAAAATAGCAATGAAAGACATTAGAATTAAATTGCACAACAGGCTCAAGCTCACAAATGTGCACAAAAAATTTTTTTTTTTACTTATTTTATGTTATATCAATCTTGGAAATCAAGGGGGTAATAAATATCTTAATTTATATTTATTAATGTTCACATTTCTGGATTATGAGTCTGATCGCACACCGGCCCTCTTAACGCTAACTGATTGATGTTTAACCTCCATGTCCTGATGAGGGTCTCATTTACTATTGGCTGTTTGCATCAGTAGTTACGGGCTTGCGGATTTGATCATGATCTTGCCCTGAAATGCTACATATGAAAGCATGGTTTACGGTTTTGGATTTCGGCCATATAGTTGCGGGCTTTTCTAATAACCGCAGCAAATTTCAAGCCCAAAGATTTACTGTATGAAGGCTGTATGAAGGCAACTGCAGACTTGGAATTTAATGAGGTCCATGGTCTACAAAAACTAGGTACATTTAATTCCGAAAAATATATAATGGGAGGACATCTACTATGTACCATTTGGAATAACTGTAATTGATTGCTAAACAATGCATTTATAATGATACAATGGTTGGCAAATACAGTATGCCAAACTATTATGAGCAATGAATCTTATTATCGTTTATTTGTAACCCACCAACATATCCATAGCGCTATAAATGGATTAAGTACAAGACAACATTTTTTTTAACACATTTGAGCTCAGAATCTAGCGCACATAGTGCTTTCCCTAAAGCACCTTACAAGATTGAAAACTCACAAAGTTACAATCTAAAGGCACAATAAAGAGTTTCATAATACAGCAACAACTAGAAAACCATCAGCCTTATTAAATTGCGATTCAGCCAATTGAATAGGGCTAAATTTAAGCACAGAGCATATATTTTTACAGAAGTTTTTAGTTAGTGAAGACCTTCTGCAAAGATTCTAAGCTCAAAACAGGGCCCTCCATTCTTTCAATTTGTTATTACTGTATTTTGCCCTATTCTTAACCCCTGTACAGCGCTACGTAATATGTTTGCTTTTTATAAATTTAAGACAATAATAATAATAATTATCAAAAATTGGTAACAGTGTGTAATAAATAATTCAACAGCCTATGCTTGTCCAGGAAAGTGGTTTATTGCAGATTTATATACCATCCGTCCAGACCAGATTGTAATAGAGAGTAACATATGTTGTGTAGTAGGGTCCACACTGTATTAAGTTGTTCCAACTCCTTAACCAGTCAGGCTGAAGATGCAATCATTGCAGATGATGTGTCACAGATTCGTAATTTTGTGGTGATATACCACAGCAGTGCAGGATCCCGGCTCAAGATCGCCTGGTACAGAAAGTTATGAGCAATTTGGGAATTTAAGGTTGGAGGGACTTTTCAAACTCATATAAGTAAGTCCTGTTTCACTGGAATCCAGTGCCGAGCAGAATGGAGACTACCAGGAGTTCCTGTGCCTGCTGCCCACAGAGTTAAGCTGCTTGTTGTCTAGTGACTTGCCCTCACTTTGGTCATATTACAAATATTATTATTACTATCGACTTGCCCATCAAAAATGATGGGGCAATAACATTAGAAGCCATGGGAATGCTGTTTGAGACATAATTTAAACAGTTTTGTACTGTGAGGACCTTTGGCGCTCATTGCAAGGCTTGCGCTCATCACATGCCTCGCAGTGAGCACCTTTGGCGCTCATTGCGAGCCTCAGGACCTTCAGCGCTCATTACGAGGCTTGCACTGAGCGCCTTCGGTGCCCATCGCATGCCTCGCAATGAGCGTCTTTGACGCTCATTGTGAGCCTCTCCTGTCATGTACTTTTGGCCCTCTGAGAGAGATATATATTTCTATGTATATGTAGTTAAGTAATAATTAATAATTTATTCAATAAATAAATATACTTTAATTATTTCTAATTAATATATGCAGCGAGCAATAGGCTGAAGAGCTAATAATCTATTTGTATTTTGCGTCTGCATTGTGAGTGTTAGTTAGTGCCCTGCTTATAAAGTGTAATGAATGTTTGAAGTGTTCATTCTAAATAGGCTGCGAGCGTGAGGTAAAGCCGTTGGTGTGTCTTTTTTCTGGGGAAATTCTCCACAAGCTGGTGAAATGGGAGTGCAGATGCCTATTGATTAAGCTTCCATGCTGCTCATGTGCTAAATACAATGTTTTGCAATCAGTTTCATAACTTGTGCAGGCAGGTTTGAAGTAGTAGAGTGAAATAATTGCAATATACAGTTTATATTAAGACCAAGATAGATATTGAGCGATGGGATATGAGACACAGCAATTAGCTCTCTCCAAGTCGGAGGGTAAGGTTAGTGCTGATCAGTAAACTTTGAAACCAGATCAAATTATGAAAGTTCCTTGTATCATATGAAGTACAAAATGATGTACAGTATAAAGGTGTTTAATCTCCTCCCTTGATGGAAATGAATCATAGAAGAGCATGCAAGTATGCAAGAGCCTATAATCCTTCTAGCTTCACATGGAGTTGACGAGGGTTAGATCAATGAACGCATTATATTTAGAGGTACAATACAATGGTTTTAAGTGCAGATGTTGCAGAAGACTGATATTGAGCAAGTGATATTATGACTCAGCAGACCTCTGTTGATAGGGCAGCAACCTCCTGGTGTTTTCTTTTTGGTGCTTTTTAAAGGTGAATTGATTACAAATATAGACTTCTAAAGCATTTCATGACGTAGTGCTGAAAACAATGCTATGAATTATTTGCTTAATCATTAACAGCACTAAACTGCTGTTCTCTTGTAAATATCCCTATTGAAATATTTATAATAATATTAATAATTGTAATCTCCTCTTGTAATAACTTTTCAAGCACGCAACTCTTTTATTTTGAACTCACCTACTGTCAGGACTTTCCGGGTGAAACCTATTAGGGGTGAAGTACCAGAGGCAAGCCCAAGGGCAAAGGCAAAAGAATAGTTAGACAAGCCAAAGATCAGACACTGGCAGAAATCTAACAAGGTCAGCAATAATTTGGGTCAACAACAGAAGATCATCATTAATGGAACAGGAGCTGTAGCAAAACAGAGTAGGAAGACACAGGAGCAACCAGAAGTACTCCCAGACACATGAACCTACAAAAAGCACTGAATAGACTCTGGGACAGCAATAAATATTCCCAAGTGGAGGTGTGATTGGCTGGTAGAAAGATCATGGCTTAACAACAACCAGACAGAAGAAACAGCATCAAAAGCTAAGAGAGGTACTTCTGATTGTCTCTGGAACACATAGCTGAAGCTGCTATGAGACTCTCATACATGTCATACTCATGCTAAGCCATGGGGTTTAACCCAGGTGTGTGGAGCCAGACACATACCTTGTGTATGCCTAATACTCGATTTGCACCCACACGTACATGAATACATTTTTCACGCCGCTCAACAAGTCTTTTCACACACCTGTCGTGTCCAACGTAGTATATAAACCTCAATTCACGTTATTTTGTTGGGGGTTTTCCACAAACATAGCACAATAAGATCTGAAACAGGTTTCTCCATTTCCTATGTTGGCAAACCAGGAAGGCTGGAATAATGTCTTGCTGTATTATTTTCTAACTACTGTCAAAGATATTTACATATATAGGTCTACTGACTTTTAGGACAGTCTGACCATAATTTATTCCACAATCCAGTATCAAAGTATCTATTTTCTTACTGGAAAAGGTAGTAAGTCTGTAATTATTTTTTGTGGACACCCATAACATCTGATTGGCATAAAATTAATTTACAGAATTTTACAAAAAGTCTAAAACCCTTTCCCAGTATTGGTTTTATATATATTATTATTTACTTTTTAACTATGTATAAAAATAGAACAAAATAAATAAAATAGATTTTAACTTGCTTTGCTAAAAGGCTACAAAATACAATTACATTTTTACTGTGCACAATTTAGCACTACTGTACACTGAAAAAAAATGGTATATTTGTTTCTACAAAAAAACGCTTGCATGTAATAGAGTAACAGCAAACCCCTTACTATGGCCTCCATTCCATGCATCCCAGTGGCTGTCTCACACATATTTTAAAAATTGCTGTTACATGTGTCGGGAATTATATTCATGTTCTCAGAAGTTAACTCAGAAATCTCTCCAAAATTTGCTAAAAGCATCAGGGTAACTTTAACCAATTGTAAAGTCATAAAATTGTCTCAGAGAAGCTTTTATTGCTAAAATCTGAGTCAATTAAGGAGCTACTACTGTCGGATTTTAGCTTTTAAAGAGGAAGCAAGTCAATGGCTTACATACAGAAGATCATCTTTCTCATAAATGTAGCATTATAAAACATATATAGACTAGCATGATGTGTGAAGTCAGAACATCATCTATTGTACATAATCCTATGTAAGCCTGTTCGGTTTATTCACACTATTGTGAATAATACATGTTATCATCACATATATAAACAGTAATGTAACCCTGACTCCATCAGTACCCACGAGAAGTTAACCAAAATTATGAAAGCCACATTTAAGAAAGCAAGGCCTCAAAACAAACATATCCACACTCAGTACCATCAGGGAGAGGAGTTATCAGTGTGCCACGAGAGCTGCTACAAAGCAAGAGTGGCGAATATGGATCGAAGAGGGATTGAAATCCATGCTGGGGGTGAACCACAACAGGCCATAGAGAACTCAGATTATTTTAGGTGTCCATGAAAGGGAGGGTAAGTGTTAGTATCTTTGGGACAGGATCATATGCTGACAATGAGGCTCACATTGATATGGATGCAGCAGGAGCCCCATGGGACTAGTCAGGGGCAGCAGGAAGCACAGCCAGCCCAGCAGGTAGGGCTACAGCACTGGGGTATACTTCATGAACACATGGTATACAGGGAGTCACATTAGAGGGGGTAACCAATGGTGAAGTGTATGAACATAGTATCGCCTTAATCGAGCGTGTCTGATATACCTTGATGAGGTCCTATATGCAGACATAAAGTACTCATTGTGCGCATATCCTGCATCGCATTGGTGTTGTGTTGCATTGGATGGTGTATGTTGCTGCCTGCTATAGTTGAATTGATGTGACCCCACTTGGACTGTCAGTTTACCGTGTATTGCTCAACAAGGATAACATAACATGTCATCATGTTGGACAATACATTGTAAATCATCCTCAAAATTTACATCCGTCTCAATGTTTTACTCATTGCCAATATGAAGACCTATATCCTATATCTCACTTTTCAGTCAACACTCTTTGCCTTTCCCCTTTTATCTACAATAATCCTATGTAAGTCTGTTCGGTTTATTCCCTGGATTGCTGTTGTACATTTATATATACAATTAATACATGTTGTTGTACATGTATATATATTATAACTGCAGTTGTACACATACACACACACATATATATATATATATATATATATATATATATATATATATATATATATATATATATATAATTTCAAACCAATTTGGTGTTTTTTAAGTTACAGACAGAAATTTACATGTGAGCAGATTCATATTTTCTATGTGTGCAGATTAATATTTGTACAGGATATGTGTTACGATGTCAGTTCTTTAAATTTTCTTGTGCTACATTAATCACTATAATCTGTGTTAGAACAAACATAGAAATGAGTCCATTTCTATTTTTCAACTTCTTAAAATGGAAAACCTTTATTTACACAAAATTTGTGGAAACCACAATGCAATTATAAATAAAAGTCTGGTAATAATACTGTGCTTCTTAAAGGGATTCTCTGCTATTGCAGATAAATCAAACAATAGTAATTTGCACTGTCAAGTCACATAAGTGGTATCACCTTAACAGCACTATAATACACAGACCTTAAAAAATTACCTTAATTCCATACCAAACCATTATTACAAAAATAAGGGTATAGTTTCTTAGTAGGGCTTTCATATTCAAAATATATCAAGGACCATACAAACAGACACAAGGCCTGCGATGGATATACAATAAACAATCAACAAGCCTATGTCCCAATTGGGACCTCCTATCTAAGGGCTAAGGTGTGCCCTACAAGCTTGCAAAATTCCCTATAATAAAGGCCTGTTAGGCCGCAAGCAAATGGTGCAATAGAAAGGTCAATGATTAAAACAAAAAAACAACATAATTCATCCTGCTAAATGTAAAACCATCTTTAGCCTAATTGAACCTTAATAGGATAAATTTATAGAGCACCCTCACAAATGATATTGCAAATTTAACTCTGGGATATCAATCCCCATAAAGAAGTACATGAGGAGGGTCACAGCTCTAATAGGAATAATGGCCTGACAGATCAAATCTAGGCTGCTTCACCAATGACTGGCTTTATCGAAAGCTAAGTGTATAGTAAAAAATGCTGCATCATTTCAGGATTTAAAAACCCTGAATACGATTCCTCCCCTATCTCTAATTGGCTAACAGATTCCGCATGATATGTGTAGTCATCGCCATGATGAGTTGCACATGTGCACAATACTTGCGTTCCACTATGCATGTCAAGGTGGCGCGTGCGTGCTATGCAACACATAACAGCTTGCATTTCAAAGGTCGCACATGTGCTGAATGGATAGACAGTATGTATACCGGATAACTCAGCATTCCTATGTGTAGACTTCCCTTCAATTGTGCATGCGTGTATCAATGTGCATGCATATAGACAAAAAAGAGGGTGTTTGAAAACAGAGTTCATAAATACTCCACAACGGAAGACGTTGTGAACAACGTTACCTTGAATTTACAGTTGGTATTGCATATAAGACCTCATAATAGTGAAAAATTAAAGCAATTCAAAAATACAATTGCCAGTAATGCAATATATGTAAATATGACAGAGAAAACTATATGTATGACCAACTGAAAGAAAAAATGAACTGGAAGTCTTATTATTAAAAGACTTCATAGTTATAAATAAGTGGATATTATAAAATGTTTAGCACTCCATCGAAAATATCACATAATACATCAAATGGAACACTTGAACAGTGCAACTATCAATAATAAAATATACCTGAATATAGAAACATAGAATGAATTAATATATGTAAAAAGGTGAGAAGAAAAGACTACGACTCATAATACTAAGAAACTCAATAATTGGGGATAAGTGAAAATAAGTGAATATAAAATGATGAACAGTGAGAGAATTGAGTGTGTAAGTTGGTGTCTATATATTAGCTTCTTAAAAAATGAAGAAGAAGGAAACTAAACAAAGAAACATATTAATAAATATGCACAGGTAATAAGTGATTGTTGATCATAGTTTGAATATAAATAATAAATAAACAGAACAAACAAAAGTCCAGTTGTATAACTGGAATAAAGGTGGACAATGATGAGTGCTTAATGTGTGAAGTTTGTGATGTTAAAGCAGGGGGGAATTAATTAATAAATAAACACAGATGAATAAGTGATCGTTGATTATAATTTGAATATAAATAATGAACAAACAGCACAAACAGAAGTCCAGTTATAATACTGAGATAAAAGTGCCGTATAATAAGTCCTTTATTTGTGAAATTTGTGATGTTGATAAATATTGACTTAGAAAACTATATACAATATATCCTTCATTTAGGCTCATGGGGATCTCTGTTTTAAGTTGATAGATCCATTTAAATTCCTTTTGGAGCAATATCCGATCATAATCTCCCTTTCTTGGGCCTAAGGTTACTTGATCAATTACACAAAATTGCATATCTTCAACTTTGTTGCCATGATACATCATAAAGTGTTTGGCAACTGGGGTATCCAATTCCTTACGGGCCAAATAAATGTGTTCCAGCATGCGCCACCTCAATTGGCGGACAGTTTTGCCTACAAAAAAATTATGACATGGGCATTCTAGAACATAAACAACACCTGTAGATAAACAAGCATAAAAATCGATGATTTAATAAGATCTGTTATCTGATGGATACACAAACATTTTAGTCTGTTTTATAAAATTACAGGGTTTGCATCTGCCGCAACAGAAGGTGCCCTTAGGTGAATTTAACCAGGTTGTTTTGTTTTTTTAGTTTGATAGAAGCTATGAGTTACATTATACTTGATGTTTTGTGCCTGTCTAAATGTTATCAACGCCTTCTCAGGTAGAATTGGAGAGAAGTCAGGATCTACTTTCAAAATCTGCCAATGTTTGTTGACAATATATCTGACCTCATCAGAGTTTTCTCCAAAAGTAAGAATACAGCGTGCCATTTAAGAATACAGCAGTACCAATTTATTTGTCTCTGTAGATTGTTGATTAATTAAAGATGACCTCTCTGTTAGTAGAGCTCTTTGATAGGCCTCTCTGAGGTATCCATTAGGATACTCTCTTGTTTTGAATTTTTCTTTAGAAGATCAGCTTGTTGTTTAAATTCACAGTAAATTGAACAATTCCTATGCACCCTATGGGAATACCCCATTTCTGTTCTTTTGGGTGCATGCTTAACCAAGAAAAGAAATAATTTGTCGCTGTGGGTTTATTAAAAACTGTAGTTTCAATTTTTCCCAAATTATCCTTACTAATGGTCAAATCCCAAACAATAATTTCCAATTAATCAATGTTGGAAGTGAACTTTAGGCCTAAATGATTATCATTTAGTATATTCATAAATGATTGAAATTCTGTCTTTGTGCCTGTCCACATTACCAAGATGTCGTCAATGAAATGCTGCCACATTAAAATATTGCACGTGTGTTCTCTCATATAATCATTAAAAACCTGTGCATCCTCCCACTAACCTAAAAATAAGTTTGCGTAGTTAGGTGCGTAGGGGGTTCCCATTGAAGTTCTCTTCTTTTGGTGGTACCATTTTTTGTTGAACAAAAAATAATTCTTGGTCAGAACGAACTATAAGAGATTGATAATGAATTTGTTAAATTCCACAAGAGTAGTTTTCATACTTCTCAGAAAAAAATTGGTTGCTTTGATACCCAAATGATGTAGAATTGAGGTGTATAACTGTTCCACATCTATACTAGCCAATAATGTATCTTGTGGAACATTAATGTCTTGTAAATGACAAAAAAGGTCAGTGGTGTCTCTATTGTAGGATGGTAAACTTGCAACACAATCTTTTAGGTACCATCCATTAAAAGACCTATATTATGGGTCAATTTGTTAGTTCCACATACAATGGGTCTACCTGGAGTAGGAAATTGCTACTTGTGTACTCTAGGTAGTGCATAGAAGGTGGATCTGACAGGCTGTTTAGGAAACAGAAATTTAAATTCTTGTATTGTTATAAGGCCTTCTTCTTTCTCTAAAGTTAGTAAATTCTTTAGTTCACATTGGAACTCAAAAGTGGGATCTTTTGGTAAAATGTTGTATGTAGAAGTGTTGTTCAAAATATAATACAACATCTAATACAACAACAGTACCCCCTTTATCAGCCTGCTTTATGGTTATTGAATCATTCCTTTTAAGTTTATCTAATACTTTCCTCTCTTGGAAGTTCAGGTTACCCTTTTTAGCTCTTTTTGATCTTTTAGTAGTCAAATAGAGTTTTTCAATATCTTCTGTGACGAGTTGCAGAAATACTTCCAGATTGGCATATTCATTGAAACTAGGAGTAAAGTTACTCTTTTTCTTGAATTTGTTTCTATTGAAGCCACTCTGGTCACTTTTTTCAATTTCATTCTCTGCAAGTAAACTCATAAGATTCTTTAGGGTACTTATACCCTCTTCCAGTATATCTCGATCTTGATACCTTTTGAATAGGAAAGCCCTACTAAGAAACTATAGCCCTATTTTTGTAATAATGGTTTGGCCTTTAATTAAGTTAATTTTTTCAGGTCTGTGTATTATAGTGCTGTTAAGGTGATTCCACTTATGTGATTTGACAGTGCCAACTACTATTGTTTGGTTTATCTGCAGTGGCAGAGAGTCCATTTAAGAAGCAAAGTATTATTACCAGGCTTTTCTTTTAAATTGCGTTGTGACTTACACAAATTTTGTGTAAATAAAGGTTTTCCATTTTCAGAAATCGAATTCTAGCTAGTGTTAAGCACTTGACCACATTATGGCCGGTACCTAGATGGTGTTTTTTGTATACATTTCAATTTTTTCACACAACATTTTGAAAATATATTCTGCCTGATCTTAACAATACTGCTTATCATAACCAGTAGTGATCATAATAACATAGCAGTTAACTTAAAAAAAAGGAAAATGGTGTTAAATTTAGTTTATTTTAAACCAGACTTTATATGTGTTTAGCACTTACATTAGAGTTATTAAGCATTGGGGCTGTTACAATAAAAGTTAACTTGACAAGTTTTAACACTTGGCCATAATAACATAAGTATTTCATTGACATAACATAAAAGATGTGTTAACGTAATTTTTAAGAAATCCTATGAATCAAGGCATTGATCCGTTGATAAATATAGGTTAACAATATATCTTAATAATACAAAATATGATTCCAGTGGATATCGATTTGATGATGATATTCAGGTTCAGATGATTACTCAGTCCATGATGCATCCACATCCAGTATGCTTTAACACATGAGAGACATACAACGTTATGATCATGATACACATGTAAGATTATAACATAAATATAATGTATGTTTATGTCCCAAATGAGCAACCATGAAAAACACACTCACCGATTCACACACAATCACCTTCCATTTACCGGTTTAAAGAAAAAGCTGTTTTATGTATTTATGTTTAAATAAAATATGTATGTGCTGTATGTATATGTATTAATATGTGTTATCTAAATGTGTAGGGTACAAGGATAATAGTATTGTACATGTAGCAGATGGTGTGTGTGCTTTGGTATGCTGGATACAATTTGACAGTGGGTGTTGAGGGTATGTCGCAAGGGGATAAGGGTGGGGGATGCATATGGGGGTGTATTTTAGGGTAGGGAGTAAAAGGTAGGTATGGATTGTGTGAGGCCTAGTGACAATTAGTAATATATAAATGAAATGTTATGTCTTTTCATATTTAAGTGTATATAGGTAATAGAACAACATATGTAAAATAATGTATAACCAGAAACTCCTATCCTTGCAATCTATATCCAACCACTCCCTCTTGCAAAATAAATAACCACCTGGAGTTTCCTTGGTAGATGGAAGACAATTTTGAACCACCCACAGTGAAAATTTCTGTATCCAGATTAGGAAATATTTGAGAGTGAAAGATCCCGGGACCCAGAAAACATGCATAACTTGCAGAAATAAAGCTTGTGGAGTTCCAAGTAGAGATTTATCAGATCCTCTGGCAGGCATGGAATGGAGGACTCTGTTCAATAAATAGTGATGTGAGACACTTTCCAGGTAGCCACACTGAGCTACTGTGGTGAGATGCCTATTCTAAATTTACACTAATCATGAGTCCAATGTTTATTTACCAAGTTAATTACTAATTTTTCTTTTTTTTACAAAATGTGAGTCTAACAAAGATTTGGTAATGGAAAGTTCGTAATAGTAGCCTACCTAGATGCATCCATGATACTTTGAGCAGGAGGAACATTTACATTTCTACAGCAGCAGAATTCACAATCTGCCTTGCAATTGGCTGCTTCTGAACATGTTCATGGGAAGAAGGATGGTGTCAAATGCCAAAAAGTATTCTCAGGCTAACATAGCAAATCCCCCTCCTCTATCCACTGCTAAATAGAAACATATCATTTTGAAGTTTCAGGTTATCTTGAAGTGCTAAAGACAGATGAGGGAGAACATTCTATAAACAAAGATTGCTAAAATTAAGTATTTATTTAAATAATTGTATGCCCAATGCTTACAGAGCTGTTGATAGTGAGCCCTATTCTATTAGAAGCATGTAAGTGATTCTAAACCGTGATTTTGGCTGCAGGTGTTTTTCCCTAAATGTTTAGATGTATTCTATTCACTCAAGCCCTCAATTTACATCTTACATCCTCAACACTTAAACCATGCCCTTTTAAGTAGGATTTCAGTGGATGTGATCATATTATCTGGCAATATTTAAGCAAGCCCGTAAGTTCACTCTTAGACACACTTTACTCTTAGTAAATTAATTCGTCATCATGACATCAATAAAACATGGACGTTAGACACAATCTGCCAGCAACCTGAGAGCCAATAAGTAATATTTGCTGATTGGGCTCACAATAAAGCAATCTATCAATCTCTAAAATGCATTAGAGCATCTGTTCTTGTCTATGTGGGTTTCATGATATGTATTAATCCCTTGAGTCCCGAGATCGATATTACTCAGACATAACAGTTAAAAATAATATTTTTAATTGCATATTTGTGGGATTGACACAGTTCTTCAATTAATTCTAATGTGTTTCAATGCCTTCCCATGCTTTTAAAGTACAGTATTGTGTGTTTAATTGCTGCTACAGCTATAATAAATGTTTGAAAAAGTGCTTGCGAGTCCTATTTAGTACTCATAATATTTTGGCAGAAAATTTATATATTTTGTTTTGTTGCAGGTCAGACTTAATTTGAGAGCTAGATCTAGGAGTCTAATAGAATATTGTTTTTTTTTGTAAGTTTAATTATTTAGAGCTTGTAATGTTCAAGCTGTTCTAAAAGTTCTAATTTGCATCTTTGGCTGGCCCATAGTGATTGTGGGCGGGGGAACTGGTAATTGGGTTGCGAGTAGCTAATAGAATATGTGGCAATTTTAAGAAATGTTTTAAATTTGTATAAATTTGTGGTTTGGGCAATAGAATAGGGTAAATAGGGTAAATATTCTACAAACTTATTAATGATTTCCTATACCACAGGGGGCATTTAACTTTTATTTTATGACCTTTTTGGTCATTTATATTTTTTCTAATCTGTTCATTTACAAAAGCACATATCTGTTGATTAGTTTATTTTACACATAAACCTGAAAATTCCAACTTCTTCATTGTTTTTTAAATTAATCATTTAGCTTTTTCTTATAAAATCATAACACAACAGCACTCACTATCACTAAAATAATGCAGAAATCACCATAATAATATTTTCCTTTATTGCTGTTTCATCTGTCTAAAATACACTAAGTGTAAGTGGTGTAGATTGTGTCTTTGTCCATTGTTTTTTTAACATGGGAAATAATCTAAACCTCTGCATTTTCTACAATGTGAGATACGTATTATTATTATCATGTTATTTGCAGAGCTCCTGCAGATTCCGTAGTGCCTGGGGTGCAATAAACACATGGATACAATTTTACATATATTTCAATATACTTAAAATAATATAGCACTTTTGTACATATTTGTTGGTACATGAGGAGAGGAGAACCATACTCTTGTGAGAGATTACAATCTAAGAGGAGATAGTGGTGGAAGACACATGAGGTGAGGAGTGCCTGATGAATAAACAATTAAAGGAGAAACAGAGATGTGAGAGTTAGGGATGTATATAGTATGGTTCTCTGAAAAGATGCATTGGATATCTGATGAGTAGTGAGGTAGGGCGTTCCAAAGAGTGGGGGCTGCTTTTGACAAGTCATGTAGGAGATATGGATATTCAGACTGATATGTGCAAGGAAATTTCTCTACAATAATGGCACAACATAACTAATAAATATATATAATATATATAATATAATGTAATGTTCTAAAAATTGTCCGATAAATGTTTGCTTCTTAAAATTCCATTAGTTCTAATACAAATTAGTACTCTTAATATTTACTCAATGTCTATTAGTTTCCTTTAACATTGTGACATAATGGAGCATCTTTACTGTTCTCTAATCTGTATGTATTATTATTATTATTATTATCTTTATTTATTATCTTTATTTATATCACGCCAACATATTCCGTAGCGCTGTACAGGGGTTGAGTACATGGCAAAAAACAAACTTAACACCTTGTAAAGGATGGGGGCCCCTGTTTTTGAGCATAAAATCAAATGTACATAAAGCTTGTTTCCAAGTCACTGACACAATGTTGAAAACTCGCAAACTTACACTCTTACAATGTACTACATGGCACACTAATATATATCCACCTTTTGCACTGCTTGAATATTATTGAGGGTGTTTGAGGGCTGCTTAACAGCTGTAATGCACTGTGGTATATTGGCGTATAGAATGATATCTTGAAACTTTTATTCAACTTGTGTGTACAATTGTATATAGTTTATTAATATCATTTTATATTTTTTAGTAATCCCAGTTGTTCAGCCTGGATGGAGATGATATACTATGGTTGGTCCATGGAGCAAAGTTTGGGAACTTCTGATCTATTGCTGCTGCACTTCTCCAGAATATAAACTCACATAAGTAAGGCCTCACCTCACACCACACATAATCATTTTTCCATATCACAGTTATGCAAAATGTCTGATCAAAAAAATACATAATTATAAAGTAATATTTTTTTCATAAACAGGATCATTTCCTTACTAGTTCTCACTAATTTGACCCCATTGTAAAATTTTAAGAGCAATGCCCCAAATTTCCATACTCAAAAATAACAAAAATATTAGTAAAGAAAATTAACAACTAAATTGATCACTATTTATGAGTGTTGTAAATTAAAAAAAGATTCATTGTGTAATTTACGTCTCCTTTGAATTAAATTATTGGCTTACACTTGCACTTCTCCTAGCTCTATAATAATTACATTACCTATAAGAAAAAATGACCAATTAACTAAAGCCTTACAAATGTTTATATCAATGTCATACAGCATAATAGAGCTCTGTAACCTTGTATATTTTATACATTATAATAGCTAATAGACAGTACGTACCAAATTGATCCTTTGGATGTGTAGGATCTAAGGATAGATCAATCAAAGAAAAATCTTGCAATATTTTGTTTTTAACTAACCGTACTTCTCTTGTAAGTTTAATTGAAAAATAATTCACAATTATGATGTAAAATTATTTTTAAAAATATATGTTTTTATCATAATTTTTGGTAATTCTTCATAGAGAGATAATTTCCCTTTATTTTATCATTATAATAACATTTCTTTTTCATTTCTTTTGAATATCATTATTCTGGGAAAGTATTTTTTTTCAATTACTACACATTACCAAGCACTGTTTTCTGCCACCTTTTCTCTGCTTATTCCTTACTTCCTTCTCTCCTTCCTGCTTCGGAAATATTAGATTTCAAAAGCAACTGCTGGGGAACCTAAGCTGTTTGGACCTGCCTCAATCATAAACACTGGAAATGCCTGCTGGGTAGTTGCAGTCCTTGTAGTCTTAGTTCAAAGTTTATTCCCTGGGTATTCTACATCAATTTCTGTTTACCTTCCAGCATCTGATAAGTCATGTACTGTGGTTGACTTATATATTATTTTCTGGTCAAGATTTAAAAATATTCTATGGTTTTGAGAAACCAAATCTAGAAAGCTATATAATAAAAAAATCTATGACATATATCAGAGGCGTATAAGAATATATATTAGAGTATAAGCCTGAAATGTTAAAATGTTGCTATAAAATACATATTTGATTTTCTTATACTGTTAAGCATTAGAATATGAAATGAATAAATAAATCTCATTAGAAACTTTTAGACATATAACCAGTTTAATTAACAAAAGTTGAACAACACATGTTCTTAAATTACATTTGTATTTATTCTAGTTACCCTGACAGCATACATTTTTGCAAAAACATTGCAACCAGTCAGTTTTTTTAGAAAACTGAATACGCTGCTTAGGTTTTTGTTTTTGTTTTTAAAAACCCAATAAATCTAAGTTGGGTGGTAACTTGTTTGTCATATTAACTTATAAGAGTTAACACTCCCAAAAATAGTACTTAACACTGAATGGTATTCATATTAGCAGAAAAAAGGGGGAAATTATATTTACAACTTATTTACAATGCTTTATTACACATAATGAACAGTGGCGCCCATAAACAGATAAAAAATATTAAAAACATTTAAAAAGCGTATTATCACCCTTTGTAAATGTAATGAAGTGTGAGTAATTATGGTACTTTTTATTAATGCATATGAGGTGGTTAGTTGTGCATAGATATGTTTTTATGTTTTTCCTTTAACCACTTCTTATGCGTCTTCCCCCCATCTCCCCCTTTGGAAAAGATGCAAGAGCATAGAAACATGCGTTAGGGTGTTGACGCGATGCGTGACATCACACGCCGACGTCGCTCGAGGCAAAGACAGGACAGGCAGGAAAAAACAGTATACTACAGAGCGTTTGTAACTATATTGAGACAAGCGTAACATTTAGGTGAAAGACTTTGAAGACAATAGGGTTTGGGGCACTGTGATGGGAGATTTTTCCTAAAAGAGGGGTGTGAGATATATAATCTGGGACGATCCTTGTTTTCAGGCAAGCACACATAGAAAGTCTGAAGGAATAATATCCACATAGATATAATAATAAGTGCAATAACCTGAATATAATACAACAATATGAGAACTATCCAAGTCCCAACCAAAAACGGATTACTATACTAATTACATATTCAAAGAATAACCCCTATAGGATTGATGACTATCTACCCCAAAAATAATTGAATCCTTATATGTCAACATACTTATGATAAGTCATTTCTCACCTGGGAACTATTCTATCTTTTCAATATATGATTCAAATTATTGAATGGACCCTGTTTGATACTAATGTCCCAATAGCCTCAGAATAAATTAATAGACCATCTTTAAAAGTAACTGTTGCAAAAAAGTGTAAAATAAATAATCTCAGTTATTACAACTGATGGAATCAAATGAGTCACTTAGCAAGCTCTAATCATTGAGTCACTTTTATTAAGATTTTGATTCTCAAATATAGATTTGAAAGTGACTGGAATAAGAAGAGGTTAAAGGAAAAATATAAAAATATATCTATGCAAAACTAACCACCTCTGGCATATATGTATTAATTAAAAGTACCATAATTCCTTACACTTCATTACATTTTCTAAGGGTGATAATCCACTTTTTAAATGTTTTTAATATTTTTTTTATCTGTGTATGTGTGCCACTGTTCACTATGTGTAATAAAGCATTGTAAATAAGTTGTAAATATAAT
This sequence comes from Discoglossus pictus, assembly GCA_027410445.1. NCBI lineage: Eukaryota > Metazoa > Chordata > Amphibia > Anura > Alytidae > Discoglossus > Discoglossus pictus. The sequence continues at coordinate 293,670,239 of CM050164.1, read as the reverse complement.
TTCCCCCCTTTTTTCTGCTAATAACTTGTTTGGCATGATGTACATTTTGTTTAAAGGGTCCGTTTAATTTATAATAGAGGTTATAAGTAAAATTCTCATAAATGTAAATCACTTTATGTAGACTAGTACAATATATATCTTTTTGACTGTTTTATATAAAAATGTTGTGTAGAGTTCCAGACCAGGTGCCAACATTGCCGTTTCTGACCTTTGAGTAATACATTTGGGCTTCATATTTAGTTCTAGATGGCAGTGATTTTCATATTTGAAAGGAGTTTTTCAAATAAGTTTGAAATATTGATGGTTTAATAGTAAATGTTAATCTTAAGTGGGAGTTAACTAGTCCAAGGATATGTGAGCCTGTCAAACTGCATCAGCTGAGTGCTAGAGAGAAACAAAACACTAAAATATATAACAAATTCTAATTAAATTCATCTAATTGACTGCTATTGTTATGTTTAAATCGTAATACAGTTGATGTTTATCTTCTGTCTTAAAACTTTGAATATCTAAAATGTTAATAGCAAAAGACTAAGAAGATAAATATTTTTAAATAATGTAATTTCAGTTTTCAACTGAGATTAAATATTACCAAGATTACATGGGCATTCAAGATTGAAAGTTCTTATGGAACAAGGCCCTGCACATCTTTTATAAACAAAATACTGTTTGCATGACATATTGGTTGTATCCTGTGTACTTTGCTCTACAAAATTAGTTGTCCCTTAAAAAATAAATTATAATACAATTAATAAATGTGTAAAATGGGTATCATTCGCTTAATGACAGTGATGTCTGAACAACTATTAGTGTTATTTTTATGTGTATAAAAAATTCCATAGAAATGCCAATGCAAACTTCTCTGATAGTATGCTACCTTATGGGGCATATCCAAGGGATATATAACAATTCACTGTTTAATACATGTGGCCCCTGGTCTTACTCTAGGCTAGATAGCACATGTGACATTGAGTCATTGAATAATGCATTTTTATGGTATTTCATATGAAAAGCCATGTACATCCATACATGTACTGAGTAAAAACATTTCTTGTTTATAAAAGCCAACTTAATTTGGATAAAACCAAATGAGTACTACATTTAAATTATTTAAAATAAATGGTGTGTATGTGCAATTTACAAATAAGTCACTCACATGGGACTCCACATTAACTCAATAAACTTCTTCATGTCTTACACAGCTGCTAATTAGTTGGTTACATACATCAAAAGCAAGTGTGATTTGTCTTGAACTGCAGTGGTCCTTTAGCAGACGAGAGAAAAACAGGATTTGCTCAATTCAACTCTGTACCTTATCCATACATCTAGAGACATGTTTCTATCTTGAATTAGGCACAAAAATGTAAGGAACCCTTCCTATTGTAGCTATAGAATTTCCTCTATGTTCATCTTCTTCTCTTCCTTTCTCCACTTCGTCCCTCATCCTGTTGTTCTCCTATAAGTTTTCATTGAATCACTTGCCACTCTTACTTTCTACCGTGCTCCTATTTTACACCATATAAAACAATGCAAGGGGTCATTAATCTATTACAGTTATAGTATAGTTAAGGCTATGAATGAGAATGTAGCCAGGAGGAAGAGGTTACATATAATTCTCCTTATAACTCACCAGAGAGGAATAATCCTAATCTATGTAACATACCCGGGTCAATTGGCCGACTCACTATCACCCTCTCCCCGACTTCCCTATTCTCGACCGCTAATCCCTTTTATAGTATCCTATTGTCGATTACTGTTTTTATAACCCACTTGTAAATACAATTATAATGAAGATCTACAGTATGAGTAACTACATTAATTGGACATATGACCCAATACTCATGTATACATTAATACATTATTCTCAGGTACTTAGTAGAATTATGATGTCTATGGTAAATTGTTATCGATCCATCAATCATCAAATGTTAGTATACCTTATGATACACCCACTTGACATATAGCTTCTGAAGAGTATTGTGCCTGTGCAAAGGATTGAATTACAGAGTACCTTTTCTTATTGTAGGCTCACCGACCTCCACAGTGGTGAACAGCTTAAAGCGAAATGCGTTCAATGTTTGGATGGATCAGGTTTATATTTTAAAGCTCAATGGAGGTCGGTGAGCCTTATGCATTAACTTCATCTTATTATACGAATAGCTTACATAGCAAGCTCACTATCACTAAATGATAATTGTAATAAATATCAGACAGCATGCTATATGTTGTTACTTAACAACACTCTTAACTTGAACAATATATTGTGATTTGTACTATATTGAACTGACTTGGAGATTTCTGGGTTAGGTTTTTCTTTGAATACAAAGCTCCCCCAATGCATAAAAAAGAGGATAAAAGGTGTCCAGATGATAACAGAACTTTGTGAATATTGACTTGCTTAGCTCACACCTACTTGTGACAATTTGTCCATTGCCCTTTGGAAGACTCAAATCAATCTGTCCCTATACTGCTACAATATCTTAACACAGTATGTTTCCACTCAGAGCCAGAGCTACCAATGGCTCAGGTGCCCAATGCAGTGTAACAGGTTTTAAAAAAAAAACTTTTTCTGCATTCAATTATTTTTTTTGTAGTGTAGGGCCCCTGCGGCTTGGCCCAAACCATCATGGAAAACATATTAGATCTATCTATCTATCTATCTATCTATCTATCTATCTATCTATCTATCTATCTATCTATCTATCTATCTATCCAGTGTAGTGTAGGGCCCCACCACACTATGGGGTATTGACAGGAGCAGCTATGGGAAAGGGTCTTGGGGAGGGGTGCTGTTATGGGAAGAGTTCTTGGGAAGGATCAGAGTGAGTTGTTACTGGGGGGGGGGGGGTGCAAAAAAAAAAAATTACAACCACCCCTGCTTCCACTGATCAATGAATCGTTTTACCCAGAATCGCTAACTGAGTGGTGACAAATAAAATGCTTGATTCACATATTGTCTAAAAATATAAGAGAAATTATAATCTGCACCACTAAATGATCAGCACAAAACAAGACTATTTAGGCCGTAATTGGCCTAACAGAACATCCCATTCAGTTTGCAGTCCTAATGACTGCACAATTAAAAACACACAAGTTTGTATTAGTGAACCGAAAAAAAGTTATGGCTACTATGAATACATAAACAAAGCTAAAGATAAAAACTAAAAAATACAACATTTAAAAAAATATGTCAAACACAGGTAATTGTATAAGTAGTAAAGGCTAAACACATTTAGCAGTGGTCATGGAAATAAATTAACCACATTTAAATTTGCACAAGTAGAGTGGATTAGATGCTTAAATACAAATTTCTATCATCATTAAATTTATATCATAATTGAATTATTAATAAGAAGTGTACAAACAATAAACAGTCCATTAAGTTTGCAAACGCCAAATGCCAGCCCAAAGCTTACTGGTTCCAAATAGGACCCACAAAGGGTTTACAGATTAGTTTGTAACATTGCAAATGACAATATAAAAGACACCAGTGCACTTTAAAATGTGGGGAAAGCAATGGAAGGCATTACAATTACACGCGCAACAACTCCCAACTATCAAATATACTCAAAAATAAAATTTTATTTTCCTCATAGGTTGTAATGGTCATGCATATGCCAATATGAAAAGCCATGTTGCAACATGCTGAAAGCTATTAAAGGCACACTACCTCATTAAATTGCAACACAAATACTGTACATGCAAATGACTAACATATTAACCCTTTTACCCTAACAGAGGCTCTAATGTGGGGACTCTAAAAAAGATCATCTTATATACATATCACTTATCACATCAACGTTGGGAAAACAAATAGTGGACAAATTACACCGCCACATGGCATATATCAACTACCAGGGGAACATTTCACATATGGTTGTTCAGTCCCTCAGTTGGATCAAAAGCCAACACACCTCCATCAGGTGTAATCTCTGCTATACCCATCCTGGAAAGTCCCACGCCATTGCTGGTGTCTATGTGCCAAGATGTATACTGATTATCATTTGGTGAGCTCCCATTATGTATTGCTATTCATCAATTTACATTGGGCTTGTGTACCTGAACAAAGCTGTGAGCTATACTATGTAGGGCCACTATAGGTGGGCATGACATAGCAGAGAGGTCAGACAAATCACAGTCCATTAGAGAAGGAACTGGATCCCGGGAGAGGAAGAGGCTTGTGGTAAAAAGGGGATAACTAAAGAGGGTAATGTCATAGTCTAGAATAATCATGATGCATAGCACATTCCAGGGTCACATGTGGTCACTACACCACAGCAACCGGAATCTGATGAAAAAAAGGATCATCAGCAATCACTCCATTTAATTGAAGAAACCATTAATGTGCATAGCACTTACAACTTGTCTAGATCTGCTGAATGAAACAAATGATTCAACCTATAAACTGTGTAATACAATCCAGTTTCACACATACAGTGTGGTGACAAAAAAAAAATCAACATGCATATACAGTACAGTGCTAAATACTGTAACTGTAACAATATACCAACTCACCTGATTCCTATCTGCAAGCATTACTATTAGCTAAGTCTGGATAATCAGAAATATGGGGAAATACCCATTAATACGGACAGGACACAAAGGTCATCAGCCAGATTCACTGTTACTTACATCAGACCCAAGGATCTGTTCTCAGACTGATATTGAGGTCAGGATCACATGCTTCACTAGTGCATATATTAATGCTGGCTGTCATTAACATGCCACTTTGAGACTTTGTAAGTCCACCACCATAGCAGTATTAGTCTACATTTCAGCTAACAACAATCATGTCTTAGATATCTGGTTATATGATAGCCTTAAGATTGTGGGAGCTACATGTTAAGGGGGGCTGTCATTGAAGGAATGTCTACCTGAGAGGCACTGTGAAAACCTTACACCTCATATATTTCCTTCACTATTCTTGGAGATGCAGAAGATATCTTCATGAACCTGAATTCTACAAAACCTGCAAAATAAGGCCTTAAAAAAAGATAGGGACTGCAGCATCACTTCTCAACAGCATTCCTCAGTGATCATCAGTTGGTGACGTGTCCAGAGAACAGGGTATCATGGTCCATGTAATGGGAGGTAGCCATCTGCTTACAAAATATTACCTTCACATACTGTAGGCCAAGATCCAAGACTCTGTAGCCAGGCTAGATTAGGTTAACATTGTGACCAATATATTGTCACTGAGGAGTGCTGTTGAGAAGTCACAAACATATGCGCAGCCCCTATGTCCTCCTCCGCCTAGGCACAGGGCCTCAATCCCCCATGGCCGGCTGCCGTCTACCTGCTGGTGGCCGGGCAGTGGGAGGCAACCCTCCGTGAGGCAGCAGTACCTGCAGTGGTGGAGGCATGGTGGGAGGAGATGAAGGGCTCGGGCTGCGAGTAGCTGGGGCATGCCTCTGGGGTGGAGGAGGCGGGGCTGGGGCCCAGAGCGCATTGCATGGCCTCGGTGGTGAGTCCCTGGAATGCGCTCTGGTCCCCCCCAATCCTCAGCAGCCCGGCCAGGTAGGACTCATTAGTTGATGCCTCCTCTCCTCCCAATTGCGCTTTTCCAGCCTGCGCATTACCTCCGCATGAGAGAGGCATCCCCCGAAGACAGTCCACCTGCTGACGCATGAGGACCAGCATCTCTCCCTGCGCAGCCTGATGTTGCGGATGGAGGTCTCTGGGCCTTGGCATGGTGAGGAGGTGGTGGTTTGGGAGTGTGGAGTGTCTGCAGCCCGGCTGGAGGGTATTGCGATGTAGGAGGTGGTGTGGTTGGGCCCGGTGGTGGTGGCCAGTGATGGGGAGGAGGTGGTGGATGGAGGGCCCTAGCGACAGCCTCTGTCTCTGGAGGAGGGGGATTGTGGGGTTGAATCCTCAGGGTGTGGCTGCATGGCTGGACGGTGACCCCAATAGCCACATTACATCCTCCTCCTCAGCTGCGCTTGTCTCCTCCTTCCCCTGCGCCAATTTCTGCTGAGCGGGGGCTTGCTCCTCCACTTCCTGATCTGAAGGAACTGACACCCCTGCCTCTGGCTCGCCACTGAACCCAGAACTCCTTGATGCTGAAAGAGAGAAAAGAAAGGTATATGTTATTTAGTATGATAAATAATATATTGTTTTGTGTGGATTCCTAACTATCTGACATCTAGGCTTGAATTGGATTATACTCCTAATTGCAACTCAGATTAGCTATCATTTGTTAGATGTGATCTATTCTTTGGCTCTTGATCTTGATCGTTCTTGTCTCCTAACATTATCTTGATTCCGGCTGCGGTCTGTAACTGCATAGAATGCAGTGGGCACACCAATACATAGACTATCTATTGGTTGATTAATGTTGTTGTGCCCAGTAATGACAGTGATTTGACAGCTTCATGGATTTAATGACAGATCCATTTATCCCTTGTTAATTCCATGGAGCTGACATGTCACTGTCCTTGTTGGTCATCATGTACATGAGTATTGTGTGTGATGTACATATTGTAGCCTGCTGGTGTTTGTTATATTCACCTGACATGGAGGCTGGATCCTGCTGGGCCACCAGGCCTGAAGCTCTAGCGTCGGGCACCTGTCTCAGAAGGTCCCTGGCAACCCTCTCACACTCATTATAGGTTACGGTCTGGTCCTTGTCCTCCTTAGCCACTATCCTCCTCACCTTGGCCCTGATAACATCAAAACGGTGCTTGACAGACCTCACATCCCTTGGCGCTGTGCCTACTGCTTTCACCTCAGCCACTAAATCCTTCCATGCCTAAGAATCACGGGGCAGCCACGGCTAGCACAGAGGAGGACCACATTGTCCCAGTGCGAGTAATTGAGGGCCCTGTGTTTGCACTTAGCCTCTTGCCCTCCCGACTTTGGATGAGGATCCTTGCCTCCCTGACCTGTCCCTGAGGCCTGTCCCTCCACCGAAACTACCACATCCCCTGGGATCAGGCCCCTTCCCCTGTGTCCCTCTTCTAAATGTGCCTGGTGCTAGGGCCACCCTGCCACCATTCACCTCCTTCTCCACCCTCCTCCTCCTCCTGCATCTCCTCCTCTGCAACCTCCTACTCCTGCTCCTCTGCCACCTCCTCCACCACCTCCTACTCTTCCATCACCTCCTCATCCTCCGCCACCTCCTAGAATGCCACCTCCTCCTCCTCCACCACTCCTCGCCTCCTCTCCTCCACCTCTTCTCCTCCTCCCCACCTTTCCACTCCTCTCCCCTCTTTTCTTTTCCCTCCATAATAATCCCAAAAGTAAATTAAGGATAAATCAATCAAAGTTTGGCTGTATATGTATGATGAAAAAAATGTGTGTATTATGTGTAATTAATAACTGTTGGGGGATGGGTTGTGGCTGATGGGATGGGGGGTGTATGGAGTGTCTCTATGTGTATTGTTTAAATTAAGTGTATTGTAATTATGTTTAATCTGTAAATATGTGTAATCAAGGATTAAGTGTAAAATAGTAAATGGTATAATATACATGAACAAAACCGCAAATTACTTCTCTCCCAACTCTCCTACTCTCTCTATAACTCAAAACAACCACCAACTCCGGGACCTGCGTGCTACTTTGTCAGAAAATTCAGTCAAAGCATGGGAGGGTGGAACGCAAATGTATAACCTCCCTCTGTCATCTGCGGGTAGACTGCTTTCTATTGGCTGAGAGGCTGTGTTGCACTACGTTATATCGCTATTAGATCATAACGGCCGATCGCATCTCGGCCAGCCCCTTAACAGTTTGCAGCCGTGGGAGGGATTTACAGGCTTGAGGCTTCGTCCCGTAACTCGCACCCTTGCTCAATTGAATAGCACCGCAAATGGAGACATACTGCCTACTGCAACAAAGTTGCTGGCTTGCAATTGAATGTAGGCCCTAGATCCCCATTCTATTCGAGCAATGTAATTTGCGTAATAGCGTTACATTTTCACTTGTAAATTTTATAGCACTTAGCCCACATCTGTAAATCCTTCCTTGTCTGCAAGAGATTTCAGTGTAGGAAGTATGTGTTCACTCATAATATTACACCAAACCAGGCATTTCACCTACATTACGGATGAGACACAGCTCTTATATCTGTTCCTAGTCCAGGTGGTTTACTGATATGAGTACTGATGAGTACTGGGTTGTGTGTTACCCTGGATGTTGTGTAATGTCCTGGACATAATAATAAAATATATGTTTTAATTACACATATGTGTGTATCTAAATGCTAAGTGTCAAATGACGACGAGCTTTCATGATTTTCCATTTTTTTTGTTACTGTATACTGTATCTTTAACTGCCGCTTCGACATTCATAAATTGTTTTAAAACCATTTGTGAGTGGTATTTAGTACATGTAATATTTCCTTCAGATGTTTGATCTGCTCTATTTTGCAAGTGATCTGTAAAGTCTCATAAGAATAAAGTTTTGCTGTAAAAGTAAATCGTAATATTTCGGCAGTGCATAAATCAATGGAAAAGTTTGCGGTAATTTTTGGCTTGGTTTGCTGCAGTCACTCGTAGTAGTTGTCTCGCAATGTTTCTGCGATGGGTTAATAGAATAGTTAGGTAGTTTTACTTTGTTTTTAAACATGGTGTAATTTGCGATATAGGGGAATAGAATGGGGCTCATAGTTATCATTCATTGTGGCCAATACAGCACTCCTACCCCAAATCCATTCCTGTCCTACATACTGCTGGTTAGAGTCACCACAGGTTTAATTAATTATGAATGTCAGGTGACCTGGAGCATGGTCATTTGGAGAAGGAGGTTATGGGAAACGTACCCCTTATTTCTCTACTCTTATTTAAATCTCTATTACGCTCTTGATACCCCCCCCCCCCTCCACACTCCTGTCTATTGAACTTTTTCTGTGCTCCCGTACCCTTTGAATTTCCTTGCCTTATTCCATCAGACTGAAGTTTCTCAATTTTTAGAGCTTTAAGCACTCAATAAAAACACATATTTTCAAAGAAGTCTATTACATAAATTTTAACATGTACAACTCACAGACCTACTAAAACCAGCCAGTCAAAACTAATAATACAAAGCTACATCCAAGTTCCTGAATTGACCTACTGTACGTCCATTATACATTATACTTTCAATAACGCCCTCCCAATTATTTGTTAAACTCTCTAGAGCATGGACTACAACTCAATAAATGTAATCATAAGATACAACTCTATGAAATATATATTAGCATTATATAAATAAATTATGATGCGTAATAAAACTTGCAAAACTACAATCTTCAAAAAATATAAAATAAAATAAATTAATTACACACTTATAGACAAATTTAACAAAGACAAATAAGCAACATAAAAACATGTGTTGTTGACCATAAGTAATAAAATAACTAATTTCATTTAATGTCTTAAAAATAGAAAGAAGACATCCTGTTTAACATCTTTTGGTTTATTATTATTATGCCATTAAAAGTAATCAGCCTAGATATTAGTAAGTAGCTTTTACTCTGTGTCACTGTAAAAGTGTACACTTTGCTTAATACTTAATGCATTCAGTGTTATTACTTCAATTCTCCTATACTAGATTGATTTGAACACACAGGAGACAGCTTTACATTTTTTCTTGCACTGTTTTATTTATATTTTATTTTTATTAACTGTACATTAAAAGGAACAATGCAGTTCAAGAAAAAACACACTTGTTTGTGAAGTATGTACAAACTACTAATATTACTGTGTGGACATAAAACATATTTGGCAGTAATGATTATGAGTATAGGAATGCATTTTGTGTTTGTTACATCACTTCCACAGAAATGAATCAGTGTGGATTGGGAAAGGAGAGAACATACATCTATGTATCATGGATTCTCCCACGGCCCTCCAGATTCATCAATTTATTATTTTTTTACAAAAATCATGATGTATGGCTTTTTCCTTAATTTTGCTCTTAGAGTTTAGAATTACATTTTTCAACCATATATTTTTCAAGCATGGACTTATTTTTGTCTTATTTGCCTTATACTCACTTTTGAACTTGCTAATACAGATTTTTTTTTACCTTGATTTTAATCTTTTTGGGGGAGCCAAAACTCCATTTGCTCTGAGTACTCCCTATCTAAAGTGCCTTCACATAATAAACAATATATAGATTCACTGCATTCATTTGCAACCAACCAATAGCCATAGGGGGAAAAAAAGCAAAAGCCCCCATTTCCATGTGTGCCTGTAAAAGTCTCACCTGGATGTGCATCTTTGTAAATATGAGAGTATGTAGTATGAGCACACTTTACAATTTTAGAAAGTACAAAGTTTACTATGCATTTAAGATTTGTTTTGGGACGTGGGGGTCTTCTAATATACTACAAAGTATAGTATTAAAGTTGTTATCAATAAAAGTATGTTATATCTCTGCTGCCAGTTTTGTGCAAAGGAGAGGAAAAGGCATTCAGTAGATAGCAATTCATTTTATACGTATCCAATGGGCAAATACAACTTAACTTTTAAAAATCAACTTAAAACTTGATTTAAAATAATAATTCGTATGATCTCTACTGAGTAATAGCTCACTGATAGAGATCCAAAATAAAACCCGAAATTGCTGGGAGTATGGCATAATTCCAAGCTGAATACAATTTTAAATAATCAACATAATCTGAATAGTTTTATAAGTATATTATGTTACATACAGCATCAAAATACGACATGAACCTTCTGAAGTGCCTTGCAAAAGTATTCACCCCCCTTGACTTTTTATCTATTTTGTTACATTAAAGCCTTAAGTTCAATGTTTTGTTAATCTAATTTTATATGATGGATCAGAACACAATAGTCTAAGTTGGTGAAGTGAAATGAGAAAAATATATACATAAAACTATTTTATAGAAATAGAAAACAGAAAATTGGCATGTGCGTATGTATTCACCCCCTTTGTTATGAAGCCCATAAAAAGCTCTGGTGCAACCAATTACCTTCAGAAGTCACATAATTAGTGAAATGATGTCCACCTATGTGCAATCTAAGTGTCACATGATCTGTCATTACATATACACACCTTTTTTGAAAGGGCCTAGAGGTTGCAACGCCTAAGCAAAAGGCACCACTAATTAAACACTGCCATGAAGACCAAGGAACTCTCCAAACAAGTAAGGGACAATGCTGTTGAGAAGTACAAGTCAGGGTTAGGTGATAAAAAAATATCCAAATCTTTGATGATTCATAGGAGCACCATCAAATCTATCATAACCAAATGGAAAGAACATGACACAACAGCAAACCTGCCAAGAGACAGCCGCCCACCAAAACTCACTGGCAGGGCAAGGAGAGCATTAATCAGAGAGGCAGCACAGAGACCTAAGGTAACCCTGATGAGACTAAAATTGAACTTTTGGACCATCAAAGAAAATGCTATGTCTGGCCCAAATCCAACAAATCCCATCACCCAAAGAACACCATCCCCATGGGATGTTTTCTGGTCAGAGTTGAGGGACAGATGGATAATGCTAAATACAGGGATATTTTTGAGCAAAACCTGTACCACTGTGTGCGTGATTTGAGGCTAGGACGGAGGTTCACCTTCCAGCAGGACAATGACTCCAAACACACTGCTAAAGCAACCCTTGAGTGGTTTAAGGGGAAACGTGTAAATGTGTTAGAATGGCCTAGACAAAGCCCAGACCTCAATCCAATAAAAAATCTGTCATCAGACTTAAAGATTGCTGTTTACAAGTGCAAACTTCTCCCAACTTGCAGGAGCTGGAGCAGTTTTGCAAGGAGGAATGGGCAAAAATCCCAGTGGTAAGATGTGGCAAGCTCATAGAGACTTATCCAAAGCGACTTGGAGCTGTGATTGCCGCAAAAGGTGGCTCTACAAAGTATTGACTTTAGGCGGGTAAATAGTTGTGCACATTGACTTTTTCTGTTATGTTGTCCTATTTGTTGTTTGCTTCACAATAAAATAAAAATAAAAAAATCTTTAAAGTTTTGGGCATGTTCTGTAAATTAAATGATGCAAATCCTCAAACAATCCATGTTAATTCCAGGTTGTGAGGCAACAAAACATGAAAAATGCCAAGGGGGTGAATACTTTTGCAAGGCACTGGATGTAGAGAAGGTATTGTAATATATCCAGTTCAAACTTGATACCTGTCCTATAATGATATACTTCTGATGAGTGTGAAACGTGTGTATTAGAGCACTGAACTTCTGTATTAAATGGTCCTCTATATCCCAGCAAATTAATGAGCTCATGGATAATAATAAAACTTAGATTAAAAAACTCTAGGGAATAACATGATAGTTCTATCTGATTTTGACATAACTACCTTTCCACATTATAAGAGGTAAAGTACTCCCAGAGCAAGAACCCTAACCAGATTGATTTGATCTGAAAAACGTCTAACACGTTAAGCCATTCGGCTCCCTCAGAGGCAATGGCACTGGTCTCAAGTGATCTATTTAGAACTTCCATTTGGAAGAGTTTGCCTCTTGTCTTGATGTCAAAATTTGATTAACCCTCTGTGTACTGATACTTATTTTTATACATGGTGTGCAATTGTGATTCACAATTGCTGCTAATAACTATATATTTCCCTTTTTTTTTTCATCCCACACTGTGTTCACAGCTGGGCTGTCTAGTGGATCTACATTGTGCTATGGACTAGTAGGTTTGTACCAGGGCTTGACAAGATATAGACCCTTAACTTGTGACCTGTACAGTAGGTTTTATTAATTCTGTCACATTAGGACTATTTGCTAGGCTTTTTTAGCATGCCTCCTTAGGGAACACTAAACTAAGGTTTTAAAGGTTGGCTAAGAAGTAGATATTAGTCGGAAGGATGAATTAGTGGACTTTCTGAAATAAAAGATTTTACAATGTTACCTTCTAAATTGTAAAATGATGTGCCTGTAGTCTATTGTATTAAGTTTTTCTGGCTAATGCAGTCAAAGAGTTCTCAACTGGTTTACCAGCTACCATAGTATGCACCATAGTTGTGCAACTCACTGCTGTTTACTCCTCAATAGTACTTGCTGCTCCACATGAATCTCAACCTTCAGTTTCTGACATTAAATCAGCGCTTCATCTGAAAAATAGTTCTTAATTCCAGTCCTCAAGACACACCAACAAACTCATTATTTGATGATATCCTTTCTTGAGCATGGATGTGTTAATCAGTTACTCAGTAATTTGAGTTACTCAAATCTTCAAGTAGGGATGTCCTAAAACGCTTGACTGCTCATATCTGCATTGAACCTCTACAACCAAGTCTCTTCTCTCTAATGATAATCTGTACCTCTACATTATTTAAAATATATAACTAGAAATCTTGAAATTATTTCTTCATTATTCAATTAGTTTGGATTACAACAGAGGTGATCCACAGGGAAGTGAGGACAAGGAGCGACTGACTCTTCATATCTACATTTAATGGGTAGATAGGTTGTCATGATTTTTACAATGTCTCTTGGTCATGACTCTCTTTTTAAATTTGTTAGCTCATTATGTTATTTCATTTTTTATATTTTTTTAAAAGGTGAATCAGTCATTAACAGCAAAAGACCACATGTCATTGCTCTTGATAAATTTACCTGCACATGTATCCAAAAGGAATGTGGTGTTTCAAACGTTTTATATTTCATCTGTGCTGGTTGGAGATATTTTTAATAGATTAACATAAGTTTTCTTCATAAAAAAGTTGTAAAACCACAAGTGAGCAGATGAGGAAAGAAACGTTTGAATTTATAAAAGATGTAGTTTTGAACGATGAAGAAACTTTATTTTGGTTCATTAAATGATATCATGGTAAGCTCACTAGTTTTCCCATAAGAATAGTATTGCTGTATACTGTACTGTTAATATGTCTGATACAGCCATTATGTTGTTGAGCTGTGAGTATAGACTGATTTATGCAAATTATTCCAAGGGATTCAACTCAGTGGATACTCAGGTGAGCACATTCACAGATACACAGGAGATGCAGTTCATTTAAATAGGACAGAACATTTTTATCAGATCAAGGGTGTACCAGAGACATTCTGCTCATTTAAAGTAAAGACATAGAACCCCACAGTAAACATAATTGCATAAATTATAAATAGTTACTAAACTTACTAAAAATAAAATTACTTTATAAGAAACTGTTTTATGTTATACGTATTGGTTCTTTTGACCAAATTCACTGTGGTTCTCTGAGACCATAAAGGTGCTCTAAAAACCATAATGACAATAATAATGTACATAGTATGCATCCATGGGGGGAGTTACTAAATACCTTGAGGCTTACATCACTGCACTATTTCCTGTAGGGAATATTCAAATCATAACCCTTTTCACCTAATCTCATCAAATTGAGAAGCTTAATAATATTCCCCCATTGAGGTGTCTTTGCTATGCCAGAGAACCTTAGTGAGTCAGACTAACTGAGATGGTTCTGTTACATTGGAAAAATATTGACTGGGAACACAGCTTAGATATTTTCATTTGTTAGGAGTTTTTTTTAAAGTTAGATCCCTATAATCTATACTTCCATTTGGGGGAAACTACTATTGCTACCTAAGAGAGGCACTTGCTGCCTCCCAGAATCTCAGTTAATCTAGGGGAAAGTGGGGTATGTATCATTTGCTTTATTCAAACTTTCGCCAAATGCTACTTGGCAAAGATCCCACATATTATATATTGGGGAGTATCAATAAGTCACTTGTTGGTTACAAAACTCAGTATATCCAAATAGTGCACTTTAACTTTGGTCTGAAAATATTGCACACCTGGGAGAACTAATGTCCCAGAGTCCTGCACGCTGCCAAACCAACAGTGAGTGCCAGAACATAATAAATTGTGTATCCACAAGGCTAGGATGTGGAGGATTTAATGCATAGAGGCAGTTTTATTTAGTATGGTATATTGGTGTTTTAACAGGTTGCCCTGAAACACATTATATAATAATTACATGCCTTGTAGTATTTAAAATATATATATATAAAAAACTTTAACACCTGCTCTTTTCACAATTGAGAAGGCAGTAAAAGAACATGAGCTGCTAATTTTTTATGTCACATTAATAACATCCTGTGTTTGAAGTTTCCATAACATTAGTTAACTAATTATAAAACAATATTTCACTGTGTCTCATTTATTCAGCATTTACTTTTGAATTCAGTGCATTAGGAGTCACGGTGATCAGGAACAGATTCTTAATGCACTGACCTCAAGGTATTGATATATATAGGCAGTACTGTTAAAGGTTCATTTTTCCCCCCCAAAAAAGTAATGTGCAAAAAAGTGCCAAATAAAACTTTTATAACCAGTTGATTTTAATTACCAACTGATCAGCTATCACACTTCCTTCATTACTCTTTTCTGACCTCTCTAACCACTGTCCATCACCCCCACCCCAAAAAAAACACTCCAGGATTTATTTATTCTCATGCATTTACATACTTTTTTAAGTCCTTTTTTTATTTTATGTGAGATTGACTATATTGTACACATTATACACCAACATATCATACCCCCACAGCATTTTCTTTCAAAATCTTTCTTTATCAATGGAATATTGATTACCTATCTATGATCATCCCCATCCTAAAGTGAACTGCTATATGTATATTATTAACTTTTTACAAATTATATTTGGTATAAAAAAAATTGCATTTAAAAATGAATGGAATAATTTATAGAAAATCTTATTTTAAGTACCAAGTGATAATATAAATGTTTTTTTTTATCATACTTGTACTTTTCAAAGATCTTTCCTTAATTTAATTTCACCAGTTCCTTCTGCAACAGGTATACAAGCAAAACAGACAATTTACATAAACACACTGGCAATATGAATTAATTCATAATTGTATTCTAGGGTATTGCAGTCAGTTACTTGTAATTCATTAATTTCTAATATAAGTTCAGTATATCCTTAGGTACTTCATTACTTCATTATAGCATATTATGTAAATGTAGTATTCAACTGTGTATGATTAACATTAATATCGAGACAGAGTAAAACACAATTTAATTAATATTAGGAACAATAGTATTGATTTGCATCACACTACTCTTAAAAAAATGTCTAGAGCCTCTACTGTATGTTATTTAATTAATAAAATGTATCCTCTTCATCTAAAAGAAACAATACTCTACAAATATATAGCATTACACATTGTCATACACTCTGCCACAGCTGAAGATATGCATGACTCACCTTGCATATTTCACACTTGCATACTTTTATGGAAAAGAATTCGGCTAGGTGCCTTTAAAAAAACAATAAAAAGGTGTCTTAATTCTAGTAATCCCGACCTTAAAAAAACAATAAAGAAAACAGATAATGTAGCTTTATATGCTTAATTTTTAAAATATAAATGTATAAAAACAATTATATTTTTATTTATCATTTTAATGAAAGACTATGCAAATACATTTCTTATGTCCCTGGAGTCATCAGACAATCCACTCACTTTAAGCTTACATATAATATTAAACATAGTTGCTACAAGTTAGAGTACAACCAAGATAGATAGATTGATAGATAGATAGATAGATAGATCGATAGATCGATAGATTAGATAGAATAGATGGATTAAGCTTCAGAAAGGCTTCTCTGAGAAATGAAATGGCTATATTCTTAGGAGGCTCTGTGAAGCTCTGTAGGGAATGTTACGTAACATACTAATTTTGTTACTTGGAAATTTTATAATATTTTTTACTTTTACTTCATAGTTTATACATTATATATGATTATCATTAATTTCTAAAGAATTGATAAATAATATTGCATTATAAATTATGAGAGGCAAATTGCATGGCATGTCAAATATTAGAGGGAATAATGTTTACATGCAAGGGCGTAAATACATTTGGGATTCTAAAGCGTCCCATTCAAGAATTATATGATTGAAAAAAAACTAAAATATTGTATATATTGAAATCCACACATGGTAAATATGTAAAAAAAAATGTCTAAAATAAAGAACATGAAAAAACCCAAATTAAACTGAGCATTCAGTGACTTCCTACTGAATATGTTTTTGGTAATTCATCAAATTTGGCAGTCTATAATGTTAAGGGTGCAGTGTGCAGGAAAGAAAAAAGCAGAGCTTTTCATTTGTCCTGTTTGTTTCTCTAGCCTCTACATGATTACTGTAACATTGATTCTTTTATTGGCGTTTCTATAACCTTAACCATTCTGTAACTCTGTGGATTATTTATATTAAATCAATAATGATGGCAGATTCATGAGACACAAGTGTACTTTTGATCATTTGCAAATGAGTTCTATTAGACACTAATACTTAGTTTTGTGTATACATATATATATATATATTAATTTAGTATGGAAATGTGTAGTTTAATGTAATATAAAGACTAAATATCAAGCATGCAAGTCTTTAATATAACAATTCATTTAATATTCATCCTACATTTTTAACACATCAAATAAATACTCTCAATAAATGCTATAAATATTTAAAATGTCAAACAATAACATACAATTATAGTGTTTTGGGTATTTTTTATTTTCCATAAATATTTGCATATAAATGATAACAATCGATGTAATATTTCTTTAAAGATTTTTCTGTTTTGTAGGAACTCAAGAATTAATATAAATAAAAAGCTACATTGTATACATACTTTTATTGGAATGAGTTGCTGCTTTCAGCAACTAATACAATAAAAAAAAAAGACGGAGCGGAACCCATAGTGGCAATGCGAATACAATAACACAAAAACAACATCCCGAGCAATTATGCAGTTATTAGACGTACACCAACGCAAACAATGGTGGAAGAGCCAGTCACAGCACTGCCTTGCAGGTAGACCACAGTCAGCACAGAAGGAGAGCGAATGGAAAGGAAAACAAAAAGAAAGCACAGGATGTGGACTTGATGCCGAGTCCTGGAAGCATGAACAGCATGATTGTGATCCTCAAGTCACACATCGGCCATGCAAAACAGGACATACCTTTCTGGCTTGCTGCTTCTGTTGGCTGAAACAAAGCAGTCCCAATCTCAGCGGGAGGCCAAGTCAAAATGAAATTTTATTTAGTCTGCACTTTCTCCAGGATCAGGTTTCGGAATGACTGCTCTTGGAAATAGCCTCGTTGTGGCTGATGCATGCTTTGCATATGAAATGGCAGTGACAAAAAAACCTATACATAATAAAAAAAACTGCTCTGCCTGTATATGTGACCATGAGTATAAGAAAGGCACCGAATATATGGATGCCAAACTTTGCTTTTTTATTCAGCTAAATCAACCAGAAAAGGCATATATATTTATCCATGAATAATAAATTAAATATTAATAATACATTATAGTGACACGCCATTTGCAAACAGAAAGGTCAATATCTGTTTTGTTTCTTTACACACCTCCATTTAAATAATAGTAATATTACATGTGATATACATTTTACTAAATAGCTGAGTAATGGACTAACTGAACATAATCTGTGTTATGAATTTGGAATTAGGCAGAATGCATTTTAAATTAATAGGCAACATTTTTATCCTAGATTTTTTCCCCCTAGAAATGTGATTATCAAAGAGCATTTGCGGAGTTCATTACTGTGAACAGAGTTAGAACACAGCATGCAAAAAAGCAAATGAGAAGAATGGAGACAGTTTAAAAGTTGATATTGTAAAACATAAAAACACTTTAATGTTAAGCGTGCTTCTTTGTGGAGTGCTGGGCCACTTGAAATCAGATGTTGCATAAATCATTTAAAAACAGAAAAGGATAAATATGACTTTGGTGCTTAATGCAATCACATTTTCTTGATAAAAATCTTATGTTCAAACTGCTAAAAACATAATGAAAAGCTGCAGGTCAGCTTGCAAAGCATGTTGGAATAAAATAGTGCCTTCAATTTGCATTCATACACACTGAAACAAGCACTAAAGATACCACACTGTCACACTGCAACAGCTTAACACAGTGCCTTTCACAGGACAATATAAAACTGTACTTCTCTTTTAGGCCTGTCCCAAAGGAACAATGTAGCTGTCTGCATATCCTCTGTGTGTTTTGAAATACACGTGAACTATGTAAGGTGGCATCAAACACATGGGGCTTAATTTTGAAAAGGTTTCTACTATTCCCTGCCTATGGCACAATATTTGCATAGACTGTGGAATCCAGCAATTACTTAGATCTTGAAATTCGTAGAAACACTGCTGAGAACATACATCTGACCTAAAAAAAGGTAGAAGAGAGCACTAAAACCCAAAGGAAGTTTTAAAGCAGGGCACACACATGTGTGTATATATATATATATATATATATATATATATATAAATATATATATATATAGTAAATGAATAGTAAATCTGTGTTTACAGAAGTTAAAAACCTGCTTTTATATATATATATATATATATATATATATATATATATATATATACATAAATCTATCCTGCTATTACTATTAAATACACTTATTGCGTGTATCCCATGATGATGTGGCAAGGTAGTCCAAAAACCCAATATTTTATCAATTTAATTAAAGAAGAATATTTCACCTTGATTGGGATATATATATATATATATATATATATATATATATATATATATATACATACATAAATCTATCCTGCTATGATATTACTGTTAAATGCACTTTTTAAAGTGTCAATGCATGTATCCTATGATGATGTTGCAAGGTAGCCCAAAAATATTCTTCATCCATCCTTATTTTGGGTATAAAATGTTCTCCATCCATCTTCATTGATGGTGTGTGTGTGTATATATATATATATATATATATATATATATATATATATATATAGAGAGAGAGAGAGAGAGAGAGAGATAGATAGATAGATAGATAGATAGGGCATACATTTAAGAGTCCAGGTCCTACAATTTGTACTTGTGGACCCTAAGATTTTTTTCAAAGTATAATGTGAGGGGCTTCCTTTCAAACTCATATAAATACTATGATGTTACTATAAATACTCTATAAATACTATAAATACTATGATGCTCCTGTATGTATATTCGAGATGGGATAGTATTACAAAATGTATTTTTATTTAAATATATCTTTCAGTGAGCAAATGTCAATATGTGAGTTAATGTATCCTGATTTATATATAGCATGTTATATATTGAAAAAGTAAAAACAATGTGTATCCCAATATTATTTTACATTACATAATGTATATAATTTCAAACCAGATATATTTAGATAGCGCCAATAAAATTCACATATCATGCATCATACTAGTAACCAATTAAAAAATATAAAATGCATGCACAATTTGGAGATGTCATATATAAACCGTAAATGTGTGTATGAAATGTTGGGGAATCCCAATAGGCTTCCTATTTAACAAGCCATGTATGACAAATCACGGTGTAATGTATTGTGTTCCTTAATCTTTAATTAGAATGTGAATATCTACCAGGGAACGCAGTTAACTTTGACACATTAAATCTTCTGGTTAAACTGCCTTACAGGAAGTGCAAAGATGAAACACAGTAACAGTCTCCTGCTTCTCTTCATTCACCCAGACAGCCAGGGAAGTATGATAACATCTTGTAATACCTGCTCTGTAGTAATTAATCGCTGTGGTATTTAGGACCACTCAAGTAGACAAATATGACAGAGACAGGGACAATTAGGAACCTTGTTCAAGCTACATTAACTTTTTCAGCTATTACAACACAGCAGCTCAAGTTTGCTTGTAAAAGCTGCAGAGGGATTGTTATGCATTAGTCGTGTGGTTATTAATGAAAGGAAAGGAGAATTGTGTTTATTGTACTTTGAAAATTGCAAATAAATTTCAATTATCTGCTATGTCATTTTGTTAAACATGCATTGAGGAAATGCTTTTTATATTGTAAATCACAAACCACTTACAATTCAATAGGCTGATGTTAGAAGGCCATTGAGAGGAAAAAAACATGTTCTGACTGCATAGATTTTGAGATATTCAGTCCTGGAACCATAAGCGTTGTAGGTAGTTCTGTAACATTTGACTTTCATTCAGCACCTGCACTGTTGTGATTTACATACTTCAGCAAGTCATATTCTCATATATTCAGATTTTACCAATGCAATCTTTAAAATAGTTTCTATATCCTTTTCACCGAGTTAAATAAAGTTTGCAAAGATTTGGAGTGAAATCCATGACTTGGGGCGGAAAACTCCTGAGAAACTAAGCGCCCAGGCTCCTAAAATATTTTACATCTTGCTCCAAAATATTTCCAGGAGTATAATTTATGTTTAGAAAAGGATGCCCTCCTTAGCTTCTAGAAATATCCTATCAGACTCTTAGGAAATATAGCTTCTAATTATTATATATTTGTAGACCCCTGCCCATGACATAAATACTATTATATTTTAGAGCAGATACCTTAAAGAACTGCTGTATCTACCACTTCTCTCTCACGGCTAATTAGGTCTTGTCATCCGTTACTTATAGCTTCAAACATCTATTCTCTGAACACTATTATATGAACCTGTTCTGTATTAATGGAGAGCCCAGTTAATTATTGCTGTGGAGTCAGCTGCAAAACTAGATTTTGCTGGGTCCCCCAGAGCCCTTTCTCTTCCTTAGGATAAAACATTATATTTATTACTCAGAATATACTCACACAATATATTAAATAATAAACCGTAAATAATATAAACCTGAAAAGCTCATTTTTTAAAACTACGCATATTCTGCATTACATGTTAAAATATAGTTAGTGTTGACAATCCCTATTATTATGAATGTCCATCCAGAGGCAAGGCCATTATTCACTAACTTTCACCTGGGTTGTGACATGGTTCACTGGGGAGGCAATTGCTGTTTTATATGTAGAAATGGTCAACACTACCTAAGCTAACATTTTCGAAGTAAAGAGAAAGAGTTGGGAGCAAAGGGCAAGTTGGGAGGTATGTGAAACAATAGAGGCAGTGATGGCTTCAACTAGGTAGAAATCTGCAAATGGAACTGGCCAAAACACGAAGAGGACTACTTAATAACAATAATGCATCTTTATAATGCACTAATGTAGAGCGCCTTATCCTGATCTTTGGCCCATAAGTTCCCCACCCATGTCCTAAATAGTGAAGCATTGGTAAGCTTTTGCAAATGTCTTCGTAGTTATGTCCTAGAGAACAACATAGAAATGGAGAGGTTCTCCAAAATTTTGATATTAAAAATGTTGACCCAGGAGTTGAGGTCACTACTCACCAGAACTTACAACTAAGAGGGGAAGTTTGGGCATTGGAAGGTTAGGGGGTATTCATAAAAAAGTGGGCTAAGTCAACAGGAAGAGATTATTGTCCACCATAGTATTAGCCAACTAAACAGTTGTTCCCTACAGACTGAGCAATGTATAGATGTTAAGGGTGAAAGTTTTTATATTGCATTACTTTAGATAGATAGTTTGTGTCTTTTGTGTCTGACATTAACCTGTTCACTATTTTGTGTTATGTCACACGTCTTTTCCAAATTATTTTTGTTTCCTGTTACGTACACGCAAACACATTTGGTCAAACATTCAAATATTTAGCAAAGACATAATACTTAGATAAATAAAATGCATGTAAATATGTGCTCACTTGTACAAGAATTGAGGGCAAGAAATTATGAGTTTGGAGTGCATTCCACATACACACACTGGTAGATGAGGTACTTCATTTTTGCTAATTATGTAATTGTATAATGGAATTTAGGGTTCTTTGCTGAAAAAATGTCCTTATGCACCCTTCAGCAGGGTTACTATTTATTCTGAGTCTCTTTGAGGTTATTCCCCATTATAGTAGTAGTATACACTGTAACTGTATACACTGTAATGTTAACAAGCGACACACAATGGAAAAGCAAGTGAATAGCATGGACATATTGAGAGATTTGGTGCTACAATCATTTTTCATCCTATATTTTTTTAAATATTTCTGTTTTACATATTTTTTTATATTTAATTTAGTATTTCAGTTTAACTGTGTGTGTGCTCACCTGAGCCTGTATTATATTGGGAGGTGGAGGGTTCTGCTTCTAGATTCTAAGAGTTCTAAATACCTTTAAAGAACAATATTTTATGTTTCCCAATTATTGATTTTAAATAAGTCTTGACATATTGATGTAAATTAATGAATACAAATGAAATATGTGTGTGTTAGTCTCAAAACCTGAAATAGGCTTTGTTTGTATAACTGTATTAATAATACTAGCTGACTAAATACAGGTTTTATTGGAATGTTCAGTTTTTTTATATCACCATGTGCAGGAGTATAACTTTCCATGTCAACAATACAGTAGTAAGTTATACATTCTTTGAACATGTGACACTATATATTTCTCAGAGCATTTCAAATCTTATCACAGATGGCTACATCCCAGCATAGGCTGTTTTTTATTGTATATTAGGTTGATTTTAGATTATCTTCACTAAGAAACCATAAGAAAGAACATGTGCTCATTTTCCCTCTGTGTTCTTTCAGAAGGCTGACAATCCCTACTCTTATTGTACACTGAAAGAAAGACCAGCTTAGCGTGGCACAGATCTGTCCCCCCTCCCACCCCAGAATCCAATGTCACACAAAAAAGTCATAAAAAAGCAGCTCAGTGCACAGGAACAATTCTCACCCTCAGCTGAGCTGCGATGATGTCAGCTTTCTGATTACAAACTGCTTATTTATGCTTCAACAGCTGCCAAGAGCAGCAAATAAGTGGCTAAAAGAGTGTCTAGACCAGGCATTCAAGCCTCTATTGTTTGCTGGTTGTTACCTGGTTGACAGCGATGGGTACAGCTGCCTGGTGTGAAAAGGAGCAGAGATGGGAAAGCAATGATTGACAGAAAGGCCCGCAGGGTCAGAAGCAGGCAGTCCCTAATGGCCCCAGAGCCTTTATACCCTCTCCTCTTAAACCAAAGCAATGGATTTACCATGAGATTTATGAGGAGTAAATGTTAGCTGATGAAAAAAATTGTATGTGTAAAATTGAAATAAAATGCTTATATTTTATCACCTTTAAAGGTGTCATTTGCACTGTGAATTGGCTGGGGTTAGGTGTTATGAAACATTATGGGCACTTGTTTCGGGATAGATAGATAGATAGATAGATAGATAGATAGATAGATAGATTAATTATTTACTTTAATATTTGTAACCCAATATTTTAAAAATGTACTGAATTCTATGATAAAATAAATTATATTGTGAATTTAAATTTATATTTAACATTTGTCAGAATAAATCACCTTAATAATCATCTTGATAATCAGGTGTGTTACCTTGTTACTACACACACACATATGTAAATATATATTATATATACATAATATTTAGTTCTGCAGTCCTGTGGCAGGCTTCAGTTAAAACTCATCATGATCAATAACCAAACTTGACCATATGAGAAGTAAGATGTCTCTTGGTGTGATCCAATAAAATTCATAGAACATTATTTGTGTTTTAGGGAAAAAAATGGAATCATAGAAGGATTAATTACATGAGTCCAGCAAATTTAGGGATTGATATGGGAGCAGTTCCAGAGCTTAAACATTTCAGTGGTACAAGCCAGAGCAGAGCACAATGCCAGCTATTTGTGAGCTTGGCAAGTGGACATAGCTGTCCATATTAGCTATGTATGGCACAGGAATCTCTTCGGAGCAAAGGTCCGCTTCTCATGTGACACTCCAAAATAAGCAGCAGTTGGTATTTTGTATATTTTTGTTTGAAATAAAAACAACAATATGAAATGTTACCTAAAAAAAACTAAAAAAAAAAATGTAAATGCAAAACATGTAATGCATCCTCCTTAGGTCTAAAAATTAGAAAATTCAAGCGAAGAATCACATGGTTTATGGTTTATTGATAAAACACTATTTACAGAGAGATTCTCTATTCTGTAAAATACTATAAAAGTGGATAATGAATGCCCATTATGTGTTAGAATCTGTTGGCAGTTATACTAGTCAGCACACCTAGTCGATCCAGGCTCATACTTTAAATAACTGCCAGCCTCAGCTATATGGGAAGTTTTCTTATGAAGTGCTTATTGCCTACCTGAGCAGAAGACGCTTAGGTTTTTATGTAGTTGGTTTAATGCAGAATATCATATTCAGTCTCTGAAATGAAAATGTGCTTGATATTAAATTAAGTGTGAAAAATAAGCTTATTAAGCTCAGGAAGACATATTAAATATAATAAAATGTTGAAAAGTCAAATGATGTGCAGTTGCTTTTCCGTTAACACTATGCAAATGCACTAGACATATTTTGTTCAATAATTATGTATTTTGAACATTAAATTAAATAAATCATTTCTAATCACTTCAGTAAATCTCCACTAGAATTGCTTGTTATCTGAGGTGACTCATTCAAGCTGATAGTTCCTTTTAACAGAGAGAAAGAATCCTTAACCAAAATAGAAGAACTGAGCAGATTTTTTAAGTGCAAAATTAAAAACTATAGTATGCTTTATTAACCATAACCCTCTATAAAACCATTCCTCGTTTTTAAACTGCACAGCTATTACAAGGCAATTGACTTGTTAAATACCTATTATGTTCAGGAATATAGTTGAAAACTTCTATTATAAAAAGGAGGAGATTTAATGTTAGAGAGATCACTATAAGGAACTGAAGGCATTGCCTATAATTGCATTTCTCTTACTATATCATATTTCTAATGGACAAGCACTGTTTGCAGAGGGGGTGAGCACCTTGCATGTGAAACTGCATATTTCTGATAAATATTGTGTGTGTTCAGGTACGCTTTTTACCATTAAGTTTATTGACTTAACAACTATTTCCAAATCTCCATCAAAGTAGCAGTTCTAATGTTCTCCTACCAAGTGCAACCCAAGCACTTTTCTGTGAATCTTCAATATTTGGAGGAGTTCTATATTAAAGAGCCACTGCAGTCCAAAAATTACTATCATTTCCTTAAAAGACTTTATATTAAACATTATGAAAAGTATATTTTACATGAAAAATATTTAGAAGATGTAATTTTTTATTGTTCTATAAAACTATCAGGAGCAGGATTTGGCCTATATTCACTAGTGGTAGAGGCATCTTTCTATGTTTTTCTAAACGGGATAGGTATTTCCACGTGTATGATTATAGGGTCCGTAGAATAATTTGGATCAGTTTTTCCATTACTGAGAGAGGTCTCATTGCATTAAATATAGCCTTCAGATTAAGTTTTCTTTAGGTATTACATACAGTATGGCTAATGCACATGTTACAAAATGTTACTGTCCGATGGAATTCTTTCTGTTTTAAAAATCTTATTATCAACTTTTTAGAATGACCTACAATGCATTGTTTGGCCCCTGCATCATCCATTCAATACATGTGCAGAAGGTGTGAAGGAAGGACCAATATATGCTAAGTACTGTTTACATATTTAAACCTAACTGTTAACTTATACATATAATAAAATAAATTTAAATGAGAGTCCGAGTTTAGATTGATACATAAAATACCAAAATGAGAGGTGCTCAATCAGAGAACGAACCAACCTTAATAGGTTAGTTCTATGGACATGATAACCCACTCTGAGAGCAACCTCTTTTAGCTCACTTGTGTCCTTCACAGGAAGAAATATCCTGTAGTATATCAGTCTGATCCCACTCAATAGAGTGATCCAGCCCGAAATACCAGGCAATTCTACCCTGAAGAGTAGAAACAGCAAACTCCGGATGTAAGTTTCAGCCTTCATTGGGCCTCATCAGTGAGATGTAGCTGGTATCTGTAGATTAATACATGTTGCTACAAATAACAACAATACATCCTAGACAGTAAGATGTGAGGTACTGTTCAAACTCTAAGAGTTGTACATGAGAACTCTAACAAGTACCTTTTCCTGGATGAAATTTAAAGTATATAGTTCTATAGTCTTTGGTCTGGGTCTTCATTAAGTACATATAGCCCTATTAAATTGCCTCAACATTGAAAAAACGTAGCCCGTAACGTAGGCCGCAACTTTGCTAAACGTAGCCCGTAACGTAGGCTATTAAATTAGATCCTTAAAGCAACTTGCCAATGACTTGCAGGGTAAGGGCGAGGAAAGGCTACGGGATGTGGAAATTTGAACTATGTGCCCACAAATCCTTTGATCTGT
Source organism: Discoglossus pictus (assembly GCA_027410445.1). Taxonomy (NCBI): domain Eukaryota; kingdom Metazoa; phylum Chordata; class Amphibia; order Anura; family Alytidae; genus Discoglossus; species Discoglossus pictus. Next base: position 293,643,234 of record CM050164.1, on the reverse strand, counting down.
CAAGCCAGTAACTGTTACAATACAATCATGCTATTAAATTGCAACAAATTCACTGGCGTTGAAGCCCGTAACCCGCAAATGGAGCCAAGAAGCCAACGGGTACTAGAAAGGACCTGCTAGGAGCTTTAAGTCCTATCCGTAGCACTGTAAATGCAAATATACACACACGACTGTACTTATAACTAAAAGGAAAGTGATGTTAGCACAACATTCTCAAGCTCGCAAATCTGCAATATAAAATCATTTTAAAATAATTTTTTTAATGTTTAATTTCTGTGTTATATATCGATTCCAGCAATCAATGTGTTAATATATATAATGGAACTCGCATGGACTAGAAGATCATATTTACAGCTTTATCAATATTGCATTATTTCTGGAATGTGGGTGCGATCAAAACTCGTAATTGAACCCCGTAAGACTTTGAAATCCAACCCCCATTTTTCAGTGACGTAATGATGACGATCTCTGTTTCCATTGGCTCCATCTTAACCCGTAATTATGGGTTTGACTAATTGACTATGTTCACTGCCGCACATCCAACGTTCGAAAAATGGTTTACGGGTTTGCGCCTCAAGCCTGTAACTCGCGGCATGGTCTAATTTAATAGCTCTGTAACACAGCCAAATTTCAAGCCTGCAGCCCTTGCGGGCTTCCCTATGCCGCTACGGGCTTCAAATTTAATAGGGCTGATAGTGTATGAGGTACGAATAGCTTTTAGAAGCTGTTTCCTAGTTGCTTCTTTTTCAGGTGACAAAACAAGTCAAACCAACCACCATATAGAAAGCTGCTGTGTTATTGCTTGGTGAAGGCTTACAAACGTATTACACCATTTCTTAAATAACTACAATAAGAGCTGGTAATCTACTTTAATGTTAATTTTTGTAAAATAGATCTGGCAAGGTTTTATTTGGTGAAATATTAATATATCCTTATAGTTCCCCAAACTGTTCATTGATCAGAAGTAGCTTTCAATAAAGTAAATGGTTGAGGACCCTTCGAGTAGGAGATGATGTTGTGATATTGCTACAAAACATGCAACATCCAGCCACCTGTAACAGCCCATGTAGATATTTTCAAATGAGTTCAGATCCCATCCAATCAGGAACAGCTACACAAATGTGGGAGGGACCATTTTTAGAGGTCTGGTTTAAAGTTATTTATCTACTAACACAACTGAGTCTTCTTATAGTAACTCTCCACTCTACATGTTAATCACAAACTAAAGCACTAATCAATGAATTCTCCGACTGGGTCTTATTGTCATATTATTGTAATTATACTGTGCCTAATGACCTTCTATAACATATTTTCACTTTACGCAGTATGTAATCTGTTATAATTTCAGTTTGCCACAGAACAGAGTAGTCATTTAGTACCTTGAACTTGGCCTTCTGCAGCAAAGGGACCCAGCAGAATATGTCTATGGGATGTGTTGTCCGGTTGACTTGATGATGTAAAAGGGTTAAGAGGGGTCAACAGTCCATTGGGAAATTAGACAGCAAATAGCTTGTCCCACATCCCAGTGAAACTGAGACCATTATTTTGACTGTTATCCCTGACATGACTTTTCAAATTCTGGGCTACCAAGCAAAATGTTTTATCACCTACAAATTACACTAGCATCAGTGGTCATCAATAGTTCAATTCATGCTACTCTTTCACTATTTATTAAGCTTGGCAAACTTGTCTTAACATTTTCCTAAAAAAATGTGGTTGTGCTCCATAAATCATTTTGATATTGATGTTTTTGTGCAATTAATATAACTGCTTTGGAAAAATTACCTTTCTCCCACGGGGACATTGCAAGGAATTTTTTATTTTTTTTAATCCTACTAAGACCACACAGGTTAACTGCTTGCAACCCTGTTTGTTTATAATAATATTTCTGATATTAAATTAATTGTTGCAGCTAATTCTGAGTATTAGCACTGTGACATAGTTTAGTGGCAGATCACATTTATAATTTGTAGTATAATCTGTATAATAATTGTGAAAAACCACTAACAGGTACCAATGAATTAAGTCTTGTGTGTAAGCTGAGTGTTATTGCTAATGGTGTATACACAACATGGCACATGCGCAGTGATATGTCTTGGCTTTGCCATCTGTTCTCTGGAAAAAAAATATGAACATAAATTAAAATAATTGCTTAATTAATTACTGTTTGCATTGTGACCAGCATTGCTAGACCACTTTTGTCTATAAAACATCTATCTAGCACAGATGTTATCACTGAACAAATACGTATGCTATGCTTTGCTTCTTTTATCTCTGACCTGTGTCCTAAAATGAGCTACATTTGCTTACAGAGCACATATTATATGCTGGCACCTGCCCAATGAGACAGCTAACTGTATTTAATAAAATACTAGATACAATACAGAGTGTATGTGAATACACGGACAATTATTTTCTGTAAGTGTGGTTTTTATTTATTTTTTTGCTTAAAAAGTGAAAATGTAAGGAATTTGTTACATGCTAATAAATGAATCATTAGCATGTAGACATGAAATTCTCTTATATGATAATGGATTACTATATATGTTATATAAAAACCTAAAATTGTATAAAATTCTATTTACATAGCACCTTGTTATCATTAAAATAAATGTGCACATAGCATTACCATACTGAGGTTTAGGGTTACTCTAGAGACTGCAATTATGAAAATATATATAAAGTTTTCAGAAATAAATAATGCATGACTCAGTTTATCTGTGTTGTAGACAGTGTTGGCTGGTGACTTTCTAAGTTGGTGGGGTGTAAGACAGAGACCTGGCCCCTCCCCTTACATTGACTCCACCCAACTGTATAAACCCCTCCCCTTCACAACATGTTACCTGTATAGGCCCTGTCCAGTAACACAGACTCCATCCACTTACTTGATTGTTTTCTCCCTGTCACGTTACTTACTTATTATCTTGATGAGGGTGAGGTGGTGCTGCTACTGCGGGCTATTCTTATGCCGGTAAGAGCCTCCATTTTCTTAAAGAGGGTGAGGTAGTGCTGGTTCTGCTCACTTTTCTTATGCTGGGAAGTTCCTTCATTTTCTTGATGACATGAAATAGAACACATAAAAAACATGTTAGATCAGGACATGTGGCCATGGGAGCCAAAAATATTCTAGCTTAAAGAGCGTTTAACTATTAAATGCTTCAGAGTTTGAATAAAAAGCTTTTCAAAGGTATGAGACACAATGGTCTTGTGACTTATCAGATATCCCCACCAATCTCGGTGGCTTATTCAAAATAGTCTAGCACTCACTGAGGAAACTACAGTGATATTTAAAAAAAAAAGTCAAATCACCCAGATGTTATATTAAGGGGCATAGAATGGAGACAAGCAAAAGATGGATTGGAAGATAGATAAGACAGAGAGAGTATTTAGCTTGAAGCAAAGCCCAGGATAGATTATGCATAATGGTATTGGATTACAAGAGTAAAGCCTTTGTGGAGATATTTGAATGTCCCTGCCCAAGTTCCCAGAATACAGTTGAATAACGGTATTTTTTGGAATTCTGAGCAGGAAATACTTTATTTTAAATTACACATACCCCATATATATACACACACATTATATATAACTTACACATACAATAAGAGATCTCCCCCAAAAGTACGTATACCCTCTTCTTATAAATACATATGGACAGAGAGAGAGACTAAGACCCAGGGCCCCTTCTGGATCGCCCTCTTGTCGTGGTGAAGGGGCTTGGTACCTCAATAAAGTTGTGAGCTATATCATGAAGGGTCAGACAAATCGTGGTCCACTGGAGTAGGAACTGAAAACCCACTTCAGTATCTTTGCCTTGAAAACCATATGGATAAGCACAACCAGAAACACAGACAGATGTACCTGGTGTGCTGCATCCATGTGGTCACTGAGAGTCAGACACGACTGAAGGACCGAACAACAACAAGACACAGGGAGATGTATTTGTAAGAGAGAGACACTGACAGAAGGTGAGAGTGTCCTGACAGTGATACAAAGAGGGTTATGGACTCACCTGAGCTCTGCAGCTGCTTTTGTCTGGTATAGGCAGGGGTGGTGACAGACAGGTCACAAGCTTGGTGTGTGGAGCAGGGTAGTCAAAATCAATAAGACCATCAGAGTATTGCACAATGAGCCAGGAGTTGTTTTTTTTCCAATAAACTTTATTCAGGATTGAACACATGTATTCACTTCCGGGGAGACAGTGAAAGTGCCTGTCCCTGCAGGAATCCGGTACTTTTCCCTCCTAGCCTTTTTGATTGGGTGATGCTGCGTGTGACAGACAGGCTCAATCCTATATTTTACAGCACTGTTCAGGCAAAGACAGCATTTTGACTGTTTTTTTTTTATTTTTTTATTTTCACATTTACCCTGATCTGTAGTACTAGACAAGTCACCAGCAGGGGGCAAGATGTGATAAGTCAGTGTGTAAGTTAGTGTCCGCTGCACAAAGGGTTTTGTAATTTAAAGTGACAGCAGCAGATATTTAAAAAAAATAGAAGATAGAATGATATAATTATTTTTCATTTTTTTATTATTTAAATTAATCAATTAAGTAAGTGATGGGGGAATTAAATCAGTGCATTCATTTTGGGATGATGCACTGGTTGTAGACTAAGTAAATTAAGAAAATAGTTTCAACAGAATAACTAACAGAGGGTAGAATAAGCATTATAGAACCACAGTGGTTCAACACTGGTTTGTCAGGTATGAACCAAATTTATCAGCTGTATAAGCCATGGACATAAAACATGTTTTAGGTAAATTCAGAATTTTTTAAAAACTGATTAGGAATACAGAAATCAATTTTATTGTGGATCCCTCCAGGGTACTGCGAAGTCATCAACATTTTCTTTTCTAATTAAAATCTAGCAGTGTGTCTTTTTCTTGCTTAGTTTTGCTCTTAGTTTTCAAACAGACGTATATTTTGTTTCATTGTGCAGTGATCCTTTAAAAGAGTCCAAAATGGCATCAGTGATATCTCTTTAATGGAAAGCTTAATTTCCATATATCTCAGTTGTAGCTTACCATAACATCCTTAAATGTTTAACTATTAAGTGCAACTTTATACAGTGTTGAGGGCCATCATGACTTTTTGTTTACAAACCTGGTCAAGGAGGGGGGATACAGTTTTAGATTTCAGTCAAAATTGCATTTCTTTCTGCATGTTTTAAATGAAAGTAATTCCAATAAACAGTAATGGTAATGCTCATTGTTGCATATAATAGCTGCAATTATAAATATATTATGCTTTAACGGTTTTTATATTATTAACTAGCGACTTGCCCGTCAAAAATGACGGCAAGAAAATTGTAAGGCTGGGAATGCTGTTTGCCACACAATGTGAGTCTCTGACACTCTTAAAGCTTTTTGTTATCTACAAAGAAGTAGAATGATTTTAATAACTGTGTTTATATTTTTAACATGCAACCTGTAGTTCAACAACTGGTAAAGCATAATTTTTTTAACAATATTAACCTTTTTAATTGTCATCTATGCAGGAATAATATAACAATGGATGAACTTTGTATGAATCCATATTGTAAACTATTACATAATGCTTTTTAACATGTAACTTATAGTTCAAGTACTGGTGAACCCATTTTCAATTGTGAGCTATCCATCAGTAATATAACAATAGGTCAACTTTGTATGAATGAATAGTGTATTGAATCCAGAGGAAGGCAAACAGTAAAAAACCCCATTGCAACTTAGCCAATTGTGCCAAAGGGGGGAAAAATGAATTCCTTCCTGACCCCAGTAACTGGCGATCAGATTATTTCCTGGATCAATACTCTCTATTTAATTATACATTTAAATTTATCAACAAATGATCATCCTCCTACTAACATGAACTCTTAATTACATACAATAAAACAAGTTTTCACACCTTGTAAAATACAATTTTAACATTACAAACAGTAACTTAATGTACTAACTTTTAAACTGGAATTGTAAGAAAATGCAACGTAACTGTTCTGTGGGGCCAATCATGCCAAAAGGCCATTTCCAAGACATTCCAATATGTTACTTAATATTTGCTCTCCCCCCCCCCCCTTTTTTTTGTTATTCTTGTAGTTATTGAAAATGGCACATAGAGTTTCCTGTGTGAAATAGTGGTCCTCTAAAAAGAGTCCACCAAACATCTAAGTTCGTCCACAGAGTATAAACCACTGTTCTCTAAGTTTTTAGCCATTTTATAGAGTTTCCTATGTGAAAGTTCGTCCTCGAAATAATCCACTGTTCTCTATGTTTGTTGGAGTATTGTTTGTGAATTTGTCATTGAGATAAAAGCACTTTTCTTTTTTGTAATGTAAGTTACAGCACCTCATAGTAGACAATGTTTTTTGTAGAAATTCGACCATCATCTAATAAATCCCCCTGACTTGTTTTTTTTTCAATATAAACTTTAATGTCATCTGGATTTTTGATCTTGAAAAAGTAACATATGCAAATACAGGTTCCTGTGAAAAAATACCCACAGATTTTAAAAGTTTGTCCTTGGGATATTTATGGTCATGGCAAATTCCATGATAATGGGAAATTGTCTCCTTTGAAAGACAAAAGGCAAACCACTCTCACTTGGAGCCAAATCTATTTTTGGTATGAAAACTCTTTCTCCTTTATGGGTACCATTCATAATTTCTGCATGTATGAAATGATCTCTTAAATCCTGCACAATTAATCTGGTCCCATTACAAAGTCCTTTTTTGGGATTCATATTTCTCAGTAGCATGACATTTTTTTTCAATTGCAAAACATGTGGTGGCATTCCAGAGGGAGTTAAAGAATTGATACTGTAAATTCTATAATGAAGTTAGATTCACTGTCTTTGTCATCTGCCAAAACTGAATCTGCACTGTAATATTTTTTTTGGGTGCATTGATGAATTTTAAAATGTTGTTATTTAGATTCAAAGCATCTATATTTTTTATGTTAATATCACTTGGTTTGCAATGTCTGAGTAATCCTCGTTATTAATAGCATTTAGAAAGATATTAGTGATTTGTTGCAAATCATTTGTGATGGAATTTCAACTGTATCATCAGCTAGATTATTTATTTTTGGATGTTTTCCTTCTCCAATTTGAATTAGCCAATCATTGAATTAATTTTGGCCTTCAGATCTCATATTTACTGTATATACTCGAGTATAAGCCGAGTTTTTCATCCCTTTTTTTAAGGCTAAAAAGGGCCCCCTCGGCTTATACTCGAGTCACTCTCCCCCCCGGGGCTCTCTAACTCCCCTGTGTCTCTCTACCCCCCCCCCCCCCGTGTCTCTCTAACCCCCCGTGTCTCTTTCCCTCCCCCTCCTCATCCTCAACCCCCCCTCCTCATTCTAAACCCCCCTCCTCATTCTAAACCCCCTTCCTCATTTTACCCCTCTAAATATCTCCCCCTCTCCCTTTCCCCTCTACTCCATCTGCAGCTTCTGCGCAGACCTCCGCTCCTCCCCAGTATATGCTAATGACGGGATGTCATATGCATGCCATGTCATTAGCATTGGCTGGGTCGAGACGCCGGAAGGAGCGGAGGCCGGAGCAGAAGCTGCAGATGGAGGTAAGTGAGGGAAAAGGGAGAGGGGGAGGTACTTAGAGGGGTAAAGTGAGGAGGGGGGTTTAGGATGAGGAGGGGGGATGAGGAGGGGGGTGGAGGATGAGGAGGGGAGGTTGAGGAGGAGGGTTGAGGTTGAGGAGGGAGGTTGAGGAGGGTGTTGAGGCAAGGGGTTTAGAATGAGGATGGGGGGTTAATGTTAAGGAGGGAGGTTGAGGAGGGGGTTGAGAATGAGGATGGGGTTGAGGTTGAGGAGGGGGTTGAGAATGGGGGGGTTGAGGATGAGGATGGGGGGTGGAGGTTGAGGCGGGAGGTTGAGAAGGGGGATGAGGATGGGGGGGTTGAGGTTGAGGAGGGAGGTTGAGGAGGGGGTTGAGGATGAGGAAGGGGGTTGAGGATGAGGAGGGGGGTTGAGGAGGGAGGTTGAGGATGAGGAGGGAGGTTGAGGATGAGGAGCAGGGTTGAGGAGGGAGGTTGAGGATGAGGAGGGAGGTTGAGGATGAGGAGGGAGGTTGAGGATGAGGAGGGAAGATGAGGAGGGAGATTGAGGATGAGGAGGGGGGTTGAGTAGTGGGTTGAGGATGAGGAGGAGGGTTGAGGAGGGGGTTGAGGATGGGGGGGGTTGAGGATGAGGAGGGGGTTGAGGATGGGGGGGTTGAGGATGAGGAGGGGGTTGAGGATGAGGAGGGGGGTTGAGGATGAGGAGGGGGGTTGAGGAGGGAGGTTGAGGATGAGGAGGGAGGTTGAGGATGAGGAGGGTGGATGAGGAGGGGGGTTGAGGAGGGGGTTGAGGATGAGGAGGGGGTTTAGGATGAGGAGGGGGATTGAGGATGAGGAGGGGGGTTGAGGATGAGGAGGGGGTTGAGGAGGGAGGTTGAGGATGAGGAGGGAGGTTGAGGATGAGGAGGGGGTTGAGGATGAGGAGGGGGATTGAGGATGAGGAGGGGGGTTGAGGAGGGAGGTTGAGGATGAGAAGGGAGGTTGAGGAGGGGGGTTGAGGAGGGGTTGAGGAGGGAGGTTGAGAATGAGGAGGGGGGTTGAGGATGAGGAGGGAGGATGAAGAGGGGGTTGAGGAGGGGGTTGAGTAGGGAGGTTGAGGATGAGGAGGGGGTTGAGGATGAGGAGGGGGTTGAGGATGAGGAGAAGGGTTGAGGATGAGGAGGGGGGTTTAGGAGGGAGGTTGAGGATGAGGAGGGGGGTTGAGGAGGGGGTTGAGGAGGGAGGTTGAGAATGAGGAGGGGGGTTGAGGATGGTAATAAGGGAGGGGGGGAAAGACACAGGGAAGGGAGAGGGGGGAAGAGACACAGGGAAGGGAGAGGGGTGAAGAGACACAGGGGAGGGAGAGGGGAGAAGAGACACAGAGGAGAGAGAGGGGGGACACAAGAAAAGGGCACACAAGAGGGGGACACAGAGGGCACAGGAGGGACACAGGGGGCAGCACATTTCCCACCCTCAGCTTATACTCGAGTCACTCATTTTTCCCACTATTTTGTGGTAAAATAGGTGCCTCGGCTTATACTCGGGTCGGCTTATATTCGAGTATATACAGTAGTTCTAATTTCAGGTGTGTAAATATTTTCCGCAGTCTTTATACATGTTTCAATGATCTCAGTCCTATTTCCATGTGGCGCCACAGGTAATGTTTGCCTAAAATCTCCTCCTAACAACATCACGTTTCCACCAAATGGCAAATCATTATCCTTCACTTCTTTTAATAATCTATCAATAAATTGCAGGGCATGAAAGGACATCATTGTTGCCTCATCTATGATAATTCATTTACTTTATTTTTATTTTTTTTGGCTTGTAAAGAATTAATTCGAATATTCAACACTGATATTTCAAGAATCGGAACTGGCAGTTTAAATCCACTATGCACAGTTCTGCCACCTTCTAACAAAAGTGTGGCACTTCCAGTTATTGCAAATGGCAGTGCTATTTGACCCTGTGCTCGAATGTAACTCATCAATAAATTATACAGATGATACGTTTTTCCTGATCCACCATGGCCATCTAGATAGAAATAACTCTCTTTGAGCATGTCATCACCTATTGCATTTGTGATGGCGTTAAATGTTTGCAATTGTAATGTATTTAAAACTGCAATTTTTTCTTGTGTTTTTTAGTTTACAAGCTGAGTGTCATAGTCTTTAAAGTTTATTTCATCTATAAGTCCTGGACCAGGCAGATTACAACTTGCACAATTTAACCCATGACAAAGGAAGATTTCTTGAACTTCCTTTAATGCTTTTAAGAGCGCAAATATAGCGCATGAATGCAAATTGTTCTCTCATTTGCTTTGGCATTTGACAAAGTGCTGCTTCTTCCAGATACCTCTCCCATTCCGTATCATCTGCTAGGTGGTTTTGATGTCTTGCATCTAATTGGAAAGTATCATAAACTATGTGCACTGGGAACATGTAAAATAAGTATTCTTATACTGAAACGTTCAATGTCTCTTGGACTAATGGTATAAATTCCCTGGGATAAAATTTTAGTGTCCTCACAATTTAATTGAAACCAAGCAGTAAGTGTTGTTGCTCTATGTTTTTTTTGGGCTAGAGCATTTCCTTCATTCCCTGCAGTAAAGCAAACAAATTGACTTTGTGGCAAATGTACAGCTAATCGATACACAGCATGTGACCGATCATGTATCTCAAATTTCAGAAGACGCCACATTGCTTCTGGAGCACTGACATAGCCAGCATCTAAATAACATGAAAGTTCATCATGTAAAATTGAAATGTCTTGTTCATTTTGTGCACCTTGCACAACAACAGTTGCTGTATCATATCCTTTGTATATATATTTATACACATATTTGATGGATTTGACAGAAGTGCAAGCTTCCACATTTATGTGTGCATTGTATTTCATCAGCAAATGTGGATTGTATGGAACTACATATCTATTATCAACATTTTGGCCATGAATAATAGCACTTTGCCCTTCTCTTCTTTTATACAAAGGGTATCCATCACAATTAGCATAACTTTGCATTTGAAATTTTTTTGGAAACTCTTTTGTGCATTTTTTATTTTCCATAGATGGTGAATTGGGGTTGATATCTCCACATGAACCAGGAATTATTCGGTGTGTAACAATGTCATAAAGTTTGGAATATTTTTCTGGATGTGGCAGTTCAGCACTAATCACTGAATCCACTCTCTCTGCAGTATTCAATTTATATTTTTATTGTATGTATGTAGTAGTATGTGGCAGGCCTCTTTTTTAAAATTCAATGGTATAAACAAAAGTCACACATTTCCCAAATAAGTGTGCTTTAGTTATATCATATATTAAGAAGTATTTTGTCCAAGTTTCAAATTTTCCTTGATCTCTGGCCATTGTGGATTACATGTGAATGTAATGAATACATCTGGTTTTCCAAATTTAGTCACAATAGCCATGGCATCATAGCATCTTTTTTGCATATTGCGAGGAGATCCTTGGAAAGAAGATGGCAAAAGGATTGCTCTTCCAGCTGGAATGTCTCTGTTGGTAGCCAATTCAGCGACACAATCCATCAATCCACAACAGTGTTCTATGCAAAGCTTGTTTTGTTGAAATTTGATAAAAGTTAGATTATTAGCTTCGACTTGTAGATATGAATCAATAATCCATTGTTGTGTGAGTTTCCCTGCACACAAAAATAGGATTAAAATGATCCTGAATAGCAGTTTGTGCCACTTTAGATTCCAGCATAGAAATATTGTTTTTAACATGAACTTTACTATTGGGAAAACTTTGCAATTGTAATTTTGGTTCTCATCCTGGCTCACCATTTGTAAAGAAAATGGGATATGTCATTGGATCCAAATTACAACTTAGTATATTTATGTTTATAAAAGGTTGCTCTTCATTGCGTGGATTCTAATATCACCATCATCATTTTTAAAGACCATTACAACCTCATTTTCTGTTGGTAAATTATAACGTTTTTGATCAGTATTGTGATCTCTTTTGAGAACCATATTTACTCTTGGCATTGGCAATTGATGTATTTGAGCATGTTCCTGTTGTTCTTTTTCAACCTCTGCTATTTTTTTGTATGCTTGAAAGTATGGGTTGTTGGCCATAATTTTATCCAGCTGTTCAAAGACTATGCATAAACATTATTTATGTTCATGAAGCGTCATCCGTTGGCAATCATCACATTACTAAGATTTATTTTTTACTTACCTGAAGTCTTAATGGAAAAAGTTATTTTCCACTTCCTAATGGTCTTGTAGTTGTGGCCTTTTATTTCTTCCAATCTGTAATATATCATGTGTTTTTTTATTGTACATATTGTTTTTAACTGTCATCAATGCAAAACCTAAAGAGCAGTAAAATTACCTGAAATGCATTTGTACATGTTTCTTTAAATTAATTAATTAATCAATCAATGTCTAACCTAAATAGCTAAGCATATATATATATTGACAAATAAGGTCAGTGTTTTTTTTTAAATAATTAATTAAGTAATTAATAAATTAATATACATTAATTAATCAATAACTGTCATGAATGCAAAACATAACCAGCTAATCATGTATTCCTAAAGCAGGGCATCATTGAAATGTGAATTTCATATCCAAACACAAAGAGCTATGAGCAAACTATAGATTGTCCTGAAAAGGATTTATGATGTTTTGATTCAATTAATTAATGAATCAATGAAGTTATGATGTTTAATTGGCATACATTAAAATGTAAATTGCTAAGCATCTATGTATTCATAAATAAGGACATTTTAACTTTTTACATTTTTTTAATTATTAATTAATAATGAATTAATACATTTATATACTTTAATGAATTAATCAATAACTGTCATCAATGCAAAACAAAAATACTTAATCCTGTTTTCCTAAAGAAGGGCATCATTAAATAATATACCTGTAAAGTTGATGTTATTGCAGATGGAATGCTGCAGAGCTCACACTCTGTGTTCAGACAGGTACAGAGATGAGCAAACTGTAAAATGACATGAAGAGCATTTTTAATGGTTGTATTCAATTAATTAATTAATCATTTAAAGTATCATGTGTAATGGCCATACATAATTGCCATAAAGGTCTAAGCATCAAGGCAGTAAAAAATATTCAAATATTCAGAGCCTAAGAAACTGATTTAAATATTTAACTGCTTTGAGGGTCCTATCCATGTCAGGCAATGTGCAGTAATACAGAAACAGAGCTTATTATTTAATTAATGTGGCACAGTCCTCCCCCAATGGAGGTCTCAGATGATAATAAACTGATTTAAATATTTATCTGCTTTGAGGGTCCTATCCCTTTCAGGTAATGAGCAGTAATAGAGATATATAAGTGTAGTGTGCAAAATAATAATAATATATATTTATATATATATATATATATATTTTTTGTAATTATTATCAATTAATAGGTAATAAATTAATCTACGTTAATGAGCAGTAATCCAGATATATAATTGCAGTGTAAAATACAATTTTTTTTAGTGCATTGTAAAATATAAACATTTTTTATAATGATTACTAATTAATAAATGAATGTACGTTAATAATCAATAAATATATTAGAAAGAGCTAAGCATTTATGTATTCATAAAATAAGGGCACTGTAAAATATAAGATTTTGCATATATTTTTTTTTGCTAATAATTAATTTATAAATACATTAATATACTTTACCTATTTGTAATTAATATCCAGTAATCAATATCCTGAAGAGCGAAAAAATCTCTTTGGATTTTCCGGCAGCAGAAAATGTACAGTTACAGTGTTCATCACCTTAGGAGGAATTGTTAGAAATTTGCAAACTGCAGTATGTATAGGCCGCGTGCTCGAGCCGAAACTGTTGGTTTAGGCGGGAAAACCGCCATTTCAGATTAGTAATGTTGTTATTTGCTAAGTTAGTGTTAGTGTTGTCTTACCTGCCTCGTGTCAGTCGTAATGGTCTATTTTGAAAATCGTACGTGCCTGACGGTGAGTTGCGCGCTACGGACTAGTTTTGCCTTGTTTTAATTTTTTTTCTTGCATAGCCGATTTCTAATGTTTAAAAAATTACAAACATGCCTCAAATTAAGGTGAAACATGCTGTGTGTGAGTTTTTAAGTTAATTTGAGATATATTTTTGTTTTTTTGTTTGTTTTTCGATTTCCGTGGTATGGCAGTTAAATTCGTATTTTTCCGAGGTCAGAATTCCCTCTGAGATTCCAAGGTCAGATTTTTTTTTCTAAGTCCCGCGTTCCTCAACTGCTTGCAGCCTAAGTCCTGCGTGCCTCAACTGCTTGCAGCCTAAGTCCTGCGTGCCTCAACTGCTCGCCTCGCTTTGCGAGGTTCGCAGGAGCACCTTCGGCGCTCATTCAGCCTAAGTCCTGCGTGTTTCCATGCCTCAACTGCTCGCCTCGCTTCGCGAGTCTCGCAGGGCAAGGAGCACCTTTGGTGCTCATTGCTTAAGTTTAAGCAATGAGCAGCCCTGCGAGACTCGCGAAGCGAGCAGTTGAGGCATGGAAACATGCAGGACTTAGGCTGAATGAGCGCCGAAGGTGCTCCTGCGAACCTCGCAAAGCGTCCTCTGAGCTCGGATGGCTTCAATGCCTCAATGACTCGCCTCGTTTCTCGAGGCTCGCAAGCATGACAACAAATCGCAGTTTAACAATTATAATATGTGAGTACAAAATCCCATTGTCAATTCCAGCTTTCCGAAAAAAAATATTAAAAATTTATGATTTTATTTGGTAAACACTAAAAGTACTGAATTTTGGGGTCCTGATAACACATAAGTAAGTATCCACCAGATTAGTCTACAAATGTCTTGTTTTATTCAACATACAACAATCACATATATAGTTGTGAGCGTACGAGTTGTTGCTAACGCTTGCGGGCTCGTGTAGCGAAACGCGGCCCTCGCGTAGTGAGGGCCGCGGGTGAGGGCCTCAGTTGCTGGCATGGAGCGCAAAAGGCTCTCCTTGCCAGCAACTGCGACCCTCGCAAACTTTACGTTGTAACGCAAACAACACGACCAACTGTGACCCTCGCAAAGTTTACCTCGCAACGCAAACATCATACGAGACACGTTAACACTCATTACGACCTCGCAAAAATCGGCCGCAACTCGCGAACATGAAAAAAAACTAAACACAATAAATACACACAGCACATACATAAAAAGCTTACCTACAGCAAGAGGGAGCATCCAGGACCTCAAAAAAACTACTTAGACCTTCATTTAACTCAAAATAAAAGAGTTTAGACACTAAAAAATTCTCTAAGTGAGAGAAAAGATGGCCCCCGAACAAAACGAAAACGAGGCTACAGCAGTCTTAACACGCAAAACACCACAAGAAACTCGCAAAACACCACAAAAGACCTACGGATATTCTGCTAAGATGCATACCACACATTACCCGCCATTTTACGACAATGCAGAAGTACACAACTACGCTAACGGTTTGGTCTCGCGCACGCACACTATTACACTGCACACATTTAGCATGCTTACACAGCAGCTCCACACCACTAATGCTGCAGCAACATCAAAACAGATTGCCAGCTCTTCAACACAATGCTTCAAAATACGGAAAGTATATTCATTTATTAATGTATTATAGATTTCATTATTATACACCAAACAGCATTAGCTACCGTACAATTTAATTGCCATCATTTTTTGATGGGCAATTCTCTAGTCACATATATAATTCTCAGTAACACTGGTTGTTGCTAATGCTTGTGGGCCCGCGTAGCGAGCTGGTTGCTAAGGGTTACAGCTGCTGGCGCTCCTTGCGCTGGTGGACATGAGCGCCATAGGCGCTCATCCCTACGACCCCATATGACTTTGGCAGGGAGCGCCGAAGGCACTCACTCCGCTGGTGGAGATGAGCACTATAGGGCGCTCATCCCTACGACCCGCGGGACTACAGTTTTACATAAATCTACGAGCCGCGGGACTACAGTTTAATAGAAACCTTCATTATCCAATTCACACTGAGAGACCCGAAGCAGTTTGAAAAAAAAAATAGACTTTAAAAATTATGACCCGTAACACTTTATAAAGGAAAGTGCCAGGAAAGCGGGACTTCTAAAAAAGAAAATACGACTCGCGCAGAGAGTGAGAGAGAGAGAGCACAGACAGAGAAAGTGAACAGAGAGAGTGCACAGACAGAGAGCAGAGAAAGAAAGCACACAAAGAGAGAGAGCCACAGAGACAGTGCACAGAGAGAACATACACACAGAGAGCGCACAGAGATCAACAGAGAGAGTGCACACATACAGTGCGCAACAAAGTGCGAGAGAGCGCAGAGAGAGAGTGCAAAGACAGAAAGCAGAGAGAGAGAGAGACACACAGAGAGTGCATAGAAATCGACACAGAGAGAGAGGGGTACAGAGAGAGAGCACTACCAGACAGCTCACACAGAGAGTGAGAGAGAGCATGGACAGAGTGCACAGAAAGAGAGAATGGGCACAGAAAGAGAGCGCACAGAGAGAGAGTGCCATGACAGAGAGATCACACACAGAGAGCACACACACAGACAGCACACACAGAGAGTAAGTGAGAGTGCACAGACAGAGAGAGTGCACAGACAGAGAGCACACAGAGAGAGAGTTCACAGACAGGGAGCTGAGACAGAGAGCGCACAGAGAGACAGAGCCACAGAGACCATGCACACAGAGAGAGAGCGCACACACACAGAGTGTACAGAGATCAACACAGAGAGGGAGGGGTACAAAAAGAGAGAGTGCACACAGGCAGCGCCCACACAAACAGCAAGAGAGAGAGAGCGCAGACAGAGAGAGAGCGTACACAGAGGACGAGAGAGAGCACACAGACAGAGTGCACAGAGAGAGAAAGTGCACAGAGAGAGAGCGCACAGACAAAAAGAGCGTGCACTGACAAAGAGAAAGAGTGCACAGACAGAAAGCACACAGAGAGTGAGTGAACAGACAGAAAGGGCACAGAGAGAGAGAGTGCACAGACAGAAAGCGCAGAGAGAATGTAGAGCACACAGAAAGAGAGAGCACAGAGAGAGAGTGTGAACAGAAAGAGCTCACAGAGAAAGAGAGCGCATAGAGAGAGAAAGTGCAGAGAGAGCCGGAGCATACAGAGAGAGAGAGAGAGCGTGCACCAGGAGTGAGAAAGACAGGTCAGAGAGAAAGAAATGAGAGATACATAAGACAGAGAGAGAGCGACAAGGCCCATACATGAGAGCCGTACGTGACTGGCTTGAGGGGGGGAGAGGCTCAACATAGCTTACCAGTTACAGGCTTTAAAAAAATTACGGATTTAACAGTCAACATTTTTTTCAAGCCTATAACTCGGAAGCCATTGGGAGACTGCTAAAAAACGCTAATTAAAAACTAATTAAAAAATGTACTTACAACCTCACACACAGCACAAGGGGAGAGGCAGAAAGCCTGTGAGGTTGCAAGCTAATTTGATATTTAACTGGTTGAATTTCCCAAGCCCACAAATGGTTTCACACCCGTAAATGCAAACAGGAGCACAGAGGAGAGAAGGGGGGGAAGTTAGAGGGGGGAGAGGGTAGAAAGAGACACAGGGGAGGGAGTGGGGGGGAAAGAGACACAGGGGTGAGGGGGGGGAACACAGGGGAGGGAGATAAGGGGAAAAAACCCAGGGGAGGGAGAGAGGGTAAAGAGACAAAGGAAGGAGAGAGTGGGGAGAGGCCAAAGGTGCTCATTGCGAGGCATGAAAGTCTCGGGTTGGCCGACCCCTGCAATGAGAGGCAAAGCCACTCGGAAAGTAGAGGGAGGAGAGGCTCGAAATGAGCACCTTTGGCGCTCATTGCAGGGTACAAACGTTGTGGATTGGCGAGGCCGCAAGTTAGAGGATGGAGAACCTCGCATTGTATGGCAAACAGCATTGCCAAGCTTCAAATTGTATTGCCGCCATTTTTGACGGGCAAGTTGCTAGTCATATAATAATGTAATTCCTTAATGAGTACCTGAGAAATGATTTTACTACCTACTGTGTCTACCACCTTAAAAAACAAAAAAACAGCTTTTGTGCATTTTAATTATAAGAAGTCACAAAGTAAATAAACTACAATGAGACTCCTAAGAGCAAAAGGCAAAACAATAAATAGCAAAAACAATAATAGAAAAAACATACAAAAGAGAGAAAATACTATGGGTGGCTATGACATGTGATAGATATGTTTGGGTCCACCATTTCTATATTTAAATCATTTTCCAACCATCTCCACCAATGGATTCATTGGTTCACCAAGCTGAAGTATTTTTCAATGATTACAACAGACCTCTTTGTTATTTTGAAGACCCTATTCATTTTGATCAAATAGGAAATATAACAACTTACTATTAAGAAAGCTCACAACTTAGGGCTCAGTCCAATTTGGACCTGTTATATCCATGTTAACTAATGGTTGTTGCTTACCAATAACATCTATAAAGTTGACAGTTAAAGCACTAAAACATACTCATTAACAGACGACACAATGATAAAACACAGAAACAATATTCTTTTTCATAGCATCCAAATCTGATAACCAGAAAATGCTTGTAATAGTGAAAATTAATCCAACTACATATGCCATCCTTGGGTCCTAAACTCTGAGTCTATGCTTGAGTTGTGTCACTTCTCATTGTCTTAGATGCAATATATTTTTATCCAAAGTGGTTCTAGAGCAGGGTGCATCATCACAGTGATAAAGAAATGGGGTGCCCATGACTGACCAATGTAGAATCAAATTTGGCAGGAATGGAGCAGCTATAAAATGGCACCAGCTAATTTCAACCTTGCTCGAATAAGAATATTTGTTCCATTGATATGTTTCATGAATGTACTGTTATGCCTATCTATTGGATTTGACTTTGTAATGTGACCCCCACTATTCTATAGCCTTCTGTGAGATCTGACCACTTTGATTACTGGATACCCTAGCCTGCCGCCTGCACTGACCGAGCACTGGGCCAGGGCAACTTTCTGGCAGACTAAACTGGACCTTGGTTCAATGGTTTATAATCTCTACCTCTATTCTGTGGACCACCTCCTGTTTGACAATCACTGCTGTAACAGTAAGTCTGGACTTTTTAACTGGATTGGCTAAGTGAAGTAATTAGTGCTGTATATTAAAGTGCTTACTCTGTGCGAGGTGACACTAGTGTAATTTTTTTTAAGTGGATGCCTAATTGCACTGTGTCACCAGTCTATAAATATTACTTTATTAGGTTAATGTTCCAAATTTGGTTAATGGATAAGCTTTTTTCAAACATAGTATATATTATATTTACACTAGCGACTTACCTGTCAAAAAATAACGGTCAATAAAATTTGAAGCCATGGCAATGCTGTTTGGCACACAGTGTTAAGCTTTTTATACTCTAAGGACCTTTGGCGCTCATTGCGAGCCTCTCATGGCATGTCTTTTGGCTCGTCTCTATATTTTTTTAAATACTAATTAATGAATTAAATTAATATAGTTTACCTTTTTCTAATTAATATATGTAACAATCAGTAGCCTGAAGAGGTAACAATCTCTTTGTATTGTCCTGCAGCATATAATGTCCAGTTGGACTGTTGCTGGCCTGAGGAGATAGTGTTATGATTGTCCCAACTGTGCATTAGAAATAGGCTGCGTGCGCAAGGGCAAACCGCTGGTTTATTTGTGTAAAGCGCTACTGTAGGTCCGTAATGTTGTTAGTGGCAAGTTAGGATTGTAAAATAGTGTTGTTTGTCTATGTGCTATGCGGTTCGCGAGCATTTGCTGTCCTTTGTAATACTGTATTTTGTACCTCATAGGTTCCTGTGTGAAAGTGGTACGTGGTTAGCGTTGTTTTGCGTGGTCCAGGATCGTGTAGCCCTGTTTGAATTTTTTTTGGCCACCATTTTTTTTCTTTCTTTGCCGATTTTCGAGTGCCGAAACTCGCTAAAATTGACTTAAATTCGCGTTCAATCTCACTCCCAGACGTCCTGGCTGATCCCCCGTGCTGTGTGTATGTGATGTTATTCTTTGTGTGTGTGTGTGTTTCGTGTTTTTTGCTTTGCGCAGTTAACTTCAAATTTTTCCTATCTCGTATTTTTGTTTTTCTGAGTCCTGCATTCGTGCTTGCAGCCTAAAGTGATCCATCGTTTCCTAAGTGTTTGGAGGCTAAGTGCTGCATGTTAAATTGCCTCCACTGCTTGCCTCGCTTTGCGAGGCGAGAAGGCAATGAGCGCCTTTGGTGCTCAACGTCCATGTACTGCAAGTTTTAGTGCTGTCAGTTATCGGCTCGCCTCTCTAGGCGAGTTTTAGTGCCGCGAGTTTTAGGCGTACGCACCATGCAAAGCGTGACGACGTCTCGTAGTTCGACAATTATAATATGTGATTCCAACATCTATCCTGTTGTAGCACCTCGAACATGGTAGTTTGGAGGGCAAATAAAAATTTTTTTAATTTAAAATGACAGGTTAACAACACATTTTTGATTGCAAGCAAGTAAATAAAAACATTTTTGTAAATGAACACAATCTTTGAGTACAGCTAGGGAATGAGGTTGTGTCCTCTGCTCTGGCTGCCCTTCTGTCTACTCAGGATGCTGCTGGCTGACTGCTGCTGGGATTTCACATGGAGTAAATGTACTTGCCAATGTGTTTGGCTGCTAAACATAGTTTAATGAATTCAGGTTCTTAGCTATCTGCTTTCATGATAAATGTTGTTTTTGTCCGCGTTGTTGCAGGATGCCCTCTCTCGTGTCACTCATCATATACACAGTAAATACAGCAAGTTCTTATTACAGAATTAAAAGTGCCTTTCATATAAATATTGGTTTCACTACAAGTACTTATAAGCACCAATACTACTGAGTTCTATGATATGGGTCCTGTTGAAAGATAAGTACTCAATACCCTCCAGTCTACAAATGCAGCCTGCCTACTTTCAAACTGTCCTGTTTTCCAGGGACAGTTCTATTTTTTTGTGGTTGCTTTGTCCTGTTAGGGTAATGTTCTGGAATATGAACAATTTTGTGATAATAGTAAAAATAATAAATAATAGTAAAAAGTAAAAAATAAAAATTGCCCTTTTGCTTATAAGTGTAATTGTTCTTTTCTAAACTGCTTCTTTCAGGTTAGTTCTCAGCCGGATGTGTTCTTGTAAATCAGTGAGATGTCCATTAGCCTTATTGAAATCAATGGCAAATGTAATTGCCACAATAACATTGCAGCAGTTGAGAATTTCCTCTACATAACTGCATATGATAGTGGCTTCTGTGGCAGCATAACTGCATATGATAGTGGCTCCTGTGGCAACATAACTACATATAATTGGGACTCATGTGGCAGCATAACTGCATATAATAGGCAATAAATTCAAGGCTCTATATCTTTTTTATTTTCTAAAACAATTTGCCTATTACCAAGTGTTGTTCTACAAAAGATTAAGTTTTTTACCTATAGTCCTTTTTTATTTTAAAATACTTGTTCTCTTTAGAATGAAATTCTAAGAATGTAACGGCAACATGTTAAAACAGATGATAACATAATTAATAAAATGGAACAGAACCTTGTTGTGCCCCATTCTACACTAAGTTAACCAAACAACAGACTGTCCTAATTGTTGTGAGGTATGAACTTAGAAGGGGAATTAACAAACCATCTCAAGTGGCCGAAAGAAGTTTTGAGGTCAAAGTAGTTCCCCATAGGAAATATTGCATAGTAAATCAAGAGATGCATATCTCAGCCACTTGAGATCTTTAGCAAATTCGCCCAGTAAATGTAGAATAAAATATTAAAGTAAAAATTTAAAGTATTTAGAGTTTCAAACATTCTTTGTCAAGACATATCTGTTGCTACAACTAAACTTCTGCAATGATTGTTTTTTTCATTTGAAGCAGTTTTCACTTTTTTATAATTGTTTTTAATTATTGCAGTTTTTTTTATAGCCCTAAAAGTATTTACTTACCTGTTTAATTCAGCTGCAGTTCATGAAGAGACAATACATTACAATCTCTCTCTAAATGCTTATATGCTGTTTTAACTGCAAAAAAAATGCATTTTATTTTATTTATTTTTTCCATTTGGCGTTAGTTTGAAAAAAAGGAAAAAGCTGAAAGCAAAGAAGGTGAATTGGCATTTGCAAGGACATTGTCATCCCTCACTACTGTTAGCGGTACTGGGCGACTAGTAAGATGATTATCTCTTACAAACAATGAAGTATGCAGCAATTTTAAAAAGTCAAGACAATTTTAATCATCTTTTTGATTATGTTTTATTATTTTTACATGCCACACAAAAGCAAACAATTAAAAGCAGTTAGCTGAAAATCATATCAAAATCTTCTAGATTATATGTACTGATCAGGTGCCCTGTATAATAAAATGGAAACTTAAAGGTCTGTTAAGTTATACAGATCAGTATTAACTTTTAATTATATTATCATTAAAAAAACTTTGAACATTCACAGATTTTTTGGTTTTCTCATCATAATTGGTCTTGCACTCCTCCCATCTTTTTCAAACTGTGGCAACGTCCGCAGCTAACTTCCATGCAGGTAATTACTACATTGATTTACTATAACAACCTGGGGGAATATACTACACTTTCATGAAAAACACAGAAAGGAGTGCATGGATTTAGAATAACTTCATATTGGGTGTCAAAATTCCTTTAATATTTATAATAGCCACACATTTTAAATGAGTTTAAAACTACTTACTGTAATCTGTAAATCACTCTTGTGCAGGCAGCCTCCATGAGCAAAAACTGAAAGGCATCTTCAAACTTTCAAAGCTGCTTCACTGAAGTGTGTACTGTTGGGTAGTGAAATTATAAGTGGGCTAGAAAGAAGTATGCACTGAAAATGAGATGATCCTTTCCACATTTCCTTCTTTACAGCAGTAAAAGCAGATAATGCACTGTAGAGGCATTCAGTGCTAAATTTCCCTTAATTCATCAAAACACTGCTTCATCTAATAACTACTTTTCAGAAGTGATTGGCATGCTTGTAGAAAAATTACTTCAAAATACTCATCTTGTATCTTGCCTGAGATTCATTGAAAAGATGGAAAAGCTGACAGCAGGCTAGTGTGTTTGTGGCATCTTTCCTATAAGAAAAAGTTTTGTTTCTCATTCAGGTCCCCAGATATTTGACATCAGGCACATTCATTCTATATCTTTTATGATTTCTATTCATTTAAGGAGAACAGTTCCCAAGCTTTCCTTTTAAGAAAACATGGAAACCAACACTAGTGAATGCTTTTGTGGTTAGTTATATAACTCTTTTAAAGACATTTGCATTTACTTTTATATTCCAACTGTAACTTTTTATAAAGTACAGGATTATATGTGCTAGAAGTCTTAAAGCAAAGGGTTATTTACTTATGATACTGCATAAAATATTATGTTATGAACTAGCAAACTGAAAATGCTTAATTATCATCTAATTTGTTCCAATATATGGAACTTACCTAATTTATTCATATATGAAAAAGACCAAAAAGCAAACTGAATACTTAAAGCATCACTGATTATTGAGTGTCGCACCCTGCTTATTGGGGCCAGGATGGGACTCCCCTGACCCCCACAACCAATGGCCCTTCAGGGCCCAAAAGTAAGTTAAGATCAGTGTATGTCAAGATCAGACTATTTGTTTTCCCTGTTTTTTCTAACAAGCTGTCCTTGTCATGAACCACAGGACATTTGGACTTTTGAGTCTGGCCACTGGACCCGGATGGATATTAGCCACATAGCCAGGTGAATCAAAGTGGTATTGTAATGGACATAAGGACCATGTGAAAGACTTTTTGATTTGTTATGTTGTGTGATGTTTTTTCCCAAGCTCTGATTGTATACCATGGACATCTAAGTCCTCTTTCCACCAGGTTATTTGAGCCTAGAGGGCTCCGAGTTCCCTTTTTCCATTTTTAGGTCCATTATTTTGTGTGTAGAGTGTATTTTACCATACAACTGTTGCATTAAGCAAATAAATATTTCCCTACTTGCCTTGTGTGCCCAGATCCTGACTGGTGGTAGCTGACAGCTGAGTCCTTAGACATCTCAGCACCTAGTTGGGAAAATAGACAGGCTGGCCCTTAGTTATTGGAGCCAGTCCTATGCCACATGGGGGTAATTAAAAGGTGCAGAAATTGTGACACTTTTTTGTTTGTCTAAGGAAGTGGCTAACTGCTGATTGGGGCACAACCTGTATAAAATGATGTGCTGGAATAAAGTAAAGTTTGTGCTCTGTATGGGACACATATGCATGGTGTGTAATTTAGAGGGAAGACCTTTATAATTTTTCCTTTCTATAATCACTTTAACCTCTGCTGCTTTCCTATGAGAAGGGGGGTTGAAGGACCACATTGGATTTACGGGTATGATTTGTCTCTTTGGCCTTTTCAAGACCATTGAAGAACAGAACATGACAGTTATGCTGATCCAGTGTTCCGGATTCGCCTGCTGATGATCTTGGCATGAGCGGTGGACACTGAGAAGCTCTTCTCCCTCACAATCCTGAGAAAGAATTCCTGTAGCTGAAGGCAGAAGTTTTTAGGGGTAAAGCAGGCCGTCCTTCCCTGGGTTGTGAGAACTGTATTTTATGCAAGCCATAAACAGAAATCTGTTTTCAGAGAAAATCTTACTTTTGAGCATGAGGAGAAAACTGGCAGGTCCCGAGGCTTTGTTTGATCACTGGATTACAGTGAAATTGACACCATACCCATCCACCCTCACTGGCCCAGAAGCAGGTCATTGCATCAAAGGGTAGAAACATGGTTCTCAGCCTAAGCCCCTCTACGCCTGGAACTCCTGGAACACTCACAGGGAAAACTGGCGCCCTCTTCCCTCATCCCCTTGTGCTTGGCTGAGAGGCCCATTAATCACTGGAAATCCCCCATATCCTGTGCTTTCAGTTGTTACATATTTGGACATTAGCAAATTCGGCTAGGGAACCAAGGGTTATTAAGCCACATTCTGTAAATAACGAAATACTTATTCTTGCAAGAATCCCATATAGAAAAGCAATTTTTATCCACAAGATTCTCAATGCCTGATCTACTTTTCTATGGTGCCCGCATATACTCACTACAATTTTCTAAAGAAAAACCTCAAAGTTTGTTGTTTACATATGTCCAATACCCCCAAACTTATACCTAGCAGAGATTGGTGGAAGGCAAATTCACTAAGAGTTGCCGACCTCCCAAATGTAGCTAGGTTTGCAAATATTGTGGAGCATTGGGGTCTGTTTCTTTATTTATATCAACAACAAAAAATGTGGGCCCCTTCATATCACAACACAGGCAAAAAGTGCCCAATAAGTTTCCCTTGCTATTCTAGTCCCCCCTTTCAGCCCGATTGCGAGTGTGCATTATGAAATGCCTGCAAGTAACCCCTAGTCACAGAATTACACCTGCTTCCCCATTGATTTTCACACATCAGTAATATTATGAGCGGCTTGAACTCAAGAAATTACTCAAAATTGCTTGTTACCCGCAACTCCTAATATTCCTGATTATTTCCAAAATAATTGTGAGTACTATAGAACACCAGCAAAGGCATACAAATGCTTTTGTGGATGCTTTATCCATCCCCACTCACTGCCGATCTCCCCCTTCCCCACTCAAACCTGATCCCCCATTTCCTTGATCATCCCCTATTGCCAATCTTCATAATCATGGGGGTCCATTGAGACCCCCATGGCATTTAAAATACTAATCCTGTGCCATGGGTCTAGCACCTAAATGTTAGTCCTGATGCCGTTGGGGTCCTTATAGGCTGGCTGCACAGGTTTGAACTTTAGATGCTTTGGAGGTCCTTACTGGAAAGCAGGGGTTAATAGTTATATGCTGCAGGGGTGCCCAGGGATTCTCAATGGTGTCAGTGGGTTTGTGCTCAGTAATGTTACTTAGTGCAGCCTTACTCATACTCCTATGCCTTGGAACTTTACTTGCAATGGTGAAATCAGTATTATTCCGTTGGTGGGCCATTTTATACATGTGTAACTTTATTTTTTTTACAAAGCTCCTACACCCAAAATTATGTTTGAAAGTAGTTTACTTGTCTCAAATAGAATAGGACTCTTTGTAAATCCATATTTAAATGCCTGTAAAATACAGAAAATCAAAACAAAGAAAGCTGTCAATTCAAGCTTGAAATTAAGCATACCATATATAATATTCTGTCTTTTGGGGTTGGCAGTACTATTGATATCACATATTATACTGTATTGGTCCGAAAATAAGCTGAACCCGCATATAAACCGCACCCCTAAAGTTCAAGGGGAAAAAATAGAAAAAAGATAGTACTCAAATATAAGACGCACCCGTAAAATTGGAAAGAAAAAGTGATCAGCCATTGCAAGAAACAGGCTTTCAGTACTGCAGTCTAAAGCACGAAAGCGTGCAAATCGGCAGTAATTTTTAAAGTTGCACGCGTTTCAAGCAAAGTTCGCAAATCGGCAATGATTTTTTGACGGTCGCTTATATTTGGACCAATACGGTAATTGTCAAACTGCAATTTGTTGTCACACTTGCCACAAATCGCAGTTTGACTATCGCATCTTCCCTGGCACTGTGCTGCGCATGCGCATTGCGTGACATCAGCTGTGCATGCTCATTGCATCGTGGGTGTGGGCACGAGCAGGTGGCCGGGCATGCGTAGATGCACATGCACACGAGCTGTTAGCCATGCGCTGGTAGACAGACACAGGAGGAGGAGACACAGGAGGGAGAGAAGGGAGGAAGTGTCACACAGGAGGGTGGGACAGACAGGGAAGGAGGAGGGAGAGACACCGGGGAAGGAGAGGAGGGGGGAGAGACACAGGGGAGTGAGAGGAGTGGGAAGAGACTACAGGGGAGGGAGAGGAAGGGTGAAGAGACACCGTCGAGGGAGAGGGGGAAAGACACAGGGGAGGGAGAGGGGGAAAGACACAGGGGAAGAGGGGGGAAAGAGACACAGGAAGGAGGAATAGACACAAGGGAGGGAGGATGGGGGAATAAATACAAGGGGTGAAATGGGTGGAAAGAGATACAGGTGAGAGGAGGGGGAAGAGGCACAGAGGGGAAGAGACACAGGGGAGAGAGAGGAGGGCGGAGGAGACACAGAGGAGGGAGAGGAGGGGGAAGAGACACAGGGGAGAGAGAGGAGGGGGAAGAGACACGGGAGGGAGAGGGGAGAAGAGAAACAGTGGGGGGAGAGGAGGGAAGAGACACAGGGGAGGGAAAGGGGGAAAGAGACACAGGGGAAGAAGAGGGGTGGAAAAAGGCACAGGGGAGGGGCGGGAAGAGACACAGGGGTGGGGGAGAGACACAGGGGAGGGGGGGAAGGGACATGGAGAGGAAGTAGATGGAGGATCGCTATGAGCGTCAAAGGCACTCATTGCGAGGCCTGCGATGAGAGCCAAAGGGGCTCATTGTGAGGCAGGCAGGTTAGAGGGGTGGAGGAGCTTCGCAATGTGTGGCAAACACCATTGCCAGGCTTAAAATTGTATTGCTGTTATTTTTGAGGTGCTCATCGCAAGGCCCGTAAAGTAGATGGGGGAGAGGCTCGCAATGAGCGCCAAAGGCGTTCAGCGCGGGGCTCTTGATGAGCACTGAAGGTGCTCAGGTTGTGTGGCAAACAGCATTGCCAGGCTTAAAATTTTATTGCCGTCATTTTTGATGGGCGAGTTGCTAGTTTATATAGTATATAAAAGTGGGAGGGTAGCCAGGTCAACACACCTGTTGAAAAGCAATGTCAAATTATTTTGTATTATGCATGGAAAAGTTCTGGTAATATTAGGTAAAAGTCATAATAGGGTGGTATAGGTTCCAAGAAAATGCGGAAGTTGCAAGGCGAGAAGCACTTGTATTGATTTATGGACCTGTATTTATGTTGATTTCATACATGTGTGTGCATAAATATACCTTACTATCTGTCTATTATGGTATTGCTAACAGTCACGTACTAGCAGGGACAGCAAAAGGGTATTTCATAACTTGTGTAGTGCCATCGAATGCATGCTTGCTAAATGCTATGCATAAAAGTCCATTTTAATTTTTACGTAGATGCACATGCACACGAGCTGTTGGCCATGCGCTGGTAGACAGACACGGGAGGAGGAGACACAGGAGGGAGAGAAGGGAGGAAGTGTCACACAGGAGGGTAGGACACACAGGGAAGGAGGAGGGAGAGACACCGGGGAAGGAGAGGAGGGGGGAGAGACACAGGGTAATGAGAGGAGGGGGGAAGAGACACAGGGGAGGGAGAGGAAGGGTGAAGAGACACAGGGGAGGGAGAGGGGGAAAGACGCAGGGGAGGGAGAGGGGGAAAGACACAGGGGAGGAGGGGGGAAAGAGACACAGGAAGGAGGAATAGACACAAGGGAGGGAGGATGGGGGAATAAATACAAGGGGTGGAATGGGTGGAAAGAGATACAGGTGAGAGGAGGGGGAAGAGGCACAGAGGGGAAGAGACACAGGGGAGAGAGAGGAGGGCGGAGGAGACACAGAGGAGGGAGAGGAGGGGGAAGAGACACAGGGGAGAGAGAGGAGGGGGAAGAGACACGGGAGGGAGAGGGGAGAAGAGAAACAGTGGGGGGAGAGGAGGGAAGAGACACAGGGGAGGGAAAGAGGGAAAGAGACACAGGGGAGAAAGAGGGGTGGAAAAAGGCACAGGGGAGGGGCGGGAAGATACACAGGGGTGGGGGAGAGACACAGGGGAGGGGGGAAGGGAAACGGAGAGGAAGTAGAGGGAGGATCGCTATGAGGGTCAAAGGCACTCATTGCGAGGCCTGCGATGAGAGCCAAAGGGGCTCATTGTGAGGCAGGCAGGTTAGAGGGGTGGAGGAGCTTCGCAATGTGTGGCAAACACCATTGCCAGGCTTAAAATTTTATTGTCGTTATTTTTGAGGTGCTCATCGCAATGCCCGTAAAGTAGATGGTGGAGAGGCTCGCAATGAGCGCCAAGGGCGCTCAGCGCGGGGCTTTTGATGAGCACTGAAGGTGCTCAGGTTGTGTGGCAAACAGCATTGCCAGGCTTAAAATTTTATTGCCATCATTTTTGATGGGCGAGTTGCTAGTTTATACAGTATATAAAAGTGGGAGGGTAGCCAGATCAACACACCTGTTTAAAAGCAATGTCAAATTATTTTGTATTATGCATGGAAAAGTTCTGGTGATATTAGGTACTAGCAGGGACAGCAAAAGGGTATTTCATAACTTGTGTAGTGCCATCGAATGCATGCTTGCTAAATGCTATGCATAAAAGTCCATTTTAATTTTTTAAATTCATTTTTGGTTTATAAAAATAAAATAAATTAAAAAATGTTATGTTCTTGATGAACACAACGTGAACAGTATTCTGTGAAGAAGCTACTAACCTCCAATACATTGTGCAGTGAACCACTATTTGGAGATTGATTGTATCCCATGGTGGACTCACTTTAGATACGGGCTTCGATTTGTGGAAAATTATTTTCTGGATTAAACTGTGTCTTTACTCACCTCAAGGTGATATCGTATTTGATGGGATCTGATCCACTGAACTTTACCATCTGGTTGTTTCCAGCTTCATACATTTGTTGCGGTACAATCATTTATTGTGGTGCAATCATTTATGAGAGATAATTTTTTTAGTGTTCATTGCTTTCACTTTTACCATTATACTTACGTTGCCTTAACCAACCCCTATCCTGGTAATACAATTTACACTAATTATGAATTAGATGGTTATTTAATTTATATATCTGATACAGGAATGTACATTTTAAGCAAGGACATATAAACCACTCTGCCTCTTATTATACAATACTTTTTCTGTTAACCTTATTACAATGAAACACAAATCATGAAATAAAGCAACTTGCTAATGCAATATGTATGTGCACCATTAATTTTCTACAGTTCATTAGTATGCACTTAATTAGACTAGATTGTAAATTGGTGTCAGCTCAATAATGAAATGTTTCAATACAAAGGTTTCATTATTAGGTATTATTTTTACAATCACCTATTATAATTGTCAAACTGTGAGTCGTCATCATGGACGATGGACGCAGTTCTGGCCGCAACTGCGTCCCTTGCGAAGCAATTCTTCCCGCAAATGGGGACCTAGTGAAGCGATGGCCGCATTTGCGGAGGTGGAGGCTCTATGGCTCCTCACTCTCTGTATAAAAAAAAACACATAAGCAGGACTTAGAGAAAAAAATGCAATGAGCTTGCAATGAGCGCCAAAGGTGCTCAGACCACCAAAACTATACCAGGGGAGCTCAGCAAAAGGCTTGCAATGAGCACCGAAGGAGCTCACAAGACTAAAAATACACTATGGAGAGAAGCTCGCAAGGAGAGCCCAAGGTATTCAGAAGACCAAAAGCCTTACATTGTGTGCCAAACAGCATTCCCTGGCTTACAATTTTCTTGCCGTCATTTTGTGACGGGCAAGTCGCCAGTGTATTTATAAAAACTCAACATACTGAACAAATCAGCAAATTTAAAATAATAATTGCAATCATGAAGTGAAAAACGAAGACCAAAGGTGAATTATGAAATAGGTGGTACATCTTTGGTTGACAAAATCATATAATTGAACCAGCAAGTAAAAGGGGCTAAGCAAATGTGCACAGTTGAGGGTAGGGGAGAGGACTTAAGTAGATATTGTAGTTCCATTTTAGAAACAAGAGGAGCATGAATGAAAATAAACTCCTTCAAAAACAAAATAAAGAAAATACAGTGTTCTGAAATGGAGTTAATGAGAGTGATGGAGGAATGTGGGGTATAAAAGGAGCTTGTGAAACCTTTATGGATTGAACAACAATATTTGCATTCACAGGCAAAGAACAAATAAGAAGTGTACAGTATAAGTTTTATAGTAGTATTTGGATGGATTGAAGTAGGGACAGCTGGAAGAGAAAAATTATGTCCATTAGGAGATTACAGTTATTTAGAGATCTACAGCCTTATTAAATTGTGATTCGGCCAATTGAATAGGGCTCTATATAAGCACAGAGCATATTTTTTTAAAGAAGTTTTTAGTTAGTGAAGACCTTGCTTTTGGAGAGAAGTTCACTAACTAAAAACTTCTGTAAAAAAATATGCTGTGGGCTAAAATAGAGCCCTATTCAATTGGCCGAATCGCATTTTAATATGGCTGCTAATGATTAAGAAGCAAATTGGGATATTGTTGTTTTCAGGAGTATGATGTACTTTATATGGTGGCAGCAGGAAAAGACTAATAATTAAAGGAAAATTTGAGTGATGATGTCACACAGCTTGTTGACTGGTAAGTGATATGTGCAAGGATCACAGTCTGCTGAGTAGAAACCAAGGGCCTCATTCAATTGAGATTTGGCCAATTGAATAGGGCTCTATATAAGCACATAGCATACTTTTTTTACAGAAATTTTTAGTTAGTGAAGACTTCACTAACTAAAAACTTTTGTAAAAAAAATATGTGCTTATATAGAGCCATATTCAATTGGCAAAATTGCAATTGAATGAGGCCCTAAGCTTGAACTTTATATGACTATTTAATCACCAAATGTAATTTTATTGTTTTATTTTCATTCTTTTTTTTTTACTTTTTACTGATCATTTATTTCCCTTTTATTTCAATGAAGAGGTAAGAGCATATTTAGGGGCGATCACTTTAGATCCATTAAATTATACATTAATGAGTTTGAAAAGGATATCAAGACCTGAACGTGCAATGTCATACTAGCATCAATTAGCCGTTGTCATGAACAGGCAAAAGGAAAAGAAAAAATTATAGGAACACAGATAATTGTTATTTAAGTGAAATAATATAAAACCAAGTTATTTAAGTATGTAAGTCTTACTGTTAGAGTTGAAAAAAATAACTAAACAATGTAAAAAGTATAAATATTTATTAGGAATTTGCTTCTTGCAGAACAAACTGTAATTTTCTTTATCAGGTTGCCAAAACAGGCTGGGGGATTTACTAAGCATCTCCTGGGCAACTCACACATCTCTTGATTTACCATACACTATTTGCTGTGAAAAAAGCAGCCCTTGTCATCTTATCTCGTCCCCAA
This sequence comes from Discoglossus pictus, assembly GCA_027410445.1. Lineage (NCBI taxonomy): Eukaryota > Metazoa > Chordata > Amphibia > Anura > Alytidae > Discoglossus > Discoglossus pictus. Next base: position 293,611,738 of record CM050164.1, on the reverse strand, counting down.
GGATATAAATTACATTGTAATTGTATATTTTATTCTCCTTCAATAAAAAATATATTTAAAAAAATGGTGCTATTGTACTTTAGCTTTAAAGTCTTAAAGGTTCCATTAGAACTCTTTGTAGATAAATGAATGCACAGGACATTGGATCCCTAATCAAAGTATGTCACACATAAAAAAAATCATAAAAGCACATTAAATCTTCCCAAAAACATACTACTAATAGTAATAATAGTAATAATAAATGCAGCATTTAAATATGTAATATTCAATAATTCTTTACTGTGTTTGATCCATTTCCTATGCTCAACAGCTTATTTCTTCTCTTCTCGTAAAATAATGAGCTTTCCATCCATTTTAGCCTGCTGGAGAATATAGTGATCAAGACTTGAGTAGGAGATATTTTAGAACTTTTGTGTACCATACCTTAAGCTGCCATTCTGTAACCATGAACAAAAAATGCCCCTGCTCCTTACTGTTAACATTTCCTGAGCTGCAGTGTATTCTATGTATTGCCCACAATGCTTTTCACTTCTGATATGTGACAATGTGCACATGAACAATTCTTGATGAGATACAGCTTTCTACTCCCAATTTATTATTGAGGTTCAATAACAACCTGCTTGCAGACTAGCTTTAAATAGGCAAAGACCAGATTTCCACGTTTTGAAACTGGTGAATTGTTTATGTGTTATTATTTTGCTGTACAAAAAACCTTCTCACTGTCAAAAAAGATATTTTTTCTTATTTATACCAGCTAACCACACTTTACTTCTGCAAATGCTTAGCTCCCTTTTTCTTTCTCATAGTTCCATTCTTATCTTTCTAACAACTCCATCTTAGACTCAACTTCATCTCCGCTACCATGCACTATTGGGGCACTGAGCCAAGGCTCGATTTTAGATTCTTCTATATTTATAAAATCTATATATTTGATAGACAACTTCAAAAAGGGGTTAGATAAATTTTTGAATAAAGGGGGCATTCAAGGCTATCCTAGATAACTAGCGAAGGAATATTGATCCAGGGAGAAATTTCATCGCCAGTTTCTGGGGTCAGGAAGGAATTTTGCTTTTTTTTTCCTTATGAGACAATTGGCAAAGTTTCAATGTTTTTTTTTTCTATTTGCCTTACTCTGGATCAATTAACAATTAATAATAAATAGTCCACATTAAAAAGATCAATAGAGATCTAAAAAGGTTGAACTTGATGGACTAACTCTTTATTCATCCTCCAATACTATACTATTAATAATTATTTAATCAACAAATTAATTAATAACTAATCCGCATATTGCAGATCAGAGGAGATCTTAACAGGTTGAACTTGATCGACTGAAAGTCTTTTTTCAACCTTAATTACTATGTAACTATGTAACTATGTAATATATCTTACAATGGAAAACCAGTAGGCTCATTTGTATTCCTTATTAAAGAATGTTTCTCCTTTCTGGATCCCCCATTCCACTCACATTTGTCACCAACTCACTAGCCAAGATTGTCTCCTGGGTGGCCTCCTTGTTTCACATGTCAAAGACTGGAGCAGAGATACTGCCAGTGCAGCCAATACTTTGCACCCACATCCAAAACTTGATTAGGCACCCATGGTTACTACCAGCAACCGTTAACAGTGCTTATGCAAAGGGTACTTGTAAAGAGACAGTGTAAGCACTTTCCATGTTAAATACATGTGCAACAAACAGCAATTTAAAGCTTCAACCAAAAAATATAATTTACGCAGGGTGAGTAACCTATGTTGGATAAGGGGCTATTGCTAAAATCACATAACTGCTGCATCTCCAAAGTCAGCATGCTCCATGTTAATCAGAAGCTTACTCTGGCCCTTTAAAATGTGTTAACCATTGATCAGATCATCCTAGGGGTGACTAGATAGCTTTCAGTCCTCAGAACAGACCTCTTTTAATGTGTGTAGGTCCTTTGGACCTAGTGGTATGAAGAGTGCTCCAGAGTTTCAAGCACCATTGCACTGCCTCCCCAGCCTTCCATAAGACATGGCTAACAGTCTTACTGATGAGGTCCAGGGACCTTACAGTATTCTATGCCCCCCACCCCAACTCCTTCATTGGGACAAAATTATTTTGCACTGGATTTGTTTATTCACTAGTCCACTACAGCTGAACTAAACACCTCCAAAGATTTGATTACTTGACCGAATTTGCATCAGGAAATTCCCTCCCATATGTTTCTAACACTTTCTATACCTAATTGTATTGTAAGCTTCTGAACATTTTTGTATCAACATATATATTTCAGCTAATCTATCCTTTGTATTCACTCTTACCTCTATGTTCTATAATGATAAATTTATGAAAAATAGTAGAGTGCACTTTGATTAAAATATAATAAAAGCTTGACTCCAACAATATATGGACTGGGAACTTTGAGATGTGCAAGCGGGATTCCGCAGAGGAAACGAGATCAAATTGCCAATGTCCAATGGATAATCGCGAAAGCAAGAGAGTTCTAGAAAAAAACATTTAATTCTGTTTCATAGATTATTCTAATGTCTTTGACTTTGTGTATCACAACAAAATATGGCAAGTTCTAAAAGAGATGTGAGTACTAGGGCATTTCATCTGCCTCCTGAGGAATCTGTATGTGGACCAAGAGTACATCATGTGTAGAGCATGGCTGGATGAATCCAAAGCCGGGATCAGTATTGCTGGAAGAAATATCTACAGATACACAGATGATATTACTCTGGCTGAAAGTAAGGAGGAACAAAATGACCTATTGATGAGGGTGAAAGAAGAAGTGCAAAATCTGGCCTGCTGCTCAATGTTACAAAGATGAAGATCAGGGCAAACAGCAATCTCAGTTCCTGCAAATAGACGGGGAAGAAGTGGAGGCAGTAACCGATTTTTTTTCCCCCTGGGATCCAAGATTTCTTTATATGGAGACTGTAGCCCTGAAATTAAAAGACTTTTGCTTCTGGAGAGAAAAGCTATGGCAAGCTTGGACAAGCTAGTAGAAAGTAATGATATTAAATTATCAACAAAGGTCCAATTTTTTACAACTATGATATTGACATACTGATCTGAGAGCTGGACCATAAAGAAGTCTGAGGTCCTTTGAATTGACGCCTTTGAATTGTGGAAAACAGCTTAGAGTACCTTGGATGGCAAGAAGATCCAATAAATCAATACTTCAAGAAATCAAGACAACTGTTCAGAGGCGGAGAAAGATAAGGTAATTGAAGCAATGAACTTGTGCTTGATGGAGCTCAGAAGGGCAGTGGCTGACAGATGTGCCAGCGGTCCACAGGGATATGGAGAGTCCGACACGACTGAATGATTAAGCAACAACTACAAGAATTGGATGATTTAGTGGAAGGTAACAACAGGTGTCTTTCACAAGGCTATGGAAAGACATCGTTTTCTGAGTCTCAAAGTGTAATATTAAATAAAAATAGTTTTAGCAAATTCCCGTGCTGCATGTGATGTCTTATATCCCAACAGTAGATCACTTAAGTGTATGTGAATAGCCTTTTATATATAAGCCTTTTGGGATAAATATCTACAGCTTTGCATGTCCGGATATTGTAATATGCCTATTCTTGGCAAAATTGCTCAAGTTATATCAAGTCTGATGGTAAAAAGTAGTGAACCTTAATTCTAAATACTGTCCATATTCTCAATCGGGTTGAGGTCTGGTATATACATTTATTATAACTATTTTTTTACTATAGAACTAGGGACAAACACTTATGCAAAGTATTGTATATCCTGACGTTAGTAGATCACCTCAGTATATTTGGGTAGAGTGCATGAATTATTTGCATATGTGCTATTTTCAGATCTTAAGGTCATTATTGGAAAATAAAAATTTCAATACCTTACAGTTTTCTGAAACTCCCCCACAATTCTGCTACCCTCTTTTCATATAAGAAATATGAAATAATTTACACACTATAAACAAAACTAAACAAGGTTATACAGAGAAATGTATTAATTACATATTTTATCAAACTCCACATTGCTAACTTATGAATTTGATATTAATAATGTGAACTGAGTTACTCAAAACCACAATATAAATGAAAAACAATGGCATAACATAAATTGCAGTGAAAAAACTATATCTACCCCTAAAATTTGCAGTTGACAGCTTTGTGCACCTTTAAAAATAAAACCCTAAATATTTCTCATTATTATTTTACAACTCATAGTATTTATATTGCTTACTTTATATCATATTTTTATTTTGTCTAGCCAATATAATAATGTACAGTGGATATAAAAAGTCTACACACCCCTTTTTGTTTCTGTGCTGTAAAAAAATTAGACAAAGATAAATCATTTCAGAACTTTTTCCACCTTTAATGTGACCTATAAACTGTACAACTCAATTGAAAAACAAACTGAAATCTTTTAGGTGGAGGGAAGAAGAACAAAAAAGAAAAATAATGTGGTTGCATAAGTCTGCACACCCTCTTATAACTGGGGATGTAGCTGTGTTCTGAATTAAGCAATCACATTCCAAATCGTGTTAAATAGGAGTCAGCATACACCTGCCATCATTTAAAGTGCCTCTGATTAACCCCAAATAAAGTTCAGCTGCTCTAGTTGGTCTTTCCTGAAATTTTCATAGTCGCATCCCACAGCAAAAGCCATGGTCCACAGAGAGCATCCAAAGCATCAGAGGGATCTCATTGTTAAAAGGTATCAGTCAGGAGAAGGGTACAAAAGAATTTCCAAGGCATTAGATATACAATGGAACACAGTGAAGACAGTCATCATCAAGTGGAGAAAATATGGCACAACAGTGACATTACCAAGAACTGGAGCTCCCTCCAAAATTGATGAAAAGACGAGAAGAAAACTGGTCTGGGAGGCTACCAAGAGGCCTACAGCAACATTAAAGAAGCTGCAGGAAAATCTGGTACATTTGACAACAATCTCCCATATTCTTCATATGTCTGGGCTATGGGGTAGAGTGGCAAGACGAAAGCCTTTTCTTACGAAGAAAAACATCCAAACCAGGCTACATTTAGCAAAAACACATCTGAAGTCTCCCAAAAGCATGTGGGAAAAGGTGTTATGGGCTGATGTTACCAAGGTTGAACCTTTTGGCCATAATTCCAAAAGATATGTGTGGCGCAAAAACAACACTGCACATCACCAAAAGAACACCATACCCACAGTGAAGCATGGTGGTGGCAGCATCATGCTTTGGGGCTGTGTTTCTTCAGCTGGAACTGGGGCCTTAGTTAAGATTGAGGGAATTATGAACAGTTCCAAATACCAGTCAATATTGGCACAAAACCTTCAGGCTTCTGCTAGAAAGCTGAACATGGAGAGGAACTTCATCTTTCAGCATGACAACGACCCAAAGCATACATCCAAATCAACAAAGGAATGGCTTCACCAGAAGAAGATTAAAGTTTTGGAATGGGGGCTGTGCACAGGAGATGTCCTCGCAATCTGACAGATTTGGAGTGTTTTTGCAAAGAAGAGTGGGCAAATCTTGCCAAGTCAAAATGTGCCATGCTGATAGACTCATACCCAAAAAGACTAAGTGCTGTAATAAAATCAAAAGGTGCTTCAACAAAGTATTAGTTTAAGGGTGTGCATACTTATGCAACCATATTATTTTATTTTTATATTTTTTCTTCCCTCTACCTAAAAGATTTCAGTTTGTTTTCAATTGAGTTTTACAGTTTATAGGTCACATTAAAGGTGGAAAAAGTTCTGAAATTATTTATCTTTGTCTCATTTTTTTACAGCACAGAAACCTGACATTTTAACAGGGGTGTGTAGACTTTTTATATCCACTGTATGTATGATGTTGGTTTGGCTATGTTAAAATGCAGTACATGGCTCCTTACATGCTGCAAAGAGATTAGAAACAAACTCCTAATTTATAGCTGAATGAGATGGTACATTTTGGTTCAGTACAACAGCATTAGGTTATGTTGGTCACCTGTACAGCAGCTATACAGTGATTGTAGTCTTATTTTTAAGACCCAAAATGATGTATCATGATAGTGGCAGTTATACTGACTTATAGGGGGCATACAGATCTAAAAACAACGCTAAAGTTCATGAAATCAAGCTAATCGCATTTAACGTGGTGTCCTTTAATGTTGAAATCTAGTGAATAGGTACACTTGTGTAAGGAGACATGAATTGTTTTGGGTGAAACAATAAAATAAGGAAAAACAAAATCAAATTTGTGCCTTGCCTTTCCTATAAGATGCTAATCCATTTCATTATTCCACTATAAAGCTGATAGGGTTAAACACATTGTATTTGTGTTCTCAAAGGATATTTTGCATAAATTGCTTTCTTTCTATTTTATTATGGTTCAAAATAATACTTTGTATATTTTAGGTAGCAAATTTATCAGGACTATTCAGCGAGTAATTAAAAAGACTGATCATTATAAACACATAATTTTCCAAGGATTTTAACATCCCCTTCTGTTTAGCAAATTGGTATGTTTTGTTGTTAAAAATATAAGCCATAGGCCTAGTTCTGTCATGGCAGTGAGCAGGCAGTTGGATGCGGTAATGAGTGCCTAAAGCCTTCACCAAGGATGATAAGCCTGCATGAATTTTATGAGTCTCAGTATCAAGGTTGCCCTCGCCCAAGGGATTAAAGAATAAGGGGGAGAGGAGGGAGGAGAGAAAGAGAAGGCAGATGTATGAATAACTGGCATTGTAAATCTTCTCTGTGCAACCTACAGCTAGAAACAGTCTGTGATGGGTTCATGACTTGAGAAGAAAGCAACACAGCAGAATGTGAATGGATTTTCCTCAGCTGCTTAATACACTTCTTATAGCAGCTTAAGGACATGTGTGTTGATGGAGGGTGAGAATACATGGCATGTATATCTTTCTGTGTGATGCACAGAGTATGTGTGTTTATGCCGAAATTGTTTGGAATAAATTACTGCAAGCCTTATATTTTTATATGCTTTATAAAAAAAAACAGTTTAGCTTGAGAATATAATTTAATAGGTTTTGCATTAGGTAAGCAAGTGAGAATAAGCAAATTGGATCCTCAACAACTTAGCTCAAGGTCATAATGAAAATTGCGAGGCTGAGGTTATAGGGGTGGCTTCTGGTGGAAAAACAGATCATGATAAATAGGCTTCTGTTCTGCAAAATCTGGAAGCTAATGAAAATAAGATGCATTTGAAGTGTCTTTTTGGACACCTTATTTTTTTCTGTTTTCATCCTAGAAGGCCTAGCTGATGTATGATAGTAGCTCTGGCACTAATTGTGCAATTATAAAACGGAAATGATGCAGGTTTAGCAATCCAGAGAAATAATGTGGTTCAGTATCATTATTTAACAATAGGCAAATACAGCTCAAAAGAGACAAAGGTCACCGTTTCTGCCTTTTGTCTCATTAATGCGCTTGAAACATATTTTAAAGGAATTATATTTAATTATGGACTAGACTAATAATGCAGAGCATGGCCTCTTTGGGGGAAAAAACAGGTCTTGCGCGACTAGTATCACTTATAATGATTATTTACACCCTACTCACAAAATGACCAAACCCACGTGGTTTCTGCCAGCAATGCACAGGCACTGCAGAATTACAAGAGCAAGTTAGTAGAATGCTATGATGCATATCATTTAATTATTACTTTGGCATAAGTGGAGAAGAAAAATGAATTACAAAGAATTGTAGGAGTCATACTTTTGTTCTGGGTATTCTCTCTGTGTGCTGACTATGGGGATCTTATTAATTAACTTTAAAAACCATCAACACCAGAAATGCTGTATTTGTATTAAACTAACAGGCTAGATATTTCTTACTTACAAATATAAATATCCCTAAAATAACTTTCATGTGTTGCAATATTTATAAGAGAACTGCTTTGTGAGGTTAAAGGTCATACAGAATAAAATGTAATACTGCCTATTCAGCAATATAGACAAGTCCCAAAAGTAAGAATAAAAATGCAGTACATATATTGTGACTATAAGTACCACAACATCACTGAAAATTCATGTTTAATAAAAAAAATGTGAATGTTATGTTTATACAGACAAATATATATGCAGAGTGTTTATACAGACAAATATATATGCATAGTGTTGCTTTGCCTTCATTTTTTACATGTCACATAACTCTGAAGGGAAGAGTCACAAAACACTTGTACACTGCATTCACCATTAGCATTGAAATATATCCCTTAATGAATAAAGGAAATCCATAAAGGAGACACTATCAAATATTATGTATGTATTTAAATAAATTATTCCGTTTTAGACTTGGAGAGTAAATTGTTGAGAGTAATATGAAAAAGTATGAGGAAGTATAACATTACAAGAAAGTCTTAAATTATCAGAATATTTTAAGAGAATTTCAGAATATCGTCAATATATATAAGGCTGTGGTAAGGTTTATTTAAGTCTGAGTCTTTTTAGGGTAATAGGACAATGGGTTGATAAGATGACGATCTTGGTTATTATCTGCCATCATAATCTGGGCTTTTGTATGATATCTGTTATGAAGTTACTAAAGGCAAAAAATATTTTATGTGCACACAAATATATTCAGGTGCTCAGTCAGTATATTTATAACTTTCAATGATCCAATTTTTGTTATATAACAATTGTGTCTTATGAGTCTTTTCTTTCGCTTTCACAACAAACCCTTGTCTCAAAGGAGCCTTTTAGTTATTACATGAATTGAGATTAAATCAAAGACTAAGTGCAAACCATCAAGATTAAATTGAACAGATGTAACTTCTGAGGTAATAAACTGACCCACTGTTATGCTTTTCAAGGAATCAGGTTATTTTCCTTCTACTTTTCTTCCACTGCTCTGTTAAAAAATGTTTTCTTCTCTGCATCCATCTCATCCTACTACCATAGCCAGGGCTATAAATCACCAAACTGTTGTCTCTTATCTCAAGAAAGGCTATTACTGGAAAGGATTTAAACTACAAATGTGTATATGTACTTTTAGGAAAAAAAAAGATGATATAGACTGTCTTAAAATGCCAAATAAAAATTTTACAGACATAGATGCAATTTTTTTGGCATATATTGTTCCCTAATTACGCTTTCCTTTTGCATACCCTATATACTAATCTGTTCACTGTCTGTTTATTTCTTGTTAGTTAAAGGTATATATAAGATTCCTGGATTGTTTCCTAATAAACAGCTACTGGTTAGTAGAAAAATGTGAATTTTACTTACATATTTATATGTTAAATACTGATATGTGGATGTGCACACCCCTAGGAAGCTTACATAAAGTGTATTTTGCAGGGTACAGTGTGTGACCACTAAAGTAAATGATGGTAGGATGGGTCACAGCTGAAATTGCCCATAAGGAGACAGGCAGACAGAAAAAAAAACTGTCAGCAACTGCCAGATTGTGATACAAAATTTGCAGTCTTTACTTCCTTCTGATTGGCCAAAACAAATTTTCAAACTGTATACCAATTTAGGCTGGGTTTGGAGGGTGTTAAGCCTATATTCCAACTGACAGAAATGAAAATATATTTTGCTAACTTCAAGGTAAGTGTTTAAATGCTTTTTTTTTTTTTTCATGCAAACATGTTTTTTCATTCACTACTAATTCTCCTTTATCAGATATTTACATATCCCTTTAACTAACTCTAGAAGAAGAATACCCATAATACTTTCAATCATGTTTGAGCTCCACAACTGGTATAGAGGCCAAATGTCACTAACAGAGGATTTCTTGATTGACTTAAATTCTTAATTATAGTAACAAAAGACGAGGAGTAAAAACAGGCATTTCAATTATACAAACAAGAGGGGACAGAGACTGCTTTACATGATTACAAGGAAATCCATAAGGCTTGCAAAAGCGCTATTAGATTGGCTAAAATAGAAAATGAAAAGTTAGTTGCAAAGGAGAGTAAGACTAACCCTAAAATATTATTTTAAGTATATTAATGGGAAGAAGGTGAGGGAGGAAACTATAGGAAAATAACAATGGGAAACAGGTTGTCTGACAATTAGTGACAAGGAAAGGGCAGATGAGCTAAATAGGTTATTTTGTTCGGTATACACAAGGGAGGTACCAGTGTTTGGGACACTGTAACAAATTGGGGCTACACTACCTTTGCCAAATAAGTGGTTAATGCAGGAAGAAATCCAAAAGAGGTTGGGAAAAATAAAGGTTAATAACGCCCCATGTGGGAGACTATTGTGCAAAAGAAAGGGATACATGAATTGCAGTAAATATCTGCTCATGGATTGAGAGCTGGCTAAAAGACAGGAAGCAAAAGGTTGTTGTAAATGGAACATACTCAGATTGGACTAATGTGGTAAGTGGGGTTCCTCAGGGTTTAGTAGTAGGTCCTCTCCTTTTTAACATATTTATTGATGACTTAGAAGTAGGATTGGAAAGTATTGTCTCCATTTTTGCTGATGACACTAAGTTGTGCAAGGTAATTTAATCAGATAATGATGACCTTTCCCTCCAAAGGGATTTGCATAAGTTAGCGAAATGGGCGACTAAATGGCAGATAAGATTTAATACAAATAAATGTAAAGTTATGCATCTGGGAAGCAAAAATAACCATACAATTTATAATCTTAATAGAGCAAATATAGGGGTGTCAGATATTGAAAGGGATTTGGGAGTACTTATGGGCAACCACCTAGGTAACAGTGCTCAATGCCAAGCAGCAGCTGCAAAGGCAAATAAAATATTTGCATGTATTAAGAAGGGTATAGAAACCAGGGAAGCAAATATAATTCTGCCACTATACAAATCCCTAGTATGCCCTTATTTGGAATATGGAGTACAATTTTGGGCACCACTACATAGAAAAGACATTTTAGAGCTGGAGGCCAACAAAACTAATAAGGGGAATGGAGGTGCTAAGTTATGAAGAAAGACTAACCAAATGAAACATATTTTCTCTAGAAAAAAGGCATAAAAGAGAGGATATGATTACCTAATATAAATATATCCAGGGTCAAAACAAGGCTTTGTCTAGTGAATGTTTTGTGACAAGAGGTTTTCAACTGACAAGAGGACAACCTTTGAGATTAGAAGATAAAATATCCCACCTTAAAGAAAGAAAAGGGTTCCTCACAGTAAGGGTGGTTATTATGTGGAATTCTCTACCAAAGGAGGTGGTGACAGCGGATAACTTTCAAAAGGGATTGGATATATTTTTGAATAAAAAGGCCATTCAGGGCTATCCTGGATAATTAGACAGGGAGTATTGATCCAGCGAGGAGTCCGATCACCAGTATCTGGGATCAGGAAGGATTTTTATATATTTTTCCCCTTTTGAGACAATTGGCAAAGTTTCACTTTTTAGGTGATTGCTTTACAGCTTAAAATCTGCTATATATACAGATGAATCTAACATTTAACTGTTTTGCACAACTGTACACTGCCACATTAATCTTCTAATATGTGCCACTCTACTCTCTCTTGCTTCAGGTACTTCTCACTATCCACCCCATTTCTCTGAAACAAAGTCCTCAATCATGCACATTTTCCATAATTCCTTGAAGACCCACCTACTCTTTTCTCCCTCCCTGATAACTCACAGACTACATCACCCACCCAACATCACCCTCCTAACCCCCCCCCCCCCCCCCCACACACACACACACCATCTCGCATAATTTAGTTTTAGAATTGATTGAGCTACAACTAACCCAACTTTCATTGCCAAGATATTTCTCAATTTAGAGCAAATGTACATAATGGCCAGTCATTCTTTCCAAGAATAATTAATTTGACATGATTAAAATATACATAGATCTAAGGATGTAGTCAGGCAAACTTAAGTTTATAGAGGTCATTCATTTAGACAACAGGGCATAGAGAATAGTGGAAAGCAATCAACTTTGTATTTATCTATCTAAAATAAAATATTAGGTTTTGATTAAAATTTAATAAACAAAAACAATATTAAATAATTATAATTTGATGGATTTAAGATTATTCCTACAAACATGAAAATTAAAGATTAGGATGATTTATACATACATTATATAACTATCTGATAAATATAAATTGATAATACATTCAGACAATTCTATCCTTGGTAAAAGTCCACTTTCTCTGAAGGAACATACAGTATAAAGAGTTTGATATACTGTAATAAACTAAGCAATAAAGAACAGAATTACAATCCTACATGACTCACCGTGGAGAGTCAATCAATACAAACTTGGCTTTAATACCACTGAAAAATAATATGAAGAGTGAACAAAGAAATCATGATCTTACTTTGATGAAAGTAGTGGCTTAATTTGTTTTACCTATTTATTTTTTTCCTTTAAATTATCAAATATCATCACTGGGTGGTAGTAAATTCTGGCCTGGTTGTAATAAAAGTGAAGTTCTGGCAAGCAAGTAATAGTGAGGTACCTCTCATCTTGTAATACATTTTGTAATAATGATGCATCAATGAGCAATAAACCTCTCCAGCATTGAGATATAGCAATGTCATGCCATGGTTGCAATGATCATTTATGTTACTGAAAAAGGTGTTTTAATTACTGTTATTATCTATAGTAGGATATTATTTGAAGTTTAATCTCCCAGTTCAATGACAACTTTGCACTGGATAGTGACCATTGATTTTAGTATTTTACTGTAATTTGAATGCATATAAATGAAGATCAATGCCATGTATTGTGCAATATCATTGTGAGTAAATGCTCCTTGCTAGACTATACTCATTGTCACGTCACTGTTTCATACCTATAATATAGAGATTACTGTAAAACACATTCTCTTCCTTCCTCTCCCAGGTTCACTGTAAAATAATCAACCTTCGGGTCACCTTTTGTAATATTGGGTTTGTAGGTATAGACATTAGGCACAGACAATATAAAGAAATAAATGAAGGGGTGTGTTCCTAATAATAATAACACTACTATTAATACTAATAAGTATTCAATTTTCCCTATTATTAACTTACTAGCGACTTGCCCGTCAAAAAATGACGGTCAATAAAAATTAAATGTTGTGAAATTTGTTAACAACACAAAATGAGTCACCTACATTTGTCCCTTTTTTTTTCTTCTAAAAATAAAAACACATTAATTTTTTTATTTTTTTATTTTTTTAACTTTCAACTTATATTTCACAAACATTAAACTTTGTAACATGCAACTTGTATATGAAACATTTGTTCACCATTTAGTTAACAATACTAACACTTTTCAATACATATTTATCACTGAGTAACTGCAGACTATATTAACTTCGAGTAAGTAAATAGTTTTAACAATAACATGCTTTTTATCATTTGTAACATACTTGTTAAACTCTTGTTAAACTAAATTAGCATTGAATCCAGAGGAAGGCAAACAATAAAAACCCTCTATTGAAACTTGTCCAATTGTATCAAAGAGGGAAAAAAATTAATTCCTTCCTGACCCCATTAACTGGCGATCGGATTTCTCCCTGAATCAATACTTTGTCTTTAAATAATACATTTCCAATTATTCTTAAAATACTTAAACTTTATACTAACAATACATATTTGACTATACCACATATATATTTACCAAACTTTTTTTTAAATTCCAAAAATACATATTTAACACCTGAAATTGTAACATCAAACAATAACATTTAACTCTTGTGAACCTGAAAAAGTCAGTTAATTGTTTTGTGGGGCCAATCATGTAAATATAAAACTTTGAACCCATTCAAATCTGTTTAACGATATTTTACTGTTGTTTTTGTTGTTTGTTTTTTTTGTTTTTTTTCAGTTTGTCCATTCTGCAAATATCACATAGATTTTCATAAGTGAAATAGTGTTCCTGTATTTAAAGAGTCCCAGAGTACTTTAATTTTGTACTGGAAGTCAAACCACTGTTCTCTATGTTTTTTTGTCCATTCTTTGGATGTTTTACGTGAAATGTTGTTTTTGTGCAATCATATTGAGTCCCATAAAATGTTGGCATTAAAATTAAACCATTGTCCTCTATCTTTCCAACACCTCATAGTAGACAATGTTTTGGGTGTAAACACATCCATTGTCCAATAAATGACCTTGAGTTTCGTTTTCTTCAACATGCACTTTAATTTCTTTTGGATTAGTGCACCTTGAAAAAGCCACATAGAGTTGTCCATGTGCAAAAATTGGTTCCTTTAAAAAAATCCCAACTGACTTAAAAGTTTGTCCTTGGGATTTATTGATGGTCATAGCAAATGCCATGATAACTGGAAATTGTCTCCGTTGAAGGACAAAGGGCAAACCACTCTCACTTGGAGCTAAATCAATTCTTGGTATAAAAACTTGTTCACCTTTATGGGTACCAGTTATAATTTCTGCATGTATAAAATGATCTTTTAACTCATGCACAATTAATCGGGTCCCATTACAAAGTCCTTTTTTTGGATTCATATTTTGCAATAACGCCTTTTTGTAAAATATGTGGGGGCATTCCAGATGGTGTTAACGAATTAATAAATACGATACTAAAATTCGATTCACTGTCTTTATCATCTGACAGAATAGAATCTGCACTGTAAAAATTCTTTTGTGGTGCATTGATGTATTTTAAAATTTTGTTATTTACATTCAAGGCATCGATATTTTTTGATGTTAATATTACTTTGTTTGCAATGTCTGTGTAATCCTCATTATTAAGAGTGTTTAGAAATATGGCTGATATGAGTGATTCATTGCAAACCATTTCTGATGGAATTTCCTTTTACCAATGGTATCATTTGGTAAATGCTGTATTTCTGGATGTTTTTCCTCTCCGATTTTAATGAGCCAGTCATTGAATTAATTTTGGCCTTCAGATCTCATATTCAATTTTAATTTGAGATGTGTAAATATTTGCCACAGTTTACTGGTCTTGATACATGTTTCAATGATCTCTGTTCTATTTCCGTGTGGCACAACAGGCCTAAAATCGCCTCCTATCACCTTTCCACCAAATGGCAACTTATTATCCATCACTTCTTTTAAGAATCTGTCAATACATTGCAGTGCATGACATGACATCATTGTTGCCTCGTCTATGATAATTAGTTTAGTTAGTTTGAATTTTTTTGCTTGTATGGAATTGAGTCGAATATCTGACACTGATGTTTCCAAAATGGGAACCGGCAGCTTATATCCACTATGCACAGTTCTACCACCATTTAACAAAAGTGCAGCAATTCCAGTTGTTGCAAATGGCATAGCTATCTGACCCTGTGATCAAATATAACTCATCAAACAATTGTACAGATACGTTTTTCCTGATCCACCTGCTCCGTCTAGATAGAAATACCGGTCTTTGACCATTTCATCATCTGTAGCATTTGTGATGGCATGAAATGCTTCTAACTGTAAATTATTTAAAGTTGCCAGTTTTTCTTGGGTTTTTTGTTTTTGAAGCTCAGTGTCATAATCATCAAAATTGATGTCATCTATAAATCCTGGATCTGGTAAATTAAAACTTGCACAATTTAATCCATGAGCCAACAATATTTCTTGGATTTCCATCAATGTTTTTAACAGAGCTATTGGTTCTCTGTAACGTTTTAAGAAATCTTCTGACATGTTTAATTTAAATGTTTCCCACAAAGTGAAAGCATCAGGTACATTGCAAAATATACAAATGAATGCAAATTGTTGTCTCATTTGCTTAGGCATTTGACATAGTGCTGCTTCTTCCAGACACCTCTCCCATTCTGTATCATCAGCTATGAAATTTTGATGTCTTGCAGCTAATAGGAATGCTCAAAACTCTGTGCACCGGGAACATGTAGCAGAAGTAATCTTAAGCTGAAACGTTCAATGTCCCTTGGACTGACGGTATAAATGCGTGGTGTGATTTTATGTGTATCTCTTCTTCGTTGTCGCCATGGACCATTTACAAATACATAGTGATATGGTATCTCTATGTATAAAAATTGTCTGGCCTGCGTATCCTGACAGTTTAATTTAAACCACGCAGTAAGCGTGGTATCTCTGTCTTCACTTTGATATAATGCAGTTCATTCATTTCCTTGAGTAAAGCAAACCAACTGACTTTGAGGCAAATGTACAGCTAAACGATAGATAGCATGTGACCGATCATGCATTTCAAATTTCAAAAGGCGCCACATTGCTTCAGGAGCACTCACATACCGAGCATCTAAATAATTTGATAGTTCATCATGTAAAATTGGATTTTCGTTTTCATTTCCAGCACCTTGTACAACAACAGTAGCTGCATCATATCCTTTGTATATATATTTATACACATACTTAATTGATTTAATCGAAGTGCAAGCTTCCACATTGATGTGTGCATTGTACTTAATGAGCAAATGTGGATTGTATGGAACGACAAATCTATTATCAACCTTTTGGCCCCGGATAATAGCTGTTTGTCCTTGTGTTCTTTTATACAAAGGATATCCATCACAATTTGCATAAGTTTGCATTTGAAACTGTTTTGGAAATTCTTTAGTACATTTTTTATTTTCCATACATGGTGAATTCGGATTCATCTCTCCACATGGGCCATGAATCATTCTATGAGTAACAATCTCCCAAAGTTTTGTATATTTTTCTTGGTCTGGCAATTGTGCAGAAATTTCTCTCTGCTGTGTTCAACTTGTCTTTTTCATGCAGTATTAAAAGTATGTGAGCATGTGGCAATCCTCTTTTTTGAAATTCAATGGTGTAAACAAAAGCCACACATTGTCCAAATAAGTGTGCTTTAGTGATATCATGTATTAATGAATTGAGTTTGATTTTAAATACTCTTGCCTCTAAATCTGGTCGGTCAGAAGTAGTTTGTCCCAGATTCAAATTTTCCTTGATCTCTGGCCATTGTGGATTACACGTTAATGTAATAAATAAATCTGGTTTTCCAAGTTTTGTAACAATAGCCATGGCATCATTATACCTTTCTCGCATATTGCGAGGAGATCCTTGGAAAGAGGATGGCAAAATAATTGCTCTTCCAGCTGGAATGTCTCTGTTGGAAGCTAAATCTGCCACATAATCCATTAATCCACAATACTGTTCTACTCGTAATTTATATTGTTGATATTTAATAAAATTTGATTATTGGCTTCAACTTGTAAATATGAATCAATAATCCATTGTTGAGTGAGTTTTCCTCCATGTAAAATTGGATTAAAACAATCACGGATAGCAGTTTGTGCCACTGTATATTCCAGCATGGAAATATTAGATCTAATATGAAGTTTAGTATTGGGATAAATTTCCAATTGTAATTTTGGTTCCCATCCTGGTTCCCCATTTGGAAAGAAAATGGGATATGTCATTGGATCTAAATTACAGCTTAATATATTGATGTTGATAAATGGTTGTTCTTCATTGCGTGGATATATTCTAATATCCCGCTGAAAAGGTGGTTCACCATCTTCATTTTTAAACACCATGGCAACCTCATTTACAGTAGGTAAATTATATCTTCTTTGATCAGTGTTGCGATCTCTTTTTAACACCATATTGACTCTTGGTGTAGGCAATTGATGTCTTTCAGCATGTTCCTGTTGTTCTTTTTCAAGCTGTGCTAATTGTTTGTATGATTGACTATATGGTTTTTTTTGCATAATTTTTTCCAGCTGTTCAAAGACTATGCGCAAACACTGTCTATTTTCTGGAAGTGTCATTCTTTGTTCCACAGCTTCCATCATATCTAAGACATATAACTGTGCAAATTTCCTTTGCTGTCCTTCTTGTGGGTGTAAATGTGAAGTTCTGTGGTATATTTGACCTTGAACTCTGAAACAATAAGGACCATGTCCTGGTACATTTTCTGCTAATGTTGCACCCATTGAAGCAAATGAAATTGCACTGTTATAAGACCTTATGTTTTGTTTGAAATTATTATAATTTGGAAATGTTGGATCACTCATAATGCATTCTAAATAATATGGAAATGGGTGTCTTAGTGGAAGTTTCACCTTTCCTTTCTGACAGCAACTAATGAAATTTCCGTCAGTAGGTCTTTCCTTTATAAAATGATAGGCCCCAGAAAACTGACAAACCACATTAAGTAACCCACAATAATGAGTATCTACTTGTACTGCAGTAGTAAACACATTATCATGCATTTCTTCAACATAAATATCAGACCCACATTCTATATGTACATTTTCTTCTTGTGTGTCTACATTTAAATCATTCTGCAAATTAGAATCATTGGACAATGGTTGACAGAGATGTTTTTGTTTACTTTTACGTTTCTTGGAAGCCCCAACACACTTACTTGCAGCTTTCTTACTCATCTTTCTTTTATTTAAAAGTCTCTGTCGATCTTCTTCTCGCAAGCGTTGTGAAGTTTCCGGTTTCTGAGCATCTCTCCACCTTTGCTTCCTTTCCCTTGCCAATCTTCTTTTGCGTTCAATTTTGTCTTCTCCATTGTCCGCCATTTTAATCTGTAATTATAAATAGAGATGTAATTATTGTTTGTTCTTTGTTTTGTATACATTTTTTTTCCTTTTTGTACTTTTAGATTAAAGTAGAGGAATAAACTAATAAAACATTTTCAATTGTTGCACTTTAGTCTAAAAGAAATGAAACCATTTTTCAAAGTATTTTATTAACATATATAAAATCGGAAATAGCTGCACATATCTATCTTTATATTATTAATCCTTCAATGACATTCCTTCTTGATTGAATTCACAGCATACCATCATTTTTTTATTTTTGCAAGTGTTGTAAGCTTCTTATTTTCTTTAAATATTATTATTAATTAGTATTGTCTTTTCAACTTTTTTAAAATTTTGACTAAATATCATAAATTAATGACTCAATAAGTAATATCCATTTTCAATAAATTTCAATTTTCACCACATATATAATACATAGCCTTTTTCTATGCATCACTACAAAATAAAATGTTATACCTGTGAGGATGATGTTGATGTTGTTCAAAGGCTGCAAACGTCACACTGTCTGTTTATTCCCTTTCAGATCCGAATGAACTGTAAAATCCAATAGATAATATTTTTAAACTTTTGCTTTATCAATATCATTAAATGAACATCAACAGACATATAGTTGGCTACATTAAAAACCTCATATTTTTGAATATTTTGCCGTAGTAATATAATTAAAATTCTGTACCTGTCCAAATTATCCTTATGATGTTCAATGTGTGCAAACGTCACTATCTCTGGTCATTCAGGTAGAGTTCACTGCAATTATACAAAATAGTAAAATGAATGTATAATATGTTACTTCATCTGTATTAATCAATGAGGCTTAACATACCTATTTTGGCATATATTAAAAACATGAAATAAATATATCAATCAATCAGCATGAACACACATATCAAAGCATAGATTATAAACATACACTCAATATTACTGTTAGTCTTTAAATAAGAATCAATGAATCTTTATTAATCTTAAATTAATGTCTGACAAAATATAACGTCAACACATAAGCATGTTCCCTTTTTTTTTTTTTTGTGGTATTTTAAAATGAGTATGTTACAACTGAATTCTTAAAATAATGTACATTACTAATGAAATAAGAATCAATTAATGTTCATTAATATTAAACTAATGTGTGACTAAATCTAACATCAACATGTAAGCATGAGTATATAGCCTTTAATTTATTTTTTTTTGGTTTATTTTATACAAAATATATAAGAACTGAATTATTTAAATAATGTACATACATTAATAATTAATTAATCAACGTGTTCCTTTTTTGATGCACATTCTTAAATGTTAACCTTTTTTAATATTAATGATTAGTAATGATACATTATGAATGTTATTAACAATTCTTTCCCACATGTAATCACGATATATCACAAAATAATTCTTAAATTAATGTACATTAATAATTAATGAATCAATGTGTTCCTAATTAATTAATGTACATTATGAATGTTATTAACAATTGTTTCACACAGGTAATCACGACATATAACAAAATAATTGTTAAATTAATGTACATTAATAATTAATTAATAAATATGTTTTTTATTGACATTCTTAATTGTTAATTCATTTTGATATTGATAATTAATTAATTAATTAATGTACATTATGAATGTTATTAACAATTGTTTCACACAGGTAAGCACAATATTATTTTTCTATTAATTACATTTCTTATTTCTTATTTATTAATTAAGTACCAATTTATTAATTAATAATTATAAATAATAAGCACAATATTATTTTTCTATTAATTAAATTTCTTATTTCTTATTTATTAAGTAAGTACCAATTTATTAATTAATAATTATAAATAATATATTTACCTTTTTAATGTAATAATGCTGAAGCAGTATACTGAAGAGCTAACAATCTCTTGCGATTTCCCGGCATCCGAAAACATCCAGTCAGACTGTCATCACCTGAGGAGAAAGTGTCAGTTATGTGTGGTGTGCCCTATATATAGGCTTTGTGCGCGAGACAAATGCATTGTTTTAGGCGGGAAATCCGCAGTTGCGCGAGCCAAATGCGTTGTTTTCGGCGGGAAATAATATGTGGTGCGAGACAAAGGCCGGGAAATCTGTGTTAATGCGTAAATCGGTAATATCGTTTCGTAAAATATACTCGCTACTGTCTTTTTACTCATTGTGCGGTTAATCCGCATCCTTTATCTTGTTGTTTTTCAAACACATACGTCTGTGGCTGTGTTTTACGCAGTTCGTAGTAGTATAGCCTTGTTTTCATTTTTTTCGGCGGCCATTTTTTTTCTTGCTTAGCCGATTTTCGATCTTTGTAACTCGGCTAAATCGATCTAAATTGCAGTTCCAACTCACTTCCAGACGTCCTGCCTGGTTCCCCATGCTGTAAGTGACCTTTGTTTTATTTTTTAGAGTGTATTTAGTGTTTTTTTTACTGTTTTTGTTCCGCCGCTTATCTCGTGATTTTTTTCCCCTTGTATTTTTTTTCTAAGTGTTACGGTTTGCTCGTCTGCAATGAGTGCCTGCGGCGCTCATTGCCAAAGTGCTAAGTCATACACACTACGCAACACTACGGTTTAACGGCTCGCTTCGCTACGCTACGCCTGCGGCGCTCATCGCTAAGTCGTACGCACTACGCAACGCAGCGTGACGAGGAATCGTAGTTAGACAATTATAATATGTGATAGCTCTAACTGTGTAGGTATAGGCATTAGGCACAGAAACTACTGAAATAACACAGAAACTGGTTGTCATAATTGAAAAACATTTATTGAAATCTATCTATCTATCTATCTATCTATCTATCTATCTATCTATCTATCTATCTATCTATATCCATCTATTCTCTATCTATCTATCTATCTATCTATCTATCTATATCCATCTATTCTATATCCATCTATCTATCTATCTATCTATCTTTCTATTGAGTATGGTTGATTAACCATACCCCAGCTTTTCCTTTGATTTACAGTATATTTATGTGCTTAAAAAATAAAGTATGCATAAACTGTGTTTATTGCGGTGAGGCCCAGAACTTGCTAGATTGCAGTACCATCACAGAAGTGCAATCTCAGTCCCATAGAAATATCTGATTGTTTATATTAAATGTAAGTAAACAATAATTTTTTTCTGCCTATATAGCTGAGAAAGACCACAATGTCTTAATAACTTAACTGTGTAAAAATAATGTTTATCACACTTCTCATCTGGATTACATTTTAGATAAATATTTCAAATAAACATTACTTTAATAGTTAAAATAAGCCTCACATAAACTTACAAACTGTTAGAAACTTGTTAGCAATAGTCTTGCCTATAAACCACAAAAATGTTTTGATAAGTAAGCCTATTTAAACACCCAACCTGTGTACTACAGGACACATTATAAAGTATTGGATAAAGCAATAATTCATACATTAAAGAATCACTGAAATTGCCATATGCACTCTGTACCATCACGCAAAGTGCAAAATCAGTGCAAAATCATGTGGAAAAGTCAATTTAGTTTTATTTAAAATTGATCAAATTCCTCAATTATTGACTTATTGACAATCATTGATACAATAGACTCTCAGTTAACCAGAACTCAAGCCCCCAGAACTCTCAAGCAACCAGAAAATTAAATTGAAAACTGTACTTTAAATAAAAATTTAAATTTACATGGCTCAACAAATGCTAGGAGCCAGGTTGTCATGGCACAAAATGCTTACAGGCACCTACTTACCTATCCACTGTACGTCTCTGCAATTCAGTTTTACCTGGAAGCAGACAGGCATGAGTGACTGAGCCAGTGCAGTGTTGGTGTTACATTCCCCAGGTTCAGCACTGCACCCTCCAGCCCAACGTATCTGTGTGTAAGTGAGGACTGAAAGCTGCTGCTGCTAGAACAGCTCTCACTGACACATATACCAAGGAGAACATCCTATGTGCAGCTAATCTAGGCCTCTTTTAATAGTAACTCTCAAGCAACCAGAAACTACATTTATCCGGCATCTACCAATCCCCAAGGGTGCCGGTTAACTAAGAGCCAACTGTAGTTTCTAGTGCTTGAATCCCTCCCATAAGAAACTGTGTACATTTTGAGATTCAAGCTATGACTGCTATACTGATAATGTTATTGATTTCTGTTCTTCCTAATTGTAGGTTTTGATTTTGAACCCCCATTCAGGGGCAGAGCTACAGCGGGCACCAAGGCCCTGGTCTGGGGGATCAGGGCTGCTCCTAACAGGGCCTGTCTTATCCCCCGCGGCCCTCTCATGGCCTTCCCTCAGCTCCCTGCAGCCCCGCAGTTGATGAAAGACACAACTGGTATTTAGTTATTGAAAAGATTATTATCTCCTCTCAGCTACATCACCAAGGGTACTTGTCAATTCTAGATATGGGCTATAGTAGCCAAAATTACATATATGCCCTTAAAATGCCTCTGAACTAGCTGCTACAGAGCGTTTGCGCCTCCATCAACTCGGAGGTTCGCGCTTCCTGATTACAGTGTGCGTGACGTCACGCTACAGGCGCACGTAGCGTGACATCATCACGCACACCGTAATCAGGAAGCGCGAACCTCCGAGTTGATGGAGGCGCAAACGCTCTGTAGCAGCTAGTTCAGAGGCATTTTAAGGGCATATATGTAATTTTGGCTAGTATAGCCCATATCTAGAATTGACAAGTACCCTTGGTGATGTAGCTGAGAGGAGATAATAATCTTTTCAATAACTAAATACCAGTTGTGTGTGTGGATATATACACAAAAGGGACAATAGCTTGGCTTTATATGCTGACTTGATTCTATATCAGACTCCATTACACTCCCATGCGAGGGGGAGCATTTTGTATACTCTGCATCCCTGACCAGCTACATAACATTACTAACAATAGGTGCTTTATACTACCTACTAGTAACTTCTAAATAGCATTATAGATATATACCTATGGGACTGTCTCCATAGCTCTTAAGTCAGTGAGCAAATGCCCTTCTATATACTCTGATAAATCATTTTTCTTTGTAACTACACTCTAAGAATATTGCATGAGTGGTAATAGTGGCTACAATAGCCATTGAAGGAACTCTTTTTCACAGTGTTTTTAAACTCTTTTAATCGCCGTTGTTTTTTCATTAATAAAATGTTTTCAATACTATGTAAATATGATTAACCCTATGATGTTCTAATAGTAAAAAAATGAGACAAAGATAAATAATTTCAGAACTTTTTCCACCTTTAATGTGACCTATAAACTGTACAACTCAATTGAAAAACAAACTGAAATCTTTTAGGTGGAAGGAAGAAAGAAAAAAAAGAAAAATAATGTGGTTGCATAAGTCTGCACACCCTCTTATAACTGGGGATGTAGCTGTGTTCAGAATTAAGCAATCACATTCCAAATTGTGTTAAATAGGAGTGAACATACACCTGCCATCATTTAAAGTGCCTCTGATGAACCCCAAATAAAGTTCAGCTGCTCTAGTTGGTATTTCCTGAAATTTTCTTAGTCGCATCCCACAGCAAAAGCCATGGTCCACAGAGAGCTTCCAAAGCATCAGAGGGATCTCATTGTTAAAATGTATCAGTCAGGAGAAGGGTACAAAATAATTTCCAAGGCATTAGATATACCATGGAACACAGTGAAGACAGTTATCATCAAGTGGAGAAAATATGGCACAACAGTGACATTACCAAGAACTGGAGCTCCCTCCAAAATTGATGAAAAGACGAGAAGAAAACTGGTCTGGGAGGCTACCAAGAGGCCTACAGCAACATTAAAGGAGCTGCATGAATATCTGGCAAGTACTGGCTGTGTGGTACATTTGACAACAAGCTCCCATATTCTTCATATGTCTGGGCTATGGGATAGAGTGGCAAGACGAAAACCTTTTCTTATGAAGAAAAACATCCAAGCCAGGCTACATTTTGCAAAAACACATCTGAAGTCTCCCAAAAGCATGTGGGAAAAGGTGTTATGGTATGATGAAACCAAGGTTGAACTTTTTGGCCATAATTCTGAAAGATATGTTTGGCGCAAAAACAACAATGCACATCACCAAAAGAACACCATACCCACAGTGAAGCATGGTGGTGACAGCATCATGCTTTGGGGCTGTTTTTCTTCAGCTGGAACTGGGGCCTTAGTTAAGATAGAGGAAATTTTGAACAGTTCCAAATACCAGTCAATATTGGCACAAAACCTTCAGGCTTCTGCTAGAAAGCTGAACAGGAAGAGGAACTTCATCTTTCAGCATGACAACGACCCAAAGCATACATCCAAATCAACAAAGGATTGGCTTCACCAGAAGAAGATTAAAGTTTTAAAATGGCTCAGCCATCCGAAAATCTGTGGGGTGATCTGAAGAGGGCTGTGCATAGGAGATGCCCTCGCAATCTGACAGATTTGGAGTGTTTTTGCAAAGAAGAGTGGGCAAATCTTGCCAAGTCAAAATGTGCCATGCTGATAGACTCATACCCAAAAAGACTGAGTGCTGTAATAAAATCAAAAGGTGCTTCAACAAAGTATTAGTTTAAAGGTGTGCATACTTATGCAACCATATTATTTTATTTTTAGATTTTTTCTTCCCTCTACCTAAAAGATTTCAGTTTGTTTTTCAATTGAGTTGTACAGTTTATAGGTCACATTAAAGGTGGAAAAAGTTCTGAAATGATTGATCTTTGTCTCATTTTTTTACTGCACAGAAACCTGACATTTTAACAGGGGTGTGTAGACTTTTTATATCGACTGTAAGCAATATAGCTCATATTTATACCAATGCTGACATTAGTATTGGTATAGACCTAACAATTTATGTTGCCAATTAAGAGCATCTCTTCAGCACCTGATTACTTGCACTTTATATCGCATGATAGTGTAATATTCCACTCCAGCACCTTACTGCAGCACTTTTAGCACTCAGCACCTTCGCTTTTGCACCAGTCACTTTTTACTGGAACATATATATGTTTGTTTTAGTCACTCTCTATATGGTCTGCACCAATACTTTTAGGTGTTTATAATATATGCTGATCATTTTGATACCAATAGAGATTCATATTATATCCCATTAGTAGGTCCGACTGTGTCTCTCTTTATTTTTATCAACAAGGATTTTAATAAATGATTTATTAAAAGTTATATTTTAAAATGTTTTTGCCCATTTAATTGAGATCAGAACAGGGGGTGCCTCAGTACAAATGAGATCTGTTCTATCCTCCCATTTTCTATGACATTTATTTAGTTTAAATAACTATTTTAAAAGTATTACAATGCTCATATTTTTTTAATCTAGTAGTTTCTATTGTATCTAGTAACAAATATATAATTTACTGTAAAAGAAAGGGAAGGAAGAGATTTAAAGCCAAGAATTGCCATTTCAATTTCTTCTTTTTCAATGGGTTTCATTGCTAGAGTAAATCTGTACATAAGTTACAATAGATGGAAATAATATATCTATCACAGAACTAGCACCCCTTTACTGTCTTTCTCTCTCTCTCTCTCTCTCTCTCTCTCTCTCTCTCTCTCTCTCTCTCTCTCTCTCTCTTTGTAACCAAAATCAATCATATTTAGAAAAATGGAGGCAAATTGCATACAAACCCAAAACTTACATATCACAATTGGGACTATCCTTCTACATGCTTTGCAATGGGTGAAAAAGAAAAATATAACACTTCGCTGTTAAAACTGTTCCAATCAGTTTCCCTCCCTGACATAGCTCATTGTATGTTCTGTTGATGCAGGAAAAGGGTTTGATGTTGCCTAAATCCAGAACCTTCAACAACTCATAAACATATTATTGTTTTGGCAATTATAATAAGGAAACCACTTTTTCCCTATGCTTTTCCAGCATCTGATCGTATAGAAAGCATATGGCGACTTTGGTGCCCCTCTAAGAAACAAATATTAAAGCATTATTTGTATATAATACAGATGGTATTGTTGAAACAGTGAAGTTAAACCATGTATGTAAAAAAGAGTTGCTTTTCTGTTTTGAGTAATAAAAAAAGAATTTCTGTAGTCCCATAGTTACATTATTCTGTTTTGAACAATAACATTTAGTTATAAGTGTTTGTAGAAAGAAAACATAGAATCTATAATGTATTATCTATGCAACTTGTTTAATGTGTATTGCTATTGTTTTTTTAAGTTGCTTGTTTGTAAACTGAGAGTCCGATTCAATTGAGCTTTCGCAAGTTACTTTGGCCGTAAGTGAGGCTGCAAGTTAATTTGCTATTCAATTGGCGTCTTTTTGGGGCTCCAAACGGCTTACAGGTTACGGCTTTGAAAACTTTGCGATGGTTAAACTCAGAACTTACAACCTCACAAAGCCTTTAATCTTTCACTTCCGCAAGAGTTACGATGGCTAGAATCGCAAATCGCTATTCAATTGCTCCAATTTCCCAAGGCCGCAAATGTTTTCACACCCATAAATGGCAAATGAAGGAGAAAATTCTACGAGTGCTAGGGAGGACCCCAAGGGAGCTTAACACCTATTCGTAGCACTGTAAATGCAAATAATAAATCAATACTGCGCTGTAAGTAATGGGGAAAGTGGTGAAAGAGGTTAGAATTAATTGCACAAAAGTCTCAAGCTCGCAAATCTGCAGGAAATATAATTTATTTTGATGTTTCATTTCGGGGTTAAATCGATCTCGGGAATCAATTAGTTAATACATATCAGGCAACCCATATGGACCAGAACAGTGTTGGCATTCATTTTCATAATTCTGTATTTTGCGATTTTGCAAGTCTGATCGCATATCGGACCCCCGAACCTAATTGATTGACATATAACCTCCATGTTTTACTGCCATAATAATGATGATCTCATTTTCTATTGGCTTCTTCGAAGTGGGAGGTTACGGTCTTGCTTAATTGATTATGTTCCAAACCTGAACTGCTACGAACCAGTGCACGGAGTCAGCTTTGGGCCAGTAACTTGCGGGCTTCATCAACTCAAAAGCACCAGAATCAGAGACAAACGGGACCCCTCCGGCACACGCGCAGACATACGGCCACAATCCCAGGAGATGCGGGCTTGCAATTGAATCAGGCTCTGAGTTTTCTCTTGGTTCTACTCAATTCCCTGGCAGTTATTATGACACTCCCAAGGTATCAGATGGACATTTCTGTGCATCCAAGTTCTTTGCTCACTTTTAGAAGTATATCAGCAAAAATGAAAATGGGAGCTTACCCTGAAGTATACCTCCATATAAACAGCCTTATTAAATTGCCATTTGGCTAATTGAAAAGGGCTCTATATAAGCACACAGCATATTTTTTTTACAGAAGTTTTTAGTTTGTGAACTTTTATCCAAAAGCAAGGTCTCCACTAACTAAAAACTTCTGTTAAAAAATATGCTATGTGCTTATATAGAGTCCTTTAGAATTGTCCGAATTGCAATTTATTAAGGCTGAAAGTGTTTTTTAAAGATTTTACTTATGATCACAGCATAATGTTAATCTGTTGTCTAATATACTTTAGTTTAACATCTAAAATATGGTTATAGAACATAAAGTAGGAATACTGTATAGCGAATGAAATAAGATGTTGCACTTTTTATACATATAAATGTGTATTATGTACAATAAACGTAGGTGATGTTTTCATGCATGCACAGTGCACTTAAGTTAGGCATTTTGTCCCCTCATGCTACTTAACATTTCCACTCTCCCTAGAGTAATCAAAGAGCACGAGTTACTATTTATTTCACGTCTTGCTCCTTGATAGCTACCCACCCACTACTGCTGGCATGACCTATCTGACACAGACATTAATTTTACTTCTGTGCTTCTATTGCATCAATTAATAAAACCTGACTACATTTCCAACAAATGAACATGTTCTGATAAATGAGGGTACCAACATAATTGCTCTGTAAATTAAGAGCTTGCAGCGATGACAATAGAAGAGTCGTTTTAATATTTAAAACCCATTAAGGTGATATTTTTACTTTAGTTATTGAAAATGTACATACATTTAAAGAGACAGTTCTGTATAATATCTGTGGCATGAACAAAATATTTTGGTATTGTGGAACTGCTTACATTTTGCTTTATTCAACTCATAGTCAAAAATATATATGTATAAGTAGTGGCCAGGATCTTGTAGATTGGAAGCAAAGTCATATTTATTGCAGATGTACTCAAGGTTCTTTCATACAAAGCTTTACCAAAGGCTATTTGCTGCAAACGTCTCTTCTGTATTTGATCATACATGGCATATTTACTCTTTTTAGATCACTATCAGTTACCTTTATTAGATTTATATTTCAAGTTTGGGGAGTAACTATTTTATTAATTGCATATGTACAAGACATTTTACCATACTGTTTTATCACATTTGATTAATGTTAAAAATGCTTTATAAAGTGAGAAAGCTTTAATAATTTCAGACAACATGAAGGGCAAGGTAGTAATTAATTATAAGATCACACATCACACACACATTTATATTTATATGTTTGTGCTGCCTTAGAATTGAATATATATATATATATATATATATATATATATATATATATATATATATAGAGAGAGAGAGAGAGAGAGAGGGGGAGAGAGAGAGAGAGAGAGAGAGAGAGAGAGAGAGAGAGAGAGAAGTAACTGTTTTCTTCTGCTGATCACTTATATCCAAACACTATGCCCCCCTATAAATAGTTTGTGAGCTGCAGCGTTTTAAACTTATTAGTTGAATATGTAGCTGTATTAACATAAGAAATATAAATCTGTATTTATTATGTTTATATTCACTTGTAAAATGTATAAAGGTAAAAACATCAATGTCATTACCGTATTTAAACAATCATACATTTGGATTTATAAAATATAAAACAGCAAGTTTTTTCTTTTCTTATATTAAAAAAAAGTATTGTACCATTTTAAGATGGAAAATGGTCCCCGTGAAACCAGACTGCTAAAATAGTTTTATCTTTTATCACTGAAATCTGCATTTAAAAATAAGTGATTTTGCAATGAAAAGTTATTAAAAACTTATACTGATACTTAGATTGAATTTACTCTTTTTTTGTCTATGTATCAGTGCCATTGATGCTTTCTTCTGTATCTAATATGATCTACTACTTATAAGTGTTATCACTATCTAGACGTCTCAGAGATAGCACAAGTTCATAATGATATAAGCTTGTGACTAGCAATGATAGTCCAAGATCTTAGTCTCACAGTAAACTCTCACTGAGTGATAACATTTATTAATAATAGATAATATCTACAAATATGGAGGAAGATAATGGATGTAGACTCATGGATATGAAATAGCAACTTCAGATTAAGTTTTAGTCTAATAAATAATTTTAATAACATTCAGTTTCAAAAGTTTTAACGGTATCAGAGATATAACCTTACTTATATCCCTTTAAGTAAACAACAACAAAAGAAGAGACCATATAAGGTATATGACCTTATACCTTGCCTTATGTAAAATGAGCTATGAAATCTAAGAATGTTTAAATCAGTGGGTTACTTCAGTGTTTGTTCACTAGTGAAAGTTAATCTTATAACAGATGTGTACTAGTATTCCAAACATACTAAATATAGAAGCTATGATTTACCAGTAACTCCCAATAATATTTTGGGCATTATCAGTTTATTTCATTGCCTTTTCGATTATCCAGTTAATCAATAAATGCTTTGAATGTCTGACTAGTTGAATCAGAAGATGCAATAATTAAAATGATTCATCTGTCCAAACTTGTATTTTCCATTTTTCAAAAAGTGTTTATTTTTTATTTTTTTCTCTCTTATTTTTGTTTTAAGAAGACATACCTTTTATTCTAAAAAAAAAGGTAATCTCAAGGTGACATTACAGTATAACTGTATCAGTTCTTAAAATGTAACATTAAGACAAAGAAAGCAATTCAAAAATTCAAACAGATTATACTTTGATAGCTTTGTCAAGTCTTATAAATTAGCACAGCCTAACCATAGCAGATATTTTCATTGCACTGTAATAAAGACTAAATGCTTTTATACTCCCATGATCCTTTGTAGTCATTATTTTAAAGCACTGCCTAAACCTGTAAAGTTTTCTTTTGAGCGGCTTCGAGTTGATTAGATCTATTTCAGCCTAGTCGTGGTAATAGGCTCCTCTCTGTGAAACTGCTTAGCCTCTGCTCCCCTGGCAGCTGGAGAAACTGGAATTAATCAGGTCTGCTGGGGGCTTCTTCAGCATCTCCGCAGGCCAAAGACTCTGGAATCATTTACCACAGAATCTTACTGTCAACTCTTTGTCACTTCGGCTTTTGATTATGCCTTCTTTCTTCAGAGAAATGGAAATGGCTGACAGATTATCCTAATGCAAAATTTTGCTAGTTACTTTCATGGGCAGCCATTATAATCTACCATGCTTTCATGAGGCAGTACAAATGAACATTTCTTTGTGCTTTATGGTATATGAAAAGATTGGCAAACCAATGACTATTAACTGTCTTTTAGTAAAACAACAATTTTGGGATTAGTTATAGCGGAGGGTCATTGGGAAGGCATGTTGCCAGCACGACATCTATATTGACATGACAGTAACTATACATTTTCTGTAAAATTAACAAAATGTAAATTAATAGTTTTTTCCCCACAGAATAGTAAATTAGTTTTCTTACTTAATGTATTTTACAATTAGCTTTAATTTAGCTTTATATGATACCATTTATATAACACACCTCAAATTACTATATTTTTTGGGAACACAACAAAGAAAATCTCACTGGGTATTAATTTACCTATATATATAACAAATGTAGGTACTATTGATTCTTTCATAAGGATTTGTCACACTTGAGACTACTTTGATTCACAGCTGTTTGTATGTGTGTTTTCAAGGTGCACTGAGTATATAGATTACATTGTTTTATGTACAAATACTTAAGATTGATTTAAGCTAAAATTCAGTCCATAACTAGCTTTTTTTGTAAATTGACAATTTGTTAAATGGCAGATATATTGAGTAGCCAAAAAGAAATCAAAATACCACATTAAATCAAGTTTTTAAAAAGCACTAAATGTGTGAAATGCTTGTTTTTAGGTAAGTTCTAGTACATTAATCCAATAAAGGGTTTTACTGAATCACTGCATGTAAATGACACCCAATTCAATTAATCTATGGGGTTTGGTCAAGGTTTATATATTAGATTTTAGTATTTTTTTTACTTAAAAAAATAAACTGAGAGGTATTATATTCATAGTCCTAATTCATTATTAAGATTATACAAAGAACATACATTAGCAGGTGGGCATATGCTAACTATGATTTATAACAAAATATCCTTTTATATGAACTGCAGCAAGGCGGAAGTATTACCCAATTTTGAACTTCTATAATATTTCAGACTTGCACGATTTATCTGAGAGGATCCTGTTAACTATTTTCTTCGGAAAAATGTTTTAACATAAACCACGTAGAAGCCTTAAATACTTTTATCAATGTATAAACAATTGCAACCAAAACTATAATCATAATGAATCTAATCAATATGGTAAATCAAAGGTAATTTTTCACTATACATTTAGATGAAATTAGCATCAGCGATGCTATTTTATGAACCTTTGTCTAATATTAGGAAGATTTAGAAAGGCAATCCTGTTTTAACCTGAAATAACTGAATGAAGGGAAGAAATGTGTGCATTGAGGGTGTGAATTCCAGTGAACATTATTAACTATGCAATACCATAACTATGTATATATATATATATATATATATATATATATATATATATATATATATATATATGGTCCAGTCACATTATTATGACCAAATATCCCTCAATGTGCCGCACCCACAGCATCTAGACAGCATGGTAGTGCATCTGACAGCTGCTGAAAAGTGTGTTGTAGAGGATCCGTACGGTGAACATGGCAATAGAGGTGGTCCCACGGGTGCTCAATGTGGTTCAGGGCCGTGAAATTTGGAGGCCACGGAAGTACTTGGAAGTCTTCATTGTGCTCCTTCAACCACTCCTGGACCATTCTGACCGTATGACATGTTGTATTGTCCTGCTGGAAGATCCCATTCACTCCAGGGAAGACAGTCAACATGTATGAGTTTACTTGATCTGCAAGGATTGATATATAGGTTGAGAGTGTCTTCCAAAGGTTTGAGTGGGCCCAGACAATGCCAAGAATACATTCCCCAGGCCATAACTCTGCCGCCACCAGCTTGTGTTCTTCCAACAATAGTCGTGCCTGACACGCCAACGTGACGCATCAGAGAAGGCAACCCTTTGCCAATCAAAAGAGGTCCAATTTCAGTACTGTCATGAAAATTGAAGCATGAGTGCGTGGACCAGCTGTTTGCTTTTGAGCCTGCTATGCAACAGAATTGGCTGTTCTGTCATTTTAGACACATATCTGGTAGCCCCCTGGTTCATTTGGATGGTAAGTTGCTCGTCTGTAGCGTGTCGGCTGGCGCTCACACACCTTCGCAGCCGTCGTTAACCTCTGATATCAATGGCACATGGTGCTCCATAGTTTTGACGCCTTTATTCACAATGTCCAATCACAGAACACTTCACAGAAGCACGTAAACAGTTCACAAACTGTTCTGTTTCAGAAATACTACCAACCTTGGCCCGAAAGCCAATGACCAT
This sequence comes from Discoglossus pictus, assembly GCA_027410445.1. NCBI lineage: Eukaryota > Metazoa > Chordata > Amphibia > Anura > Alytidae > Discoglossus > Discoglossus pictus. The sequence continues at coordinate 293,578,807 of CM050164.1, read as the reverse complement.
CCCTTTTTCAAAGTCAGATAAATTACACTTTTTAGCCATGACAGATATAATAATGTGACTGAACCATATATATATATATATATATATATATATATATATATATATATATGTACATATATATATATATATATATATATATATATATATATATATATATATATATACCATTTTTTTATTTTATATCTGAAATGCATTATATGCCAAATATTATTTCCAGACAGTCTGGGTTATATCCTGCTTGTGGTTAACAATGTTCTTTTAATACCAATGAAAGCAACAACAATAAAAATAAAACAGTTGTGATATTTCAGTATAGTATGATTTGACAGTTTATGATTTATGAGGACATATATAGTGCAAGAATCTACATAAATGGTCTTAGATAATAAAATTATTGCCTGGTCTTTCAACCTACCATATAAAGATTTTAAAACTGTGCTCTCTGCTTGTACAATATAGACAAACTGGATGGAAGGATTTAATAAAATACCATACCTCAACCTGCAATAAATTAATGGACTTGGATTGTGCAACTGGTTCATATTAAAAGAACCGGCAGCAGTTCAAACTTCCCTTCTTGCCTCAAGTGTGCCCTGTTACTCGGAAGAGAGTAGTTTATTTCCTGCATATACCCAAACAAAATATAATCTGCTTTTACTTGTCCCCTGAAAGATGGATCACAATAACAAAGCATGATACCACACCTTATAGTTTTTAGTGTGGCTTTATAAATCTGTACCTGCTGTTTCATAAGTGGTTCAACACATTTACTCACTTTACAGAAATTGTATTATGCTGTGACTCAGCCTTGGTGTGTCATGCTGTGAAAAAGCGAGCTAAGCTTTGGTTTGCCTTGTATATGCAAAGTACAATAAAAAATAAAGATGTTTTGTATAGGTTCTGTTGGGAGATCATATGATTATTTTAAGAGATTATTTTGAAACATAAGGAAAGTATTCAGTTCATGCAAAACTGCTTCATGAGTGAAAAGGATATAAACACAAGGACATCGACATTGGATGGAAGGATTGATTTTAGGGAAAATCAATAATTCCATCTCTTGTACATGTCAATGTTTTGTGAGGACAGTGCCATATAAATAAGGATATATACACTTCTATTGTAGTCCAATAACTTTCTCTGTTTGAATCCTCTCTCCTACACTAAAAGAGATTAAGCAGTGTACACAGATTAAATATATATTGCAAGTAAATAATTAAACAAGGCACTATAACATATATATTTGCCTTTTCACATTTTCATTCAAGCGTTACGCTAGTGTGCAATGCTTATTGATTAACACTTATCACGCACATGCCATACAGTGACTGAACGAAATAAAGACATTTTACACAATTCAAGGCAGTGCATAGAATGTCTAAAATGCTAGGCAACCTGGAAAATAGAATATATTCAAAGATTGATTGTAGATATTGTGTTATTGTTTTAAAAGAGTAAAATATTTAGTCTATAACATTTTGTCTAATTTACTATAAAGGCAAAGTGTGAAATAGCTCACTCCATTACAGGATATTTCCGTTATATGTGTGTAAAAACAAATATATTACTGCTGCACTTAGGATAGACACATTATATGATGTACAGCAATGGGGCAGCTTTTCTAAACACAACAACCTCTTCTATACCAATACAAATTATAACAGAAAAGAAGAAACTACCACCAATTTATCCAACAAAATCTAATTTCAATGTATGTGATGTTACAATTATGCATTTAGATTCCACCCAGTATTCTCAAAGATCAATGAGGAGTTGTGGGAGAGACATGTAAACAGTTGAGAAAAGAAAGAAGAAAGAAGGAATAGATTATAGTGCTATGTTGTACAGACACTCTTGCACAATAAAAATAATAAACAAAGCCGTTATTAAGTTGACATATTCCTATGATGCAGCTAATTTTATATACAAGTGTTGCTACCTGGTAACTCTATATGGCATATGTCAATGAGTTTTGCACTATCTAGATCTTATTGAGTGCTGTTATAATAAAAGTAGTTTGCTCAGAAAATGTTCCGCACACATATGATTAAGTAAAAGTATAAAAGCAGAAAATGACTAGCTTCACCTAGCAGAACCAGAAATGAAAGCAGAGGAGTAATTACACATGACTGGTCAACAAAGGTGCTGTTCCAGCAAAACACCAGTGGGTGATCCTACCACTGCACCCTGACTTCTTTCATATTTATACTTAATCTCTATTGAGCTGAACATAAGCATAATAATACAACATAAACAATGGTGAATATCTCAGGATTAATTTTCATGGAAAATCACTACTACATTATATAATGTACACATGTAAGATATGTGGGGGTTTCTTTTTCTAATGGACACTGATATATGGGCAGAAGAAAGAGGTGATAGTGCAATTTGTTATTGTTGAGCAGTTCCTTTTTTCAGGTCTATAGTGTGCTCTTCGTGTAGGCCACGTGCAACAAAAGCTGTTATAGTTTTTATATCTTTATCTAAAGTCAATGGCCCCTTCTCGATCTCTATCTTGTCATGGTGAATGGGCATGTGTACTTCAGTGAAGCTGTGAGCTATACCATGTAGGATCACCGAAGATGGGCAAATCATAGCAGAGAGGTCATACAAATTGTGGTCCACTGGAGAAGGAACTGGTGACCCACTACAGTATATTTGCCAAGAAAACCATGTGGATAAACACAACCAGAAATACAGACAAGTGTGCCTGATATGATGTATGTCTCATGGTGCATTATTGATTAACACTGGAACAACTACAACCTGCTGTTATCTGTTAATGGTAAGTATGCACACATTGACATACACATCATATGTCCTGATATCTGCAAACCTTTAGAAACTCATCATATTGCCATTACAGAAGTGCTGCCGTGTTTAATTTCATTGGTTAACCACACAGACAAAGAATAAAAACCTTTCCAGCCACAGAACATCAGCTACATCAACGTCGACTACATTGTAAGTATTTGCAGTAAACATGTGCATGTATGCAGAAGAAGAAATTAAGAACAACTCCATTAATGGAGGCCTACCTTTCTTTTCCCAAGCACATCCCATACGTATTGCTGAAGCGGTCAGAAAACATAATCATACCATGCAGACGTGTCCTGGGGAAACGGATCTCCTTGTGGATATCCTCCTGACCACATCCAAGGTAAAACACCACATGTGGATCTCCAAAGATGCATCAAAGTGTAATAGTTATACTATTCCAACATCATGAGTAATTTGAATTAGCCATCATCATCATCATCTGCCAGATGAGTAGCTTGTTTACGATCTCACTAAATAACACATATATGCACCAACATACCTGCATCTGTTAGTAGCTGCTCATATAGCATGTGTAATGTTCATCATAATATGTTTATTGTGTTTTCCTTCCAGATCACAATCAGGACAAGGCACGAAGACAAGCATCCCGACATTCCATGGTCATGCTAATGTCATCATGTATGTGCATGTCTCCCAATCATTATGTTGTTCCATCCATTGTGATATTTGATTCCCATTACTGATTAGCCAATATATTTACAGCTGTAATTGCAGAATATAATACAGATGTCATGTGACATCTGTCACCTGATGCTCCTTGCATATCCAATTGAACAGCATCGTAATCAGAGACAAACAGGACACCGCAGCACACATGGAGATGTAAGGCCTACAGCGATTGAGTTGCGGACTTGCAATTGAATGTGGCCCTCTGTCTTCACATTATATGGCCAAAATATTTGAGTTTCAGCCTCATGATTATACCTTCCAGTGAAAATGTTTACTTGATTTCCTGAACTAATGGTTTATTAGAGCTTCTTGCAGTCCAAGGTACTCTGAGCAGTTTTCTTCACCACCACAATTCAACAGCATCAATTCTACAGAGTTCAGCCTTCTTTATGGTACAGTTCTCACATTCGCATGTTACTACTGGGAGTACCATCGTTCTAACAATGCTGACCTTTGATGATAATATAATATCTTTACTTTTTTACAAGCTTGTCCAAAAAAAGCTTTTCTCCCTATAGGAAAACATCTTTTAATTTTATGGCTGCAGTCAGCATTTGAAGAGATTTTGTACTCAAGATAATAAAATCTGTCACTGTCTCCACTTATTTCTCATCTATCTGCCAGAAACTGAGATTGCAGTTTGCCATGATCTTCATCTTTTTAACATTGAGCAGCAGGCCAGCGTTTGCACTCTTTTTTCACCCTCATCAATAAGCCCTTTAGTTCCTTCTCACTTTCAGCCAACAGAGTAGTATCATCCACATATATGAGGATGTTGATATTTCTTCCAGTAATATTGAATCCAACGTTGGATTCATCCAGCCCAGCCTTTTGCATGATGTATTCTGTGTATAAGTTTAATAAATAAGGTGATAATATACAACCTTGTTGCAAGCATTTCCCATAGAGCATGTTTTAAAGTTCCAGCTACATCACTGAAGTATTTATCATTAAATGATGGCTTTAGTTTTTGTAATTTTACTGGAGTAAGATACCATCTCATTAGTGTTTTATAGGGGTTTTCTTTTCCTCTCTTGTTTTTGCTGATTATATAGAGCTCCTACATCTTTGGCTACAAAGTATATAGTCAAATGATTTCTATATTGTCCATCTGGTGATGTCTATGTGTAGAGTCTTTTTTTGTGGCTGTTGGAAGAGGGTGTTTGCTACGACCAGAGAATTATCTTGTCAGAATTCTACTAATCTATGATCTGCTTCATTTTGTACTCCAGGGCCAAACTTGCTAGTTATTCCAGATATCTTTTGGTTCTCTACTTTACATTCCAATCTTCTGTAATGTGCTTAATATATTTTCCTGGTTTAATATCTATGAGGTGTTTAATGTATATGTAGAATTAGACAACTTCAGCCTCTTCGGAATCCATGTTTGGAGCATAGACTCGGATCACTGTGTTATTAAATAGTTTGCATTGAATTTAAATTAAATCATTCTGTCACATAATTGGTTGTAACTGAGCACTGCTTTGGCCACCCTTTGATTGACTATGAGGGCTACTCCATTTCTTCTGTGGGATTCTTGACCATGGTAGAAGATCTGGTGGTTGTCTGATGTTAAATGCCCCATTCCTGTATATTTGAGTTCACTAATTCCCAGGATATCAATGTTTAACCTTGTCATTGCATGTTTGACAACATCCAGTTTTTCTTGGTTCATAGTTCTAACAATCCAGGCTCCAATGCTGGATTGTTCTTTTCCCCTCCAGTATGTTTAGAGGCGGACAACAATATCAAACATTTAAGAGCTAGACAGACTGTTTTTAGAAGCTTTGTAACTTCTTCTGTTGACAGGTATCTCAGTACATAATGTAAATGCCTGCATAGATGCACAATTGTAAAAATATTTTTAAGGGATAAACTTGGCCAGTTCTAGGATGTATAAAGGCCTGCTCTGGTGTAATGAACTGACAGGCCTTACAGTGGCCACATTTGTATAAGCCCTTGGTTTGTTGTAACCAGTTCTCTTTCCAATTATGCATCCATGTATCTTGTGTACATGATGGTCTGTGATTGCAACATGATTTATGTTGGCAAAACGGAGCTCCAGCTAAGAAGGAGATTACTGCAACACATCCTATCCATTAAAAACTGCTTAGATACCCCAGTGGCCCGTCATATAAGACTCTACCATAAAAACAAATCTGATAATATCCACTTTCATGTCATAGGTAACATTAAATCCTCACCTGGAGGAGGTGACAACCAAAGACGTTTACTCCAATGCAAACAAAGTGGATATATCTGTTGAAAGCATAGAGTCCTCGGGAGCTCAAAGAGGGCTTTTCATACACACCATTTATATAAATGGATGTAATCTAAACAGTAACTCCATCTTGTCTGTGATAAATATAAGCAGAGTAACCCAGAGAAAAATGGATAACCTCCCCCAAAAAAGTATAATTTCATCTATACTTTCCATGAAAATGGATTAGTGTACAAAGTGTATATATACTGTACATGCAAATCGTTACGTTAAAATAACCATGACCCTTTAACTTACCAATTACTGTTCCATCATCGTAAATATAATTATTGAATAAAGTTGTTTATATTTTGATGAATAAAGAGAGAGTATTTACAAAAGTAGGCTCATTAATAAATTTGAATGACGTCATATGTATACAGTAACCATCTAGTGGATATGCATTAGATTTGTAATCCCAATAATTCTTATACACCTTTTTAAGGGTTAAAAATTTAAATATATGATTGAACGATTATATAAGAGTTTATTGAACCATACGATTTACATTTATCATCTCTATAATAGTGTCCACTATAGACACAAAGTCGACACTATTATAAGCTAAACTAATAGAGTTTCTCAAACCTAAGGAGTTTATGGTGGATATTCAGCACATAAGGAACATACATTGTTACCTAAACATCTATTTTTTGACATAAGACTATTGTGGCAAATTCACAGATCAAGCATATCTTTTGGTTACTTATATTTTAGATATACGATACAAGACCGTTAATCTTCATAACACATATTCTTATTTATATATAAATTATTTGTTTATTATTCTTGAGTATCTCCTGACTAATAGAGTAGTTTAAAACTTATTCATACCTTATTATATGGCACTTTATTTTTAAGTTTTTGATTCAGTATCTAGACAAGAGATTTAACACTTTAATACATGCTCTTTATAGATGATACAGGCTCTATATATTGATAGAGTTACTTGGGCCCAATGCTAGTTTTGTATATATTTACAATCCTATCACACACTTTAAATCTTACTCTATGTTTCAGCAGCTACCTTTCTGCCTACTTCTTACAATTTTTTATATCCCTTATTTGCGGTGTTTTATTTTAGGTGATATATTATAACATTCCTTCCTTTATTACTATATATATATATATATATATGTACACATGTACATACATACAAACATATTTCCTATATTTCCTTCTCATTATATACTTACAAATATGCTTCCATAATAGACATGTTTAAGAAACACTTTTAGTATCTCTATGTAGCAAAATGTAATTACATTTTGTATTTTATCATATTTGGAATCCATTATCATATTACCAAATTATTTAGTCATAAGGGGTTGGCATTGTTTCCTATCTGCCCTGCAGTCTCTTATCACTTCATGCCTGCCAACTATGGCTTTCAACTAGCTATTCTTCAGCAAAAAGAGGGCAAAGTGCCCAAGATATCTCAGGAGGACTCACCTACAGTACACTGTTCATTAGCTACTCCATAAAACAAATACCTTAGCTTCAATTTTTATACAAGCTATTTCACAAGCATCAGTGCCAATAGTTACCATTCTCCACTTCACCTTCAGCTCCCTGTTGATCACAGCACAAGTACAAAGACTTTGCCGCTAGGGTAACTTGGCATTGTCCCATTTAACAATAAGGTACACAGTTGGAAAAATCAAGCCAACTACAGAGACAGTAACTAATTGAGTTATATTAGTAGAGCTGGAAATGGCCCAATTGATTATACAGTTTTTCCCCATTCAGAGATACTTGCTCTTATGGGATGAGAATAAAATGTTTGATGGGTAAAGCAGTTAGGTTTATAGCACACAGTAGAATTTACTTATGTTTAGAATGTATTTCTCTAGATAATGCGTCAAAGAGGAAGTTAATATTCAAAATGGATTTACTGTCTGAAACTTCCAAGTTTGTTGGATTGGATTCATTATTGTTACATACCTTGATATATATCATGTCAAATTTACTTTTCGGATACAGCCTAACACATACAGAATTGAATCCTGTTTTGTTAATTTAAGGTGTAGAAATGGTAACTATGGGCCATATTCTATTAGCTACTTGCAAATGCCTTGAACTCATAAGTTTGGCTTTGTTTTTTTATCACATATATAGTTGTGAGCATGCAAGCCGGTGCTAATGCTTGTGGGCTTGCGCAGCGAGCCTGCGGCCCTCGCGAAGCAAAATTTACGAGGGTCGCAGTTGCTGGCAAGGAGCGCCAGAGGCGCTCCTTGCCAGCAACTGTGACCATCGCAGAATTTACGTCGTAATGCAAAGAAAATACGAGACGCGTTACGACTTATTACGACCTTGCAAAAATTGGCCGCAACACGCGCACATGAAAACATGAAAAATACAACAAATACACACAACAAATACATAAAAAGCTTACTTACAGGAAGAGGGAGCATCCAGGACCTCGGAAACTAAAGTTACACCTCAATTTAAGTCAAATTAAAAGAGTTTAGACACTAAAAAATGATCTTAGCGAGAGAAAAAATGGCCGCCAGAAAAAACGAAAACGAGGCTACAGCAGTCTAAAGACGCAAAACACCACCAAACAGTTTGTTGGATTGGATTCATTATTGTTACATACCTTGATATATATCATGTCAAATTTACTTTTTGGATACAGCCTAACACATACAGAATTGAATCCTGTTTTGTTAATTTAAGGTGTAGAAATGGTAACTATGGGCCATATTCTATTAGCTACTTGCAAATGCCTTGAACTCATAAGTTTGGCTTTGTTTTTTTATCACATATATAGTTGTGAGCATGCAAGCCGGTGCTAATGCTTGTGGGCTTGCGCAGCGAGCCTGCGGCCCTCGCGAAGCAAAATTTACGAGGGTCGCAGTTGCTGGCAAGGAGCGCCAGAGGCGCTCCTTGCCAGCAACTGCGACCATCGCAGAATTTACGTCGTAATGCAAAGAAAATACGAGACGCGTTACGACTTATTACGACCTTGCAAAAATTGGCCGCAACACGCGCACATGAAAACATGAAAAATACAACAAATACACACAACAAATACATAAAAAGCTTACTTACAGGAAGAGGGAGCATCCAGGACCTCGGAAACTAAAGTTACACCTCAATTTAAGTCAAATTAAAAGAGTTTAGACACTAAAAAATGATCTTAGCGAGAGAAAAAATGGCCGCCAGAAAAAACGAAAACGAGGCTACAGCAGTCTAAAGACGCAAAACACCACCAAACACCTACGTATTTGCCGAAAAACACCTACGAGATTAAAATACAAGGACGCAATCCGCGCAACCCCAAAAACATTACAAACACAATAAATACAAACAACAAACACATAAAAAGGTTACTCACAGCAAGGGGGGGCACCGAGGACCTCTGCAAGTGAAGTTACACCTCCATTTACGCACAAATTTCTGAGTTTAGAGACCCAAAGATCACCTAAACGAGAGAAAAAGTAGCGCAGAACAAAACGAAAATTAGGCTAAAGGTCCCTAAACACACGCAAAACACCACCAAACAGCTATGGATATTCCAAAAAAGCCCACCAAACAGCTACGGATATTCCGAAAAAGCCCACCAAACAGCTACGGATATTCCGAAAAAGTCGCACAACATAGAAAACGAACGACGCTACATCATCCACATTATATACACCAAACACCATTAGCTCACAATTTCATTGCCGTCATTTTTTGACGTGCAATTCGCTAGTTATAAATGTTTATATGCATTCTATTGACTTAAGAATTAATTAGTGACAATAAGTAATATTTCCGAATATGTAGCAATATTAAGAGTGATTTTAAGTGTGTATACATTTACGAATTGGGCAATAGAATCTGGCCATATATATTTTTCTCAATAAAATGTATAAGTGTAATCCAATATTAAAATGACAGTGTAGGTATTTGCACAGTATTAACGAACTATAATATTGCAGCCAAACTTCAACTGCTCACAATATTTTTTAAACCATTTTTTTTTTAAAACAGTATGAGATCAATATCCATAATAATAGATTTCATGGTCATATTAGGGTGTTTTGCCTAAATATTATTATTTCCATGGTTTATCTAATCTTAAATTTTTTTTAATTTGAGTACATTGTGACATGTAAAATATAAAAAAAGTTTCAAGAAAGAAAATGAAAGAAATGTTGGATTTATATTAGATTTGGTTGACTGTTTTGCCTCAAACTGTTTTTTCTTAGCAATGTTAGTAGTAGACGGGTTTATGTCAAAAACAGTTGGAGTAGAAACATATATAAGCCAGGCCTCCTGACCCACCACCATGATGTGTGTTACAGGATGTATATGTTATGTCTTATACACTTTTCCATTAAAACAGAAGTAGGGAAAGGTACAATTCTGGAAATGATCAAAACCAATAATAGTAGCAATGTCATTTATGTCAAATAATGCATGCATACAGACCATTTTTAATTTCTGTTAAATATACTATATATAACCTTATTATTTACTTTGCAAAATGTTTAAGGTGTATGCTTTCATGCTCTGTATGTTTACCTCAAATAATACCAACAATTCAAAAGAAAACTCAAATATTATTTAGAAACGAAGGAAAAAATATAAAAAAATATATCCAGCCAACCTCAAGTGCTGTAGATAATGATTATATTACGGTATTTATTTAAATATGACTTCCATTAAATACAATAGTGACAAGATGTGCAGATGAGCCAATAATTAATTTGCTATTGTGTTGTGCGATCCTTTATCTAATTTCTATTAAAAATTGAAAAAATAATATTTGTTTTTCTGACTTGATGTGCAGCAGAAAATCACTTTTCAAGTCAATTCTGGTATTTTTAACCAGTTTGCTTTTTCATGCAGCCAAACACAAACAAATACATACATAAACCAGAAATGCATAATGAATACTTACATTTACAGTAGATATAAAAATTTGGTTGGTACTATTTTATTCAGAATCAGTTTAGATTTGGAAATATTATGGTTAGACTAATATATTTATGTTTCAGGTCATGTGGTCAAATCTGTGATTATACCAGTTGTGAATAGGTTTTTGATACGTTTGTTATAAATAGATTGTTAACATTGGCGTAGTAGCCCTGAACATTAACAGCCTTATTAAATTGCGATTAAGACCAATTGAATAGGGCTCTATATAAGCACAGAGCATATTTTTTTACAGAAGTTTTTAGTTAGTGAACTTCTATCCAAAAGCAAGTTCTTCACTAACTAAAAACTTCTGTAAAAAAATATGCTCCTTGCTTATATAGAGCCCTATTCAATTGGCCAAATCGCAATTTAATAGGGCTGTAAATTTGTTTCATATTAATAATTGTGGTCAGTTTTAGAGTATACTTTGGAGATTCACTAAGCTACCTCAGAGGTTTGTGAATGTCTATAATGACAATGTTGCTCATTGGAAATATACAGCAAATACGTAAATTCATTTAATTTCTGCTTCTTTCTTTTAAATCTATTTGGTCAGAATTACTGCTGAACTAGTAACTGATATAAGGTATATGCAAGTGAGCTGGGTTATGAATGCATCTGATAGAGGGGAATTAGTAGCGTATGATTACAATTATTTGCATGCACAATGTTTTTTTAGCTTTGCATTAAAAAACTGTTGCAGGTGATGTTTACACCCCCAGAATTGAGCTAGGCTTCTCAGGGTTGGATTTTGTAAAAATGAATCCTCTGTGTGAGCATGTCCAGCTTTGCAGCCAATCATCAATGCTGTATGCAGCCAGCTAGATAATGCTGCTACACTCTTTAGAACTAAAGATCCTTAAAGGACAATAAATTGACATTCAAGTAAAAATGCTTGAGTGGTTACACAGTTGTTCTTTAGACATACACCCTCTCCTTGATAAATTCTGCCGAATTATAATTGTACTGAAACCAAACATTTCAGCTTATTCTTCCGATTCTAATCTGTCTTTTAGGCGACTGAGCATTTATGCTTGATTTATGGTCCTACAATGACTTGCAAGAAGCTCATGGTCTCTGTAAACGTGTCTGTACATGTGTCTCTATGTGAGTGTCTGTCTGGGGATGGTGAAGGTGATGGGGCAATTCACTGGGGTTGGGGGAGGTGATGGTGCAGTTCACAGAGGCAAGGGGGAGGTCACGCGCAATTCACTGGGACTGAGGGAGCTAAGAGGGGCAATTCACTGGGGCTGGGAGTGTTAAAGGGGCAATTCACTGGGGCTGGTGGAAGTACCACCTGGGATGTTATGTACATAAAACAATCAGTGAATGAAGGGTCACATACCTTGTTCTGGTTATTACAGAAATCTAAAGGAAAGCTGCAGTTCAATTCACAGACCAAAAAAAATACAATGTATTATGTATGCTAATTTTCACTGGGATTGATAGAAAACAGTTGTGTCAAATGCAAGAAATTCAGCGAACTTTAGGGTAACTGTTTAGATGTTTATTTTGGTATTTTTTCATGCAAACATTTTTTTTTCATATACTACTAATTCTCCTCTAGAAGATGCATTCATTGCCCAGCTCACTTGCATATACCTTTAATGTTGTTTTTTGTAAAACATAATTTTCAGCACATTGTCTAAATTTACTAAGGTTTTCTTGGGCTTTGAAGGGAAACAATTTGGGAAAAAAGAGGCATTGATTGCTGTTTGAAGACAACACAGTATTCAAAGGGCTACATTTTCTAGTAATTTCTTATCCTACATGATTGGTGCATGTTAGGAACATGTTCTTTGTGTTTTTTTTTATGTAATTCAATATAACCATCATTCCAAGCATGAATTTTGTTGAAGTGGCTATACCCATAGCTGTAATTCATTGTATAATTGTATATGCGTAATTTGTAATAAAAACATTTGGAAAATGCTTATTATAATATAACTATATTCATCAATAGCTTGATGATTTTTATTTTAACTTGCATCTACAATGAAAATAGAAATCAACTAGTGCATGAAAAATGCAGCACAGTATTAAATCATTTCATTAATATTTTATTACAACTCTCGTAGCATAGTGTATCATAAAAAAAAGTAATCTTAGTGAAAAGAATGAATTCAGCTGAGTAGTATCATATGCAAAAATATTCACCCCCCTTGGAATTTTTCATGTTTTGTTGCCTCACAACCTGGAAATAACATGGATATTTGAGGATTTGCATAATTTAATTTACAGAACATGCCCACAACTTTGAAGATGTTTTTTTTTTTATTGTGAAGCAAACAACAAATAGGACAAAATAACAGAAAAAGTCAATGTGCATAACTATTCACCCTCCTAAAGTCAATACTTTGTAGAGCCCACTTTTGCGGCAATCACTGCTCCAAGTCGCTTTGGATAAGTCTTTATGAGCTTGCTACAACTTACCACTGGGGTTTTTGCCCATTCCTCCTTGCAAGTTGGATGGTTTACGCTTGTGAACAGCAATCTTTAAGTCTGAACACAGATTTTCTATTGGATTGAGGTCTGGGTTTTGACTAGGCCATTTCAACACATTTACATGTTTCCCATTAAACCACTCAAGTGTTGCTTTAGCAGTGTGTTGGGGGTCATTGTCCTGCTGGAGGGTTAACCTCTGTCCTAGCCTCAAATCACGCACAGAGTAATACAGGTTTTGCTCAAGAATATCCCTGTATTTAGCACCATCCATCTTTCCCTCAACTCTGACCAGTTTCCCAGTTCCGGCTGCTGAAAAACATCCCCACAGCATGATGCTGCCACCGCCATGTTTCACTGTGGGGATGGTGTTCTTTGGGTGATGTGATGTGTTGGGTTTGCGCCAGACATAGCGTTTTCTTTGATGGCCGAAAAGTTACATTTTAGTCTCCTCAGACCAGAGCACCTTCCTCCACACATTCTGGGAGTCTCCCACATGCCTTTTTGCAAACTCAAAACGTGACATTTAGTTTTTTGCTGAATGGAATAGCTTTCTTCCAGCCGCTCTGCCATAAAGCCCAACTCTATGGAGCGTACGGCTTATTGTCCTATATACAGATAGCCCAGTATCTGCTGTGGAACTCTCCAGGGTTACCTTAGGTCTCTGTGTTGACTTTCTGATTAATGCCCTCCTTGCCCAGTCCGTGAGTTTTGGTGGGCGACTGTCTCTTGTTAGGTTTGCTGTTGTGCCATATTATTTCCGTTTGGTTAGGATAGATTTGATGGTGCTCCTAGGGATCATCAAAGATTTGGATATTTTTTTATAACTTAACCTTGACTTGTACTTCTCAACAACATTGTCCCTTACTTGTTTGGAGAGTTCCTTGGTCTTCATGGCAGTGTTTGGTTAGTGGTGCCTCTTGTTTAGGTGTTGCAGCCTCTGTGGCCTTTCAAAAAAGGTGTGTATATGTAATGACAGACCATGTGACACTTAAATTGCACACAGGTGGACATCATATAACTAATTATGTGACTTCTGAAGGTAATTGGTTGCACCAGAGCTTTTTATGGGCTTCATAACAAAGGGGGTGAATACATACACACATGCCAATTTTCTGTTTTCTTTTTCTAAAAAATAGTTTGATGTATTTTTTTTTCTCATTTCTCTTCACCAACTTAGACTATTGTGTTCTGATCCATCACATAAAATTCAGATTAACAAAACATTGAATTTAAGTCTGTAATGTAACAAAATAGGTAAAAATTCAAGGGAGGTGAATACTTTTGCAAGGCACTGTATAAGCTATGAACTGCTTATCTTCATGAATCGAACCCATTTGATGCTGTAGTTTAAAAGTTCACATAAATTACTGTGTAAGCAAAGAAAAACTTGTAATCTTTCATATGTAACAAACTGAGAAAATTAATATTCACTCAAAGCACTGAAAAAAAAACTATTATTAAACAAAAAATAGCAAAAAAACATAGCAGTTTATGCTACCAAGCAGGACATACTATATACAGACAGCAAAGGCAAAGCAGAAATTAGAAACTAGTGAGCGAGAGCACACCTAAGATTATTTTGGTGTACTGACATCAAAAACCTCTTCATAGTGGAGGCAGTGAACTTTTTATCTTTTTTTCAGACTGAATATTTTTTTTTTAACTTTCATTTACTTTTATTCAGAGATTTGGGAAATTTAAAAAAGGGAATTGCACAACTACCTGAAAAATCTTTGAACTTTTTAGTATCTTTAGAATCTTCACACCTTTCGGTAATCTTGTATTTTGGATGTACTTGAAGTTAAAACAGCGGCACAAAAATGTCTGCTATAGTTGCAATTAGACATGCCAGAAAACTGCATTTACATATAAAGATAATTGTTTCAGGGTATGATGTTGTGACATTGTGATGACAGTGGTGCATTTAGGTTTTCTGCTGTTCAAGACCTGCACAAGAGCATAGACACCATCCTCTGAATGGCTATTAATGCAGAATTAGGATATATATATATATATATATATATATATATATATATATATATAAACTAAAGTTTTTCCTTATATTCAACCTCTCCTCCCTCTTTTCCATTTCTCCATTTCTCCCTATCTCTTCCCCTTTATCTCTATCCCTCTCCTTTCTTCCCCCGGTTTCCCTCTTCATTATCTCTTCTTCAGGGGATTTCATTTTCTGAACATTTTTACAAAAGTCTCTACAAAGGGTGTAGGAAACAAAGGAAAACTGGGGCGGATAGAGTATATATATATCTACACAGTATATATATATATATATATATATATATATATATCTACAGTATATATATATATATATATATATATATATATATATATATATAATGATGTCAGATGCTGTCTCGACTCTCTCTGAATGTTTACATTCAAACTGAGGGTTCCATCTCATGTTAGGATTGCTTCAGACTTGATAAAGAGATGTTGAACCTCTCGAAAGCTCGTCAGTATAAATAAGGCATTTGTCCAATACAAAAGGTGTCATAATATACTGCATTATACCGCATACTCATTATTAATCTGTCTATCTATCTTTCTATCTATCTATCTATATATATATAGATCAATAATTACTAAATTACTAGATTACTGGACATTCACGGCTGCTTCACTCTTCATAAATACATAAATACATACAGTTTGTTTAAATATATCTATCTATCTATCTATCTATCTATCTATCTATCTATATATATCTATCAATACCACAGCTAAAAAATCTATTTTATGAAATGGTCCATAGTTTAACCTTAACCATTGAAGTTCTGTTTTGTACTATTGTAAGACTATACAATGTACAATTAATGATATATCTAAATTTCCTTTTTTTTACCCTTTTTTTTACCCTTTTTTTATCCAACATATGCTGCTTATATCAGAAACACACATTACATTGAGTCATTCTATACACATACGTATTTATTTTAATTAAACATAACACTTGTTTTCCACTCCCGCAGATCTGCTTACATAGGCACAGTGAACCTCCTAATAGAAATACTGCATTTGGGTACAGATTTCAACCATTTATTAACCTTCAAGCAAGCAGAAGCCCAATGCAGAGATCTTACCAAGCAGTGTCTGGACGTATCAGTGCTGCTTCCTTCTGCCGAAGACTACATATCCCATGATTCCTTCCTGCACAAGCAAATTGCTACAATGTATTAAAATATATTAGCTGCATGTGACTAGCGAAAACAAATTATGAATTAATATTAGCAGGGATTTGCTGGTGTGTTAATTCACAAAAACAACAGCTTGCAAACTCAAGAGATTTAGCATCAACATCAGGGTGAGTTTGTTAATGTTTATTTTTTTATTTTTGCATGAAAGATGCATTCATAATCCAGGAAATTTAAATATGCCTTTAAGATCTGTGTTGTGTTACTGTATTTTTTACAAATTAATCTGTAATGTTTCCAATTTTCTCAATTCTGATAAATCAGTGATACTTAGACACAATTCAAATGAATAAAATGTATGTAACCTTTCATACTTTTACTACAAAATGCATAATCCTTGGCTGCACAGAATGTACAGAAGACTAAAATCATCTTCCTTGTGCTAAAGCAATCTAGATTAGTATTTTCAGACCACAAGGAAATTGAATGAAGTCTGAAATCCTGTTTCCATTACTGATATTGTTTTAGGGTAGCAAATCTGTCAGTCAGAAAGTAACATTGTATGAAGGTAAATCATTTCCGAAAACAGCCTAACACTAAACCTTTTTTGAACAAGATATATCTCAGCTTTAATTACTCATAACAATATTGTTTTAATCAAACCTTCTGTAACACTTGTAGACAGGTGCTGTTGGAAATGCAGCCCAAATCCTGCTATATCATGTCCCTTCTCCACAGTACACAACGTGCATTTCCCCGCACATCTAGCATACCACTCTCTCCAGCCCATAAAACACTTCCATAAACTGTATCTTGCCAATATTTCCCTTTGATTTGTAGCTTTCTCTTCCATAGTTAATGTTATACTTTTGGTGTCTATCCAGAAGAAGAGTTAAACATATTGTTTAAGGACTTCAAACCCAAATATGGACAGCAAATAAATTCATTGATAGATTTCAGGTTTAAGGTTTTGCTAGAACTTACCCAATAATTTGAACCTCATCTATCAAAAACAGGCAAAACAGATACTTTATAGCTTGTGCCAACAGACACCCAGTTTCACAGTAATATGAACGTATTAGAGAATGAATATGAGTATGGGAAATTCTTTAATTCTATGTGAGAAAACAGATAAGGTTAGTATTTTGTAATGGCTTTGAATGGCTAGTACTTTTTAAAACCTAACCCCCCCCCCCCCCACACACACACACACAACTTAATACCTATCTCCTGTCACAAACCATCCACTTTGCCCTTCTCCTGTGCCTTCTGGAATGCACGATCAATCTACAAAACACTCACTTTCATCCATTTATTTCTAACTCCCTTAATCTACTGTCTCTCACTGAAATCTGTCACTCTCTATCAGACACTGCCTCCCCTGCAGCACTCTCATATGGTGGCTTTCACTTCAGTCACACATCTCAAAATGTGAACAAACACGGTGGTGGTGTTGGCTTATCACTTTCCTCTCAGTGCACATGTAACTCCATACCCACTGTTCCCTCCAATTTTCACCTTTTGAAGCTTACACCATCTATCACCCTCTCGCCTTACAACCAGTCCAATCGATCCTATACCATAACATCTTATCCCTCCCCTCTCCAACACACTTATCCCAGCTCTCACACATATATTCAACCTTTTCCTAAAGACTTGAAAGTTTCCATTAACCTTAAAACATGCCATAATTACACCCATTCTTAAAAAAAAACAATTTGACTCTACTTCTGCATCTATCATCCTATCTCTCTACTTCTCCTAACTTAAAAAAAACTGCTTGAGTGTCTTGTCTACAATCTTCTGTCTTTGACACAGTTGACTACCTTCTTCGAATCCAAATTCTGCACTCTCTCTGCATCCGTGACTCTGGGCTCTTATGGTTCACATCATACCTACAAAATTGAACATTTGGTGTGTCCTTCATTGACCACTTCTTCACCTCACCCTCTGATTGTTGGCATACCCCAAGGTTCAGTCCTAGGCCCCCTCCTCTTCTCCATCTATGCATCCTCACTTGGTACCCTAATAACATTTTTGGCTTACAGTAACATCTCTATACAGACGACGCTCAAATCTACCTATCACCACCTGATCTATGCCCTTATCTTCTATACTGTGTTTCCAACTTGCCCTCAAGCATATCCTCTGGGATGTCCACCCACCATCTCAAACTCAACATTACAAAGACTGAGCTCCTAATCTTCACTCCCTCTACAGCTTCCAATCCTCAATTATCTCTCACTGTTGATGTTGACAATGTCATCAGTACTCCCACCTCCCAGGCTCATTGTCTTTGGGTTCTATTGGACCCTGCCCTCTCTTTCATTCCTCATGTAAAATCGCTAATAAAATCCTTTCTTTATCACCTAAAACATATCTCCAAATACATAACTATCTTACACAAGACATAGCTAAAATTTGAATATCTTCTCTCATCATATTTCGCCTTGACTACTGTAACTTGCTCCTTGTTGGTCTCCCCATCACATGTTTGTCCCCACTCCAATCCATAATGAAAACCTTCGCTAGACTCATCTACTTAGTGCTCATTGTCTGCAGCATTTCTCTGTCTGTCACTTCTCTGGCTTCCTGTAGCCTTCAGAATAAAGTGTAAAATCATGACACTAACTTAAAAAGCACTAAATAACAAAATACTCTCCCACTGCCCTCTTTGTTCAACTAACAACCTTCTTTGTTCGTCTGGTATATCACCTCCTCTCACTCCCACCTTCAGGACTTTTCACATGCTGCTCCTACTCTGTATAACTCCTTGCCTCATTCCACTAGATTATCTCCCTGACTTAAGACCTTCAAAACATCAATAAAAGCTCATCTGTTCAAAGAAGCATATCACCTCCATCCTAAATGTCTACCACATCCAAATTGTAAGTCTGCGATCATTAATCTTGCAAGGTGCTTTGTCTGCAATATTTTAATATTGTTTTTGCCTTATACTTAACCCCTGTACAGTGCTGCGGAATATGTTGGAGCTTTACAAATAAAGGAAATAATAATAATATTAAAATAATGCTTTTTTTATGTGTTTTGCCCACACTATCCTTCTGCACAGGACAAAGGATGTAAGGGAGGAGGAGGGAGGCAGAGTTACGGCTGGAGATAGGGCTCAAATTTATTTTTTTGCTTTACAATTTTGTATTTTAAAATGAGACGTCCCTCGTTGAGGCCCGCCTCTAGGCAAATGCCTTAGTCACCCAATTAGTGATCCGACCATGTTGGTCAGTATATTGCAGCATACCACCAATTGTATTTGAAATGTCATTTTGTATTATTGAACCTGGTGAGACTTACCATCCTTATGTGATATTTAGCTATTTATAAAAATAAATAAATATATAAATAAATAAATGCATAAATAATATAATATTAGCTGCTGTTAAACTCCCATACACTAAAACATTTCTACTTTTTATGTGAATACTATAACTAAACAAATTAGAAAAAATCCTTCTTTTTAAATTGAAGAGATTCCATCTCCCATCAGTGAACAGATGTCACAGTGCAATACATTAATCTGTTGAGCAAATTAAGCAGTATAATCATAGCATTACATGTGTATTTTTGTTGCTCTGATATTTTGGCAAATAGAATGCATACCACAAAATCTGAGATTTCCAGAAATTCTAAATTTTGTATTCAGTATCAATCAGATCATACATTATTTTATTTTTGAAAGCATTGTGAAGAAAATACATGCAGGGATGTATAATGTATATGACAATTTCTCATATTTAACGCATGTAGAAGTTCCAATATTTCTGCAGAATTCCATCTTCCAAACTTCTGGAGCAGCAAATACTCATTCAAATATACATGATAATACATTAAATAGATAAAGGCAAACTCATCTTTCCCCATGATGTAGGATCATTCAGATGTTACAACACATAGAACAAATCAGGCTATACAGGGGTTCACAAATGGTTTACTGAGCTTGTGATTGCTGCTTTCTATGGGGAGAATTGCCACCTCAGCCTTAGTGGACTACTTTACAACCCTTGTAAAGCCTCAGAAATTTTGGCAATAGACTCTGTTATTATAAGTCAGCCATTACAACTCCTAGAAAACCAGATGCAACATCAAAACTATATAAAGAACAAATATTAATTGCAAATATCTCCACTTGGTTTACAATTGCATTATTGAAGTTCAGGAAGTCCAAAGAAAATGTGTTATGTTAAAATCAGAAAATTAAATTTTACAGACAATGCTTGGCCACATGTTAAATTTGGATATCACTCCTTTCATTCCACCTGTCAGACAAAAGATAAAAACTCCTTCAAGCTAAGGTGACTGAAGCTCAGAAGAGTTAGACTTTATCTATTTAAATATATTTTTCGAACTGTAACACATCAAGCAAGCCTGAAAGCCTATCCTCACTGTTACAAACACAGTCTCGCAATGCTCCTAGAATGGTGAAATTCATCTAAGTGACAATAGAATGGACTCCTTTCTAAACTGAAAATGGTAGAGTAATTTAGGAAGTGGAAAATAGTACTAGCAAGTAAACTAAGTCCCTATTCTATTAGAAGCTTGCAAATGTGTTTTTTGTTTCTCTAAAAATTTAGATGTATTCTATTGACTGCAATTGATCTGCAATTGGAGGCTACAAATTAATGAGAGCCAATAAGTAATATTTGCCGATCGGGCTCGCAATCTAGCAATCTATAAAATGCATTAGATCATTTGTTTTAGTCCATGTGGGTTTCAGGATGTGTATTAACCCCTTGAATCCAAGGATCAATATAACTCAGAAATAGCATTTAAAAATAATATATTTTGTTTCCATGCCTTGCCATGCTTTTAAAGTACAGAATTGTGTGTTTTATTGCTGTTTACAGCTATAATAATGTTTGAAAAAGCCCTTGTGAGTCCTATTTATTACTCATAATATTGTTTACAGAAACTTTTTTCAGTAGCGGGTCTGACTTTATTTGTGAGCTAGACCTCTGGGTCTAACAGAATATGTTTTTTGTGTAACATTAATTATTTAGAGCTCCTAATATTCAAGCTGTGCTAAAACCAATGGAGTTCTAAGGCTGGTTTTGTGTCTTTGGCTGGCCCCTAGTGATTGTTGGCGGGTAACTTGTAATCAGGTTGTGAGTAGCTAATAGAATATGTAGCAATATTAAGAGTGGTTTTAAATGTAGATACATTTATGAATTGGCCAATAGAATAGGGCCCCAAGACTGGTGATTACCTAAAAGAGTGGATATTCAGAATCTTGAAACTTTAAAAGTGGATAGGAACTTATCTAATATTTTGCGAGTATGCAATCTTAACATTAATGGTATTCTTTAAATAAACTATACTAAAATGTATAATTTGTTGGCTTTGTTTCGCAATAAATGTGCCAACCATGGCCCCCATTTTAATTGCACGGTGTAATTTACAATATACCGTAAAATTGGCCACGGGAGCTTTTTTTCCCTACGTTGCATATTAATTCTAATTTTTTCACTCACAATATTACAGCAATCAGCCCACATTCGTAAACTATCCTTTCAAGTTCTGTATTCATCTAGAGAAACGTTGCTCAACTTTTATATTTATTAAACAAGAAGCTGCTTCATAAACACTGTGAAGGGTACTTTTGTCTTTCCCTGTGGAACATTCATGCATTGACCTGCCTTTCTGGATGATTTTTTTAGTAAAATATCTATGTTGCATTGTTTTAGGACCACAAGAACAGGCAAGTTTGAGAGTGTGTGTGTGGTGGTGGTGGTGGTGGGGGGGGGTGGATTGTTGGGACCATGATAGACATTTTGTGAAAGGATTGTATTTTATTTTATATATATGACAAAGATATATTTAATAAATAAAAAAAACAGTGAGAATGTAAAATGATTTAGATATTTTAAAAGCAACAAGACATCCATTGCAGAACAGTGTGATGAATTCAATGTACAACGTGTGGGGAGTACAAGGAAAGGCTTGTGGTAAAAGCAAAGGGGAAAACAAATTACAAATTATAATCATGATTGCCATACACTATCAACAATATTACTGGACTCTATGAAATTGTGAATTTACATTCATTTTTTTTTTTAAACTATAACATTTTCATTAGAATGAAACCAACACCTGACACGTGCTACATTGCTTAATGTGAATGTGCGCACCTCCTTAACACTAATGTGTTTTCTTATTTCTTAATGTGTGTAAGAGTTACAACTCCCTAATGATCCTGCATTACATGCAAATGAGCTAAATTACCAACATGGTTTTTACTAATGATTATTTTAGTAAATAAGGTGTTAAGTTAGTAAAATTGGCATAATGACTGTTGTAGGGAACTTTATATCATGTGTGGTGTTTAAATAGATCTTGTGCCTCGAAATGTCCAGTTATACATACATTATATTTCCTACTGATGTATGTTTAGAACATTGTTATTACTGGCAAAGCTCAAGAATATTGTCTGTTGCCAGTTGTGACAACACACATATCTAGTTGAGCTGAAGATGACCCTTTTAATTTACCAATTGCATCACAGCTATTTAAGGTAAAATAGTAATATGTTTATGGATAAACGTTGATGTCCTGCCTATCTCACTTCTTTAACAAGGAGCACACTAAAATGAGTCAGTCTTAAAGCACTTGCTACTGCCATCTCTGTCTCGGAAATATAAACTTCTGTGTTTTCACCACCAAGCGTTTTGGATGTACTACTGGGGTTTTAATATCACAAGCTTCTTCCGAAGAATGGTGAACTCCTAAACAATACAGTCAGGTCAACCATTCGTATGATCATTCGAGATAGTGGAATGTTTCCCACTAGAACTAAACTATTGATGCTTCTACTGGTCAATTCCCTCGTCAAGGCACCTCAATTTGTGTGCACAATCTATTGATCTCCTATAATTATGTAGTCAGGGATTCAACACTTATCAAAATGGATAGAATAAAATTCAGAAGTTTAACCTAAGCTCACTTTTCTCTTTAACTAATAAGTATACTTTTAGAAGTTCAAATATATGTTTAGAAGTTTTGCACTTGCCTTTCATTGCTCTGTATGTTAGGGCATGTGACTCTTAAATTGCTTTTGATCTTTTAATCCAATCAGATCACACAGCTCAGATTGATGGAAAACAATGTTTACTTCTAATGGCAGCTACTGTTCTCCTCAAACATGGAGCAACAACAGACAAACTAAGCCAGTTCCATAAGTTTTACACAAGTAAATACTAATTTCTATGTGACCTCTTTAAAGGGACACAAAAGGGTTACAAGCACATAGAAAAGTTGTTTGACTTAGATATTATAATTTTTAGTTATTGGTTTATAGCCCCTTATTGGTTTATAGTCCCATAAGAAACTACACATATAATATTGTTCAGGATGTAACTATCACACTGATTATATTTAGTTTAGTTGATTTCTATACTTGTTGCTTAACATGCAGGTATGTGGTGTAGTGGGTAAGTGCCTCTGTTTTCAGAACTGTCGGTTGTTGATCCAAATATCTGTTCGGCCATCTTTTTTGTGTTAATATGTTTTTTTTAGTTAAAATATTATTTTAAAAACATTAGAACTACCTAATTTATCTTGTATCAACCATTTACATTTATATTTTTTATTGTTGTTTTTCAGTTGTATCCAAATCTCTGTGACCCTATGAGCCACAGCACGCCAGGCACATCTGTCAGCGACTGTCCCTGTGAGCTTCCACAAGCTCATGGTTATTGCTGCAATAATCTTTTCTATCCATCTCCACCATTGTGTCTCCTTCTTTGTGTGCCTTCAATCTTTCACAGCATCAGAGTCATTTCTAGGGAATACTCTCTTCTCATTATATGGCCAAAATATTTGAGCTTTAGCTTCATGATCAAACCTTCCAATGAACGGTTTAGTTTTATTTCCTATAGTATTTATTGATTGGATCTTCTTGCTATCCAAGGAACTCTAAGCAGAATTCTACAGTGCTTTGCCTTCTTTATAGTCCAACTCTCACATCCATATGTTACTACTGGGAAATCCATAACTCTAACTATGCGGACTTTAATTGATAGTGTAATATCTTTACTTTAATAGCTTGTCCAAACTTGCCATAGAAGTAAACATCTGTTAATTTTATGGCTGCAGAAAATAAAATCTGTCACTTCCTCCATTTCCACCTCATTTATTTGCCAGGAACTGAGATTTAAATTTGTCATGATCTACATTTTGAATTTAATGTTTAGCAGCAGACTAGTTTTGCACTATCTTCTTTCACACTTATAAATAGGTATTTTAGTTTCTTCTCAGAGTAGTATCATATGCATGTCTGAGGTTGTAGATATTTCTCCCAGCAATATTAATTCTGGTTTTGGGTTTGTCTAGCCCAGCCCTTTACATTATGTATGCAGCATATAAGCTGAATAAATAAGGTGACAATATACAACCTTGTCACACTTGTTTCCCAATCTTGAACCATTCGGTTGTTCCATGTTTGATTCTGACAGTGGCGTCATGGCCCACATACAGAGTCCTCAGGAGGCGGATGAGATGGTCTGATACCCCTATCTCTTTAATGACTTGTGATACTTACAGTCAAAGGCTATAAAATAGTCTTCCTCTGCTGAACTCGGCTTACATACTTGGTAGTTCCTGGTCCATATATTGTTGGAGTCGAGCTTGCATGATCTTAAGCATTACCTTGCTGGCATGTGAAATCAGTGCAATTGTTTGATGATTGGAGCACTCTTTGGCACTGCCTTTTTTGGGGATTGGTATGTAGACTGACTTTTTCAAGTCTATTGGCCATAGTTGAGGTTTCCAAATTTCTTGGCATAAGTCAAGCAACACTTTCACAGCATCATCTTGTAGGATTTGGATCAGTTCAGCTGGGAATCCATCAACTCCTGTAGCCTTGTTATTAGCAAGACATCCTATGGCCCATCTCATTTCAGTCTCCACAATGTCTGGTTTCAGGTCATTGGACAAACTATTGAGGTTATCACTGCTGTTAAGATCCTCCCTGTATAGATCTTCAGTGTATTCCTTACACCTCTTTATATGATCTGCTTCCCGCTAAGTGGCTACCATTTTGGTCTTTTTTCATGACCACTTTCGCATAAGTTTATATACATTTAAATATATTTTCAATTTTAACTCATGACAAAAACAAAACTGAAGAAATATATAAGATTGTGGTAGAAATAAAAACCCACATTCTCACTTTACCACTTGACCATATGCTTACATGGGCCCTCATTCTATTATCGGCCGTAAATCGGCTGCAAAGCTGCGATTCCTTGCGGGGCTCCCGCATATCTTGCAACCGGCCGTAAGCTCAGAAATCTTTAAAAGCAAAAATAAATTGAAGACGGCACTGTAAAGCTCTGTAAATGCTAGTGATCATAGTGGGGGACATGAGGATTAATAGCAACCCCCTCTCAAGCTTTCACATCAGCCCAAATCCGATATTTTATTAACTGTTTATTTTCCGGCCGCAGCGTGGGCGGGTCTGAGGTGCTCCAAGCCCTCTGGACTTTTTCCACGGATATTTGACATAAATTAAAATTAAAATTATTTACGGATTTGAGGGTAGGGGAATGTTGTGCTATGAATGCTAACACCTACAATCACTTTATAGTCTCCTCAGAGTGCAGGATGGCTTTATTATGTGCTTAATTGTGTGCCTGCGGGACCTTTTTGCTGCAAGCAAGCTGCGGCTCAGTTTTAGCCTTGCAGAGAGGGTTCCCGGAGCAATTGAATAGCAACCCGGATTTTCTTGCGGCCGAAATCTTGCGGCCGTTTAAGATCAAAGGCTTTCCTCCGGCGCATGCGGCCGCAAGGGATAACAAGGCGCCGGCCGCAAGCCTGACGGAGTCCCCGGCCGGAAGGGAATAGAATAGGCAAATAGCTTGCGGACGGTCCTTGCGGCCCCGCATCTCCTACGGCCGATAATAGAATGAGGCCCATGGACTGCAAAGGTGAAAAAGAAGAATATAAGTAACAGAGCTAGTTTTGAAAATATACTACTCAGCATTACTACACCCATATTTGAATTATATAACCTCTTTACAGTTAATATATATTCAGTGTTATCGTGTTACCAAAGTAAAAATCACTAATTAAAAAAAAGTGCTAGTGTGCTTGGAATACAGGTCTCCTACTTCACAAGCCAGATACTAAATCACTAATCGTCATCATGCTTTGTAACAGATAAATAAATCAATATATCTAATTTAGAGCTAAGTATTGAAACTATAACAACCTGCACCCCTGATTCTAATTAGTTCCACCAGCTGGTGCATCTCAGTATGTATTATGAAAAAGCAAGGACAGTCGGAGCAGCTTAAAACTACTATAACTACAAACACACATTTTATTGGCAATTTTAAAAAGAGAGCACTTTTCCATATGCTTTTCCACTCTCTATCTTATGGTGCAAAGCAGATATGGTGATTTCATTTTAACTTTCATATAACATTTACACTAAAGTGGCCATTCCCAGATTAGGATATCTATTTGGATTGAAGAAATTGCTTGCAGAGGGCCTCATTCTATTATCAGCCGTAAATCGGCTGTAAGGCTGCGATTCCTTGCGGGGGTTCTGTTACCTCGCAATTCTATTATCTGGCCCCGCAAGGATCTCCCCTTATGGCCGGCCGCATATCTTGGAACCGGCCGTAAGCTCAGAAATCTAAAAAGTCAAAAATAAATCCAAGACAGCACTGTACAGCTTTGTAAATGCTAGGGATCATGAGGATTAATAGTAACCCACTCTCAAGCTTGCACATCAGCCCAAATCCGAGTTTACATTAACTGTTTATTTTCCGGCCGCAGCGTGGGTGGGTCTGAGGTGCTCCAAGCACTCTGGACTTTTTCCATGGATATTTGACATATATAATAAAAAAAATTTTTACGGATTTGAGTATAGGGGAATGTTGTGCTATTTTTGCTAACACCTACAATCACTTTATAGTCTCCTCAAAGTGCAGGATGGCTTTATTTGGGCTATATTATGTGCTTAATTGGTGCTAGCTGGACCTTTTTCCTGCAAGTAAGCTGTGGCTCGCTTTTAGCCTTGCAGAGAGGGTTCCCGGAGCAATAGAATAGCAACCGGGCTTTTCTTGCGGCCGAAACTCTTGCGGCCGTTTTAGATCAAAGGCTTTCCTCCGGCGCGTGCGGCCGCAAGAGATAGCAAGGCGCCGGCCGCAAGCCTGCCGGAATCCCCGGTTGGAGGGGAATAGAATAGCCGAATAGCTTGCGGCCGGTCCTTGCGGCCCCGAAGCGCCTACGGCCGATAATAGAATGAGGCCCATGGTATTTAAAGAAGATAGTGTATGTTGAGAAGGCCTTCATTCATAACTAAGGTCATAGGCATTTGATGATGCAATATTATCAGATGGACATATATTGAATAAAATCATCCCAGCTGACACAACCTCAATATAATGACATTCTGTGAGTGATCGAAATAAATTAACAATACTTTTGGTCTATTTTTTACAAAATGTGATTTGATCCAGCAAGGTAAAAATTCCTTTGCAAACTGGAGTCAGTTCTGTCTGGTAAAACATTTACTAGTAATAAACTCTTTTGCCTATTTTTTTGCAGGGGATTTTAAGACATTTTACCTGGATAGCTGATTTACTATGCAGTGTCCCTGCTACCTTTTAGTTTCCCAAACAAGGACAAAAAGTGAGGTTTATGTGCTTTGCCTTGCGGGTTGTCTCCATAAATTCTGAATCCTATAATGCCATTACTGAAATCCATTGCACAAGGACATTGATAAGCATTGCTACCATGTAACAATTTTGAAAATGTTGAAACAAGGATGTCATTATACTTTCCACTGACTACACACACACATATATATACTGTATATATATATATATATATACTGTATGTATATATATATAATACAAATATAATATATATTACATATATTGATATCTATCTATATATCTATCTATATATATCTATATATCTATCTATATATATCTATCAATACCACAGCTAAAAAAATCTATTTTTATGAGATGGTCCATAGTTTAACCTTAACCAAGTAATGGTATGAGTGAATTACCAGCTGAGGTGTAGAGAATCAAAAACCTCAAAGCAAATGTAAGAACAAAAAATATTGTAGGTGCTCAAAGACTGCAGATGATGTTCCAATAGCTAATTTAATTAGACCAAACCTTAGATCACTTTAGTTGTTTTTACTTGTTATTCATGCAAAATATGCTACTTAAGTAATGTTTAAAACATACTATTTTAGATGGCTTACTGAGTTTTATGACCATTTTAGCTTCTTATGACATTGTCCTTTTTGTACTTGCTGATGAAAAATTGTGAAATTTAAAATATATAATAATATGAATAATTTCATACTAGTCTCGTTACATAGAAGAAAAATATACAAAATGGTAGTGACCCCATGGGGTCAAGTTTCTGAAATATCTATACATCCAGTGAATTAATGCTATTACCACAGGAACTTCACTTCAATGTACATTATACGTGAATTACTGAGAAATGTGGACATCCCTATGGATTCTTCCTTGTATTACGACATATGAAAATGTTAAAGCCAGAAACTTTAACAGAAGAAAAAATGTTTTAGTGAATTATCTTTTATCACAATTACAGCTCATTTTATAACTGTATATTCATCACTAGTTATAAATAAAATGTCCTGAATACATTCACTTTTTGTGTTATATTTCACTGTGTTATTCCTCTTTTAAAACAAGTAATGAGACAAATATATTTATAATTCACACCTTCTATTAAAATAGCAATGCATTAGTGAATTGTGACTATAAAACATTAATAAACATATCCAGAATATTTTTTTTATAACTAGTGGTGAATATTTAATTTTACAGTATCAATAAAAGTAATAGAATAGCACATAAGAACCAAAAAAGGTCCTTCTAGTCTTCCTATTGCATCTACCTATAATAGACTGGATTTCTCCAGTATTTTTAGGACCTATTGTCATAAAAAACAATAGCATTTATTGTATTATGTTCTGCATATGGCAAAGTGAAACCGTATGTATTAAAATCTTTCCTCTTGGGATAAAGAATGGACTCTTGCATTACATATAGACTACATTTTTAGCTTTTTAACATACCAGTACAAGACCTTGTCAGGCTACTTAAAACCACAATTGTAAATTCAACATTTGTAAGTACTTTTAGGTCACAGAAAGGAAGATGTATATGCTAATAAGAGAAGTTTAAAACAAGTATTGTATGCACTTCTGGTATGATATGTGTTGTAATTCCTTATAAATAAGAATTGTGGGTGCATCTGCAATTGCCCACTGCGATAGACAAAGCATCTCAGGTCATCGTGTGATTTACTAAAGACTTTCCGTAGCAAAAGGAAGCTCTATGTGGGTCTATTGCAAGTTATCTTGAATGGGGTGTGCAGTGGGCATGTTAAGCAATGTTAAGGGTGTGTAACAAGTGGCATACGGTAAAATCCAAGTTCTCTGAATTTACTAAATACAAATTTTGCATTTCACTGTATTCAGCATTGCACGTTTCAACCCACGATAGCAGTATGTCTTATATTTAAATAGCAGTATTTAGCATTAGGTTGTTTACATGCATTTGCACTTCTGCTAACATAAAGAGCTGTTGAATAGCACATGCATGACCCCTGTAACACACATGCGCTACTTTGTTCACAATTTGTTGGTTTGCTGGTTAGGGGATGAATACATAATGCTACATTGGGCATTACAGCATCTCATCATAGTAACATTAATGCACAATGTGGCTTAACTGGCATCCTCTTATTAAATTACCCACAATGTTTTTCATCTATTTGAAATGAAATATCATAAAAAATATATGAATAATTATAAAGGGGTAGAAAATATATGGGAATTTTAAATTTTGGCTAGTTTCAATAATATTAAATTTCTTGTTTTTAATTAAAATTGTAAAACCCTGTATCTAAGTGAGATTTTTGAGCAGAGCTATTGTTAATAGATGAGCTACACAATTCATCATTACCTGTTAGGTTATAGGGTATGGGGGGGATTAGCCTTTATAATTATTTTCATGCTAACTCTTGTTCAGTTAGTATGAAAGAAAGGTTATATAATTTTTTTAACAAAGCAGAAAACATCTCATTGTATAAATGCTCTAATCATAGTAAGAGGTTTCTCTCCTTGCCCTTACTTGATACAATCCTCAGATTCCCATAGTCTCTTTACATGCCCCCACTGCTAAACCACCTTTAAACAATTTATAAAAAATAAGCTTAAAATAACAAAAGAAAACTAGTAGATCCCAGATTTCACGGTAAAAAGCAAACTATCAGCCTTATTAAATTGCGATTCGGTAAATTTAAAAGGGCTCTATATAAGCACATAGCATATTTTATTTATAGAAGTTTTTAGTTAGTGAAGACCTTGCTTTTGGATAGAAGTTCACTAACTAAAAACTTCTGTAAAAAAAAAATGCTGTGTGCTTAAATAGAACCCTTTTAAACTTACAAAATCGCAATTTAATAAGGCTGTATATGGCATGTTCAGGGCAATAATAGCTGATACATAGATTGTAAACACCTTTATCATCAGTATATTTAAAGTTGCATTAACATAAGTCTCATTCTTTTAGTGTATTATTTGTATATCAATTTTAAATTGGTTTGAGCTGTTAAAATATTGTTTTTATTATTATTATTATTATTATTATTATTAATAATAATAATAATAACAATAAAATAATAAGTGTATAAAAATGTTTTGTACCTATCAAAATTATCAAAAAATCATAATATGTAATAGTGCTGTTAAACAGCAATAGGTTGGATTTTTTATGTAAACTGTTTAAAAAGACATTGTCCATTTGTTAGACATGTTCCCCAGTGATAATGCCAATGAAGAGTAATAAACATGGCTTTCTTATATACTGTACTGTGAGCAACATATCATAGAAATATCCGTCAACATATGTCTCATTGCAGAGGGTTCCAAGTTTAACCACTCCAGCAATTGCCAGTATGAATCACGTGTCTCTCTAGTGGTTAATATAGCAGCAGACATAACTGCTATGGTCTGTCCCTCTGCACAGCATTGTCTTTTAATTGGATACTAATTGCTTTTAATTACTGCTCTGTGCTAGACAAAGCAGCTCAGCGGAGCACAGCCTGTGTGTCACTGAGAACCACCATATTCTCTTCCTAGAGCAATATAAATCCCAGGAGCAGTCCAGCAAAACCAAAACAAATACTCTCAAAAACACACTGTTCAGCTCAAATGTCCTTGGAGACACTCAATTTTGTGCTTGCAACTATTTGTCATCCTTTGCTCAGAGAGATCAACGGTTTTAGCACACAGATCAATATTCTTTTAACCTAGACCTAATCTGAGGAGAGAATCCCCGTGTTTCACCTTGGACTATTCCTGTGTGCACAACCTGCCCTTTTCCCAGCAATAATTTTGTCTGTGTAAGACAGCAATTTTTCATCCTTTGGTCAAAACGGGTGACAAAAGAGGAAATAATGGTTCCTGACATATCAAATGATAGATTTGACACATGGCATGCTGAGCTGGGAGCTTTCACAGGCCAGAGTAGAAAGACAGATAAGCAGCCTAATGGCCTCTTGACATTGCTTCTTTTACATTCACTCCCCCTCCCATTATAGCTAAACAGGCAGGCTGTATTTTTTCATCTCTTACTGAAGAAGTTTATTCTCCATCGACTTGGGACAGGAAGCTCTGAAATACACTGCACTGCTCCCCAGCCCAAAATAAACGTCTCCCTGTCCTGTAAAATGATCAATCCATGCACTTTCCCTCAAGCATAGTAAGGGCAATACAACATTCTGCTAGAGGAAATACTAACAAATACCACCAGGGAGTGGAGAACAGATGGGACTAAGAAATGAAACCAGCAGATTTCTGGAAAGTATTCAAAGAGTATAGGTTTTGTAATACAGAATGAAAACCGCTCTATCATTTTATTTTTTTACAATGAATTGATTCCCATGAAATACATCATACTATTACTAGTACTAGCTACTTAAAAAGGCACAAAAGGCTCTTTTTCATCACTGCTGTGAAAGTAAACTAGATCCTACAAAAGCCAGTATTGGTGTGCAGATACATGGCGTGTTAGTTTCTCTTGCTTTGCTACTTTGGGGCAGACATAGTGGCCTGTGTACCAGAGGGCATTGCTCCAGGCATTGGATCGTGTTACGTCTTTACACACAAAAGCTTCTTTCAGAATATAAACTAACAAAACAGGAACACTTTTTTAAAATCCTGAATAACTTCCTCTTTAGCATGTGTTCACATTTAAAATCCTGACCTAAGTGTCATTTTCTTACATTCAACGTATTTGTTTTGTATTAAATGAACACATTGACTGTCATAACCTTCTGTTTGTTTGCCAATATCATGGGAACTGCAGAATGTACTTGCACTTGAACTTCAGAATGAAACTACTGCCCTCTCTTTTTCAAATCTGAAGTTTCAAGGAAAAATAAATAAATATATATATATATAGAGAGAGAGGGAGAGAGAGAGAGGTTAAGAGGTAACCTTGTAATGTGGTCTTATATAGACATTAGCCTTGTGTTTAATTGAAGTTACCAATACCCCTCCTCCATTACCATATTGGACCCTGATATGTATTTTTTATATTGCATGATGTATTCATTCATTTTCACGCAATTATAAAAAAAATCCCCTGCGCAAGTTCTGTTTATGGCATTACACACTGTGAATAATAAAAATATTCCACAAAAAATACTCAATGGTTGTATTAGGGGTTTTGAAAAAACAGATAAACACTGCTTAACACAAAATAAAAAGCTCTAATCATTTAATTTATATTATATTGGAGCATTTTATTGCATGTATTGTTCTTTTATTTCACTTTCAAATAGTTTACAGTCTCTCCTCCTGCATACTAATGTATATTGGTTGTTATTATACTATCCATGGGGCCTCATTCAAATGCGATTTGGCCAATTGAATAGGGCTCTATATAAGCACATAGCATATTTTTTAACAGAAGCTTTTAGCTAGTAAAGACCTTGCTTTTGGATAGAAGTTCACTGACTAAAAACATCTGAAAAAAAAATTGCTATGTGCTTATGTAGAGCCCTATTCAATTGGCCAAATCACATTTGAATGAGGCCACAAGAGTTGTGAGAGAAATCTTGTTAGTGGCCATCACATAGATGCATTAGTACCCTATACCATTATATATTTTTATAGTTATTAATACAAGATTGATAGATGATTGTATTAATATTTCTATAATCAACATATTTCTATGTTTCAATATTTAAGAGTAGAAAGAAAGAATAAAAATGTGAGAAGTGTAATTGTGTGTGGGGCAGTGTTGTTTACTAAAAATCCAAATCTAATAATAATCTATGGCCTCATTCAAATGTGATTTGGTCAATTGGATAGGGCTCTATATAATCACATAGCATATTTTTTTTATAGAAGTTTTTAGGGTCTCATTCAATTGCAATTTGCCAATTGAATAGGACTGTATATATTTGTACATATTTTTTTACAGAGGTTTTTAGTTAGTGAAGATCTTACTTTTGGATAGAAGTTCACTAACTAAAAACTTCTGTCAAAAAAATATGCTATGTGCTTATATAGAGCCCTATTTAATTTGCCAAATGGCAATTGAATGAGGCCCAAAAGCAAGGTCTTCACTAACTAAAAACTTCTGTAAAAAATATGCTATGATTCTTCACATTTTAAATTGTTTTATTTATGAATTATTCTTTGCAAGAATAATTTTCCCTGTTACCATCAAAGGGTTATATTGCTATAAAACTTTTTGTGCAGTAAAATTCTGCTATGGCAGGCTCAGTCACATAAATATATTAATAATTGAAAGAAAAAGTTTTTGTACATCCAAAACACAGACTATGGGCCTCATTAAAATGCGATTTGTCCAATTGAATAGGGCTCTGTATAAGCACATAGCAAATTTTTTTGCAGAAGTTTTCAGTTACTGAATTTATATCCAAAGCAAAGTCTTCACTAACTGAAAACTTCTGTAAAAAATATGCTTTGTGCTTATAAAGAGTCCTATTCAATTGGCCATTTCACATTTGAATGAGGCCCTACTTCTGGTGGCACTTCTGAGCTTTCTAAAAGTTTCTATATGGTTACAAATGTCACAGTTTGTGAGAAGTACTCATTTTAATACATTTGTATCCATATTTAATTTATTATGTTTGTAAGACATAACAATATTTTTTAACATTTTAATAAGCGGAAACAAATCAGTAAATTATAAGAAATTGTGTAAAAGTTTGCAGGAACACAGTTTTTTTTTAAAGGTCAACCTTATATTGTTTTTACTTCCAAAACTTACTATAATTGATTACCCTAAAAATGTAGTTTGGGTGTATACTGGAATCTAATCATTGTTATTTAGTTGGTAAATATTATATTTATTGGATTGGATCTGACATAAGCTATGTAAGCTATTCATAAAACTACATCTGAATAGCTTACATATGGTAAAAAAGCAACGCCCAAAACATAACATCTGCTATTTCAGTTTTTTTTGCAAGTTTCCTTTTTATTATAAATGAAGCAACAAGTAGGCATTAGTTTTAGAACCTTAAAGAGAGTGATATAATATTTTCTCCACATTGCACACATGGGCCCTCATTCAATTGCGATTTGGCCAATTGAATAGGGCTCTAAATAAGCACATAACATATTTTTTTTAAATAAGTTTTTAGTTAGTGAAAACCTTGCTTTTGGATAGATGATTACTAACTAAAAACTTATTTAAAAAAAAAATATGTTATGTGCTTATTTAGAGCCAAATTGCAATTGAATGAGGGCCATGGTAATCAGAACAAGTGCAAGCAGCACGCATCACCAGGCCAATTATACAAAGATAAGCTGCAGAGCTCAAAGTTAAAAAAAATGGAATTTAGTAGAGCATCAGAGGTGATTTAGTCTGGTAATTTTTGGGGCCGAACTCACACATTTTCAAGCCAAATATCTAGTTATTTACATGAGTATAAAGAAACATAGGTGCTGAAAATCACAGCAATGT
This sequence comes from Discoglossus pictus, assembly GCA_027410445.1. Classification (NCBI taxonomy): domain Eukaryota; kingdom Metazoa; phylum Chordata; class Amphibia; order Anura; family Alytidae; genus Discoglossus; species Discoglossus pictus. Next base: position 293,543,501 of record CM050164.1, on the reverse strand, counting down.
AGAGTATACAATTTATCTTATATGGGCACCAAATTAAGCAGCACTTTCTTATATTACTATTCATACCTGGGGTTTTTAATCTGTGAACTCCCTTCAGTGAATTATTTAGCTGAAAATATATTTCCACAAAAACATATTTTTAAAGCTGAGAAATGTTTACAGAAGTCCATCAAAGACAGCTGCTACTATTCTATTGCATAAACAAAAACAGGTAAGTCAGAAGCGCTCATCAGAGAACGAACCAACCTTAATAGATTAGTTCTATGACCATGATAAGCCACTCTGAGAGCAATCTCTTTTAGCTCACTTGTGTCCTTCACAGGGAGAAATATCCTTTAGTATATCAGTCTGGTCCCACTCAGAAGAGTGACCCAGCCCCGAAATACCAGGCAATTCTACCCTGAACAGGAGAAGCAGCAAACTCCAGACGCATTTTGGCCTTTATGGGCCTCATCAGTGTGGAGCAGCTGAACTCCCTAAGGCACAGTGAGCAACGGGTCCACGTCTGGAGTCCCTATTACCCTTAGGGAGACTAAACCCTAAGGGTAATTTGCATAAACAAAAACAGGTAAGTCAGAGGCGCTCATCAGAGAACGAACCGACCTTAATAGATTAGTTGTATGACTATGATAAGCCACTGTGAGAGCAACCTATTCGGGGCTGGGTCACTCTTTTGAGTGGGACCAGACTGATATACTACAGGATATTTCTCCCTGTGAAGGGCATAAGTGAGCTAAAAGAGGTTGCTCTCAGAGTGGCTTATCATGGCTATAGAACTATGCAAATTACCCTTAGGGTTTAGTCCCACTAAAGGTAATAGGGGACTCCAGACGGGCACCCCTTGCTCACTGTGCCTTAGGGAGTTCAACTGCACCTCACTGACGAGGCCCATAAAGCCCGAAACGCGTCAGGGGTTTGCTGTTTCTCCTGTTCAGGGTAGAATTGCCTGGTATTTCAGGGCTGGGTCACTCTTTTGATTGGGACCAGACTGATATACTACAGGATATTTCTCTTTGTGAAGGGCACAAGTGAACTAAAAGAGGTTGCTCTCAGAGTGGCTTATCATGGCTATAGAACTAACCTATTAAGGTTGGTTTGTTCTCTGATGAGTGCCTCTGACTTACCTTTTTTTGTTTATACTATTCTATTGCCCAGATTGTAATGTTACATATACTTACATTTTTAAGTAAATTTGCCGCATTTTATGTTAGCTACTCGCGTCCTGATTGTTACCCACCCACAATCACTACTGACAAGCCAAAGACGCCTCTCCATTGATTTTTGGACATCTCAAACATTACGAGTGCAACATACTTAAAGTTACAACAAATCCATTTTCTATTGGAACTTTTCATCTAGCTCACATCTAAAGTATTAGGCCCTCATTCAATTGCAATTTGGCCAATGAATAGGGCCCTAAATAAGCACATAGCATATATTTTTTAAAGAAGTATTTAGTTAGTAAGCATCTATCCAAAAGCAATGTTTTCATTAACTAAAAACTTCTTTAAAAAAAATATGCTATGTGCTTATTTAGGGCCCTATTCAATTGGCCAAATCGCAATTGAATGAGGGCCATAGAGTGCTAGCCCGATGGGCAACCATTACTTATTGGCTCTCATTAATGCTTGGTCTCCAATCGCAGGATACGTCTAATTTCTGTTATTTACTGACATTATGATGATGTTCTTGTCATGACCTGCTTCTTCAAGGGGGCTTGATATGAACCTAGTTCAAACCTACCCCAGCAGAAACATGTAGTTCTTGTTCTCTGTGGCACAAAAGATGGCGTTTGAAGAGGACAACACCCAAATAGTGATGTCCCGAACAGTTCGCCGGAGAACTATTTGCGTCGATTTTCGCATGTTCGCATTCGCAACGAACAACAAACATATGCGCTTTTCGGTCCGCCCCCTATTCTTTATCATTGAGGAAACTTTGACCCTGCACCTTACAGTCAGCAGACACATTCCAGCCAATCAGCAGCATACACTCCCTTCCAGAGCCTTCCATCTGTATGACAGCCTCCATTTTAGAATCATTCTGTAGCTGCATTCGTGGAGAGAGGAGATATATTCCACCTGCTCTTGATTTAATAGGGAAATAGATAGCCAGGCTGTGTATTTAGCTTTAACTACACACCTGAAGGACTCCTTTGATATCTGCTGCAAGGACAGCAACCCCAAAAGCCCTTTTTATTTTATCTTATTACTTTTTCTTAGAACTTTTTTCTGTGTAATCTAATTGCATATGCCAGCCTGCTAGCGTGTGTGTGAGGCCTATTGCATCTAGTCTGCCAACTTTTGCCAGTGCACAGTGACACTCATATCTAGTGCCACCGTAGTGTGCAGTGAAATAAAACAACCCTTTTTTTACTGTAATCGATTGAATATCAGTAGCCAGTCTGCTAGCGTGTGTGTGAGGCCTATTGCATCTAGTCTGCCAACTTTTGCCAGTGCGCAGTGACACTCATATCTAGTGCCACTGTAGTGTGCAGTGAAATAAAACAACCCTTTTTTTTACTGTAATCGATTGAATATCAGTAGCCTGCCTAAAGGCGTGTGTGTGAGGCCTATTGCATCTAGTCTGCCAACTTTTGCCAGTGCGCAGTGATACTCATATCTAGTGCCACCGTAGTGTGCAGTGAAATAAAACAACCTTTTTTTTACTGTAATCGATTGAATATCAGTAGCCTGCCTAAAGGCATGTGTGTGAGGCCTATTGCATCTAGTCTGCCAACGTTTGCCAGTGCGCAGTGACACTTATATCTAGTGCAACCGTAGTGTGCAGTAAAATAAAACAACCCTTTTTTACTGTAATCGATTGAATATCACTAGCCTGCCTATATGCGTGTGTGTGAGGCCTATTGCATCTAGTCTATCAACTTTTGCCAGTGCACAGTGACACTCATATCTAGTACAACCGTAGTGTGCAGTGAAATAAAACAACCCTTTTTTTACTGTAATCGATTGAATATCAGTAGCCAGTCTGCTAGCGTGTGTGTGAGGCCTATTGCATCTAGTCTGCCAACTTTTGCCAGTGCGCAGTGACACTCATATCTAGTGCCACTGTAGTGTGCAGTGAAATAAAACAACCCTTTTTTTTTACTGTAATCGATTGAATATCAGTAGCCTGCCTAAAGGCGTGTGTGTGAGGCCTATTGCATCTAGTCTGCCAACTTTTGCCAGTGCGCAGTGATACTCATATCTAGTGCCACCGTAGTGTGCAGTGAAATAAAACAACCTTTTTTTTACTGTAATCGATTGAATATCAGTAGCCTGCCTAAAGGCATGTGTGTGAGGCCTATTGCATCTAGTCTGCCAACGTTTGCCAGTGCGCAGTGACACTCATATCTAGTGCAACCGTAGTGTGCAGTAAAATAAAACAACCCTTTTTTACTGTAATCGATTGAATATCACTAGCCTGCCTATATGCGTGTGTGTGAGGCCTATTGCATCTAGTCTATCAACTTTTGCCAGTGCACAGTGACACTCATATCTAGTACAACCGTAGTGTGCAGTGAAATAAAACAACCCTTTTTTTACTGTAATCGATTGAATATCAGTAGCCTGCCTAAAGGCGTGTGTGTGAGGCCTATTGCATCTAGTCTGCCAACTTTTGCCAGTGCACAGTGACACTCATATCTAGTGCAACCGTAGTGTGCAGTGAAATAAAACAACCCTTTTTTTACTGCAATCGATTGAATATCAGTAGCCTGCCTAAAGGCATGTGTGTGAGGCCTATTGCATCTAGTCTGCCAACTTTTGCCAGTGCACAGTGACACTCATATCTGGTGTCACAGTAGCTTGCACGCATAGTACCACTAATCATAAAAAAATGACAGGCAGAGGCAGGCCACCCCGCAGGGGCCGTCGTGGTTGTGGTGCTGTGATTCCCTTTGGCCCTAGAATAATGCCCAGATTTCAGAGGCAACGTACCCTGAACTTGAACAGTTTTGAGGACATGGTTGACTGGCTAACACAGGACACCCAATCTTCTACAGCTTCCGCTCGGAACCTAGACGCACCATCCTCCTCCAGCTTAGCTTCGGGCAGATCTCCAGTTACCACTCGCCCGCCTGCCGCCACCACCAACACTAGCACCATAGCCGCTTCACTTGATCTGTCAGCAGAGTTATTTACAGATCCGTTGGAAGAAATGAGTGATGCACAAACATTAGTGCCAGAGGATGTAGATAACAGGGATATGTCCCAGTCAGGCAGCATTACACACATGGACTTACGGTCTGATGATGATGATGATGATGATGTTGCACCCGGTGCTGCTTCCTTTGTTGAGTTGTCAGATACAAGTGAAGCGGTTGATGATGACGATGCGTCCGTGGATGTCAAGTGGGTGCCCGCTATAAGAAAAGAAGAACAGGAGGAAAGTTCAGATCGGGAGACAGAGAGGAGGAGGAGACGAGTTGGAAGCAGCGGGAGGTCGTGGAAAGTAGCTAGTGGCACAGTCAGACAGCATGCATTGTCACCCGGGGACAGCCAGACAGCACGCCAGTCAACGCATGCTTTTGCCACCACCAGAATGCCGTCATTGCAGAGCTCAGCAGTGTGGCAATTTTTTTGTGTGTCTGCCTGTGACAACAGTGATGCCATTTGCAACCATGTGCGAAAATAAACTGAATCGTGGGAAGTCCAACACCCACCTAGGTACAACTTCTTTGCGAAGGCACATGATGTCACATCACAAACGCCTATGGGATCAACACATCAGTACAAGCAGCACACAAAGTCAAAGCCGCCATCCTCCTCCTGGTCCAGCATCTTCAGCCACGTCAACCACTGCTGCCCTGCTTGCCCCCTCTCAACCATCTGCCACTCCGTGTCTCGCCCTGAGCAGTCCCTGCTCATCTGCCCACAGTCAGGTGTCTGTCAAGGACATGTTTGAGTGTAAGAAGCCAATGTCACAAAGTCACCCTTTTGCCCGGCAACTGACAGCTGGCTTGTCTGAACTCTGAGCCCGCCAGCTTTTACCATACAAGCTGGTGGAGTCTGAGGCGTTCCAAAAATCTATAGCTATTGGGACACCGCAGTGGAAGGTACCCGGACGAAATTTCTTTGCACAAAAGGCAATCCCCAACCTGTACTCGATTGTGCAAAAGGAAGTAATGGCATCTCTGGCACACAGTGTTGGGGCAAGGGTCCATCTGACCACGGATACCTGGTCTGCAAGGCATGGTCAGGGCAGGTAGATCACCTACACTGCGCATTGGGTAACCCTGGTGACGGTTGCCAAGCATGGAATACGTGGCTCTGCAGAGGAGTTGCTGCCACCTCCTCTACTCCTCCTACTCCATCCTCTTCCATAACCTCCTCGGCTGAATCCTCTTCTGCTGCTGCTATGTCTTGCTCCACATCAGCGGCACCGCCCCAGCTCCACAGGTACTTTTCCACATCCAGGATACGGCAGTGTCACTCCGTCTTGGGGTTGACTTCCCTGAAAGCATAGAGTCACACCGGACCAGCACTCCTGTCGGCCCTGAACGCACAGGTGGATCAGTGGCTGACTCCGCACCAACTGGAGATCGGCAAAGTGGTTTGTGACAAAGGAAGAAATTTGTTGGCGGCATTGAATTTGGGCAAGTTGACACATGTGCCGTGCATGGCACATGTGTGTAATCTGATTGTACAACGCTTTGTGCATAAGCACCCAGGCTTACAGGACATCCTGAAGCAGGCCAGGAAGTGTGTGCCCATTTCAGGCGTTCCTACACGGCCATGGCGCACTTTACAGATATCCAGCGGCGAAACAACATGCCAGCGAGGCGCTTGATTTTAGACAACCCGACACGTTGGAATTCAACACTCCTAATGTTCGACCGCCTGCTTCAACAAGAAAAGGCCGTTAACGAGTATTTGTATGACCGGGGTGCTAGGACAGCCTCTGCGGAGCTGGGGATTTTTTGCCACGTTACTGGACGCTCATGCACAATGCCTGTAGGCTTATGCGTCCTTTTGAGGAGGTGACAAACCTGGTCAGTCGCACCCAGGGCACCATCAGCGACATCATACCATTTGTTTTCTTCCTGGAGCGTGCCCTGCGAAGAGTGCTGGATCAGGCCGTAGATGAGCTTGAAGAGGAAGATGAAGAGTTGTGGTCACCATCACCGCCAGAAACAGCCTTATCAGCATCGCTTGCTGGACCTGCGGCAACGCTGGAAGAGGATTGTGAGGAAGAGGAGTCAGAGGAGGAATGTGGCTTTGAGGAGGAGGAGGAAGACCAACCACAACAGGCATCCCAGAGTGCTCGTTGTCACCTATCTGGTACCAGTGGTGTTGTACGTGGCTGGGGGGAAGAACATACCTTCAGTGAGATCACTGAGGACGAGGAACGGGACATGGGTAGCTCGGCATCCAACCTTGTGCAAATGGGGTCTTTCATGCTGTCGTGCCTGTTGAGGGACCCTCGTATAAAAAGGATGAAGGAGAACGACCTGTACTGGGTGTCCACGCTACTAGACCCCTGGTATAAGCAGAAAGTGCCTGAAATGTTACCGAATTACCACAAGTCGGAAAGGATGCAGCACTACAAAAATAAATTAAAAAGTATGCTTTACACAGCGTTTAAGGGTGATGTCACAGCACAAAGGCAATCTATCAGCTGAAGAGGTGAACATAATCCTCCCACGACCACGCCGGCAAGGAGAGGACGCTTTACAGACGTGTTGTTGATGGAGGACATGCGGAGCTTTTTAAGTCCTATGCATCGCCACAGCCCTTCGGGGTCCACCCTCAGAGAACGACTCGACCGTCAGGTAACAGACTACCTCGCCATAACTACAGATATCGACACTATGAGGAGCGATGAACCCCTTGACTACTGGGTGTGCACGCTTGCCCTGTGGCCTGAGCTATCCCAATTTGCCATAGAACTTCTGTCCTGCCCCGCTTCAAGTGTCCTGTCAGAAAGGACCTTCAGAGCAGCAGGAGGTTTTGTCACTGATAAGAGAAGTCGCCTAGGTCAAAAAAGTCTAGATTACCTCACCTTTATTAAGATGAATGAGGGATGGATCCTGAAGGGACTGACAGTGGGCGATACATTTGATTAAAAAAGGCCTGATAGATGAGCTGCCTTGAGCTAATATTGGTCCACACGCTGCTGTATTTTATCCCTGAATGCCGGATGACTTGGGTGACTTATCCGCCACCAACTAGGTTTCAAGACGCAATGTTTTAGGGCACTTTCTGCCTGGCAAACTAACATCAATTTTTCTCGTCGCTGCAACAATACCTAATTTTTGCATTTAAATTATTTTATTTTAGAAGGCGTACAGCATGTAATGAAAAATAAAGCATTTTTGAAAAATGTGCAAAAATACATATTTACAATAGAGACATTTTGTGAAAGTTAGCTGGCTATTCCTTCTTATTTTTACTTTTTAGGTTAATAATTTTTCTTATTTTTTACTGTGATTGCAATTTAAGAGATACCTAAAACATGGTAAAACAGACAATAGTAAAGAGTATTTCTGCAGGAAACACCAAAGTCCTATTAGCTATCATCCCTCCAGCAGTATTAGCTTATTATTTACAATATCTAACCTGGGCAGGCTTCAGTAAGCGACCTCTCCTTTCCTGGGATGATTTTACCGCCGGTTTCTTCTGAAGGGTCTCCAGGACTCCCCCACGCCGGTCCTTCCCCCAGTGTCGCTTCAACCAGTAACAAATGTTTTATATTTGTAAAGCGACCCAATGATCCCCCTTGATAGAGGTTTATCTTTACAAATTTTGGAGAACCAATTTAAGACCGGTGTCCCCTGTTTCTGGGTCAGGGAGTGTGTGAAATGCCTCAGCCTACAGTAATTGTAATGTTCTGACAGCGGTAGCTCATGCTCGTCCCTCAGTTTCTCCTAGATGAGCATCTGGCCCTTTACTAACCAGTCTCCCAGTCTATCTAGTTTCCTTGACCTCCACCAGTGTTGTGATGTTGTGCTCATGTGTTTCGGGGCCTGAGGGTGGTCAAGAATTGGGGTCATTTGGGTGGATCCAGGGAAAAAACCTGTGTGTTTCTTGGCCCATTTCCAGTATGATAGTGAGTGTCTGATTAGCGTGTTTGGCGAGTTTTTAAGGCTCTGAGGCAATTCTTATAGCCAAGCCACCTTGTTCCAGGTTAAGGGCCTTAAAGTGTGGTTCTCTAAATACACACAGGCCGGTTGATGACATATAGAATGTGCTATTGGGAGGAAAGATAGGTGACGGAACAGGTATTAAACTGATAGGAATGAATAGTACAACTTAATACACCACTCCTATCTGGTGGCACCTTAGATTGCACGTGCAGTGCCCCAAATTTGAAGTAGGAGGTCCAACCAAGCATCTTTTTCCATCTCCCTGTTCCAAAAATCCATGCCATATACACGTCCCCTGATAGGTAATGTAACAGGTATTAAACTGATAGGAATGAGTAGTACAACTTAATACACCTCTTCTATCTGGTGGCACCTTAGATTGCACGTGCAGTGCCCCAAATTCGAAGTAAGAGGTACGACCAAGCATCTTTTTCCATCTCACTGTTCCAAAAATCCATGCCATATACACGTCCCCTGATAGGTAACGTAACAGGTATTAAACTGATAGGAATGAGTAGTACAACTTAATACACCTCTCCTATCTGGTGGCACCTTAGATTGCACGTGCAGTGCCCCAAATTCGAAGTAGGAGGTTCGACCAAGCATCTTTTTCCATCTCCCTGTTCCAAAAATCCATGCCATATACACGTCCCATAATAGTGGACGTAACGGGGATTAAACTGATAGGAATAGTACTACTTAACAGTACACACCTTATAATTACGCAGACAGAGGCAACGCGTATAATCTTTCATGCTGTGCAGTGGAAGCCCCCAGACTCTGACCTGTGTATAATATTCTATGCTGTGCAGTGGAAGCCCCCAGACTCTGACCTGTGTATAATATTCCATGCTGGGCAGTGGAAGCCCCCAGACTCTGACCTGTGTATAATATTCCATGCTGGGCAGTGGAAGCCCCCAGACTCTGACCTGTGTATAATATTCCATGCTGGGCAGTGGAAGCCCCCAGACTCTGACCTGTGTATAATATTCCATGCTGGGCAGGGGAAGCCCCCAGACTCTGACCTGTGTATAATATTCCATGCTGGGCAGTGGAAGCCCCCAGACTCTGACCTGTGTATAATCTTCCATGCTGGGCAGTGGAAGCCCCCAGACTCTGGGAGTCTGAAGAAGAGGAGTCAGAGGAGGAAGGTGGCTTTGAGGAGGTGGAAAACAGGGAGATAGGTCTGTTACTGTGAAGCGGGTGTAACCCTTACACTACCTGATCGATACAACATCATACCTGATGTTTTAAAGCATGTTATTCCAAACAATTTAGGAATGTTAGGTGATTTATGCCCTTTATGGCTTAAAACCAGACTCTGCATCAACTATGTAATTTTCCGTGGGAGTTTTGCCATGGATCCCCCTCAGACATGCCACAGTCCAGGTGTTAGTCCCGTTGAAACAACTTTCCCATCACTATTGTGGCCAGAAAGAGTCCCTGTGGGTTTTGAAATTCGCCTGCCCATTGAAGTCTATGGCGGTTTGCCGATGTTCGTCCGTTCGCGAACATTTGATGGAAGTCGCGTCCGCGGTTCGCGAACCGAAAATTTTATGTTAGCGACATCCCTACACCCAAAGGTACAGGCAGAGAATTCTGGATACAGGTTACTCGTGGCCTCAGGCAAGACCACTCCCAAATTCAGGATACAAACACAAAACAGCCACACACTGTGGATATGTAAAACTAGGACTGAACATTTATTGAATTATAGAACCAACATATTTATACATCCCTTGTGTACCTTTGTGTATGTGTGATGTCAGCATATCTGCCTTGCAACCTTGGTTGCTATAGAAGCCGTTGAGATAAAACTCACCAGATGTCTAAACTACATGGCAGGTGTCTATAGCTAGCTAGGGCAAAAACCTTGATGTTAATTTCAAGTGACTTAAGTTATGGGTTAGAGATAATAGAATATGTGTTTATATATCTTATTTTGCACATAAAAAGAGAAACAAAATATTAGAATATATATTTGGGGAGACACCAAATAAGAGCACATCAATGAAAAGCCACATATCTGCCCAGGAGAGAACTGATATATTTATGAGTTTTTGATTATCATATACAAGAGTTTTTATTTTTTTATTTTGAAGAACTAAGGACACAAAAGATAGCTTTACTATGCATGGGTTTTCAAAACCAAATTAATTTTTGTAGTACATGTACTACTGCTGAAAATACTCTACCCAGGTAAAGTAAATAACAAAAGAAATACTTCATCTGAGGTAACAGATCACCTTGAATAACAATTTTGCAAGCAATACAATTAAATATGGCTGCAGTGACCTTAATGTATTCAACAACTGGACAGATTTTATGTAGTACATCTCTGCCAGTACACTGCTGTCAGAGGATGATTAGATTGAGACATCTTTGTCATTAATTGGAATGGGGGGACGGTATTATGCAATTTTCTAAGCTATATCAGTGATATAACACAAAATAAACATATGTAGGATATACAGTCCACTTACATACATCAAATTTGCATTACTTACAGTACAAAAAGAGATATACATTTATACATCACCCAGAAATCCATGGTCATTACCTCACAACCCTTTACTTTTACATATGGAAGCAGTTTTATTTACAGTGTTATGAACTACCCAAGTACCTGCAGTGACAGAATGGGAAGAGTTAAGATTGTACTTTTGGTTGCAAAATAAATCAGATTCATATTAGCAGTAGTAAATGTCGTGTTGGCACCTTTTCTTTATCGCACATTACAGTTTCAAGTCTTTGCTATAAGGAAATAATGAAGTAAAGATATGCAGTGCCATATATCGTGAATCTTTTTGGCAGTCTGCATAAGAAATGAATTGTATCTGTTACTAAAGGGGTCATGAGGACATTGAGTTAAGAAGAATGCTTAGTGAAAGGACACGTCAAAGAAAAAAGAAGATATTTGAAACACTTTTGTAGAAAATTATTCTTCTGAAAGTTGAATTACTTTTCCTCTGAGACAAATTAAATTAGGTCTTTTGTTGCATCAATTTTACATAGTATATTATAAACAAGTCTGAGTAAAACATAAAAAAACACTCAGGGAATTAAGCTATAATTGATGGAATGGTCATCCAAGCAGGCTATTAGTCAGATGTTTCGATTGTATGATAGTGTTTTATACATTGTTATACACAGTTGATCATATAGCAGACTAAGGGCAGGATCTGCATCTTGTGATCCAAATAGTGTAGTATCATAGTAACAACTGTGCTAGAATACAGTATAATACACATCCACCAACTAAAAGTGAATTTAATTGATGGGAGAGGGAGAAAGGACATGACTGAAATATAAGTAAAATGTGGACCACTGGAGTGGCTGACTCTATGCCCAGACTCAACGCCTAAACTGTGCACATTGAGTAAAGATTTTGTGCCATGTTTTGGAGGATGAAAATATAGGAGCTGCTCATATACTAACATGATGTAATGTTAACTGGATACCATTATCTAGTTATCATTGATACATCTTTTACAATTTTTGATGATAAGGACTGTGTGGCTACCTTACTAAATGGAAGTAAACTACTTTTGAAATCCAAACTATTTTGAATATAATGACATATTATGCAGTGCATTCATTTTCAAATGTTTTTACTCCAACTTGAATAGAAGACAAGCAAGGTTTTCAGACAGGTTGTTGAAAGATAGTAACTTAAATGAGAGTTATTAAATACATTGCTTTATATTTACAGTTAGTACAATATTCACATACAAAGCTTTCTATTTTACAGGAATATCACAATTATGCATCTAGTTTTTAAAGAGGCATGACCAACGTGAGACTACAAAAGTTCAAGATATAGGGATATGTCTGCTTGAACACAACTGAGTTTTTAAAACATTGAAGTGCTGTTATTAGGGGCTACTATTTAAGCACATCATTTTAAAGTTAATTATATATGTAAGACCACATTTTAATTTACTTACCAAAATGATCATGTCGAATGGGGGATATGGGTAAAGTGACTGACAAAGTCAAAGGCAGTTTGAGCAACACAAACAAACATAATTAGGATGATGTAATTATATGTTCCAGTTTAATTTATTCCATATAGATATTATGCAAGTCAAAAGTTATTGAAGGTATCTCATGGAAAAGAGGAAAGGAAAAAGTGTTACAATTAAAACAAAAGTAAAAAACTTGACTGAAGAATGCATACATTATAGCCAAATGTTTGAACAAATAATTTTGTTGTTCATTCTTTTTATCTGTTTAGTTTGAGGCTGAAATACTGAAAACTTGTTACGATAATGCTAAATTCACAGTTGTGGCCAAAGGTATTCTATATTTTCTATTTTCGTATTAATATTGCCTCATATTTCTTGGATGATATATGGTAGACAGCTGTTCTTTCCATGTTTTGATGTTTTACACAAAATATTTCTGCATAAAATCTGCCACATATTATATGATAGCTTGTTTTTGGATGATATTACTAGAAATTATACTGTGAGATAAGAACTATGTTTAAGATACTTAAATAAATAGTGTGTCATATGTATAACGCTTTTAATTATACACTACATCATGTTACATATGTCTGTGTTATATATTTGTATACTAGATATATTACTATTTATATTACTTTAAATAAAAAATGTTATCTAATAAAGTGTTTATGCCATTGTGTTGTTTAGATGTAGTTCTAGTTCTACATTGATTTTGAATAAAATTAGTAAATATCTATCAGCATAAAAGTAAAACCTGATAAAGGCTCAGCATAGGCAAAATGTAGCCAACGAATAAAGTGATTTTCTTCCAAAGATTGGAATGAGGCAGCTTTAGCAATTTCAGGATTAATCATTCAGTGACTGATCTTGGTCTCACCTGGTTTAGATGAAAGAGTCATGAAAAGTATATTATACATTTACAAAAAAAAATATTTAATGTGTTCCTATTAGTGTAGTTAAAACAGTAGTTTACAGCTTTAGTCCTCAGTCCCTTCAGATCAAAATTCAAGTAATTCTGTACCTGTGCACAGCTGCCTCAGTCAAAAGGGATGAGCCAAAAAGAGATATACTTAAATCCTGCCCTGTTAGAGGAAATATGATGGGGAAAAAATACAAACTATAATAATAGAACAAATAAACATTCCATAAAGAGCCACCAAAATACCTTCAGGGCCATCGCATACAACCAGCTATTTGTAGAGTTGTTGTCCTATTGAGGTCATCATTTTGCCAATTGGTATAGTGGTCTGTACTGGGGAAATGCTGCAAGAGCAATTGGTGTCCAGTATTCTGTAATGATCTCCTGGTCAGCTCTATTCTACATTTCATGTAGGTTATTACACAGTCTTTATTGTAGACTTGTTTAATTATTTTTCCTATATTGTAGTCCTCAGGTCAATACAGTATATGAATAAATATGTATTTATGGAGTAATATTTTTTAATCAAGTTTTAATTAAGATAAAGATTTAGATCAGTGGTGGAGCTACTACTGGTGCAGCAGGTGCAAATTACCTGGACCCACAACACGATAAGAAACCTCTGCTACTGGCAATGGTGTTGAGTAAATGAAGAATCATTATTTACTTGGAGATGGGGCAGATAATTTTTTCTATAGAAAGGTGATCTTATCACCCTTGGTGTTATCTGACCATTTACTTAAATGTTTGGCTTTTTCATTGGCACATGTAGGGTGTATAGAGAAGTTGCAAGGGGGCACCCAAATTATTTCACACCAGGTCCCTCCATTTACGAGCTCTACCACTGATTAAGTCCTTCCATATAAAATATGTTTAATGAATGTTTTTCATCACACTTATTTGTGTAATCCATCTTTATGTATTACTATTATTATTAGATTTTATTTGTAACATGCCGACATGATCCAAAGCACTGTACAGGGGAAAGAGCAAGAATAAATACAATAACAACTGCAGAAAATATAGGGCCATGTTTTGAGCTTAGACTATATATAGAAAGTGCCTTTTCCCAAAACACCCAACAAGATTGGAAACTTGCTACTTACAATCTAAAGGGAAAGGGAGAGGCAGAAACCTGGATAAGAATAACAAATAGGGAATAGCAAGGGTCGGGAAGATATGCAATGTTAGAAATGCTTTTCATTTAGTGGGAGAGGGAAGAGATCTGTGTTCTTGTAGACATTCAGGAAGGATAAGGTTATAGTAGCATAAAGTTGTGTTCTGTGGAGAGAGGGGGCAGAGTGAGAAGGCTTTACAGAGCACTCTGTGTGAGGATGGGGAAGGCGGGAGGAGGAGCGTCATTTACAGGCATTGTATTGGAAAGGGGGGGGGCAGTTTTAGAGGAAACTTGGAAATATGGTCAAACACATAGGGCCTCATTCTATTAGCGGCCGTAAATCGTCCGTAAGGCTGCGATTCCTTGCGGGGGTTCAGTTAACTCGCGATTCTATTATACGGCCCCGCAAGGATCTCCTCTTACGGCCGGCCGCATATCTTGGAACCGGCCGTAATCTCAGAAATCTAAAAACTCAAAAATAAATTCAAGCCTGCACTGTACAGCTCTGTAAATGCTAGGGATCATATTGGGGGACATGAGGATTAAAAGGAACCCACTCTCAAGCTTGCACATCTGCCCAAACCCGAGTTCAAATTAACTGTTTATTTTCCGGCTGCGGCGTGGGTGTGTCTGAGGTGCTCCAAGCACTCTGGACTTTTTACATGGATATTTTACGGATATTAAAAATTAAATATTTTACGGATTTGAGTACAGGATAATTATGTGCTATTTATTCTAATACCTAAAATCCCTTTATAGTCTTCTCAAAGTGCAGGATGGCTTTATTTGAGCTATTTTATGTGCTTAATTGGTGCTAGCGAGACCTCTTTCCTGCAAGTAAGCTGCGGCTCGCTTTTAGCCTTGCAGAGAGGTTTCCCGGAGCAATTGAATTGCAAAACTCTTGCGGCCGTTTTAGATCAAAGGCTTTCCTCCGGCGCGAGCGGCCGCAAGAGATAGCAAGGCACCGGCCGCAAGCCTGCTGGAGCCTCTGGCCGTAAGGGAATAGAATAGCCGAATAGCTTGCGGCCGGTCCTTGCGGCCCCGCAACGGCTGCGGCCGCTAATAGAATGAGGCCCAAAGATTGCACACAATTTAAGTAAATTACAGAAATAATATAGCAGAAAATTCATGTTAATTGAAGAAATATATCTTGTAGAAATTTAGGAGGATAAGGCTGTAGCAGGATAAAGTTGTGTTCTTGTAGAAATTCAGTAAGGATAAGGTTGTATCAGGATAAAGTTGTGTTCATGTATGGGAAAAAAGATATCCTTTGCAAATAGAATAGGTACTAAGATTGATGTGAATGGGAGGGAAAATATTGCTTCCATTTTAGAAAATTACATTTCAGCAGAGAGGAGATATGCAAAGCAGCCTCAAGAGTCAGCAACATTAGAGGTAAAAGAAGGAAGATGATTGAGAGAATATATATAAGAAAAGAGGAATGTATGAGATAAAACATGGTGTCAACCAAAAGAGAGTGCAGTTTTATGTATGACAACATAGAATGTGGTAAGCTACATAAGTGAAACCTGCATAGGAATCCAGAAATATGGGATTTAAACACTGAATAAAGAAAGAAAAATAGTAAATAGTAAAATCAATAAAATAAGAATTGAGACCTTTAGTCCTTTCTTTTTTTCAGTTGGATATATATATTTGGCATCCATGCTGCTGCATCTTCTTTTATACCTGTCTACATACTTGGAGCCCTATTAAATTCACCAAATGGCAGTTCCAAAAGCCCATAAATGAGCCAACAAAAATTACGGCTATTAAATTGGCCTCTTTTAGCTATGGGCTGTCAAAATCTGAACTCCGACCCAGCTAAGCCTTTCATCTTTCAAGCCCATAAATGTTACAATCACAAATCACTATTAAATTGCTACAAGTCCTCAAGCCCGCAACTGTTTTCACACCAATAAATAGCAACTGTAGACAAAAATCCTACGGGTACTAGAGAGGACCCACAGGGGGTTAAACTCCTTTGAATGCAAATAAAAACACACTACTGTATTTTAAATGATAAGGATGAAAGGAATTAAAATGAATAGCACAACATTCTCAAGCACTCAAATCTACAATAAACATTTTGTTTTTAATGTTTAATCTCCATGTTATATCGATCCCAGCAATCAATCTGTTAATACATATAATAGAACTTGCATGGACTAGAATATTATATTCATCGAGTTTTTCATATTGCATTATTTCTGGAATGCAAGTCTGATCTCAACTCGGACTTCAAAACCGTAAGTGATTGAAATTTAACCTCCATGTTTTAGTGATATAATGACGACGGTCTCTTTTACTATTGGCTCCATCTAAACCCATAACTATGGGTTTGAAAACTTTATCATGTTCACGCCCTGAAATGCTACGTGCCGAAGCATGGTTTACGGATTCGGGCCATGTCGTTGCGGATTTTTCTAATTTAATCGCTCTGTAACTCCAGCAAATGGAATTTAATAGGGCCATTGATGTAGTTTTTCATTCACATCTTCTGGTGTACCTATTAAAATTTTGCAGCTAAACATATATTTCTGTCACTGATCTATTTTGCTTGAAGACATTCGGGGCAACATATGTATTTGTCTGTGGCTACTATGTGCATGACTTTTGGTGCACAGTTCATATTCTTCTGAAGCACTGTCATCCACTGTAATCTTTCTAAAAAAAAAAACAGATTTTTTATGTAGAATCATAATCCAAAATCAGTTTTTGATTGTCCAAGAAAAGTTTACTTGTGTAAATTCTAAGTCTCTACATATAAAAAAACTAATTTATGAGACATTGCAGCATACAATGATACCGTTTTTATTGGTCAAACATTTGGAGAGAGTCTTATTATTTATTTGTATTACTGGACATTCATCGCTACTCTTCGCATTCATATAAAAACGAATAAATAATCTATATTTACATGCCAGAATCATATCTCTAAGCTTATTGCTGTAAAATAATGAACATAATATAACATTTATTAAATGTTTTACTGGTTTTAATGTCTACTTAATAGCAAAATATTGTGACACATAATTATATTAATCTGTTTCACTATAAACACATGCTACTTCACATAACTTAATTTTTCCATTAACACAGGCCTTCATTTTTCACCTACACATTAGATATAAGTAATGTTATAAAATCAAGAGACACTTTCTATAAACACTTAACACAATGGCCATAATGATTATAGAATTTGTTTTGCATGAATAATGCATTAGATCATTAGAAAACATTACATTAATGAGCATTTTATTGGTAATTTGGATTGTGATATTTTAGAACAGCAATTGGATTATTGCATGAATGAAATACTTATTTTTGAGATGATAATACTTGTCACATTTACATGAATACACATTTGAGTACTGAGTACTGGGTTGTCCGTTACCCTTGACGTTGTATAAAGAAAAGGACATAATAATAAAATATCATATGTTCTAATTACACATATGTTTATATTGGACTGTTAGGTGTTAAATAATGATGACTGTTCATCCTTTTCTATCGTTTTTGTTTTGCTATACTGTCTAACTGCTGCTTCAACACTCAGCAATGGTTTTAAAACCATTTGCGAGTTGTCTTGCGTACACATAATATTTTTGATGTTACAGCATGGTCCTGATTTGCAAGTAATAAGGTTTTGTGTAAAAGTCTAACGGAGTAACTCGTAATGTTTCGACAGTGCAAAAATCAATAAAAAAGTTTGCCGTAATTTTCAGGTCTGACTTGCCGCAGTCACTCGTAGCAGTTTTCTTGCAATGTTTCTGGGATGGGTGATTAACATAGCTAGGCTTTTAAACATGGTGTAATCTGCTATATAGGGGATTAGAAAGGAGGCCATTGTTAGTTTGTTACATATTTCACATGTACATGACGTTTTTACAAACTTCAGAGGTCCTTTAAGAAGTTGAAGATCCCTCTTAATTCTGAAAATTAAAATCTTAAAATGTGGTGGCCACACAATTTTTCAGTGCAATTAGAAATAATTTCACGTTTGTAAAATTAGGGCTAATTTTGTGGAAATATTACAGTACACAATGCTTACTGGGTCATTTGTAAGAAGTATTTTAGTGAAAATATAAATTCATAAACGAATATATGAAATGTACTAATGTGTGGATGATTATGTGTAATCCGAAATGATTATGCTTAAACTCATTTAGATTTAATTATCAAAACTCTCTGCTCTTATGTGAACACAAACATCCTCAATGTTCTATCTCAGGACACATTTAATGCTGTTACAGATTGGATTATACAAATATCATCCGAACATGTTTCACATATGCAGATTAATCTATTTCTAAAATGTACATTTTATTACAGGTTTCATGCTATTCTGTGAAGGCATTACATGAATTGGAATCTGCCATGAAGCTTCACCTTTGGGATCCTTCAGAACAAGTAAGACAAAAGAGAAGAGTAGTCTAAAGGTGGATCCAATATGCCTTAAAAAAACACTGTATTGCATTTACAAGTAAAGATCAACGTTATAGGCTACTATAACAGTATACAGCTTAACACAATTAAAAGCTAACATTTTTATATTAGCTTTACAATGTGTGTTTTTTCCTCAACAGAACTGTGCATCCCCTCTTACCTATGTCTATTGGGGGCCGATCAGTCTATGATCTTCTTCAGATTGAACTTGCTTGGTAAAGGGCTTAACTTTTATTTATTTTAAACTGCATATACTGTTTTTCAAAAATCGGGATAAACTTGGATTATCAAATCCCATGAGTGTTTTCCACTCTGGTATCAGTATACCATATCTCAATATTATTATATGACAAAGTATGGGAAAAATACATATGCATGTGCAATTTATTAGGTACTTATACCTCACAACGACGATTAAAAAGTTAAAACCAAGGGTAACAAGGGTAAACTAAAAACAATGCCATTAATATAGGCTAAATAATCCAAATCAATAGGCTAATCAATATCTCATATATTTCAATCTTAAATAAGGAGGATTCTAAAGTTCAAATGCTCTACCCAGCATCCACAACACTAATGTCAAAAACTGATAGCAGTTTGTATATAAACTGCTATCAGTATTTGACATTAGTGTTGTGGTTTAGAATCCTCCTTATTTAAGATTGAAATATATGAGATATTGATTAGCCTATTGATTTGGATTCTTTAGCCTATATTAATGGCATTGTTTTTAGTTTACCCTTGTTACCCTTGGTTTTAACTTTTTAATCGTTGTTGTGAGCTATAAGTACCTAATAAATTGCACATGCATATGTATTTTTCCCATACTTTGCCATATAATAATACTGTTTTTAATAGCCTATGCTCAGCAAACAAACATATCAACTTTATCCAGAAATACACTACAGTGGTCCACTAAAGGAGACTTCATTGAATGAAATAATGTATTTAAATTATTTCAGTCCACGGATGGTAACACAATATATCTTTATATTTTTATATCTTGAGATATGGTCACTTTAGTTTATTATGTTAATATTTTAAATTGCTGGTTCAGAGATGAATTTTTTTGCACTTGGGTATTTTTAAAAATGGAATACAGGAATATTGACAGTTTACGTGTTACAGATCCTAATTAAATTAAATTAAAAAAAAGATTCAAATTTCCAGCTGTTTCTTACATTTCAGCCACATTCATTGCCTTAACTATTTAATTTTGCGTGATATATAGAAGTTCTATAAAAAAGCATGTCTGTCTTCAAATCTAACAATAGAACCTATACAAATGAATGTAAGAAAATAAAAGAATCCATTTTTCAGAGATACAGTTATGCAATCATAGATTACAGGATTAGAAAAAAGTGTCTAATATGAAATATATACAATATTAATGCTGAATTGTTTAATTATGTTTTCCACTATAATCTATTTATACTTTGAATATAAAGTTATTAGTTACTAACTGTTCTGAATTAACTTTCTGAAATTAATAAACCATATCTTCACTTGAAGTCTGTATTTTGGAAGCAATGTCGATGTGGACATCAATATATGTATAATAAATCTGTTTCTTTTACCTATTGGATTCAGCATGACAACTTTTGTCCAACATCAGGAATAGATCTGAATCATTGAGGAAGTACAAAGGATTGAAATGTCATGCCACTACAGACTTTCCATATCAGATAAACTTGGTGGCCCCAGTATATTTGTAATGTATGTTATAATTTATTTTATTGTACTGTGGCTTATTATCCCCTTCAAATAAATTATTATCTAAGTATTTGAACCACTTTCTCCTTTGGGAATTGCATCCTCTTTTTGGTTTTACAGCATTTGCAAGATGCTTTTCCTTTGCAAAACTCACTTCAAACAATATCCATACCTTTGGCACTATGGTATTGAGAAAGTATATATTTCCATGCATATAATTAACAATAGAACTGTATATTTAGCTTGTATTATAATAAATTTTATGCAAATGCATATTACATTACTCTAAATATACACCATTAGCTTCATGATTTCATTGTAATAGAACTGAGGCAAAAATATTTGTATTTTGTGACTTCTATTATAAAAGAAATAGCATAGAAAATACAATTAGATAACAAGGATTTGCAGATAGTTTGATTAATATACTCATTTATTTTTAATAAAGCATCCATTGGAGAAATGTCTCATAAGATTATGCTTTTCGCCGATGACGTGATTTTGATCCCATAGTCCCTTTAAAATATGTACAAAACTTAATTGAAGATTGTGGTAAAATCTCATACTATAAAATCAATAAGGCCAAGATGAAGGCACTAGCCTTGAATATTAGGAAATTAGACATATTACAATTGAATTCGATTTTTGAGTTTAATTGGAAGTCTGATTCCATTACCTACCTAGGAATAACATTTACACCAAAACTTGAAGAATTAACAAAGCTCAATTTTTCGAAATTATATGATAAGATCAAACTTGTATTGGCTAAATGAGATAGATTACCATTGTCATGGCTAGTTAGAATTTCTGCCATAAAGAGGACCATTCTACCTAAGATAAACTATCTTTTTAGATCGCTACCTCTAGAAGTGTCCAAATTAACACTAAAAAAGTTCCAACTATTAATTGACAAATTTATATATTGAGGGAAGAAACCGATTTTAAAAGTTTTTTTATAAAGGTGGCATAGCTACCGCATGTATAAAAGATTACTATACGGCAATATCAATAACAAAAAGAGGCGAGACGTTGGAAAGTGTAGCTCCAGTAGTAGAAATGGGACTTAAAACCTGATTTAGATGGAATAAGACATTTAAATTATCAATGTTTCCCTCTCCTGCCATTCCTTTAACTTGGTTAACTAAAAAACTACATTTTCCATATGTTTGGGATTGGGGAAAATAGGATATTCACTGTTTGGGAGATTTACTCCATACCAGGGCCCTCATTCAATTGCGATTTGGCCAATTGAATAGGGGTCTAAATAAGCACATAGCATATTTTTTTTAAAGAAGTTTTTAGTTAGTGAAAACCTTGCTTTTGGATAGATGTTTACTAACTAAAAACTTCTTTAAAAAAATATGTTATGTGCTTATTTAGACCCCTATTCAATTGGCCAAATTGCAATTGAATGAGGGCCCAGGAATTTAAACTGCCTAAAAATAAATGGTTAGAATATGAGATTATTTAAAGGATTATTAACAAATCTAAATATAAAATAAAAAAAACAGAGCTCCTTCCCCCTTTGAAAAGCTATTGATATGTAATGATGGGAAACATAGCCTATCTAAGTGTTTATAATATAATAAGAAAAGAGAATGATAATGGGAAAACATCTGGAATGGTTAAATAGGAAGAACATTTTAATGTAATATTCACAACAGAGAACTGGCACGTGGCATTTGAACTCACACAATATTTTGTTCCATCAAAAATTGCATTAATAAAAAGGGGTATAAATCTGAGTAAATGCTGGAGATTGTGTGATCAGAAACGTACGTATAAGCATATTTGGTGGGAATGCCCCCCCCCCCTTTAAAAATATGTGGAATGCACGTTTTGATTTTTTTTTAAAGATGAGCAATAGATTTTTCCCACTTACATGTGAAATAGCACTATTCCACATTTTTCCAGAAAATGTAACATATAATGAGAAAGCTTTGTTTGTTCACATGTCTACTGTGATTAAGTGGTTAATTGCAAAAAAACGGAAACAAACATATGTTCCATCAATTAATGGAGTAATGGGGGTTGGTATTAAAAATATGAGGCTAGAAAACGATACAGCAAACCTGGGCATAAAGATATCTGCACTAAAGAACTGCGTTATCTGGGACAGACAGAATCATCCCCTCTCTTAGGATTGGCAAGATTTCCTGCTGCAATGTGATAATTGAATGTGTGTAGCAAATGTGTATGTTGTACATTTTTTATGTATTTGTATTGTCTGTATGTATTTTGTCTTACAATAAAAATAAAATAAAGCATACATTCCTGTGCCTGAGCATTTACATTGGCTTTTTTACAATTACACTTCATATCTTCCCTCTATGTATTGAAGTCTAAAATTTGCTGGACAATTACAGACAATGTTTTTAATGACCTTATTTAACTTTATTATAGATAAAGCTGCTGTACATGATTTTGAAGATTATACTTTAAAAACATGTATAGCAAGATTAAATCATAATATGTTTTATTCTGTATATTATTAATAATAGACACCTGTTCGTGTTTTCATGAGCTCTTTATACATAGAAAAGGTCAATTATATAGAGACAAATGTCAAGTCCCATACTAACAGACAACACTATTTTTTAAGGTATACTATTTGTGGTATTGTGACATAATGGCATCAGTGGACTCGGACAAACAATTTCTTCCAACTAAAATCGCAACTGCTTTGTCATCAAGCTGAGATTACACTCTTAAATCACTCTCTAAGCAATATGTAAAATATAGGTGACCTTTTGTAAAAGATTACGTTTAGTTTTGGATACAATGTCTAATGATTGTTCCTATCTTTTATTATTATTATTGTTTATTTGTAAAGCGCCAACATATTCCGTAGCGCTATACAAAAGTTAAGTTACAGGCAATGACAATTTAAAGATTCAAACATTGCAATGAATGGAGGGCCCTTGTCTTTGAGCTTGGAATCCAGTGTCCATAGCGCTTTCCCTAAAGCACCTTGCAGGATTGAAACTCGCAGACTTTTTATACCTTTGGCAAATATGATGGCACAAGTCGCTTGGGCGCCAACCGATGGTGTTTCATCAATCAAATAAGGCACTGGAAAGCTTGAAGGACATTACTGGAGATCCATCAGAAGATGGTCTCCTGTGGAATAAAGAGTTTTGGTTGTCTGCATAAACATGGGCAACCAAGCACAAGAGGGCATGCGTCAGCGATTGGTCGATGGGGAAGTCATCGGCGGGATGCCACCAAGGTGGTTTGGACTTCCCAGCTTACAGTCTCTGAGTGTCAGCCCAGAAGAGGCACAGAGGGAGGGGGGGTGGGAGAGACACAGAGGGAGGGGGGAGAGACACGGGGGGGGGGGGGAGAGACACAGGGGAGGTGGAAAGAGACATGGGAGGGAGGAAGGGGGAACAGACACAGGGGGAAGGGGGAAAGAGACACATGCCAGGGGTAAAAAGGCACAGAGAGAGAGGGGGAAGAGGCACAGAGGGAGAGGGGGAAGAGGCACAGAGGAAGAGGGGGAAGAGACACAGAGGGGGGAGAGATACAGAGGGTGAGGGGGGAAGAGACACAGAGGGAAAGGGGTGAAGAGGTACAGAGAGAGGGGGGAAACAGGCACAGAGGGGGAGACAGAGGAAGGGGTGGAGAGACACAGGGGGGAGAGACACAGAGAGAGGCGGGGAAGAGGCACAGAGGGAGAGGGGTGGAAGACACAGAGTGGGGAGAGACACAGAGGGTGAGGGGGGAAGAGACACAGAGGGAGAGGGGGGAAGAGAGAGAAAGGGAGGAAGAGGCACAGAAAGAGGGTCTGGGAAGAGACACAGGGGAGGGAGAGGAGGAGGGGGGAGAGACACAGGTGAGTGAGAGGAGGGGGAAGAGACACAAGGGAGTGAGAGGAGGGGGAAGAGACAAAGGGGAGAGAGTGCAGGGGGGAAGATACACAAGGGTGGGAAATGGAGACACGAGGAAGGGGGAAACAGACACAGAGGGAGGGGAAAGAGAAACAGGCCAGGGGGGAACAGACACAGGGGAGGGGGACACAGGGGGGGAAAGAGATGCATGGGAGGGAGAAGGGGGAAAGGGAGGTAAAAACACAGGGAGGCAGGAGATACAAGGGAGGGAGAGGAGGCGGAAGGAGACACAAGGGAGGCAGAGGAGGAGGGAAATAAGACACGAGGGAGGAAGTAGACAAGGGGAGAGACTCGCAATGAGCTCCAAAGGGGCCAGGCCTGTGATGAGCGACAAAGGCGCTCATCGCAAGGCCAGTAAAGTAGAGGGGGAGAGGCTCCCATTGTGTGGCAAACAGCATTGCCAGGCCTCACTTTTTATTGCCGTCATTTTTGACGGGCAAGTCGCTAGTAAGTTATAAATAAGGTATTCATAAATGACAGAAATCGTTTAATAATATACAGATTTACTATCATATGCATCAAAATATGTAGCAAATTGGACAGAAGTATCAAATGACTGAGAGACTATATCCCCCAATTCCACAGGGCCTGTAGTGTTTATTTCATATAGGAAAAAATACCACTGCAGCATAAGCAATGCACTTAGCACCCTTTTCTAAGTCTTATTGATATGTCATTCAGTCGTGTCTAACACTCCATGACGCTATCGACTACAGCACGCCAAGCACAATCTTTATGTCTCTGGTTTTGCTTATACATACGGCTTGACATGATACTGTAGTGCGTTTGCCAATTCCTTCTGCAGTGGACTTCAATTTGTCTGACCTTTCGGCTATGACCTGCCCATCTTGGTTGACCCTACATGGTACAGCTCACAGCTTCATTGAAGTGCACAAGCTCCTTCACCATGACACGGTAGAAATCCAGGAGGGGTTTCTAAGCATAATCTGGCCCAATTAGCAAGGCTCACTAAGATGAGAACTTAACAAGAGTTCTTGTTATTCTATGAGCTGAGACCCCTCCAATATTTAGTTTCAAAGTGGATGACAAATATAGAATATAGCCCACAAAAGTTACTGCAATTAAATTGGCCCCTTTTAGCTACCCGCAATCGATCTGCGGATTACAGGCTGAAAAGCAACTGCAATTGTCAAAATCATAACTCTGGATCAATGCGTGGCTTGATCCAGAAAGTAGTTCCAGCCTGAGGACGGGAGCCACAGAGGAGGTGAGTGCGGTGCTGCTGGCAGGGATGCATCCAGGTACGAGACAGAGGAGGGGGGAAAGGAGACAAGGGAGGCAGAGGAGGGGGAATGGATACACAAGGGAGGGAGAGGGAAGAAGGGGACATGAGGGGGGAAAGGGAGAGGGAGAAAAGAGACACGAGGGGGGAAAGGGAGAGGGGGAAAAGAGACACGGGGGAAAGGGAGATGTAAAGAAGGAACAGGAGAGGGGGGAAATGAGACACAGGGGAGGAAGAGGGGGAAAGGGAGAGGGGGAAAGGAGGTACAGGAGAGGGAGAGGGGGAAAGGAGACACAGGGGAGGGAGAGGGAAGAAAGGAGAAACATGGAAGGGAGATGGGAGAAAGGAGACACGGAGGAAAAGAGACACTGGGGAAAGGAGGAACAGGAGAGGGAGAGAGGGGGGAAAGGAGGCACGGGGAGGGAGATGGGGAAAGAAGATACAGGGGAGGGAGAGGGGGGAAGGAGGTACAGGAGAGGGAGAGGGGTTAAAGGAGAGACAGGGGAGGGAGGGGAGAGAAGAAACAGGAGAGGGAAAGAGGGGGAAAGGAGGCACAGGAGAGGGAAAGAGGGGGAAAGGAGGCACAGGAGAGGGAGAGGGGGAAAGGAGACACAGGGGAGAAAGGGGGAGGGGAAGGAGACACAGGGGAGGGGGAAGGAGACACAGGGGAGGGAGAGGTGGGGAAAAGACACAGGGTGGGTTGGCCAAGACAAGTGGTGGGATGGCCAAGGCCGCACATTGTGCAGCTCGCGATGAGCGCCTTGGGACCCGTAAAGTAGACGCTGGGAGGGGCTCGCAATGAGCTCCGAAGGCGCTCATCACAAGGTTTGCAAGTTACAGGGGGAAGAGCCAAACATTGTCT
Organism: Discoglossus pictus; assembly: GCA_027410445.1. Classification (NCBI taxonomy): domain Eukaryota; kingdom Metazoa; phylum Chordata; class Amphibia; order Anura; family Alytidae; genus Discoglossus; species Discoglossus pictus. Next base: position 293,517,251 of record CM050164.1, on the reverse strand, counting down.
TGCAAACAGCATTGCCAGCTTTCAAATTTTATTCCCATCATTTTTGATGGGGAAATTTCCTAGTTATTTTATAATCAAAAAAATGATGACAGATTTAGCATCAACCCTTTTTTTGTTTGTTTTGTAGAAATGAGCACGTACTTTTCCTCTGTGGTGAGAAATTTTAAGTAATGCCCTTTGAAGAAATATTTTTGAAAACAGGCATCAAAAGGTAGAAAAGAAACCTGAATTGGGAGGAGACTTTGCATACTTAGGAAGTTTGTATCTGCACAATGGGAATGCAGCAGTAACAACTGCCAGTGAATTAATTATTTCTAATGAAGAGCTGATTAGCTAACAAGGACACCCCCTGTTGAGCCAGTAAGTAGCAGGCTTAGTAAAGAAAATGTATATTGGCAGTAAATCATTGACTGCAATTATTTTTTAACTTTTTGACAACATCAAGTACTGTTATTAAATAAACTATGTAGAACATTTCACCATTGAAACTGTCAAATTAAATGTCTTCAAATATTAATGAATTTGACTTAAACATAGAAAACGTTTGTATACTATTGTGTGTTGTACTTCAGGAAAACTAGAGACACATGGAAGAAGGCAGGCAAGTCTTGTACTAGATTCATGCAAATATATTACTAATCACATGTGATCTCACTATAAATCACCTTCAAACAGAGAGGTATTATTAAATATGTACATCCAATTTGATGTTTAGGTCATCTCAACAACTTTCATACAATATCACATGCTACCAATTATTAAAGAAGTATTACAGTCACAGTTAGTAAAACATTTAGTGGTTGACTGCTGAACTTTTCAACATAGCTAATTAGTGTATATGATGGCTTATCAGTGGTAGTACAGTGTGGAGTTACTGGTGTACATCCCCCTACTTAAAACATGGTAGTCTGACACTCAGTGATGTATATTCTTTTATAGATGACATTCAGTTTCGAGGACTGGGTTGATAAAGTCTAAAAATGGTTCATTATAATTAGCCCATAGCATAAAATGTTTAGTCAGAACCAGAGCGGAGGGGAGCACTTAACCAGCCCATCCACTGGCAATTAAATACTTAGCTTCTGTAAGAAGCAGCAGTTATAATTCTGAGTCAGAAATATACACTGTTATACCTCAACCTGCTATTAACCCCCTGGTAAGTGTGATATTAAAATTTCAGTTGCATACATAGCTGTGATGTTTGTATCTAATGAAAATCTGTTTGAACAAGGAATAATAGTATAAGCCAGTCTACATAATGTAGATGGTACCAAATGACTAACATTGCTGCCAGACAACATTTAGCATCCGATAGCTATACACTGTCTTGCTCATCAGGAGTGTTGGGGTAAATGTTTCTATCACGTTTGGTACATTACAGTGTGTCTTTTCTGTTTTCCATTTTCGTACTATAGAAATCACAATTCTGTTTTAGATGTTGAACATAAAAAACAAAATATGTATATTTCCTGTAGCAGATGTGTCTCTGCTTCATAGGTAACAATTCAAGTTAAAGTGATAATTCTAAAAAAAAAGAATATTAAAAATGCACAATTTGATTTAGAAAATCGGAAGTAGCCCATTTTTAAAGATATTAATCAATACTATATTATATAACTTTTTAGATAGCATACAGTAAGTGTTTTCTGCTTCTTTATTTTATATATTACATATATTTTATATGGTTTGGACTCAACACTTTATATAGTCTTGGTTCAAAACATAGCCTTTACTGGTAGAAACAATTAAATGTCATTAAATTAACATTATTTAATATTGTTTGTAAAATGGATGAATTGTAGCTTGAAAAAGTTTTCTTTATGTATTTAGACTGGATTTTGTTTGCATCCCTTTTTAATCTCTATCAGAAATAAGCCATTAAAACAATCTACAATGCATATTACAGCTACAGTCATCCTATTTTAGTTCATTGGATTTCACTCTATTTATATATATATATATATATATATATATATACTATATATATATATATATATATATATATATATACATATAGCATATATACAGTTGTGTAACTCTCGCAAAGTTATAAGTTTGTGCATACAAAGCCACTTATTGCAGGCCTCAGCATGCGCTCTGCGCATTTGCAAACCCGTAACTTTCAGGGTGGCAGGAGAGGGAGAGGGGAGAAAGAGCCATGGGAGGGAGAGGGGGGAAAGAGACACAGGGGAGGTAGAGGGGGAAGAGACAAAGGGGAGAGAGAGGAGGGGAAGAGACACATAAGGGGAGAGAGGGGCAAAGAGACACAGGGGTGAGAATGGGGGGAAGCTCTAAAATGTTCTTTTTATATAGTGGTGCCCAAAATTGTACTCCATATTCCAAATGAGGGCGTACTAGGGATTTGGATAGTGGCAGAATTATATTTGTTTCTCCATTCCTCCTCTCCCTGCGCCGGGTTCCTGCTGGGCGAGCGGCTCGATCTCCGACGTCTTGTTTTGAGCCGATGCCCCTGCCCCCGCCTCTTGCTCACCACTGGACCCAGACCTCCTGGAAGCTGAAAAAGAGAAAAGAAAGGTATATGTGTTAAGTATGATGTATAATACATTGTTTTGTGTTCATTCCTTACTATCTGACATCTAGCCTTGGACCTGGATGATTTTCTTAACTGCAACTATGAGTAGCTATCATTTGCTAGATGTGATTTATTCAGAGGTTTTTGATCTTGATTGTTTTTGGCTCCTAACTCTATCTGTATTCCGGCTGCGGTCTGTAACTGCATACACTGCAGTGGGCAAACCCATACATGGACTCTCTATTGGTTGATTACTGATGTTGTGCCCAGCTTCATGGATTTAATGATGCATGACTGATCCTTCTATCCCTTGTTAATTCCATAGAGCTGACGTGTCAGTATCCTTGTTGGTCATCATGTACATGGGTAGTGTGTGTAATGTACATGTGGTGGTATGTTGCTGCATGTGATAATTACCTGACATGGAGACTGGATCTTGCTGGTCCGCCACGCTTGAAGCTCCAGCAGCAAGCACCTGGCTCAGAATATCCTTGCCGACCCTCTCCCACTCATTTTATTTGACTGTCACTTTGTGGCTTGACTGGTCTCATTGGCCATCATTCTCCTCACCTCACCTCATTAAACCAGTGCTTCACAGACCTAACATCCCTTTCTGCTGTGCCCTCTGCTTTTACTGCGGCTGCTACCCCCTTCCATGCCTGTGCCTAACTTCCCTCCCCCTGCAAGGATAGCGGGGCACTCACGGATCGCACAAACGAGGACCACATTCTCCTTGTGCATGTAGTTCGGGGTCCTGTCGGGTCCTTCACTCCCTTGTCTGCCCCTGAGGCCTGTCCCTCCACCGAACCACTCCTCTTCTCCTCCTCCCCACCTCTCGACTCCTCTCCCCTCCTCTCTTATCCCTCCATAATTATTCCAAAAATAATATAAGGATGAATGAATCAAAATAAATATTTCTGTATATATATGAAGGGGGGGAAATGTGTGTTTTATGTGTATTTATTAACTGTTGTGGGATGGGGTGTGGGGTATAGGATGGGGGGGGGGGGGTTGTAGTGACCTAGCTCTATATGTATCTATGTGTGTTATTTAATATATGTGTATTTGTATTATGTGCAATCTGTAAATATGTGTAATTCGGATTCAAGTGTAAAATAGTTGTTAGAATAATGTAAAAGAATAAAATTGTAACTTCCTGTTTTAATAAATTGCCTGCTATTTCTCTGTCTATAACCAACCACCACCTCCTGGTCCTGTGTGCTACGCATGGTCGTGTGGAACGCAACTTTATAATCTCTCTCTGTCTATCATTTTCCACTTGCCCACTTTCTATTGGCTCAGAGTCCTGTGTCGCACTCCATAATTACGGGATTGGATTGTAACTGCAGACCTCTTTTATTTTAGCCCCCTAACAGCTTGCGGGCGTGGGAAGGGTTTATGGTCTTGACGCTTCGGGGATAAATTGTGGCCTTGCTCAATATAATCGTCCCGTAACCTACGGCCGGTATAAAGGTAACTGCGGACTTGCAATTGAATAAAGCCCAATATTTCTTGGAATTCTGAACAGGATATACGTTTTTTTTTAACATATTCTCGATAGCCCTCGATAACCTGTGATGCACCTTCTCAGGCCATTTTGTGATTTACTAAAGACTATTTCCGTGATAACAGTGAGCCACGCACTTGACTTATAGTGAATGCTAGTGTTATAGTGAACAGGGTTTTTAATGGATGTGTTAAGGTATGTCATGGGCATTTAAGGGTATCATACCATGAAAAGCTAAGTTCTCCGGGTTTGCTAAATACAAAGTATGCTTTTATTTACGTGTTTCAAACCCATCGGCATTATAGTTTAATAAAAATGTGATTATATTTAAATAACATTTCAAATATTCAGCTATTAACCTACAACATAAAAGGCTAAATATAACAGGAAAATGATGTCAACTCAAGTGATGCTTAGAGTAGAGTAATTTAATCACAGTTTATGAAAATATTAAATATTAATACAAATTATTATATATTTTTTGCTAGCCACTATTGGAGCAAAGATGGAGCATGCACAAAATCTATACACAGCTGAATTTATTATTGTGTTGTCTACATGGAATTGCCCCTGTGCCGACGAGAGCTGCTAAACCTCTCATCTCTTTAATATCCATGGGCAACGCTGTTTGCAATGTGTAAAGAGTTGGATAGGCTTTACCATGCCTCATCGTGGAACTAATTATAATACCTGAGTTTTAGTATATTACTTATTAGTAGCACTAATGTGAGATGTGCAGAAGTAGATTGTGGCTTAACATGTGTCTTAAATCAATGTGGAACATGTTTATGTTCATTGGAGAGGATGCCAGGTCTTGGTAGCTTTATTGTACAGGGCCCCAAATACTTTGAAGCCCATGAGAATCTCAGAGAACCTTCAAACTTTCTTTTTTATAATAAACATTTGCTTGAATATTCATGAAATCTGAATTATTATAGATTTTAATATGAGGTGCATAAAACAGTACCATGATACTTTGCTAATTTGTCTCATTACTTTGTTTTTGAGAAATATTTACTGACTGGCCTTTCTCTCTCTATATCACATATATAGTTGTGAGCGTACGGGCTGTTGCTCACGCTTGCGGGCTCGCATAGCGGGCCGCGGGCCTCGTGAAGCGAGGGCAGCGGGCCTCGTGAAGCGAGGGCAGCGGGCGAGGGCCTCAGTTGCTGGCATGGAGCGCCGAAGGCGCTCCATGCCAGCAACTGCGACCCTCGCAAACTTTACGTCGCAACGCAAACAACACGACACACCAATTACGACCTTTGCAAACTTTTACTCGCAACGCAAACAACATACGCCACATGTTAACACACATTACGACCTTGCAACACTCTGACGCAACTCAAAACACAATACATACACACAGCACATACATAAAAAGCTTACCTACAGCAACAGGGAGCATCCAGGACCTCAAAAAACAAACTTACACCTTCATTTCACTCAAAATAAAAGAGTTTACACACTAAACAATTTCATAAGCGACAGAAAAAATGGCCGCCGAGCAAAACGAAAACCAGGCTACACACGCAAACACCATACGAGACACGTTAGCACACATTACGACCTCGCAAAAATCGGACGCAACACGCCAACATACAAACATTTAAAACACAATAAATACACACAACACACACATAAAAAAAACTCAAAAAAAGTTACACCTTCATTTAAATAAAAATAAAACACTTTAGACACTAATAAAATCGCTAAGCGAGAGAAAAAATGGCCGACGAACAAAACGAAAACGAGGCTACAGCACTCTCAACACGGAAAACACCACAAGAAACTCGCAAAACACCACGAAGCACCTACGGATAATCCGCAAAGACGCATACCACAGATAACCCGCCATTTTACGCCAATGCGGAAGTACACGACTACGCTAACGGTTTCGCCTCGCGCACGCACACTATTACACTGCACACATTCAGGACGCTTACACAGCACCTCCACACCACTAATGCTGCAGCAACATCAAAACACATTGACAGCTCTTCAACACAATGCTTCAAAATAGGTAAAGTATATTCATTTATTAATGTATTATATACTTCATTATTAAACACCAAACAGCATTAGCTCACTTACAATTTCATTGCCGTCATTTTTTGACGGCCAATTCGCTAGTATATATATATATATATATATATATATATATATATATATATATAATTCATGTTTATTGTAGGTATCATTTAAAATAATATATTACAATTCTGTTTTTTGATGTACAAGTACTGTATATTGTTTTAAACAATGTCCATATCATCTGGATTAAGGGATATAAGAATGTTACTGATCTTGTGTGCATATGCACCACCATTATGTTGTTGTCACTACAAGGATGAACAATGCAAATTCATTTTTAGCTCCTGCTGACTGGATATTAGTAGATATCACACATGCACTCATGTATTCACTAAGAATCGAGTGATAATAAAGATCTGAAACAGAGGATTTTTTTTATGCTAATTTATATAAATCAATGACAATAAAAATAAGTTTTACCTGAAATTTAGCCCAGTGTGTCCTATTATAAAATGTGATAGTCTTGAATATTTAGTTATGACGCTCAACTTAATTTTTAGCATGTACTGTCTTATTGTTTGAATAAATTCCTTGATGAAATGTGAGGTTGGACCGTAACATTGATTAACACATTCATGTCTTTCATCTATTGCAAAACAGACTCTTTTCCACAAACCCTAAGTTTCTATATAAGCAGTGCTGGGGATTTTATTCTTAATTTCAGTGTGATGTCTTCCTTTATGGCACAGGAAACACCTCCATTGTGCAGAATATTACAGATCAAAATGAAAGCTGTGTTTCATCATTCTTGAAGCTGACACAGGTGAGTAACCTGGGCCTATTGAATTAAAAAGCTATATCTTCCTTATCACTAATAAAGCACAGAGGAAATTGGAAGTCAGCATGAAGTATACTTCATATGAGCTTTAGCATGGGAGAAAAAAAGAAAACGAGAACAAGACTATGCATAATGCGTATTTAAAAGAATTGGTATTCATATATGTGAATAATTGAATATATATATACATATATATGTGTTTTTATATATTGGTCTGGTTCATTTTTTTCTGGTAGTGGATTAATAAAGAGAGATGAATAAACTGGAAATGCTGAGCTTCCAGCTCCCACTGTTCAGGCCACAGAGGGTCATTGAACTATAGTTCATTTCCCATTCCCTTCTCCGACTTCATTGCTTTGAAGACCGCTGAAGGGATGTAATCATTCTTCTTATGCATTGGTGAAAAACCACACAGAAAGATCAGTCACTGGTCTGCTCTATTACTCACCATTTTAACTCTTTTCACGTCTGACTTTAATACCTTTATATTTAGGTAATACTTTTGCTACCTTGACACTTCCTATACTCTGGAAATCAGTAGAAATGGCAATAATTATATTTGAATTCCATGTATGTATAGTTTGTTTTCACTACATAGCAGTGCCACATAGCCTTCACAACATCATATATTACATTTTTTCAGGCCTTTTTATTTTTTTTTCAATTGATTCACTGAAAATTGAAAGAAGTGGAAAACTACAATGGCGTTCTGTGAGGATTGCATGCAACTTATTCCTGTATCCAGTAAACTGAAGTAAAGAAAACTTTTATTTTAAGAAAGAGAGGTTGAGTTTGGATGGGTTAAATTATGCATACTAGATGCTCGGAATGAACATTTTTTTTTGGTTACACTTACATTAATGAATATATTTGTTCAAAAGATAACATTTCAGATGCTGGATATTTAATTAAAACTTATGAACTGAAACACAAGCATTTTTGCCGTATTACAAAACATATTTACTATATGTGGAATGAACTATGGAAATGAATTTTTTTAGCTTACATATACTAAACATGACGAAAATGTTGTTTTTGCATAAGTATTGTAATATTTCGCAAACAAGGGTAATTTTCCATAACATTGGAATCAATAAATTAGAGTGCTTGGTTGGTGCTTTACCTGTAGATATCCTTTCAACGCAAGAGCGTAATTGAAATATTTTCTTCTATTATTAAAGTTACATTACTCGTACCCTTGTAAATTAGTTATGTAGCAATGCAAATCACTCATGTTTACAGGGCTGTGAAAGAGCCGCGCAACTTACTCTAGAACGACCAGATTTATTAAGTTAAGAGAGGCTTTTCCTGTCATTTTTAAGTTGATTCAAATCTCAGGTTACAGTGTTCTCTCAACTTATTGAACTTTTGTAAACCCTAAATTAAGAAGATTTCTGAAGAAAATATATGTGCAGTGAGACACACCCGTAGAGGCAGAAAAATGCCTCTGAAAAATAATTCAGAGTCCTTAACCCCTTATTTGAGTCAGATATAATGCTTGATTCCTTATTTCCACAATTTTCATATTACACAATTAAGGGGTTAAAAGCACACCTAACAGCACACAAACCCACCCCTCTAAAAGCTGTATCCTCTATGAGCCAGAGGATACCCAGGATTCTAAAAGGACATCTGTAGCATTAAACATGAACCCAATATACTAAGGAGGGAATCCCCGGAGGTTCTTATTGGTGATCGGTGAAGGTGATCAGTGATAAAAATGCCTTTGCAGCTACATTACCCCTCCCTGCTCAATCCTCATCACACTCTTCACACTTAAACCAAATCCCCCTATTTTCCTGATCACTGTTCCCCCTATCACCCATCTAAATAACCAAAGGAGTCCATTGAGACCCCATGGAATCTAAAATATTAATCCCATGCAATGGGGGTCCTTAAAGGGCTCTTGTTGCTCAGGCCTTCTCGGACATTTTCCTCTTTACCTTGGACCAACTGTCGTTACATTGGTATTTTACAGACCTCACATCCCTGTTTGCGTATTCGAAGGCTGTTACCTCTGCTGCCACTACAACATGCCACTACCTCATGTCCCTAAAACCATGTAGGATGTTGGTGCAGGCACTGATCGCATGGGGGAGGACCATCATCTCCTCATGCAAATAGTTTCAGTCTGTGCATGGGTAAAGCCTTGTGTCCTCCTAACTGTTGCTGGGGATCCTGATCTCTTTCATCTCCCCCTGAGACCTGTCCCTCCTCACCATACCCCCTCCCTGCAGGATCAGGCAGCTCCCCCTCTGTACCTGCACTATGTGTTCTTGTAGCTGGTGGCCCATTTCTCCCTCCCTCATCCTCACTTACAGACATCCACCTCCCAGAATGCCCACTGCTGCCACTCCTGGCACTGTCTCTCCCTCATTTGGGTGAGAAACACACTCCTATATAACCTGGTCCTGTCAATTAACATAACGCTTGCATTTTCTATTAATTCCTAGGGCTGTTTTGCAGCAAGAAATTCAGTAAATTGCATGGATTAAGTAATTTGCTTATACATCACGTAACCCTGCCCCTTGTATATTACGGACAATACATGGGTTTACGAATTGCAAGTTAACTACGTAAAACTCAGATAGCATAGATTTGGATAGATACATAAATTGAGGGGAAAAAAAGCCATGGACTTTCAAATAAACAATTTAATTGTAAAATAGCCCTTCTTGGCTCATCATTCTTGGTGTAACTGATCAAGCCCTATGGAAAAATCATTTGCATGTAATTTAATAGCAAATTTATGCCAAAGGTCAAATTTCAACATACCGTTAAAGGGGTTGGGATTGAATATAAAACAATTTGAATAAATCCCAATCTGAAATTTTTTGTCATAATGCCAAATTAAATTAAATTGAATCAGTGTAAATATTGAGGCAAAGGCAGATGCAAAGCTTTGTGGAGAAGGTGAATTATCCGCAATAAAAGTTTTCCAGTTGGCTTTTAGTAGACCTTTTCGGTATTTATACTATATAATATAAATACCGAAACTTATTTTCCCTTTGCAGCATAGTGAACCGAACCACATATATTCCTAAATAATGCATTTATGGAGAAGTTCTCATACTATTGAAACTTTTTCTTTCTGGGACAACATTACAATCAGTACATTTATTCTGCATCAATCAATCATCACCAACTCACAAATCCTTACTTCTATAAGTATAAATGGTACAACTGACTATTTAATAGTCATCCCACTGAGAGAATGGTCTTGTTTATACTGATAAACCCACTATTATCTTTACATCAAAAGTCAATTCAAAAGGGAAAACAAAGCACAGTAGTAACGTGTTGTCATAATTGCAACCATGCTTTATATCATAAATATTAATAACTAAACAATTTCAAAACGTCATTTTACTGAATACTGTAATGGCAATCATGGATCACTATAAGAGTTTTGCTTGACATTTCCACCCAGAGGTCTGCATGCTAGCCTTAAAGACATATTTAAAAAGGTAAAGTATACATAACAGAAAAAATGCACTAGGACTTTTTTTTCCAATAGCCAGTTTAAGGAATACAACTGTTCTCCTGTGCTGGAGGCAAGAGACAGCCAAAGAAAACACCAGTGTTCCACTAGGATATGGGAAGTCAAACAGAAAGTGCAATGAATCTAGTGCTGATGAATATAAGTTTTTCTCCATGAGGTCCCTAGTGTCAAAAATTATTATAGAAGCTTTTCTGTAGTTTAGGACATTCCCAAGACGGGTTACTCAGTGTTATGTAAATGACAAATGACTAGAAAAAAATACTTGGCTTGTGTAAACTAAGCATTTCGTATATAAAAAAGGTTAATATTGGTCTGACTAGGAGATCTTAAATAGGTTCTTGTTTTTAAAAAAAAGTAACACCTTGATAACTTACACTGACATTTATATATTATTATTTTTTTTACCAAGGTGTAGCTTGAATAGAGCTTTAAATTGCTTAATGGGTTAAATATTATTGGTGTTACTTTTGGTTCCAGAGAAATGGTGTTAACTTCTCCAGCCAGGTGAATCAACAGCTGGAACAAGTGTGTGGTTATCAAATTCATAATATTATTCTTTTGCCACTGTGAGGCCCTACATTCAAATATGGTTTTTTTCTAATGAATCAGCAACCTTTAATATTATGACATGAACCCTATGTGAAGGTATGTAGAAATATATGTTAGGAAAATATACTATTTAATTTTAGGTATTTGCCAATGAATATGAATATCACAAGGCGATTCATTCATATTGCAAAGTCATGAAAATACAACCGTATATTAAAATAAATGTTAATTTTATTAATGCGCAGCTAAGCGTAATTATCAAATTATAGCAAGCCATTGTAATTAGCAGGCTCTATATGTTTATTAGTCTACGAATTTGCTGAAAGTTGTGTTACTTTGTATATACATGTATATATATATATATATATATATATATATGTATATATATATATGCACACACACACACATACATATATATATGTATGTGTGTGTGTATATATATATAAATACACACACACATATATATATATATATATATATATATACACATATACAAATATATATATATATATATATATATACATACAAAAAAATATATATATATATATATATTTATATTTATGTACAGTATATAGTATATATAATATCACTAGCAGTGACAAGACCAGGATAATAATTATCCAGAATCCTTGTATATGAAATAGCACATCATTAACATACTAACAACAGTATAAATATCTAGCTATCTAGCTATAAATAAGCACTTAAATATAAACAAGGGTGATGAAAAAATAAAGAGCCTTAAATATTCACACCACGCAAACTACAAATGCATGTTTTGAAGCTCTGTATAAATACAATACATAACATATGCACTACTATCTAATTTATATACTTGTCATTGAAGTCATTAAACTGGAATGTTTTAACTATATGGCAACATATCATGCATTTACCATGTGGAATGCTGCCTTTATACATTTTACTCAAAAGGAGCATGTGGGAGCCTTAAGTGTTGGATTTCTCTCAATATATTCAGGGTAAGGACATCTCGCAGGTATTTCAAAGGAATGTAAAAGAAAATTGTATTTTCTTTTAAATTCAGTTATGCCACTTATATCTCTGATGATTCTTCCACAGAAAATTGATGAAAGATATATTTTAGGGTCCACCTAAGACCAGGCTCAGCTCGGCATCCATGCTAGTGAATTCTACAAAGCACAGGCTGCAATTTAACAATGACAATGTAATTATTAACCATATTTCCAGTATTAATTAACTAGAATGTAAAAAGAATGTACAGCATTATAAAGCTTTTCTGTTGTTCAGAAATTCAGCTCAAAGATATTTTAAAAATAGTGATCAAAAGACAGCCCACATCCGTAATATCCTACCTTATCTGCAAGAGATTTTAGTGTAAGGAGGACCTTTATGATGCTTTATGGATGAGAAATGGCTCTAGGAACCAATAGAAAATGAAAATGTCATGATCATGGCTTGGTTACCCATTAGGCCAACTAGGCAGTAGCCCAGGGGCACTTCCCTGTGAGGGGCGCCCCTTCTTAAAAGAAATGGATCCTGGCTTTAAAAAAATGAAATGTTGTAGTTCATAGACTGGCTACTAGGGGGTAACCACCTAGAACAAGACAGATACAACAAGAAAGGGAACTTACACGTACAGAAAAGGCAAAAATAGGTCCGTGCATAGCTTGCATACTCACTCGCAGGGGCTACTCCACTTCACTGTCTAGGCGCTTCAAAAAGGTAGATATGGCCCTGGTCATGATTATTATAAGTGAGAATAAGGATTACAGAGCGCTGACCCCCCCCCCCCCCCCATTGCTCAAATTCCAGAGAGCAGAAACATGAACTTTTTGCTGTTTTTTTGAAAATATAATTTGTTCCCTTCAAACTTTAAACATAAGCAGTCTGATGAAGTCTTACCATAAACTTGAATGGGGAAAACACCTCTGCAACCTGATTGGTTGTAGCAATGCAGTATAATGTGGGCAGTCAGTTACAAATGTAAACACAGATTTTATTTGATGTGATTCCTCAGTGAAAAATAAAAGTATTTCAAAAATTCAAAAAGTATTTCAACATGCTTTTATGAGATCTTCACAGTGATATAGTGTAAACTGTGATGAATTAAGTGGCCCTTTAAGCTTCCCCTTTAAATATATTTTTATCAAGTTTATAGTTTATATATTACAACGTATCTGTTATTTATCACAAATGACAAATTACATTTAGGAGTGTACACCAGAGCTTCAATACAATATCTCCTACTGCATGCACTATTTGGCAAATCAAACAGCCCACAATTATTTAATTAAGCTCCTAAAGGCTTCCTCCAAAAGCTAAATTAACTGAACTGGCAAAACACAATCTAAGATAAATCATTTACTCCTACACATTTCATTCTGAAAATTGATATTTCCTCCTGACACTAGGAGAAGGAATCAGAGAATGTGGCCAGTGAGTAACTGAAATATTGTCATCTAAACATTGTATCATGTCACTTCCACAACTCATTTCTTCCAATTTGTTTCTGTGTAAACCTAATGAGGTTTTGAACGAGTTCAACCTTCATTGACCTTGAAAAACCTTACCTACTCCTGGTGCAATGTGGCGCAAAGAGGCTATTTTCTAACTATTGTGACTAACACAAGTATCCTGACTCAATGTAATTTTACCTTTGTTGTGTCAGTTGGTACAATTGTACATTGTGAAAGACATACGACAATAGATGTGGGTGAGACAGAAAGTTTTAAACAATCAATGTGCTTATTGTGGGAGATATCTAATGCCAGCAACTCTCATATATTCAGGGCCACATTTACATATGTTCAGGGACAGATTTACATATGTGGCAACCCAAGGTACAACCTTCAAGTGCATGTGCATTTCTGTTACCCATATTTCTCCCTCTACCAACACCTATAGTAGGACTTATAAATCAATTATGTGTGCTGTATTGTGTGTGTACACAAAGGGATGTTATTAAATTAAGCAAAGACAGTTAGTGAGCTGTTTGCTTTCATGACTTGAGGAAGCAGAAGTGCTTGTTGGTAGGCAGACAGTGAGATGCAGAGATAGAATAATGAACTGATATCTCCTGTATATCATTGTGCACTGAGGAGCAGTGTGATACAGACACAGGGAACGTGTTTTACTCATGCGCAGCACATTGTAGGCCCATCTTAAACAAAGAACATGCTCTCAGCCCCTGGTTGGAGAAAGCAGCAAGAAGCAATGATTATTTAATTAATTAATTCAGCTAAATTTTTAAAAGAAAATAGTAATTTGTTTAGCCTGAATAAGCATTGCATGCATAAAGAAGATACCTCTCTGCTCCATTGCATTGTGTCCTTATACCTGGAATATTCAAATGTTCTATATGTGTGTAACCTATATGCTGATCTGTATTGCCTGAAGCTGGTGAAGGGTACTGCTGTAAGTTTATTTAAAAATCACCATAGTTCTTTTCACTCACAGAGCTACTGATATATTCAGTGAAGCTGCTCTTTTTCTATAATCCAGCTCATTGAGATCTGCTGGGTTCTAGGTTTAATGTACTATAAACCACAACTCATACAATATATTTTCCGTCTCTGGATATTTTTAAAAGATAAGTAACCGTATTAGATGTTTTAATGTGTGTACAATGACAATGATTACATATGTGACAGGATTATATTTTATTTTATGGTTATATTTTATGTTACAGATCACATTAACAATCTTTGTAAAACTCATGAAACTTGCCTATTTTGCCAGTTACTCCTCCATGTTTGTGGACAGTGAATGCTGCCATTTTAAATTGCATTTGTGTCTCTGACACTCAGAATTGTGAAGTGATTGGGTCAAAAGTTCAAGAACCAGCACAAATTGCTGCTCAGCTTTAAATTGCAACAATTACAATCATGGGGCTCCATTCAATTCCCCATTTGTAAATTTACTCAAGCATCTACATAAATATAGGGGTCCATTGAGTCTTCCATTACATTGAAAATAATAACTCCGTGACACAGGGTTCTTTAAGGACCCTCGAGGAACCTAACTTTTAACCCCTACCACAGGGGTTCCTAACGGACCCCCTAACAGACTCATGTGGCACAAAGAGTTAACCCCAATGCATCTAACTCTTAACCCCTGCCACGGAGGTCATTCATGGACCCCCCATGTCATCTATAAATTAACCCCAGCCGCAGAGGTCCTTGAAGGACCCCCGTGACACTGGGTTAACATTTTTAAGGTCATTGGGGTCTCAATGGACCCCAATAGTTATGTACATGGGGATGGGATGTAATAAGGGAACAGGAATTGTGTGTGAGAGGGAAAGGGGCAATTGGGAGTAAGCAAGGAAGGGGATCCCCAGGGATTCCCTTCACTGTGAGCATGGATGGAGGGAATCCCCGGGTTACTGATGAATGTAGAGGTTGAGCAATTTATATTTGTTCAATCTCCGCATTTTGTGTAATCCCATGCCTTGTACTTTACTGACAAGGCATGGGTTTATGAGTTGTGCGTGGGATCAGTACTAGCGGTCCCCGCCCGGGTTAAGGACAAGATACATTCCTGAGAACGTCTTTAAACTGGATTTATATGTAACTTGGGTCCCTGATGAATAATAATAACGATACTATAATGGCTAATATGTGGTAATAATAATACAGTGTAAAATAATATCCTGTAAAATAATATTAATAGCCCATACTGTAATAATAAGTTACAGAAACTATTGTGATCTTTCCTTTAAATCAAAGAAACAACCCCATAGGGAGCCAGTTCTTAAGTATGGATCATCTGTTAGTCGGGTCACCTGTAACCCGGGGACCATTGTAAACTTTTACAACTAGGGAGCATTGAATTTGTGTGTGACATTACTGAAAAAAGATCCTGTGGCTGAAATTACATAAAAGCTAAATTTATTTAGCTCAAATTGAATGGAGTCCATAGTGTGTGTCCTTTAGCAGCTTCCCTAGTCTAACATATAAAGGACTTGTGGCAATGCAATGATTTTAACTTTTTCAAATATATTGGAACTACTATATGTATACTCTTTCATGTAAGAGTAAACGGTGTTTAGAATATATTTCTCCTTTATGTAATGGTAATCTCAAGCTTGATTATTGCATTGCCATAATGTATTTACTACAACTGCTGTATATAGCACTCAGGGATAGGTTAACATTTTATAAATAAAGAATAATATTAATAATATAAAGTATGTGGCTGCCCTTGGTGAATAAAACACCTATATAAATACATTTATTATAATCTTGGCCCTGCTTGAACTAGCAATGCCAGACTTGCACAAGTCTGACATTAAAACTCACGTGAGTTTGACTTGCAAACTTGAAGTTTGACACTTGATGAATAGGTCCCTTTGTTACAACTTTAGATAATAGTAACTCTGGCAGGAATTTGAAACACTTTCAACATATTGTAGCAACTCTAATCCACTGTCCACAAACATCCTTTCAGTGTTCTAATTGCATGCAAATTCCATAAAATGAATGAGTTTTAACCAATTGTCATTCTGCCAATCTACAAGCTTCTGAAACTCTTAGACTATTAGATAAATAATCAGCAAGAAGCACACTATGCAAATTTGATATTTTCTCTATAATTATCTGAAATAGAAAGTAACTGGACACAAAAGCATTTGTCATTCACTCAACGCAGTATGTCCTACTATTTTGTCACCAGAAAACATTTAAAATATTAACTGAATTTGTGCTAAACTTTAATAAAATGTTATTTATAACACATCAATGAAATTGTTTTTATTGCATATTCATTTTGCTATATTTTATTTAGCTATTGTCAATACTAATGCAGGTGAGATACAGAATTGAGGTATAAATCATTCTAAAACAGCGACCAAATGTTTTACAGTTAATACCTTTTGTTATCCCATACTGTAGCCTTGAGATCCAGTAAGAGTGAGATTGAAGTTTAAGAGATGGATCTACTGAGGGGTAATGTTATTCAATGTCTTGAGTCTGAGTCCTAGGCAATATGAAAAAATAATAATTGTGGAATAGGGGAGAAAAACCTTATTTACACATTTACAAATCTTTTTTTAGAATGCTGGACCAGCGACGCACACATTAAAAATAGACCACATTAAAAACATTTTTTTTTTAAATGTTGGAATGCATCATCCTTTGGTGAAATGTAGTAATGTGAGCCAATTGTGACTAGAGATAATTCAGTTTAGTAATAGTGTATCTACATTAAATGTTTGTGTCACTTTGTATTTTGGCTTTCACCAGAAACTTATTTTATCAAGTCTTTTCCTGAGCGCCTTGAGAGGTTGACAGTAGGGTTATTTTCAGGGGATCTTATATACACAGGGAATGAGGTGCTGTATGGGGCACACTTTGGGATTTCTTACATGGATTTGATAAAAATAGGGATTGTCATAATGTTGGTGGATAGATCATATGTCCCTTGGGTAATGCATTAATATCAGGATTTATACTGATCGAACCCACTTTATGGCGTTCATCAGTTCTATTTCTGTCTCCTTAGCACTTATATAGTAGACCTGTCAGATTCAGTTATATTTTTGTGTGTATTTGTTCCACAGACAGTCAAAAGTGGGACTCTGTATTATGTCACTAACATATATTTATGGCATTCGTTTAAATTTCCCATTATTTCCTTATTTATCTTTATCCCTTCTGTGTCCCTTTGAATTCTACCCCTGTGTGTCTTGGATCTCTCACTGAGATAACTCCTATCTGGTAGCTGGAAGCTATGCTTTCTCAATCTCTCCTCCCTCTCTGGCTCTGTCCCTGTCGACATCGACGTGTGACATCACATCCGGCGTCTGACCCTAAAGTACGTTTCTACGCAGTGCGTCTTTTTCAAAGGGGGGAAGGCGGAAGGGGCTGCCTGCTGCCCTATTTATATCTTATCTTCCATAACTATGGTGATTTGATATTTAACAAATGAAAGACTGCGAATGTATGATTTTCAAAACCAATACTCGTATTGTACAAAACGCCTGTACGAGTAAAGGGAAATTAATTTATAAAAAAGATATGTACAGTGAATACGAAATCGAAATTTTGTTGCCATGGTTACCATTATTTATTTCATATTACCAGGTATTTAATGCAAAAACATTGGTTTAAACAATAAAGATTCCAGAATTGTTCACTATAATGTGATACATATTGTGAATATACTGGTTATGATAATTGAGGTATATTGGGAAGTCTATTAAGTGGTGTCCTTATGTAGCCATTAAAAAAAAATAATAATAATAACAATAATGACTTTATGTGAAACTATGTAAATAAAGTGCTGAATAAGTGCAACTGAGTTAAAAAAAAAAGTGTTTTATATATATTTAATATCATGCTATGTAAGTGCATATTTTTAAAAAATAAATCATATCTCATGCACTTTTATCACTAATCATCTACAAAAAAAAAACTATTGTACTCATATAAAGTGACAGATGAAGTTATTATTCTCTAGGAATAAAGTGCTATGTAGAGTGCTAAAGTACTATGTAAAGCACTTGAATAGTGCAATTATAAGATAAGATAAATACAAATTTTAATTGATGATGTGCCCTGTGTGTGTGCATTTGCAAAAATGTGTGCTTCTTCTTAATGTGCTGGACAATTAACATTGTATAAAAGGTGCTAAAATGTTAAAGCTTATAAAAGACCCATATTCCAAGGATAATGTATTTTATATAGAATATTTTTTAAGACCTGTAAAGTTATTCTTTAATTCATAAATATTTCAATTACAGTATCTTATGGGCAATTCAGTATTAAGGTTTTACAATAAACCATTGACCCATTTGTAAAGCGTGAATTTATATTTAAAATTTGCACTCCATTCATTGGGATCTTTTCAAATATCAAGGATATTGAAATTTCTGATCCTTAATAATAATAATAATAAATAAAGTTGGACTAAAATCTTTTGTTTGGTCCATATCTTTAGGGGACTTTTTGTTGGTTTACTTTTTTAATCCTATAATTTTCAGGTTGTTAATCCAGCTTTCCTAAAGAGATATAGACTCTTTAACCTAGATTATTGTATTATTGTATTGAAAAAAATATTGTAAAACATATTCTATATAAAAAACATTATCCTTGGAATATAGGGCCCTCATTCTATTGCAGTTTGGCCAATTGAATAAGCCTCTAAATAAGCACATAACGTATATTTTTTTAAGAAGTTTTTAGTTAGTTAGCATCTATCCAAAAGAAATGTTTTTACTAACTAAAAACTTCTTTAAAAAAAATATGCTATGTGCTTATTTAGACCCCTATTCAATTGGCTAAATCGCAATTGAATGAGGGCCTAGGTCTTTTATAAGCTTTAACATTTTAGCACATTTTATGCAATGGTAATTGTCCAGCACATTAAGGAGAAGCAACCATTTTTGCAAATGCACACTTACAACTAATATTTGAATTTATCTTTCCTTATAATTGCACTATTCAAGTACTTTACATAGTACTTTAGCACTTTACCTAGCATTTTTTTCCTAGAGAATAAGAACTTCATCTATCACTTTATATGAGTACAATAGTATTTTTTGTAGCTGATAAGTGATAAAAGTGCACAAGATATGATTTTTTTTTTATTTGCACTTACATAGCACAATATCACATGATATTTAACATATATAAAACACATTTTTTTTAATTTGTTTTATTTGTTTTAACTCACTTGCACCTATTCAGCACTTTATTTACATAGTATCACATGAAGTCATTATTAATTTTAAATAAACCTCAATCATCATATCCAATATATTCACTATATTTTTATTTATTTTTATTTTATTTTTTTTATTTTATAATTTCTTTTATTCATATAAATATGTCTTATAGAGAGAAAAAGAAATAAAACAAATATAACAATGTGTTTGCAACGTACAAAAAAGAATAACAAACAGGACGTAAACATTACAGTGCAGGATCTTATTATCCCAACCTCCTCAATATCACTCAGAATTTTAATTATATTACTAAGATCCGCAGAGACAGAAAGAGAGAAGAAAAAAAAAAAACCCTCATGGAGACACTACCAAGGAAACATCAACATCCGCTAAGTCTCTAACTTGATGCCAGATATTGATCCCAAAGCTGCTATTTTATCAGACGAGTGGCCTTAGGAGTTTTATCCCATACATTATCGGACATTTCTGTTCTCATCATTTCTCTATTGTTTGAGATGGTGTTCTCTAATTCTTTCCAAAAAGGTACCTGTGGTTGTTTCCAGTATTTCAAGAGTAGCCATTTGGCAACTAGGCATATGTGTGATATTAGATATCTTTCCCCTAATGGGAATATTTCCATTTGTGTATGTAAAATAAATTTGAACGGGTTACAGATGATTTGTTTGCCAATAAGAATTGATAGTTCTTGACTTAATCTCATCCAGAATTTTTTAATTTTTTTACAGTCCCACCACATATGGAGGGTTGTACCTGGTAGTCCACATTGTTTCCAGCATAGACCATCTAAATTACTATATATATTTTTTTATTTATTAGGAACATAGTACCATCTGTGGATTAATTTTACCATCATTTCATTGTATGAGGAGTTGATTGATGAGTTCTTAACCATACTAAAAATTTTAATCCAGTCTTCCTCTAAAATTGTAGTTTTCATATCATCTTCCCAGGCTAATATTCCCAGGCTTTTGTCAAAGGGCATATTTTCGTCAATTATATTACTAAATTTGAAGATTATATGTGACGATTCACCTTTGATTAAATATTCTTCTATTTTCCACATTTTGTTCATATTAGTAGTCCTATATCCAAATAGTCTAAGGTACCTTTGTAAGCATTCATACTCTAACCACGTTATCCTATCTATATTGAATTTCTCTTTAATTTTTTTCAATTCCAATAGGTTACCTTTTTCGTATAAATCCCCCACATTTCTAATATTATGTGATTTTAATAGTGACAAAATTAATCCATTCAAATTATTATTAAGGAAATCTATTGGTGCTGCCAAAGAAGGAGATTGTACCAATGATAGTTTTATTATATTTTTATGCCATATATTAATTATGTTTTTAAAATGAGGGGGTAATTCTGAACTTCGCTTCTGTTTATACTTAGCAGTCCATAATATATTTTTTATAGATGATCCACCCATTAGGGCATCCTCTATTATTAGCCATCTTGGGGTATTTTGTATATAATTATATCCAGCTACTTGTGTAAGTATAATTTTTTCGTTTAGATCTTTGATAGAAGGGGAGCTTAGTCCCCCTTTCTCAAATTTCTTACATATTATGGATTTTTTAACTCTTGGTTTTTTCCCCTGATATATAAAATCATCTAATGTTTCTTGAATAATTTTAATATAATAAGCCAGTATTTTGCCCGGAAGACACCTCATTATATAGGTGATTTTAGGGATTAAGGTCATATTGACTGAATTTATTCTAGTTATCCATGATAACTGTAGAGGTCTCCAGTCATTTAATAATTTCCTAATTTGTTTCAGTATTTCGTTATAATTATCTTTAAAAATGTTTTTTATATGACCTGGAAATCTTACACCCAGGTGTACTATGTGGGAGGAATTCCAACAGTATGAATATAAGTTCACTAACCTATTTTTTTCCTCTAATGATATATTACAGGTTAGTACTTCAGATTTCTGTTGATTTATCTTAAAATAAGAAAATTTGCTAAATTCTTCAAGAGCAGTCTGCAGGGCTCTACATGAAAGTTCTGGGTTTGTTATTGTTATTATAATGTCGTCTGCATATGCCATTATCTTGTATTCCTCTTGCCCTATCTCAATTCCTTTAATTTCTGGTGATTCTCTGATAGTTATCAGTAGAGGTTCAATCAATAAAATAAAAAGCAGGGGAGATAGCGGACAACCTTGATGAGTGCCGTTAGTTATTAAAAATCTGTCCGAACTAAATTGTGGGGATGATATATGCGCTATGGTATTTAAATACAGGGCTTTTACTGCTGATGAGGCAAAGCTTCCCAAGCCAAATCTTTCTAGAACACCTTCTAGGAAATCCCACCTGACCCTGTCAGAAGCTTTCTCTGCATCCAATGACAGGGTCAGGGAGGAGATCCTCTTTTTCTTTACATAGGCCAAGATGTCCAATAGGCGTGGAATTATCCGACGATTGTCTATTAGGAATAAATCCTGTTTGATCCGGTTCTATTAGGGTAGATATGATCTTACTTAGTCTATTTGCCAGAACTTTAGAATAGATTTTAATATCCACATTGATTAAAGAGATTGGGCGGTAGTTTTTATATTCTTGGGGATTTTTTCCTTGTTTCAATATATTGACTATTTTTATTTCCGTTAATTCTGATGGTATTGCCCCTTCCCGTTTTATCTCATTAAAGAGATCACATAAAGTACTATTCAATTCTTTACTAAGGTAACGATAGAATAGATTATCAAACTCATCTACCCCAGGTGTTTTATTTTTTTAAAATTTTAGACACAATTTCCATTATCTCTATACTTTCTATTCGTTTATTAAAATAACTAAGCTGTTCTTCCGATACTTTGGGGAGCTTTATCTTATCTAGAGATTGTTTAATCTCTTTTATTCCTGGTTTATCTACTTGATGATCTTTCTCTAAATTGTATAGGTTACTATAATATTCCTGGAATACCGCTCCTATCTTATCTGGGTGAAATTGAGGAACGTTTTTTAGATCTAAAATTTTTTCAATATTATTTTTAATGTACTGTTTCTTCAGTTTATTAGCCAGGAATTTACCTGATTTGCCCCCTTCAAGAAATTGTGTCCGCTGATATTTCCATATTATTTTGTCTGATTGGAGTTGAAGGACTTTTTGTATTTGAGTATTTATGTCTTTTATTACTTTACTATTCTCTTGATTTGGCGTCCCCCTGAAGATATCCTTCATCCTATTTAATTCCAAGTAAAGTGTCCTTAACGATTTACCTCTTATCCTCTGCATTTCAGCTGCTTTTGCGATAAATATGCCCCTAATATATGCTTTATACGCACACCATAAGGTTATCCGAATTAACAGATGTCTTATTAATTTTAAGAAATTCCATTGTTTCCTTTTTCAAATATGTAACAAATTCTTCATTTTTTAAGAGCCAGGGATCCATCCTCCTACTACGCTTATTCCTTCGGTTATTTATATTCAGATCTTGTATAATTAATTCATTTAGAGAGTAGTCTGACCACGGGGTAGGTCGGATGTTTATCTTTTTAATTACTTTTAAAGTTGGGAGATCCGTTAGTATATAATCAATTCTAGAAAATGAATTGTATCGACATGAAAAATGAGTATATTCCCGTACACCTGGATGTAAGATCCTCCATGGGTCAATCAAGTTATTATCCTCTTTTATTTTACAGAATGCTTTCGATAGATGGTTTGTTTGAGATACGAATTTGTTTGTCCCAGCTATTTGTTTATCTAACTTATCATCCAATATCATGTTAAAGTCGCCACAAATTATTAGCAAGCCTCCTTTGATTCTATTAATCTCTTTAAGGAGATTTTTAAGAAACCCTATTTGGCCTTTATTTGGTAAATAAGCATTAACCAGTATTGTTAAAGACCCATAAATCAGTCCGGTCCATATAATATATCTACCCTCTGGGTCGATCTTACTACCTTCTTCTGATATTTTCAAGTTATTTTTAAACAAAATGGAAACCCCTTTTGATTTTTTCTTAAAGGTAGAGTCTACTCTGGTTATAAATCTTTTATTATTCATATAATTTAGGTTTTCCTGTTTTAGGTGTGTTTCTTACAGGCATAGAATTTCAGCATTTAATTTATTGTACTCTAAAAATGCTGTTTTTCTTTTTGTTGGGGAATTGAGACCATTCACATTATGTGAAATTATTTTTATTTTTATTTTACTTTATTAAGAAGGTACCAAAGTAAATTTGTGTGATATTCCTTGGGTGTCTCCATGACTCGAGAAGAGAAAAAAAAAAACACATACAAATATATTATTGTGTAGTATTAATTATAATTTTCATTCCAGAGACATTTGCTTAAGGGGATTCTAATCTGATGAGTATATCTAATCCTAATTTTCCTTCCCTTTCTTTTTTTTATTTTTATTTTTTTTTCCTTTATCTTATCTCAGTTTTATATATTTTTCTTCACTTTCTTGTGTAGTGTTAATTCTATTAAACATTATTACTAAACTCTACTTTCCATTTATATTACTTCCATAAGGAAAGAATGGGTTTATTTACCCCAATCTATCTATTAAGTTATATTTTATGTGTATATATTAATATTTCTTTTTTATCTTAAACCCAAATAATCGTAATTCTTTACAAAAAAAAGAAAAATTCACTTGTGTTATGAGTATTTCTGTTATCTTAAGCCCAGCTAAACCATAACTCTTTACATAAACTAAGTCCCTTGTGTTCACAGAATCTATTATCTTTTTCATACCTTTCCGTTTAATAGATTTCTTTAAATCTTCAAAAACCTTTGTGTTAGTAAGTATCCACCTATCCCCCTCCACCTTGCTTCTAAATTACAATCCTTTACCTCTCTCTATCCGTTTTACTTTACTTTATTACTCCTGACCTTATTAGGTACCCCTGTCCCTATTTTTCAGTTTCCAAAGATTATTTCTTATATTTTTTCCAGTCAAGATTTCCTGCTCTCAATTCCAATTTTTTAGCCACATCCATATTACTCTCTATATGTCCCATTCTTTTAGTAATACTGTGGCTTCTTGAACTGAGTTTATTTTAACCCATTTTAGATCTTTATAAATTAATAAGCCTACTGGCTGTGCTTATTTGTATCTAATTTCTTTTAGCCTAAGGGCTCTGGTTATTTGGATAAATTCCCTTCTTTTCCCCAGCGTATATGCCGATAAATCTTGAAATATTTTTATATTCTCATATGGGTGGTCTAGCTGTTTCTTTAAGAAAAGCATTTTTCTCAACAATTTCTTTTGAGGGTAAGTAATGTAATCTCAGTATAATGTCTCTAGGGGTGGATTTGTCCATCGCTTTAGCCAAGGGGAGTCTATGTAGTGCATCCATTTTCCATTGGTCTTTCTGCATCTCCAGAGCCAGATAGTTAAACAGTCCTTTGACATGTGACTCCAAGTCATCTCCTTGGAACGCTTCTGGTAACCCCCTTATACGCAAATTATTCTTTCTGGATCGATTCTCCAAGTTATTAACTTTGAAGGAAAGTTCCTCATTTTTGTTTTCTAAAGCGGTTAAATAATTGAAAATAGCATTATTGTCCGTTATAATTTTATCACAGGCATTTTCATTAGCTTAAATTCTTTGTGTTATATTGTTAATGGATTCAGTGATTTCAGACATTTGTTTTGAAAGATCTCTAGTCAAGTTGACTTGAAATTCTTTTAGGATGGACTTTAACTTAGAGCACGTAAGTATTTCCTCTTCTTGAGTGGGATTATCTTCCAGGTTTCCCTGAGGGAGTTTTTCCGGGGTCTGATTTTCTATAATGTCTGAACTAGTGTCTACATGAGAGGAATCTGAAATTGTCCCTTTATTTCTAGGAGAAAAGAAGCTTGTTTGTTTTATTGGATCTTTTACTTTCTCCTTCATTCTTGTTTTATTAGCTGTATTAGTTTTTTTATTTGACATAGTTAGACCTTTTATGATCTTCCCTGTTTTTACTATAGAACTTTCTCAGGGTTCCCCTTTCTCTTTTTTATTCCTTTCTTCCCTTCTCTCTTCTCCCTTCTTCCTTCCTTCCCTTTTTCTTTTTTATCTTAGCTTGCAATTATATATTTACAAGCAAAGTGTAGGAGTTCTTTTCCTTTTCTTTTCTGCTTATTTGTATGTGGGAGGTATATCTTTAAGGGAGGATTGAATTTTCTTTCTATTTCCAGAGGATGTGGTAAGTATATCTTAGTTAATATTTCCCTCTCCTTTCTTCCCTTCCTCTTTCTTTCTTTTCCTCCTTCCTTTTTTCTTTGAACTTGAACTTGGTAAACAAATTCTAATTCTCCAAAGTCTTCAACATATGAGCTCTATGATAGCTGTCTTTTGAGAGATATTCTTGAACCAACATTATTTCCATTCCTTTTAATCCTCAGCCAGAGAGTATTTAATATGTTAGATTCCAGTTATATTCCAGTTATATTGTGTCCAAGTACAATATCTATGCACCTCCGTATAAAGAAACAAAAGCTGTAGAAGCCACAGCCAAGCCACTTACCCTTCCTCCAGGACAGAACCGACCCAGCTCACAGAACTCAGCGCTCCTCCTTCGGATCCACCATGCAACACTTTCAGTCCTGACTCCGATGATCGGGGTAATAGATAAGTAATAGTTTTGTGCCAGCTCTGCTAGCTATTCCAGATTAATTTCACCTTACCGGGTAGCTGTTACTATGCCCTAATATGTCGAGCTAGCTATTCTCAGCATCTCCGCTCCAGCTGACACTGTCTGTTTCACAGTTTTTTTTTTTTTTCCAGGACGCTATACCGCGTCTAACTTGATGTCAGCTCCCCCGGTGTTAGTTACCTCTTAGCTCATGTTTAGTCCCAGGGTGTCTGTCCTGGGAGGGGGTGTCCTAGGTCTATGTGGCTCTTACTTGGGTGGCTGCACACAGTTGCACCGGGCTGCCACGGGCTGAATAGCCAACCAGCAATATGCAGTAGCTAACATGGTATCTCCATGCAGGAGGAAGCACGTCTCTCTGGAGTCCGCTCCCCTGCCATCAGACACAGCAGTCTCACTCTGGCGTGTACATCACTTCCGGGCGCCTCTATATTCACTATATTTATCACATTATAGTGAGCAATTTTGGAATCTTTATTGTTTAAACCAATGCTTTTGCATTAAATACTTACCAGGTAATATGAAATAAATAATGGTAACAATGGCAACAAAATTTAGATTTCATATTCGCTGTACATATATTATATGTATATAAAATATATTTAATATATTCATTTCCCTTTTCTTGTACATGCGTTTTGTACAATAGAAGTATTGGTTTTGAAAATGATACATTCCTCGTCTAATTTGTCAAATATCAAATCACCTTAGTTCCGGAAAATAACATATAATTAGGGCAGCAGGCAGCCCCTTCCGCCTGCCCCCCTTTGAAAAAGACGCATCTACATAGAAACGTACGTTAGGGTCAGACGTGGATAGAAAAAGTCTACACACCCCTGTTAAAATGTCAGGTTTCTGTGCTGTAAAAAAATGAGACAAAGATAAATAATTTCAGAACTTTTTCCACATTTAATGTGACCTATAAACTGTACAACTCAATTTTTATAATGTTTTTAATGTGTTCTATTTTTAATGTGTGCTCCACTATACCAGCATTCTAAATAAAGATTTGTAAATATGTAAATAAGGTTTTTCTCCACTATTCCACAATTATTTTTTTTTTCATATTGGTTCTCATCAGTGTAAAGCACTACTAGTTGGAGTATGTACTCCTTTAAGATAAGTTTGAGTCCTAGACAAGCAAAATATTTCTGTCCTGGTTCCTATGATATAAAGAGAAACTAATCAAGAGTTATCAGAACACCAATAAGGGACTGAGGCAAAGTTACAGAGCAATTATCATGGTAGTCAAATGGACTTATAAATCAGAGAGTCAAGGCCATAATAAGATAGCAAATACAACTATAAAAGTACCCAGATCAGTACAGTTGTTTGAGGCTTAGATGCTTTTTACAATGCAACCAATCAAACTGCAGGTGGGAAGCAGTATCTCCACATAGGCTGGGAGACCCATTGGAATCTGCAGGTGACCAGCACTGCTGCTTCTGTTCCTGTCTGGAAAGACTTCTGCCCTTATCTTCTGCTCTGCTCTGTTCCAACTATCATCTTCACGTGTGTGCTGGTTGCCACCTTCAGCTCCCAGTCTGCTTCCAGTTTCTGCTGCTATATAGCTATCTGCAACATTGCCAGATTGCTTTCAGTGGCTGCCCATGATTTTACTATTGTGTCTGCACATAGACTGACACAAGCATTGGACTTTTGACTTAAAGGGTTACTCACCAAGCTTTATATATACTGTTTTTGGTTCATTAAATTTTATTGCAATCTAACCCCTAAAAGGTCTGAATTTCTGACATATGCTAAGCGCAGTAAACACGTAAATGAATCATGACAGTACTTCATATAACTTGAAACAAGTATACACAATGCATAGAATATTATATATATATATATATATATATATGTGTGTGTGTGTATTATGGGGTAGCCCTCCTTCTGTATCTCTACCGTGTCGTGGTGAAGGGAGAAGGAGAAGAAACTGGCAACCCACTCCAGCATCTTTGCAAAGAAAACTGGATGGATAATCGCAAACAGAGACAAAACAATATGGCACATGAAGATGAGCCCCTCAGGCAAGAAAGTGCCTACTACCTTACTGACCAGAGGGTGAGTACTATTAACACCAGGCCTAATGAAGTGGTTTGGCCAAAATT
The DNA here is from genome assembly GCA_027410445.1 of Discoglossus pictus. Classification (NCBI taxonomy): domain Eukaryota; kingdom Metazoa; phylum Chordata; class Amphibia; order Anura; family Alytidae; genus Discoglossus; species Discoglossus pictus. The sequence goes on along the minus strand of CM050164.1, from coordinate 293,488,891 downwards.
GGAGAGGATGCCCAGCTGCGGATATATCTGGAGGGGAAAGGAAAGACTGTAGCTAAAAAAAACTTTTCAGCATAGAAACCTGGAACATTAGAACTAGGTAAACTTGATGTGATCAAAAATGAGATGACAAGATAAAGCATTGATATCCTTAGAATTGGTGAACTCAAATTGACTGTAATCAGACATTTCATATCAGACAACCAGCAGATCTACTACCATGATGAAGGAATCCCTCAGTAAAAAAGGAGTAGGAGTAGCCATCAAAATCAATCAAAGGGTGGCCAAAGCAGTGCTCAAGGCTATTTGAGTTCAAGTCAAGCCATTTAACATCACAGTGATTCAAGACTATACTCTAACCATGGATGCTGAAGAGGCTGAAGTTGTCCAATTCTATGAGGATATTCAACACCTCTAAATATGAACCCAAGAAAAGATGTTACTCTCATCATATGAGATTTGGGATGCTGAAGTAGGGAACCAAAAGATACCTGGAATAACTGGCAAGTTTGGTCTTGGAGGACAAAATGAAGCAGGTCAGAGATTAATAGAATTCTGTCAAATAGTAAATGCCTTTCTCCAACAGCCTCAGCGACCACTCAACATGTGGACAACACCAAATGGACATTATAGAAATCAGACTATATTATAGCCTTTACACACATAGAAAGATGCATAAAAAATGCATCTTATAGAGAGACTTTCTTCAAGTTTATTAATAGATGGTACATAGTACCTACAAAATTTACCCAAATGTTTAAGAAAGAGCAATTGAAACTGTGTTGGAGAGATTGTGGATCAGTTGGTTCATATCTGCGCATTTGGTGGAGCTGTTCCAAAATTCAAAAATGTTGGACTAACTGCTTTGAACATATAACAAAGATTCTCAACTCCTAAATTATAAAAACTATCGAAATGGCTGTGCTATATATTTTTCCTTTTGGACCTGTACGCTGTGACTTTTATATTACATAATGTCATGATGGCCAATTGTATGTAAATGGAAACGGAATATAGTGCTGACTTGGTCTGAAGTATAATCAGCTATCACATATATAGTTGTGAGTGTACGGGCCGTTGCTCATGATTGCGGGCTCGTGCAGTGAGCCCGCGGCCCTGGGGTAGTGAGGGCCGCGGGCTAGGGCCTCACACTTGCGGGCTCGCGTAGCGAGGGCCACGGGCAAGGGCCTCAGTTGCTGGCATGGAGCGCCGAAGTTACTCCATGCCAGCAACTGAGGCCCTCGCTTCGCGTAGCGAGCCTGAGGCCCTTGCTTCGCGTAGCGAGCCCGCGTCCCTCGCTACGCGAGGGCCTCAGTTGCTGGCATGGAGCGCCGAAGGCTCCATGCCAGCAACTGAGGCCCTTGCCAAGCCGGGGCCGCGGGCTCGCTACGCGAGCCCACAAGCATGAGCAACGTCACCCAGTGTGTTCCCCCGTGCTGATGGGGCCGGCTCGTCCTGCTGGGTTTTGCAGCTCGCCATGTGTGTATTACTGTGAGAGGCTCTTCCTGTGACGTGGTCCCTACAGGAGGCGGCTCCCCGGGGGACTTGAGACGCATTGAAAGGGTAGTGAAACAAATACTTTTACACTCACATTAGTTCTCGCCCATGGATCACCTACAGTATGTCCTTCTGTTCCATGGCTTATGATGAGTCTAAAACACTCACCGACAGACATACTGTAAATAGGTTAAGGAAGTAAGTGTGTCTTTGCTCATCAGAGTGTGTATGTGAGAGTGTATGTGAGTGAGTACGTCCATGAAAGAGCATACATGCATGAATGTAAGTTTGCATGAGGTTCTACATATGTGTGCAAGTGTATTGCATCTGTCCCACTTATATTCCTTCATAGAGCCCCATTACACCCAAATGTGCTCAGTGCCCTCTCAGTATTTGCCTATTTAATCTGGCACAAACATATATTGCATTGATTGATAAACAAGTTATACACATAGAGAATTGTATGTATGTGTAGTATGTACCCTCGCAATGTTTACCGCGCACAGCGAATAACATACGACACACTTATACACTCATTAATCTACGCATTAATCACATCCAAATTGGGCCCAAAGTGTCATGAGTGCTGTCATGAATGTCGACATGTACTGTGACATACTGAAGCAGAGCATGATTCCAACATGATAACGACCCCAAACACACCTCCAAGATGACCACTGCCTTGCTAAAGAAGCTGAAGGTAAAGGTAATGGACTGGCCAAGCATGTCACCAGACGTAAGCCCTATTGAGCATCTGTGTGGCATCCTCAAATGGAAGGTGGGGGAGTGCAAGGTCTCTAACATCCATCAGCTCTGTGATGTCATCATGGAGGAGTGGAAGAGGACTCCAGTGGCAACCTGTGAAGCTCTGGTGAACTCCATGCCCCTGAGGGTTAAGACAGTGCTGGAAACTAATGGTGGCCACACAAAATATTGAGACTTTGGGCCCAATTTGGACATTTCCACTTAGGGGTGTACTCACTTTTGTTGCCAACGGTTTAAACATTAATGGCTGTGTGTTGAGTAAGTTTGAGGGGACAGCAAATGAAAAATTGTGTCCAGAAGCTGTAACTCCCAGGAACTTGGAGGCTGAACCTAGCCCAGTAGTGGAGGATATTGTGTCTCTGGGCAAGTCCACGTGCCCGGAGATGAGTAATGAAGACATTGAAGTGTTAGTGGAGGAGCACAGGCAAAACATCAGCATTGAGGAGCTGCAGGAACTTCAAAGGGAGCAGCAACAGATGTTGTGGCTGAGGACATTTCTTCAGGTGAAGAGGAGGGAAGGGAGGAGGCACCTACCCATCAAATAAATGTGTGCTAAATGGGTTAAATTACAAAAATATAGTTGAAAAGTATCACCCTGACAAAGCTCAAGCCAGTTGCAATGTGCATTTGTTTAATGATAAACAATGCCTCGCTTCAAACACATTCTGAAACATAGGAGGAAGCAAGTTTCTCTTGTAGTGAAACTCTTCACAACAGATCCTCCAGCAGCTTTCAGTGGTGTTAAAAGACAGAAAAAAAGAAACATCCCCTGTGCAAGTGCCTGATACTGGAAGAGGACTCCTCCTTCTCTTCCTCTACATCACCCCATCCCATTGGGCCATCAAGTACTCTCAGTACAGTTAAAGTGAAGCTAAATTCTATTGTATTTTATCTCATTATTGTTTTTTTCTGTCTGTTTAGATTTAATGTTTTGCATCAAAAAAGAGCACCATCAGCTCAAACTAAAATGTGAAATCTTCTGGGGTTCAGAACAGATTATTTAAATTTACATCGATCCTTATGTAAAAAGCCTGTTTGGTACTCATCGTTTTTGGTACTCATCCTCATCCTGCTATCTGGGACCACTGTGTGTATATATATATATATATATATATATATATATATATATATATATATATATATATATATATATATATATATATATGCCACCAAAGGTGTTTAATATATTACATACTTTAAACATCAAGGTTTGGAGGAGGGATGAATTGGATTTATTTTTCTTGGGCAAAATATGTTTTATTATTTCTTATTGTTTCTTCATTTCCTTTGAAGATTTCTAATATGTTCTTCTGGAGTTTGATAATTTGCTGAATTACTTGAATTTTAAACATTGTATCATCTCAAGAAAGAAACGTTCAATACTGTATGTGAGAAATTTAGATTGGTTATTCATTATTTCATGTGACATAAATATGTATTTGTAATTTTTGTTTATAAAAATATATGCAAATTATATTCTTTGCTTCACAGCAGACATTTGCACGAAGTGACTCTTTATTGTTCAGTTTCCCAAGTCTCTGAAATATGGAACAATATATATATTGCAACTTTGCTATTTTTATCCATGTTAGAAAACCGTGAATTTTTATGTAGGTTTATATTAAGCATATTTATTTTTATTTATTTTATAGACTGATATGTGGCAATGTTAAAACAATAATCTAAATGTAACAATATCAATTGAGTGAAAACAAATGTTAGGTAATTATTCAATGCATGTTCTATGTACCGGTATTTGTATTTGCAAATATAATTTTTTTGTGAGGTCAATCTAAGGTGTTCATTTGTATTCTTGTTTCTGAAATCAGGCTACTTAAATACTGTCAGGCTTACAGAATAGGGTTTCATTTGTTTATTTAATAATTGATTAGAAATAAAATCAGCATTTGAAGAAGGAACTACCGCCAGTGCACCTGTCAAGGGCCCAGTGCTGTAAAAAATTCTCTGATTATTTTTTTCTCAGAAAAATGCCCCTTTGGGCCCCCACTCTGGACCCTTCTGGAGCCCACCACTCAGCTCCTCCTGGTCCCCTCCTGTGCCCCCTTGGCCTTACCTAGTCTTATATTCCTCTCCTGCATCTAGTCTTCTTGAGCAGAGAATCATGAATGACATCACACACTTTATATAAATATATTTTGTTCATATATATATATATATATATATATATATATATATATTATTAGTGGGCACTGAAAGTGGGCCTGGGATTACTAAAGTTTTGATAAGTTTTTGGAAAAAAATAACTTTAGATAAAAAATGATCCCTTTCCCACGCCCTTTGATCTCTCTAGAAGATATCTCCTCTTTGTTTAATATCCCTAATTTAAGGATATGGAAAACATGGGGGATTACTGTTTTTAAAGATATACAGCTTTATTCAATTGCTATTTGGCCAATTGAAATGGGCTCTATATAAGCACATAGCATATTTTATTACAGAAGTTTTTAGTTAGTGAAAACCTTGCTTTTGGATAGAAGTTCACTAACTAAAAACTTCTGTAAAAAAAATATGCTGTGTGCTAAAATAGAGCCCTTTTAAATTTACTGAATCACAATTTAATAAAGCTTTTAGTAAGGGATGGTGGCAAGCAGCACTGCTAGACCCTGAGAAACTAGTTCCATAATAATTAGTAAAACGTATGTCTAAGGCATTTTCTTCAAATCCTGATTTCAGTGCTAATTAGTTACAAAATAAACAAATCGAACCATATTGGTTGACTACTACATTGGTTCTTTGAGCAATCCCCACTTAAACACTGGAGTCATTTTGGCAATACCCAATAGAATCAAATCAAGTAATAATTAAACTATTCATAATAATGAAAACATTCCTCTGAGGGGAAGGCCTAGGGCTGTGCCATATTCAGAGTGATTTGACAGTCCCCCTATACAGGGCCACCTTCCCTCTCTCTACATCCTCTCTACATCCCCTCCTCTTGTCCTATCTACACTTCCCTCTCCCCAACTAATTTCCTTCCTACAACAATATAGTATAGGTTTTAAATACATGCATGGCATACACATTGTACCAAGAGGAATTTCCAGCTTTGTAAATGGATACACATGATGCCAGACGTCACATCTTCAGAGATTACCAGTTGGTTACCATTTTGATACACTGGATATCAGGATGCCATTTAAACAGTGTTGCATAAACACTTCTTCTTAGCTCACTCTTCACAGACAGACTCTTCCTTATGCTGTAAACACTTTTGAGAGCCTTCAGCTCAATATAGTTTATGCTAGAGAAAGAAAAACCTTGTCATATCACTGGATGTGATAAGATTTTCCGGGAAAATAAATATACCTCCTTAGTTACTTTGAAGAGCATATTAATATTAAATATAATGATAACTACAGTTGCATTCTCCCAGAAGATGTGAAGTACTCACCGACTATCTTCCTCAAAATAAAGATACTTTTGATCACTAGTACAATGGTGATGATTAAGTATTAAACCCGCTGACAATTTATCAACAGAAATATGATACACAAAGGCCTCTGTTATATAGGCTAAATTTGATTATACTGTCATCACAATATGTAAGCTACAGTATAATAAATATAATAATACTAGCCACTTGCCCGTCAAAAATGATGGCAATAAAATTGTAAGGCAGGTAATGCTGTTTGCCACACAAATTAAGGCTTTTGGTCCTCTGAGTACCTTCAGCGCTCATTGCGAGCCTCGCACTAAGCGCCTTTGGTGCTCATTGCGATCCTCTACCCTTGTTTACTTTTGGTCGTCTGAGCACCTTCGGAGCTCATTGGAAGCCCCACGCTGAACGCCTTTGGCGCTCATCGCGAGCCTCTCCTCTCGTGTACTTTTGCTCCTCTGAGCACCCTCAGCGCTCATTGTGAGCCCCGTGCTGAGCACCTTTCATTGCGATCCTCTGCGTTTTTTTATATATATATATATTGTTTTATAAAAATAATAATAATAATAATAATAATAAAATAATAAATTTATATACTTTAATTATTTGTAATTAATATACCCAGCAATCAATATCCTGTAGAGCTAACAATTTGTTTTGTTTTTCCTGCAGCTTACAATGTACATTTGGACTGTTGCTGTGTCAGCAATGTGTCAAGTGTGCAGTGTAAATAGGCTGCGTACGCAAGGCCAAACCGTTTGTTTAGTTGTGTAAATCGCTATTTTAGATTGGTAATGTTATTAGTTGCAAGTTAGTGTTGTAAAATGGCGGCAATTGTCTATGTGTTACGCAGTTGTGGATCATTTTGCGTCCATCCTAATAGTATATTTTGTGCCTCGTACGTTGCTGTGTATAAGTCTTATGTGCTTGGTGTTGTTTTACGTAGTTAGGGGTTGTGAAGCCTTGTTTGAATTTTTTTCAGCCGACATTTTCTTTATCACTTAGCGAATTTTCAAGTGCGAAAATGCTTAAATTTGACTTAAATTTGCGTGCAACCTCACTCCCAGATGTCGTGACTGCCCCGCATGCTCGGTGTGTTTTTTTATTATGTTTTATTGTTATTTTGTTGTGTTTTTTTTGTTTTTGTACGTACGTTAACTTTATACGTTAACATGCGACCTTGTTTTTCTCTTTTTTTCTAAGTCCCGCGGTTCGTATTTAATTATTTTTTTTAAAGTCCTGCTTATGTGGGTTTTTTTTATAGCGAGAGTGAGGCACCGTAGAGCCTCCACCTCCCCAAATGCGGCCATTCCCTTTTGCGAGGGTCCGCATTTGCGGCCTTCATTGAGCCTTTGCCTCATTGCAGCTGACGTTGGAGGCTCCACCTCCGCAAATGCGGCCCTCACTTCACAAGGTCCACATTTGCGGCCAGAACTGCATTTGTGAGGGACGCAGTTCTGGCGAGCTCGCAAAGCATGACAACGACTCGCAGTTTGATAATTACAATATGTGGTATAATTATAATAAATATGACTTCTTGGATACAAACAAATGTATGTTTTATTAGTAAAGATTATGCAAATGTTTCATGTTTTAAAAATGTAAATATCGAGTTAGAGATCTACTGACTTATTACATAGCAAATTAACTTTTTAAAATATTTTTTTTTAATATTTTATCTTAACATTTTTATATATCATATTCTTTTTTAATTTTTATTTCTAATACTTTATATTTATTTCCTAACAGCCTTTTATTTGGTTAGCTACAGATAAATGTTCTAATTTTACTCTTCAATAAAAGTATTTTTTTATCAGAGCATTTCCTATTTTAAAATTATTTTTCCATTTTCTGATATCATAGTTTTGTTCAAACTTTGGTGTTTTCTGTTTCTGATTACTGCTACAGTTCTTGCTCACATAACTGTTTAAACGACAGATGTGCTTAGTTTGTGTAAGCATCAGTAGTCACAACTGGCAAAGTAATCAGATGTGTATGATACTATAGAAGTGGAAGCAGCAGAACAAGATGGTTGTTTATGAGTTAGAGAGATAAAAAGTGGAATAAAAAATCTACTTTCTATGTTATTTTATGGAGCTTATCTGTCAAGAGGTTTAAACATTTAGACATTGTATAAATGTACACTACAAAATAATATAGAAAGAACATGTATTAATGTCACTTTTAGCTGCATTTGTAAAATATAGCTAAATCCGCAGTGATGAATTTTAATTTGTAGTTGAGAAACATTTTTTGGATCAAGTCAGTCAAGCTTTACTGAAGATTTTGTCTGTTTCAACAACTTAGCATGCATCACCTGAGGGGCAAAATTGTTTAAAAAATGCTATTGTTAATATTATCCCATTGTCATAGGGGCCTTTCCATAAATACTTTACTTAATACATGTGTTGTTGTATAGTCATTCAGTTGGGTTCAGTGCTTCGTGACCCCAAGACACATCTGCCAGCCACTGCCCCTCTGAGCTCCATGAAGCTCATGTTCATTGCTTCAATTACCACATCTATTCATCTCTGCCTCTGTTGTCCCCTTCTTTGTGTGCCTTTAATCTTTCCTAGAACCAGAGACTTCCCTAGGAAATCCTGTCTTCTCATGATATGGCCAAAATAATTGAACTTTAGCCTCATGATCATACTTTCTACTGAACAGTTTAGCTTGATTTCCTGAAGTATTGATTTATTGGTACTTCTTGTAGCCCACCATACTCTTAACAGTTCAATTCAAAGGCATCAATAATGTGGTGCTCAGACTTCTTTATGGTCCAGCTCTCACATGTTTATGTTACTACTGGGAATACCATAGTTCTAAGTAACCTTTGATGATAATGCAATATCTTTACTTTTTACTAGCTTGTCCAAGCTTGCCATAGCTTTCCTCCCCAGAATCAAACATATTTTAATTTCATGGCTTCATTCACCATCTGCAGAGGTCTTGGATCTGTCAGTGCCTCCACTTCTTCCCTGTCTATTTACCAGGAACTGAGATTGTTGTTTTCCACGATCCTCATCTTTTTAACATTGAGCAGCAGGCCATATTTTGCACTCTCTTCTTTCACCCTCATCTGACTGTGGCTTCTTGATCTACATACAGATTCCTCAGGAGACGGATGAGATGATCTGGTTCTCTTATCTCTTTGACTGTGTGGATCGAAACAAAATGTGACAAGTTGTTAAAGGCTTTAGAATAGTCTATAAAGCAGAATTTTTTGCTTTCTCTATTATCTAGCTAATTTTGGCAATTTGATCTCTTGTGCCTCTTCTTCTGTGAAACACGGCTTGCACATCTGGTAGTCCCCGGTAGTCCCCTAAGCATTACCTTGCTGGCATGTGAAATTAGTGCAATTGTCATTTGGCAAATATGTAGCAATTGATAATTGCAATTACTCACTAAAATGAGTTAGTTAGTTTGATGATTCCATGAAATAACACATTAACACACACAATTCACAATTTTCACTCAAAGTAGAAGATCAAATGTAAGAGAAACTATATCATTCATAATTATATTTGATCAAAAAATCTTTAGCTTATTTTCTGTTTTAATTGAATAACATATGTAAGTTTTTGTTGTGTTAGGTTGAAGCAGTGTGAAATTGAATATACTCATCATTCTCAGTAATGTAAGTTAGCATGCAAAATATCATAGGGCCACATTCAATTCCAGGCCTGTAACTCAATCGCACACAGCAGATTGTCTGCAAGTGGGCTCCAGTTCCCCTCCGGCTATTCAATTGCTCAAGCTGGCAAGTTGTGTGCTTGAAGTTAAAACCGTAAACCATGCACTGGTTTGGAGCAGTTGAGGGTGGGAACATGATCAATTTAGTAAGCCAGTAACCTACTATTTGAAATCAGCCAATAGGAAATGAGACTGTCCGAATTACGTCAGTAAAACATGGAGGTTGCATGTCATTCAATTAGATTTGGGGGTACAATATGCGATCAGACTTGCAAGACATAGAAAATACAGAATTATGAAAATTAATGACAATACTGTTCTAGTCCATATGGGTGGCCTGATATGTATTAACTCATTGATACCCAAGATTGTTTTAACCCTGAAATGACACATAAAATTAAAATGTATTTCCTGCCGATGTGCAGGCTTGAGACTGTTGAGCAATACATTTGAATGTCTTGCATCGCTTTCCCGTTATTTACAGTGCAGTATTGATCTTTTATTTGCATTTAGAGTGCTCCGAATTTGTGTTTAACCCCTTTGCCGGTCCTCTCTAGCACATGTAGAATTTCCTCCTCCATTTGTGGTTTATGAGTGGGGATACGTTTGCGAGCTTGGGGAAATAGAGCAATTGAAATAAAAATTACACTAACTAAATAAAAGCAAACAAAACAGTGCACCTAAGATTTACGAAAAAAAACATGAAAAAAACTAAACTTATTGTGTTCAGGTTTATCCTCCAAAGAAGTATTTTTTATTGAAACTTAGACATGACCTGCTTGCTCGGAGAATAATCATGGAGGTTGCTGTATTGAGTGAAATCCTGTAGATAATAGATAGCAAACTTGTTGCTTTAAGGACCTCTTGTCAGGACAGTGGCTTTCTATGTTAAAGTATATTAGTTGATGTGCCAGTTACTTAAAAATGTCTAACTATATATCTGCTGAGAAGATTGTATTTACTAAGTCTCCAAGTTTTTAATGAAATTGTGAAACACTAGAAAATTACTGGAAACCAAAGTATAGTTAGGGTTACAGTTCAGGTTGGGCCAACTTAAGCCTGGAAAATGCAGGAATTGGAAATTTACAGGTTTGTCTAAAGAAAATGTATTAAAGTTGTATGTTTCAATTAATTCTCAAGGTTTATAGTGTTGTTAGATTTTTGATTTACATAATTTTGAAAATGTTCTGACTTATTTGTGTATAAGTATGCAGCGTGTACTAAAATCTTGTGTTTATACTTGTATGATACATTATATAAAAACTGTAGGAAAAGCTTTTATAAAAGAAATTGAATATAGGTGTAAAATTGGCTTCATACGACATACACATATAGTGCATTCACTATAGGAGTGGCGTTTAACGCTGTCCTCAGCGTTTACCAGTGTGGTCATGATTTAGGTTTCACACTGTGTTAACACAGGAGAGGCAATTAGTATTCAACAGACCTGTAATTGAACTTGTATTCACACAGTGTGAAACTTAAATCATGGTCTGTCTGGTGGGCCTTGAGGAGAGGGATGGGACCGACTGCTCTTTAGTATCAAAGTGAACAGCATTTTTTTCTTTTTTTCTTTTTGCCACCCTTCTTTTATGAAACACAGCACACAATTGATTCAGTTATTTATGTTTTAATATGGACAACCAATGAATTGAACATTAACAATGTATTATTAAATATTCCTCAAAATGTGAGTGTAAGTCTAAATACAATTTGAAGAGATGATACACTTTAATGAGTGACTCCATAAGCCATTTATATGTATCATGTCTCTTAATGTATCTGTTTTTCTATAGCTAACATCATACTAAATCTTGCTTAAATCAAGACAAGGATTTTTAGATTGAAATTTTCTTTTGTCATGTACATTGTTACTTATGTCAAGTGTCAACATGTTTTCATAACATTGACACTAATAAATAAAACATTTTTTTACAAAAATATGAGAGAAATGTAACCTTTCATTGGGGTAATATATTTCAATGAATACAAAGTCCTTATATGAAAAATATTTTTTTTCTAAGAAACACCTTTCACAATTATTGTCACTGCTGCATTTAGTTCTTTGTCTACTCTCCCTTTGCCAAGAAATCAGCACTGAGTGTTCCTATAATGCTGGATGGGTGGGAGAACCTTTTATAAAGGCTAAGTTATGAAGAAAGACTACCAAATTAAACATATTTTCACTAGAAAAAGGTGTCTAAGATGAGATATGATTACCTTATATAAATACATATATATATATTACCTTATATAAATACATCCAGGGTCAGTATAAAGATTTGTCAAGGGAGCTTTTTGTGCCAAGAGGTTTTAAACTGACAAGAGGACATCCCTTGAGGTTAGAAGTAAAAATATTCCACCTTAAAGAAAGAAAAGGGTTCTTCACAGTAAGGGTGGTTAATCTGTGGAATTCTCTACCAGAGGAGGTGGTGACAGCGGATTCGATAGATAACTTTAAAAGGGGACTGGATTTATTTATAATTAAAAAGGGAATTCAGGGTTATCATGGATAATTAGAGAGACAGTATTGATCCAGGGAGAAATTCAATCGCCAGTAACTGGGGTCAGGAAGGAATTATTATTTATTCTTTTCTCTTTGAGTCTCACTTGTTTTGTTTTTTTCTGTTTGCCTTCCTCTGAGTTAATTAATAATTAAAAATAAAATAAAAACAATAATTAAATAATTGATTAATAATTAATTAACAACTAATTAATTAATATTTAATCCGCAGAGGAGATCTTAAAAGGTTGAACTTGATGGACTGAAAGTCTTTTTTGAACATTAATTACTATGTAACTATGTAACTATGTAACTATAAAGGGATCCAAGACCATTTCTCCATACTCTTCTCTTCAGCTCATCCCATAGATTTACAATGGCTTTTAAGTCAGGAGTCTGGGAGGACCACTGAGAAAGCTTTGATTATGTGGTCAGAGAACCATTTTTGTTTAGATTTGATAATGTCCTGTTGGAAGATCCATCCATGACAAAAATTGTCAAAAATAAAATCAACCTATCACGTAACAAAAGTAACCTTAATGGTGGGATCGTGTGATGTCCTCAGTAATCTCATGAATAATGTAATTTTCCATATTATATTTGATGTCATCAATTATGTCACAGTTGATGCCATTAGGCATATCATATGTGAATGCTATCACCCAATGTCATACATGATGTCATCAATTATATCATAATTACAGTGTTTTTAAAGATTAGTTTCAATATTGATATATCAAATTTCTTATTCATATTAGTAAAACTAATTCAAGCTATATTACTTGGAAACAGCATGAACAATATATTAAGGCTACTGAAAAAAATAAAAGTAGTAAACACTGCAAATTGTCAAAGCATTTAGCTGTCACAAATACTGAGCATAATTTATGATAAACTTGCTTTATGAATGTGCAGTTTTAAAGCTTACTTTCTCATAAAATAATGTTTCAACAGCTTGTCTCATAAAACACCGAACAACTCTCTATTGTGTTTGAAAGTATAAAACAAATGACTTTTTGTCATAGTTCTGCTAATGGGAAGTGATTTTTTTCATTAGAGGTCATTATATTCACATGCATTATTCTCTTGCTCCAGGAGTTACTCATATTTCCACAGTATCACTAAGGACATAATGGAATCCCGCAATCACTCCGCACATAGGCAATTTAATTAATGCTATATTAGTAGTACAGCATGTCTACATTTGTACTATGTTAATCTCTTGCTTTAGGTGTTCTTTTGTCACCTTGAAAATCTTGTCTAATTAGGAGCATATCTTTCCCAAGATTCATGTAATGGTGCAGTGCTAGATAAAAAATAATGTACAGCCATACAGAACGGCTACTAGAGTCAAGTAATTGCAACCTGTATGTGCAATGATCTGCTTGCTAGTGCAATTGCTGTCTTCAGTCTATAAATGATCCTCTTTATTTCTCTGAATAAAAGTCCTTAGATCTTGACACCTATCAATTAAGGTGTATTGCTCTGTGTGCGAAAAAGAAAAGTTAGCTGAACTATTATAAGAAGAGTGCTTTTTGCAAGCAGAATGCTATTGTGACAAAAGTGAATGGAGGCAAGCCATCCATTAATTCCCATTGTTAGGTGTCAGCCCAGCTGTGGAATAAGAAATGGGAGGTGTGTTCACCACCTTGGACCTTAATTCCACTATACAAATAGCCTTCCTGCTTGTCAGTTTGTATCCTTGCCCTTATCCTGCTGAATAAGTCTTTTTGTCCACATTTCACTATAGCTTTAGGATGGAAAAGAATGCTTTCTGACCTCTATGTGCTGACCATGAAACACATAAACTGCAACCTACAATCTACACACGGTGAAAGAAACTTGGAATGGAACTAGGTCATTTTCCCACAGGCTTACACACACTGCAATTACATAGTCAACAACACACAGCATGGGAAAGCATCCCATGGGTATTAGTAAAACCATTAAACCACTAATTCTCAAGAGGTGTTTTCCGGCAAGAACATGGCTAGTGCACTTATAGGAAAGCACACTACCAATTTTCTGTATTGAAGAGACCAATACCTAGTGCAGGTAAAATAAATGTACCTACTGTGTTTCAAAAGTAATGATCTAAGTGTCAGACTTTATAGCAAAAATAAAATGTACAAAGTAGTATATTTTATGGTTTTGTGGCATTTTTGTGGTGACAAGAAAACCTGCCAAATCCTAAAATCAGAACTAAATGCCTCTTTGGCATATTATTGTCTTTGCCTTTTTGTTGTTAATATTTTAACAGTGTAAGGGGAATTTCAAATAGTTATTATCATTAGTATCGTCTTTAATTTATAATGAGCTAATTCATTCTGTTCAACTTTATTAATATTATTATTAATAATATTATTAGATATTCCTAAACCTTTTTGAGGCTCTTCTTTATAATATATTATTTTATATATAGGGTTTGGCAATTGTATTAAAACTCACTCCATATCGTTATTGGAAAGTGTAAGGTGGGGTAATACATACATGATCATCTTTTATCATTAATTCAATCTCTCTTATGGAGTAGAGAGTATATATCCTCTATTATGATCATGGTATCTCCCCTGCCAGTTAAGTATATATCCTCTATTATAAAACATAGTCTATGCAAAGTAAAATGAGTCTGTAATAACATTTTTGTGATTCATTTTTTAAGATTTCAATTATTTCAAAGTACATTTTAAGAGTTTTAAGATATAGTTGTTTTCATGAGGTTATGGTAAATATTTTTATATATATTTATAGCAAATTCAAATGCTCTTATACTCAACATGTTCCATCAGAAACAAAAATTTACTTTAGGTTCATTAGTTAATGTGAAGTTAATATCAGTTATTCTAAATAACGGTTTAGTATATAACATTCACATACTGATAAGCAGGTGATGCATGTTGGTACACTTATAAATGGGTCAATATAATGACTGGAGCAATTTTGACGTTTGAATAGTTATTTATTTTAAATGAACCTAAACTTTTGGTTATTAGATTTGAAATCAATCCATACACCGTCTTCTAGTAAATCTTGTTAAAATAATTTATTGACAACTTCTACAAAAAAAGATTAAAATATGATACACAAATATTACTGTTAACGGTTAAATGTAATACTTTTTTAAGAACATGAAAGGGAAACAATTTTAGTTACTTTTATATTGTAAGCTCTGAGGACTGACACAGGATACTGAGTGGCAAAGTCCAGAGACAATTTTTTTTTTTTTAAATGACCAGGCAGGTCATGTCAGGGTAGGTAGGAAGGCTTAGAGCCATAAATGCTAAATGTTCATTAACATGGAGATAGGGCAGGAAAGGCAAGGAAGAGTTCTCAACATGCTGATTCAGCAGGCTGGTAAAGTGACACAAATTAAAGTATACAGCAAACTGGGCACTGGCAGATGGTATAGCAGCAACTGGTATGAGGCACTTGGTAGCTCAGGCGCTGGTGGGTGTAAAACAGGTTCAGGCTACATAGCAATTTAGGTACAGGTCACTGGTAAAAGAGAACCTGAAGAATGTGAACCATAGACAGGAACACTAGAATAAGCAAGGTTAGATAAGACTGGGGGGTGTATATAAAGACTAGAGATATTGGAACATGTTAGGTAAAGATTGTCCCCATAAGGACACAATCCCTTTAAATCTTGCAGAGGAGATATGTGGGGTCTGGGGGATTCCTGACATATTTACCACCAAAAAACTTTAAATATATTTTTGTACGTATCTTGCTTATGTTACCCACAAATATCAAGAGATACATAGACTATATTCACTAAAGGTCAAAATTTGGGCTATTGGGTAGCAATAACTGAAGATACCAAAAAGCCAAGGTATGAGCCTTGTGGTAGTTATTAGAGCTCATTGTAATAGTAATTTGTAGTGAATATAAAAAGTCTAATGTAAATATCTGTGCTGATAATTTCGCAAGAGAATAACCTACTCATTTAGGGCAAGCACTTTCTGAAAATATCCACTAAAAAGAGCTTCATTTTATGATATTAGAGAATTTAGTCTTGTTGGACATAGACAGCCTTATTAAATTGAGATTCAGTAAATTTAAAAGGGCTCTCTTTAAGCACACAGCATATCTTTTTTTACAGAAGTTTTTAGTTAGTGAACTTCTATCCAAAAGCAAGGTCTTCACTAACTAAAAACTTCTGTAAATAAAATATGCTATGTGCTTAAATAGAGCCCTTTTACATTTAAGGAATCGCAATTTAATAAGGCTGAGAGTGTATAGTTTGGGTTGAACATGACCATAAAAACCATTGCACTTTTTGTAATTTCGGGTTGCATTTTATGAATATTTAATGATGTTTTAAATATAACATTGAATCTTATTTATATTACCTTGTACTCTAGCCGATATGCAAATTAAGTTAGCATGATTGCTCAATTAATGAAAACTAAAGCAATTAGTGTGATATGATTTATATATGATATCTTACTAAATTAAAAATTAACAAGAGTAGAGTACATAATAGAAAAATAAATACTGGATTTTATGAAAACTCAGAAGTTGCATTTATGAAAAACCCCTATTGTGTGGTTGAAATGCTGCCCCTGTAGCGGAGATTGACTAACCTATCACATGGACTGTGAGTGGTTACAAAGGTATGCAATAGCAGTTTTCTCAATATGATATATATGTAGCAGCCATCAGTCAAATATCCACTGTAATCCTTCATAAGTCTAGGGGTATATGTTTTTTCCATACTGAACATAATTTATTTTATTTATACCCATTAATTTAATATGCATATGGTAAGCCAGACATGACCCGAGATTGGTGCACCACTTGAAATGCCAATTACGTTAGCATGATTGGTCAATTAAAAGAAAACTAAAGCAATTAGTGTGATATGATTTTATATAAGATATAGCAATAACAATTTTCCCAATAGGGTATAAACGTAGCAGCCATCAGTCAAGCATCCCTTGCAATCCTTAGTCAGTCTAGGGGTACATGTTTTATATAAATATTTTTTCCATGTCTGGCTAATTGGTAGTTTTAAATTATTTCCTGCATTATGATTAGAAGAACCTTTATATGGATAATATCACAATCTATGTATCTCTTTTGAATATGAATTTGCGGACTATATTTTATTCAAATAGTAATGAGTTTCAGGATTATTTTGACAACATATATTTTCTACATGTTTCTATTTGTAGGATGAACTGAGGGTTAACACATCTGATTTTGAAAAGGTCTTTTTATTATTTGAATAGTAGCTAAATAATCATGTTTTCTTTTTTAGTGTTTTTTGTTCTTTACATTTTCTATAATTTGATAGCTTTAGTGTAAGATATTGACTTTTAAAAGAAGATATTACTTTAAAGTAGTTGAAATTACCAAATTTACCAAAGACCAAAGGAGATATAATTAATGAGGCAGATGAATGCAATTATAACAGACCACTTTTTCAGAAACTCCTTGAAATATCTCAACAGCTAGTAATGCACTACACTAGTATATATCTAAATATCTGATGGATTTTGTTCAATGTATCTCGTACACACTATTTGCTAAATAGACTCATCAGAATAGCTGTTATCTATCCCATCACAATACATACTGAATACTTGTAACGTTAATTTTATTCTGCTCTGTAAAGTGGTTATGGTACTTCACATAAATATTCTTTCTCCTTAACCATAATACAAGCTTTTATTGAGTACAAATAGTCATCTCTTCATTTCATATTATTATACAAAAAATAATTATAGCCAATTTTGTACACCAACCCCTTAAAAGTTTTAACTAATTACCTGTAGTTTTGATAATGTTTTAATCTGCCCTACATCCATCAAATGGAACTCAGTCAGTTCCTTCAGCAGATAATGTATTCAACAGCTTCTGTTCACACCTGACATCCATTTCCTTTGATGTTCACAGCCTAAATGAGAATGCCACAGTAAACTGTATTTGTGAAGTATACAGGATGCCTTTAAAATCATGGCAGGTATTTTCCTCATTAAAGCAGCCATAACAGATAGTTAGATATGAAGCTGTCCCTCACCTTCTTGCTAATTAATGACTATGATTGCAACCCAAATAAGATCAGGCAATTAAATGTGATAACATTTCAGAAGAAAGAAAATATACATTCTTAGAATAGCTTCAGGTAAAAGGTATTATAGTGAAATTAACATATAAATGCACTATTCTACTGAAAAGATAATCGTATCAGCTGATTAATACAGTAGTGTAACTATCAATTGAAACATAATGTATTCAAGTCATTAATGTGGATAGCTTGGTATATCCAGGATATAAAATGCAACCAAATTTCTGTTTACTTATTGCTAAATGTTATATTCATCCAATTTTAGGATTTGAAGCAATACATGCTTTCAAGATAATTTGTTTTCATTTTTAGCTAACTGAAGATAAAGAGGGCTTTCTGCATTAAGGGACATACTATTAAAGCAAAATGGTTGGCTTATATAAATGTATACAAGATGATTTGATAATTTGAGCAAAATTGAAAATGGCAACTGTAAATGTTTAAAATGTAAAATGATATACTATCATGTATTTTTTTTTTTTGTTAAAATATTTTTAAAATTTTATGTAGGATTCCTGCTCTACTACTATCATGTATCTTTTGCAATGGCCAAAAATCCTAAGGTACAAGGTTTGGCACATGCTAGCCATACTGATCAATGCTTCAGAAAGCTTTGAAGTAAACACAGTAAATATTTATAATAATATATAATAATGAGATGTGAGGGGTAACAGATCTTGTTGGCACCTTCCTAGATTATTGTTAGTGAGCTACTTAATCCCATATTGATAAATAGCTGTTGGTTATTATTAATATTACTAGAATATTGCCCGTCAAAAAATGACGGGAATGAAATTGTAAGTGAGCTAATGCTGTTTGGTGTATTGTAATGAACGAAATAATACATTAATAAAGGAATATACTTTACATATTTGGAAGTAATAGATGCAAGAAGCATTATGCTGAAGAGCTGACAATCTGTTTTCATGTTGCTGCAGCATATAATGTGTGTTTGGAGTGCTGTGGAGCTGATGTGTAAGTGTCAGCAATGTGTGCAGTGTGTAGTGTAAATAGGGTGCGTGCGCGAGGGGAAGCCGTTAGGGTAGCTGTGTACTTCCGCATTATGTAAGTTAGTGTTGTAAAATGTGTGGTACGTGGCTGTTGGTGATTTAGAGTTATGACAACTATATATGTGATTATCTTTTATCTATAAAGCACCAACATTTTCCTGCCCACTTTTTACAAGGCTACAGTAAACAATAGTGATAAAGGTAAAAAAATATCAGTTATATAGAAATACAAAGAAAAAACAAGACAATAGACAATTTGGTGTAACAAAATTAAGTTCCCTACTATTAAAAGGTTACAGTCCAGGTTATATTATTGGCAGTATGAAACAGGAGGGTCACAGATGAATAATGGACATAACTCAAGGCCACATTCTGCAACTGCTGAAGATGTCTGTCTGTTATAGCATGTATTATGATGGTCAGGGTGTGCAAATCTAGATTGTTAAGAGTGTAGATTATAAGATTCTTTAAAAGTGTTTGTTATAGAGAGCTTTTGAAGATTTTGAAACAGTGACATAATCTGACAAAGCTAAGCAAGGTGTAAGTGCATCTCAAGAACATTTCTATGTGAGTGAGGGAAGATCATAGAAGAAATGTTGCATGTCATTTGCAGAATGAAAGGAGTGGGTTGGGTAGTATTGAGTAAGGAGTGAGATACGAGGGAGTGCACTGTTAGTAATGTTTTTTATTTTTATTTTATAGTGAGGGGTTTAATATTTTTTTCTGGAGGTTGATGGAAGCCAAATGAGTGACTGACAGAAACAGTTAATGAGAAGTTACTGTGTTATCCATGGAAGAAACAGGAAACATTGTAGAATAAACTATCTTGCCAAATGAAGTGATTATGAGATCCTGTAAGCTTTCTCTATAATATCACACTGGGGGGGCGGGACTGTGGGGGCCTAGTGTTGTCCCTGGCCAAACCTGCATTGGACTGCTGCAGCCCCCACAGCGGCCCTCCCGTATCCCCCCATGACCCTCTCACAGCTCTCACTCGGCCCTCTTGCGGCCCTCCCACTGACCCCTGCAGCTTCCTACGGCACATTGGAACTCAACCTGTTTTGAACTCATCATGCCATCCAGAATGGATTAGCGATGGAAACTGAGGTACAACTGTGTGAGTTGATGCAGGAGGAGGGCCAGGGGCCCCCTATGCACTAGCTCCGCCACTGGACAAAGCATTCAGTGAGTACTAGCATTGAGGTTCGCAAACAGTGAATTGCAGTAGTCGAGGTAGAATATTATTTCTTGGGAAATATATTCTGGAGATTTTATTTTAGGTGGAGATGACACAATTTGGTTAATGATTGCATATGATAAATGTAGAAGAGGAAAGTGTCCAATATAACCTGAATTTGATGTTTCAGGTATTTTATATGTCAAGGCGCATGGGAGTAAATTGTTTTACTTGCTAGGATAGAAAGGAAGTGGAGAAGAGGAGAACTAATAGAATATTCCAGTGAACATACACACTTTCTTAGTGCACCAATGGTTCTGTAGGTAAATCACTGAAACCCCCACCTCTGTGTGTATTTGTCATTTGTTTATAGTCATCTAGGACAAGAGGGATGGAATATAGTTAATCAATTTCAGAACAAATTCACATTTGCTGTTACCTACTAACTGTAACTTAAAAGTCCTCCAGTTTCTGATGTTGCACTGGATTAGAGGTAGATGATAGTGGGACAATGAGAGTGAATTCTTCTCTGATCATTCAAGAAGCAATCAGATCACTTTCCCTAAATGTAACTCAGGGAAGGGATAGGTAAATCAGACATCATTTTTCATCAACGTCATATAAATAGTGACAAATTCCACTTTCTAAAACATGGCTTAAATGTATTATAAGTCCAATGTACAGATGTGTAAGGGTATCCCTGTTGTTATAGTTTACCAGGGGATATACCACTCCATTACAGGTCCTCTCTAGAATAGGAATAAGAAATACTAGCTAAATAAATGTGAACATCATGAGCTCTTATGCAAGATCTCTTAAAATAATAGAAATTACTCCTCTAAATAACTATTTCATTTTTTATCCAAAATAAATTTAGTGACATTGAAATCTAAATTTAAATGAAATAAAAATACTAGAATGATACTGCAGTAGAAGAAAAATGAAGTATTCTTCCTGCATTCTACATTATTGTTTTAAATTATATTTTCACTAATGCATATATCTGGCACAATATTATGCAGATGCAGACTTATCCAATCTAAGTTTAATTAATATAAGTTTACATCTAATCACAGAATAATTTAACTTCTATCATCATAAACCAATGTTATATTGATTTTCTAAGAATATATTTACTTCTAGATGTATACAGACTGTAAATAAAAATCTATCTATCTATCTATCTATCTATCTATCTATCTAGTTTTTAGAGTTCTTTCTCCTATTTCCGTTTTTCTAGCATTGTAATATTCATCATCTTGGGAGTGAGAACTTCGACCTTTAATTGGTTAAGGCAACTAAAGAGAGAATAACATAATCTATTCAATAGCTCCTTCTTGCATCCATCTGTGTACCAGATGAGAAGATACCATATAACTCCTTTATCCTAGACAATGGCACAATACATTTGAATCTAATTGTACTAGACAAGAAAAATCACTAACAAATAGCAATAAAAATCTGATCCCATGCTGCCCAAAACATCTGTTCTTTTGCATCTTCCCTGATCAAATCAACTTACTGCAGCATAACTGTCTTTATAAGTCTAGCAATTCTGTTTTAATTCTTTATCTCCCTTCAAGAAATCCTTTGAGGTGTACACATGTTACACAGTGCAAACTATAGCTTTCTAAACACGGCAATTAAGATACTGTATGTTTGTTGTTTAACTTAAAATAACCCTGGTTTCTTCTCCTTTTTTTCATGGAGGATATTCAAGGTTTTTACCAGGCGACTTTCAGTTTCAGAAATACCATAGGTCAGGTAGCACATTGCCCTCATGTAACACAATGACCTTATTTATTGGGATGCAATAAAATAAATTAATGAAACTGTGCATTAAAAATAATTAACTCAAATCCTAATCAACCCCCCCAAAAAAAAGTAACAGACATATTCCCAATATCACATTATATTTAAGGATTAATTTTACAAAAAAAAAAAATCCACATCCAGAAAGGTTCAGAATAGTCAAATAACTTAGATAGGACTTTTAATATGAATGTATAGTCGTGAGTATTCACACACTGGAAAACATTATTTCTTCTCTTCTGTACTTCTCTTTTTATCTTGCCTCATTTATTCATTTTACAATTATTTATTTTTGGATGTAGCAATGATTTTATTGAATATTAATATATGTTTTCATAATAAAATCTTGAATGTGATATAATTTTTCAGTTTCATTTCTTTGAATTGTGTTTGAACTGTTTTTCCTAATATTTTGTTTTGTTTTTAGTATTGGAGGGATAAATGGACCGCTGTAAAAATGTCCTCCTATACTGTATTAATACAAATTGATTCTTAGAAATATGGACATATTCTTTATTTTAACCTTTGCAAAATTATTTTTTACTAACTAAAATAACATGTAAAAACAGGTACGTTTCATCTAAAATTTGTAAATGTATTAAATGTGGTTGCATGAACACTAGATAGCGCCTGTAATTTCAATTGTAGTTGTCTATTTTCTTTTTTTCTCTGAAAATTTGACTAGCTTCATAGATTCTGTTTTGTAAATGTGGCTGCAATAATATAATTATCAGGAACTCTATATCCATCTTTATTCTAATTTTATATCTTGCTTACCTTTTGCTAAACTCTTTTAAAACATAGACCTAGATTACACACATATTTAAAGTTTAGATCCCAGATCACTATGGTGGATATTTGCTACAGGTACCAATGAAAATCAAACAGCAGCAATGGATTAGCTACCACTAGAGCATATTTTCTAATGGCAGCCATGGACACTGCATAGGTCTGGTCCATAGCAAAATAGGGAGTGCATTGCCTGGTATATATCCATAGGATGTAGTGTGGTTGAGAAGTATCATTTTACTAGTCATTTTAACACTGTGATTTTGTATCCCTACCCATTAGTTTTAGTGTCAAACCAACTCTTTTAACATTACCAATGTAATTTGGCCCAACTCCCTGTTTTTGCAGAATAGCAAAGAAATGTATGTATTTCCATTTTGCACATATCTGGAGATTAAATCTGATATGTAGGAGTTTGTGATGTTGAGAGCTTTGTAGGTCAGTGTCAGGATAGCGTTTGCTCATCACAATGCCCTTTTTACTTAGGGCCTCATTCAATTGCGATTTGGCCAATTGAATAGTGCTCTAAATAAGCACATAACATATTTTTTTTAAATAAGTTTTTAGTTAGTGAAAACCTTGCTTTTGGATAGATGTTTACTAACTAAAAACTTATTTAAAAAAGATACGTTATGTGCTTATTTAGAGCTCTATTCAATTGGCCAAATTGCAATTGAATGAGGGCCTTAGTAAAGGTAACCTCTTATTTCCCCACTATAGATTGGAAATGGAAATTGAAAAACAAAAAACAAAAATCTTTACTGCTCTTCACTGATTCACTGCAGTGCTATAAAGAAATATATATATTTAGGCTAGTTAATGTAGACTTCAGAAACAACAGCTCTAATGCATATCTCTGTGCCTTCATGGATAATAACAAATTCAAATATGTAATAAATTGTTATCTAAAGACATCTGCTTATTAATGTTGAAATGTAAAATAATTGTTGCAGAACAGATGTTTCATTTGTTAATTGCATATTTCCCATTTCCCTGTTAACTACTGTGGGATTTCACAGACAAAAGCATACATATTTTAGTTGCCTATAAAATGTAAGATTTTAGACAGTACCAGTGAAAATGATTTTACATTAGAGATGAATTGCTATATTCTATGACTACACAAATACAAAAAGTGCTGGAAAAACTCTTGCTTTTAGTTGAAAAGTTACATCATTGAAAAAAACAGTATTATAATCATTAAAATAATTAAAGAGGAAATTATGATGACAAATAAGACACACAAATGATATATAGAACTTCTGATAATATAATTTGTAATTCATTCAGAGATCATTTTATTTACATTAATGGGGCTAATTCCATTTATAGGCCCTCATTCAATTGCACTTTGGCCAATTGAATAGGGCCCTAAATAAGCACATAGCATATTTTTTTAAAGAGGTTTTTAGTTAGTGAAGACCTTGCTTTTGGATAGATTCTAAAAACTAACTAAAAACTTCTTTCAAAAAAATATGTTATATGCTTATTTAGGGCTTATTTAGGGCCCTATTCAATTGGCCAAAGTGCAATTGAATGAGGGCCATAGAGTTTACATTGCATAACTGTATTTTTTAAAATGTAAAAATGTAATAACTGTTGACAATTCAACATTTCTACAACCAAACCAACTATTAATATGCTGAAATGACCACTGAAATAATTAGCTTGTGTAGCAGTTAACCTGTTTATTTTAAAGAGGAACTTATAGGCAAAATCCATCAGGTCCTGGCTGAACCACAAATAGCAAACTCCATGGCCCTCATTCAATTGCAAGTTGGCCAATTGAATAGGGCTCTAAATAAGCACATAGCATATTTTTTTTAAAGAAGTTTTTAGTTAGTAAAAACCTTGCTTTTGGTTATATGTTGACTAACTAAAAACGTATTTAAAAAAAATATGTTATGGGCTTATTTAGAGCCCTATTCAATTGGCCAAATTGCAATTGAATGAGGGCCCATGTTAGTGTACTTATTTGTATTTACTGCAATTATAATTAAAACAGTGTATAAATAAATAATCTAAATAAATAAGTTTACATTTCTTAATTACAGCAAAAATCGGCCTTCCTGCTAATCTCTATATCACAAAATCACACCATGTTTAAGAACAAAGTAAATCTCCATAACTATGTTAATCATCCATCCCTGAAACATTGCAAGAGTACTGCTACGAGTGACTGTGGCAAGTCAGAGCTGAAAATTATGGCAAACTTTTCCATTGATTTTTGCACTGACAAAAGATTACGAGTTAGTCTGTTAAGATTAGCAAACCCTATGGGCCTCATTCTATTAGCTATTCTGCTATTCTATTCCCCTCTGGCCGGGGATTCCGGCAGGCTTGCGGCCGGCGCCTTGCTATCTCTTGCGGCCGCACGCGCCGGAGGAAAGCCTTTGATCTAAAACGGCCGCAAGAGTTTTGGCCGCAAGAAAAGCCCGGTTGCTATTCTATTGCTCCGGGAAGCCTCTCTGCAAGGCTAAAAGCGAGCCGCAGCTTACTTGCAGGAAAAAGGTCCCGCTAGCACCAATTAAGCACATAAAATAGCTCAAATAAAGCCATCCTGCACTTTGA
Source organism: Discoglossus pictus (assembly GCA_027410445.1). Lineage (NCBI taxonomy): Eukaryota > Metazoa > Chordata > Amphibia > Anura > Alytidae > Discoglossus > Discoglossus pictus. The sequence goes on along the minus strand of CM050164.1, from coordinate 293,463,607 downwards.
GAAGACTATAAAGTGATTTTAGGTGTTAGAAAAAATAGCACAAATTTCCCCTATACTCAAATCCGTAAAATATATATTTTTTTAATATATGTCAAATATCCATGTAAAAAGTCCATAGGGCTTGGAGCACCTCAGGTACGCCCACGCCGCAGCCGGAAAATAAACAGTTAATTTAAACTCGGGTTTGGGCTGATGTGCAAGCTTGAGAGTGGGTTACTTTTAATCCTCATGTACCCCAATATGATCCCTAGCATTTACAGAGCTGTACAGTGCAGGCTTGAATTTATTTTTGACTTTGTAGATTTCTGAGCTTACGGCCGGTTCCAAGATATGCAGCCTGCCGTAAGAGGAGATCCTTGCGGGGCCGTATAATAGAATCGCGAGTTAACAGAACCCCCGCAAGGAATCGCAGCCTTACGGCCGATTTACGGCCTATAATAGAATGAGGCCCCATGCTAATAAACCTTTAAAGATCACTTTCAAATCAGGGCAGTGGCGTAACTACAAAGAACTGAAGAAAATTTTACGTGTACCAAACCTTTGCTGAGTGCTACAGCAGCAGTTAAAGAGACAGTATAGCACCAAAAAACAATGAAAATTATGAAAGTTCAACATTATTTGACACTTAACAGCCCAATATAAACATATGTGTAATAAACAAATACATTTAATTATTATGTCTGTTTCATTATACAACATAAAGGGTAATACACAACTCAGTACTCAAGGGTTTAATACATATCAGGAAACCATGTGGACTAGGAACAAATGCTCTTATTCATTTTATTATATATATATATATATATATATATATATATATATATATATATATATATGTATATATATATATATATATATATTTTTTTTTTATATTGTGTCTTTAGATCTTTATCGCTTAGCTTCAGTTTCTTTTTCCTTAGTGCTGTAAAATAGACAAGGAGAAAATAGGCTCCTCTAAGTTAGTGAGTTTTGCAAATGAGGAAAATTCTTTAACAGGTAGGTAATCTCCTTACATTTATGTTAGGCCATTCAGGCCCTCAGATCCTGTCACTGCTCTCCTTGTGCAGGCTTACGTGTGCAGTCCGCTTTATGCATGCAGTCATGAGGAAGAGAAAGGTACGGTCAGTAAAGTTTTAATACATAGTAAAAAAATAATATAAAAAGCTTACATTAGGCTTAGTAATGTCTACAAACGGGAGATAACTTCCTTCAGTCCTCCGTGTCTGTATCTCCACAGGTCAGCAGCACTCCATGTGCTGTGTTTCTGTCTCGTACTTGGAGTGTCACAGGTGGATTGTTGTTTGCTCACTCAACCACAATCACACACTCCAGAAGAAGCAGACAGTGAAACCGTTGAGTGAGCGAACAACAGTCTAACTGTGCTTGGTGCCCTAATAAATTCTTTTGAATTTCTATACTATTTATATGAATATGATACCCAGATCTACCTCTCTGCCCCAGAACTATCACACTCTCTTCTAGATCATGTTGCCAACAGCCTCTCTAGCATATCCTCCTGGATGTGTGCCAGTTAACTCAAATTCAGGATGTAAAAGACTGAGCTCCCAATCTTTCCACCCTCTTCCACAGTTTCCACTTCTCACTGTTGACAATGCCATCATCACGCCCACCTCCCAGGCCCATTGTTATAAGGGTTCTACTAGATCCTGCCCTCTCTTTCATTCCTCACATACAATCAATCACTAAATCTTGTCATTTTCACCTAAAAACATCTCCAAAATACGTCACCTTCTCTCACAAGACACAACCAAATTATCATATCTCGATTTGGCTATTGCAACTCTCCCCTTGCTGGTCTCCCCATCACCCGCTCTCTCTGGTTCAGTCCATAATGAACGCCTCCGCTAGACTCATCTACCATATTCAATGCTTGGTGTCTGCAGCTCCACTCTGTCAGTCACTCCTCTGGCTTCCCATAGCCTTCAGAATACAATTTTAAATCTTGACCCTTATGTATAAATGATGTATATCTCTACTCTTGTCTCTAAATACCCCCTCTGCTAATGACATTCTTTTTTCCTCCTCTTTTGTTACCTCCTCTCATTCAGGACTTTTCTTGCGCTGCCCCTTTTCTTTGGAACTCCTTGCCTTGTTCCAGTAGACTATCCTCCTGCCTCAAATCCTTCCAAACTTCACAAAAAATTAATCTATTTACATATATTGTAACTCACTTTTCTATACCTCCCCTATACCCTCTAAACTGTAAGTTTGCAAGTTTTCAATATTATTAGGTGCTTTAGGGAAAGCACTTTGCTTGATTTTAAACTCAATAACAGGACTTTACATTCTTTTGTAATTTGTTAAAATTGTTTTTGACTTGTATCTACCCTGTTTTGCCCTACAGAATATGTTGGCATATTACAAATAAAGGTTATTAATAATAATAATAATAATAATAATAATAATAATAAACACAATTATATATTTATTAAATCTATAAATACAATTGTCACATACATTTAATTTAAATAAATATAAATAAATAAATAAATAAAACATAAACATCTATAAATATAATGGTTTCTTGCCGCATTCTCGACACTTGTTCTCACTTATTATAATAATCATGACGTACTCATTTTCAATTGGTTCCTAGAGCTGTTTCTCATCTGTAAAGCTTGATTTGGATACTTCCTACACTTGAATATCTTGCAGATAAGGCAGGATTTACAGATATGGTCTGAGTGCCGTAATATTTTTAATGAATAGATTAACATAAACATGTAACGTTGGTAAAAAAAAAATCCCCCCCTGTGGATTTACTTTAAATTACATTGCACGATTAGCATGGGGGCCATAATGTATTGCCAGTGTATTATAATTTGAATGTGCTTGTGATTTTCGACCCTTGCAAGTGTAGGAAGCTCTACACAGCTGTTACCTAGACATGTTTCAAGATTAAATGGTTATACAAAATTTCTTAAAAAACAATGAAATTTGCATCAATTTGCAATATTAAAAAATTATTTAGTTTTCGGTGTTCTAATAGATGTTGCAGACCTGTATTGATGAATTCCATGTTCTTTTAAAATAATTAAATTGTCACTAATCCTTTTTCCAGTTCCTGGATCTTAGCCCATTAAGCCACTATAAAGGACAAACTGCTTGGCTCCAGCCACTGTACTATGTGCCTAAACACACAGATAAAGTTAATGTACTCTATTTGACGTCTGGACCACTAGACATGGAGACAGCATTATGTGTATTTGGAGGTTGGCCATGGAATTCAGCTGCACCTCACTGACAAGGTCCATAAAGGCCTAACTGCGTCTGTAGTTTGCTGTTTCTCCTGTTCAGGGTAGAATTGCCTTGTATTTCGGGGCTGGGTCACTCTTGAGTGGGACCAGACTGATATACTACTGGATATTTCTCCCTGTGAAGGGCACAAGTGAGCTAAAAGAGGTTGCTCTCAGAGTGGATTATCATAGCCATAGAACTAACCTATTAAGGTTGGTTCGTTCCCTGATGAGCACCTCTGGCTTAGTTGTTTTGTATTTGGAGGTTGGTTTATTGTTCAACGGTGCCAGACAGGATGCCAAGATGCCAGACTATTAGAACCCATGTGGAGTCAATCTCCTGTGTTTGTCGGCGACTCCCTGTCTTTGTTGTGTCAGGTACACTCCCCTCTGTATCTAACCCCTATAAATATTGTTGACTTTTCAAAAATAGACATATAGAAATGGTTTGTTCCCTTATTTGCTCCTGGTGGCTGCAATACTGATCCTATCTCCACCCTGCAAGTAACTTGTCCTGGTCACTACCACTGAAAGGTTACTTAGACTCCTGGAAGTGCTGATTCCTGATGGAGAGACCCTGACTGATACAGAAGCCAAATATCAGGGTGCTGGTGCTGAGATTTCCAAGAACACAAACGTTCCTTGTGGGTCGTTAACCTGTAGACTATAGCAGGTGGCAGTGGGCAGTAATAGCATCTACTCCTGGATCGTCACATAAATATTCCTGATTTTGACTTAAACAGAATTCATATAACTATATTATATGTAGAATTTTTTAGTAAGTATGTAGTCATAATACTTGGAGCTTTTACTTTTATTGTATTGCTCTGCTGTAATTGAATTTACAACATTCAGCACATGTGTACTGTTCGGTTGCCTTCACTGACAATCTAATAAAAACAAACTAAATTTACTTACCAAAAAAATAGTTATTTAGATGTCAATTTTGTAGGATCTGTGTACTAACAACTAAGTAAATATTCAAAACACAAATTAATAATATACTGATAATAGACGCATAAACAAATTATTACTGTTTGTCCAAGTTAACTAGAATAACACAGAATGGATTGCTGACGTGACCAAAAATTATAAAAAATGTTCAAAACGTGTATGTTTTCTCTAAAATCCACTCATAACCAGAAATAGCCCAATGACATGGAATCTAAAGTTACTGTCCTCTCCTCTAACTTCATTAGGTAAGGCCTACAGTGAGGGAAAAAACTATTTGATCCCTTGCTGATTTTGACGTTGTCCACTGACAAAGAAATGATCAGCCTATAATTTAAATTGTAGGTGTTTTTTAACAGTGAGAGACAGAATACCAATAAAAACAAAAAAGAAAAACGCATGTCAAAAAAGTTATAAATTGACTGGCAGGTCAGTGAGGAAAATAAGTATTTGATCCCCTATCAATCAGCAAGATTTCTGGCTCCCAGGTGTCTTTTATACAGCTAACGAGCTGAGATTAGGAGCACTCTCTTAAAGGGAGTGCTCCAAATCTCAACTTGCTACCTGTATAAAAGACACCTATCCACGGAAGCAATCAATCCGATTCCAAACTCTCCACCATGGCCAAGACCAAAGAACTGTCCAATTACACAAGGCTGGAATGGGCTACAAGACCATCGCCAAGCAGCTTGGTGAGAAGGTAACAACAGTTGGTGCGATTATTCCCAAATGGAAGAAACACAAAATAACTGTCAGTCTCCCTCGGTGCTCATGCTCCATGCAAGATCTCACCTTGTGGAGATTTCAATGCTCATGAGAACGGTGAGGAATCAGCCCAGAACTACACGGGAGGATCTTGTTAATGATCTCAAGGCAGCTGGGACCATAGTCACCAAGAAAACAATTGGTAACACACTACGCCGTGAAGGGCTGAAATCCTGCAGCGCCCTCAAGGTCCCACTACTCAAGAAAGCACATGTACAGGTCAGTCGGAAGTCTGAATGATTCAGAGGAGAACTGTGTGAAAGTGTTGTAGTCAGATGAGACCAATATCAAGCTCTTTGGCATCAACTCAACTCGTCATGTTTGGAGGAGGAGGAATGCTGCCTATGACCCCAAGAACACAATTCCCACCGTCAAACATGGAGGTGGAAACATTATGCTTTTAGGCTTCTGCTAACGGGACAGGACAACTGCACCGCATCAAAGGGACAATGAACCATCAAAACTTAGGTGAGAACCTCCTTCCCGCGTCCAGGGCATTGAAAATTGGATCATGGATGGGTATTCCAGCATAACAATGACCTAAACACACAGCCAAGGAAACAAAGGAGTGGCTCAAGAAGAAGCACATTAAGGTCCTGGAGTGTCCTAGCCTGTCTCCATACCTTAATCCCAAAGAAAATCTGTGAAGGGAGCTGAAGGTTTGAGTTGCTAAACATCTGCCTCAAAATCTTAATGATTTGTAGAGGATCTGCAAAGAGTAGTGGGACAAAATCCCTCCTGAGATGTATGCAAACCTGGTGTCCAACTACAAGAAACGTCTGACCTCTGTGATTGCCAACAAGAGTTTTGCCACCAAGTACTAAGTGGAGGGGGTCAAATACTTATTTCACTCATTGACCTGCAAATCAATTTATAACTTTTTTGACATGCGTTTTTCTTTTTTGTTTTTTTGTTATTCTGTCTCTCACTGTTAAAACACCTACCATTAAAATTATAGACTGATCATTTATTTGTCAGTGGACAAACATTCAAAATCAGCAGGGGATCACATACTTTTTTCCATCACTGTAGGTACACTAGAGATCCATCTTGTGTAAGCAATTTGTTGTTAGTGAGACTCAAGGTTTGCCTAATTGCATTCACCAAGGTCTTCAATATTATAATATTGGTAATTATTCTAATATTGGAATGAGCAGGGTATACGTATTGACAAAATCAAGGTTTGTCTGCCAATTATATAGTTACTAGCGACTTGCCCGTCAAAAAATGACGGCAATGAGATGTGTATGTTTGGAAAGTTGTTTAGTTATTAATATATATATGTGACAGTTGTAAGTATTGTGATATTAAAACATGTTTAGTTTTCTAAAATGTTCTCTTGGTGAACAATAATTCTTAAAGCATTTTGTATTAACATTTGAATGTAAGAATAGTTGAACTTGAAATTAATCGTTATTGTAAACTTTAGGCAATGGTTTCTTAACATGCAATTTGTATGTGAAGAATTGTTAACTTCAATATACATGAAATCCCGGGGAAAGCAAACAGTAAAAACCCTTGTTGAAACGTACACAATTTTAACCTGAACTTTGTAATATATGTAAGTAAGAAACTTGAAAGTATATTTTTTGAAACTTTAACTTTATTATTTGTGTAACTTTGGAACTTGACAAAACATTTGTATAACTTTGAATATTATAAACAGTAACATAGTGAACACATTTTTTAACATAATTTTGTATGAAAAGTATTAACATTTGAATGTAAAAACAGTTTAACTTTAAACTAATCAGTATTGTAAACTTGAGGTAATGGTTTTTTAACATGCAATTTCTATCTGAAGAATTGTTAACTTCAATATTATACATTTAATCCCGAGGAAAACAAACAGTAAAAACCCTCCTGGAAACGTACCGAATTTTAACATGAACTTTGTAATATATTTAAGTAAGAAATTTGACATAATATTTTTTTAAACTTCAAGTTTCTTATATGTGTAACTTTGGAACTGTAAAAAACATTTTTAGAACTTGAAACATTATAAACAGTAACATAGTGAATGAATATTTTAACATCATTTTGTATTAAAAGTATTAACATTTGAATGTAAAAACAGTTTAACTTTAAAGTAATACATATTGTAAACTTGAGGCAATGGTTTCTTAACATGCAATTTCTATCTGAATAATTGTTAACTTCAATATACATTGAATGCAGAGGAAGGCAAACAGTAAAAACTCTCTTTAAAATGTACCCAAAAAAATAAATTCCTTCCTGACCACATGAACTGTCGATAAACCTTAATAAAGGGAGTAATCTTAACATAACAGACAATATTTACATTGTGTCTTAAAACGTGGTTGAGCTCTTAACATGAACTTTGTAATATGTTGAAGTAAAGAACTTTAAAATATTGTTTTCCATTTTGTAACATTAGAAACAGTAACATAGTTAATTAACATTTTAACATAATTTGTATAAATAATGCAAGGCAAGTGTTTTGTGAGGCGAATCATCCATAAAGAGTCCTTCCATAAATTATGACTGAAATTGTTTATTGTTTAGTATTTTTGAATGCTTTTAAATTTGTTTTGCTTGTGTTTTATTTATTTACTGAAAAGTTATAGTACTTCATAGTAGACAATGTTTTTAGTAAAAATACGTCCATCTTCTAATAAATCACCTTGACTTTCATTCTTTTCAATGTTAACTTTAATAGCCTGCGGATTTTTGCACCGTGACAACGCAACGTACAATTGACCATGTGCAAATACTGGTTCTTCCAAGAAAATACCCACAGATTTGAACGTTTGACCTTGTGATTTATTAATGGTCATGGCAAATGCCATAATAATGGGAAATTGTCTTCTTTGAAGTATAAAAGGCAGACTACTTTCACTTGGTGCTAAATCTATTCTTGGCATGAAAACTCTCTCTCCTTTATGGGTGCCAGTTAAAATTTCAGCATCTATAAAATGGTCCTTTAATTGTTGAACAACTAATCTTGTCCCATTGCATAGGCCTTTTTTGGGGTTCATATTTCGCAGTAACATGATAATTGCACCTTTCTTTAGCTGCAAAATATGTGGTGGCATTCCAGAAGGAGTTACTGAGTTTATGAATTCAGTAGAAAAGTTAGCCTGACTTTCATTGTCATCAGCAAGTACAGAATCAGCACTGTGATAATTTCTTTGTGGTGCATTATTTTTTTTAAAGATTTCATTATTGAGGATTAATGCATCCTTATTTTTACACGTTAGTATGACTTGGTTGGCAAGTTCGGAATATTCCTGGTTATTTATGCTCCCTTCAAATATAGCCGATATATATAGATGTCGGGAATAGTTAGCCGGCGGACAGTTCCCGGCGAACATATGCGATATTCGACCCGCCCCCTATACTTTATCATTGAGCAAACTTTGACCCTGCATGTCACAGTCAGCAGACACATTCCAGCCAATCAGCAGCATACACTCCCTTCCAGAGCCTTCTACCTCATGGACAGCAGCCATTTTGTATTCATAACTAACTTGCAGTCTTACTGAGAGGAGGCTGAGTGTACGTGATACTGCATCAATAGGGAAAACCATAGCTAGGCTACTGTACACAGTGTGCAATACAGTCCTGAAGGACTCTTTTGATCTCTGCTGCAAGGACACCCCTGTGACTCTTCCCCCCCTTATCATCATCCTCCCCTCACCTTAGCACCCAACCCTAACACCCCTCGCACTTATCCATAACACCCATCAACCTAACACCTAACCCTAACACCCCTCACACTTATCCCTAAGACCTAACACCCCTCACACTTATTCCTAACATGCCTCACCCTAACACCCCTCACACTTATCCCTAACACCCCTCACCCTAACCCTAACACCCCTCCTACTTATCCCTAACACCCCTTACCCTAACCCTAACACCCCTCACACTTATCCATAACACCCATCAACCTAACACCTAACACTAACACCCCTCACACTTATCCCTAACACCCCTCACACTTGTTCCTAACATGCCTCACCCTAACACCCCTCACACTTATCCCTAACACCCCTCACCCTAACCCTAACACCCCTCACACTTATCCCTAACACCCCTCACCCTAACCCTAACACCCCTCACACTTATCCCTAACACCCCTTACCCTAACCCTAACACCCCTCACACTTATCCCTAACACCTAACCCTAACACCCCTCACCCTAACACCCCTCACACTTATCCCTAACACCCCTTACCCTAACCCTAACACCCCTCACACTTATCCATTACACCCCTCACCCTAACCCTAACACCCTCACACTTCTCCCTAACACCCCTCACCCTAACACCTAAGCCTAATACCCCTCACACTTATCCCTAACACCCCTCACCCTAACACTAACACCCCTCACACTTATCCTTAACACCCCTTACCCTAACCCTAACACCCCTCACCCTAACCCTAACACCCCTCAGACCTATCCATAACACCCCTTACCCTAACCCTAACACCCCTCACACTTATCCATAACACCCCTCACCCTAACCCTAACACCCCTCACACTTATCCCTAACATCCCTTACCCTAACCCTAACATTCTCACACTTATCCCTAAGACCTAACACCCCTCACACTTATCCCGAACACCCCTCACCCTAACCCTAACACCCCTCACACTTATCCCTAACACCCCTTACCCTAACCCTAACACCCCCCACACTTATCCTTAACACCTAACCCTAACATCCCTCACCCTAACACCTAACCCTAACACCCCTTACACTTATCCCTAACACCCCTCATCCTAATACCTAACCTTAACACCCCTCACACTTATCCCTAACACCCCTCACCCTAACCCTAACACCCCTCACACTTATCCCTAACAGCCCTTACCCTAACCCTAACACCTCTCACACTTATCCATAACACCCATCAACCCAACACCTAACCCTAACATTCTCACACTTATCCCTAAGACCTAACACCCCTCACACTTATCCCTAACACCCCTCACCCTAACCCTAACACCCCTCACACTTATCCCTAACACCCCTCACCCTAACACCTAACCCTTACACCCCTCACACTTATCCCTAACACCCCTCACCCTAACCCTAACACCCCTCACACTTATCCCTAACACCTAACCCTAACATCCCTCACCCTAACACCTAACCCTAACACCCCTTACACTTATCCCTAACACCCCTCAACCTAACACCTAACCCTAACAGCCCTCACACTTATCCCTAGCACCCCTCACCCTAACACCTAACCCTAACACCCCTCACACTTATCCATAACACCCATCAACCTAACACCTAACCCTAACATTCTCACACTTATCCCTAAGACCTAACACCCCTCACACTTATTCCTAACATGCCTCACCCTAACACCCCTCACACTTATCCCTAACAACCCTTACCCTAACACCCCTCACACTTATCCCTGTGTCTCTTCCCCCCCTAATCATCGAGGGAGGGGGGAGTATGATGAGGGAGGGGGGAAAGAGACAGACACAGGGGAGGATGATGAGGGAGGGGGGGGGGAAGACACAGGGGAAGATGATGAGGGAGGGGGAAAAGAGACACAGGGGAGGATGATGAGGGAGGGGTGAAAGAGACACAGGAGAGGATGATGATGGAGGGGGGAAGAGACACAGGGGAGGATGATGAGGGAGGGGGTAAAGAGATACAGGGGAGGATGATGAGGGAGGTGGGAGGATGATGAGGGAGGGGGGATGAGACACAGGGGAGGATGATGAGGAAGGGGGAAAGAGACACAGGGGAGGATGATGAGGAAGAGGGGTAAAGAGATACAGGGGAGGATGATGATGGAGGGGAATGTTAGGTTATTTATGCCCTTTATGGATTAAAACCAGACTCTGCATCAACTATGTAATTTTCCGTGGGAGTTTTGACATGGATCCCCCTCCGGCATGCCACAGTCCAGGTGTTAGTCCCCTTAAAATAACTTTTCCATCACTATTGTGGCCAGAAAGAGTCCCTGTGGGTTTTAAAATCCGCCTACCCATTGAAGTCTATGGCGGTTCGCTGGGTTCGCCGGTTCGCGAACATTTGCGGCGGTTTGCGGTTTGCGAACCAAAAATTTTATGTTTGCGACATCACTACCGATATAATATCTTGTTGACAAATCATATGAGGTGGGATCTCTACAGTGTCATCAGGTAAATGTGGTATTTTTTCTGTTCTGCCTTCTCCAATTTTAATAAGCCAATCATTGAAATCAGTTTGGCCTTCTGATCTCATATTTTGTTGCAGTTGAAGATGGGTAAAATGTTTCCATACTGTGCTTGACTTTATACAGGTTTCGATAATGTCAGTTCGATTTCCATATTCAACGACAGTTAATGTTTGTCTAAAATCGCCACCTAACAACATTACCTTTCCACCAAATGGAAAAGTATTATCCATGACTTCACGAAGCAAACGGTCAATACATTTGAGGGCATAGCATGACATCATTGTGGCCTCATCTATTATAATTAATTTACATTTGTTCAATTTCTTTGCTTGTAATAATGTCATGCGAATATCTGACACAGAAGTTTCTAAAATAGGCACTGGCAGTTTAAATCCACTATGAACAGTTCTTCCACCTTCTAACAAAAGTGCAGCAATTCCAGTAGTGGCAAATGCCATTGCTATTTCACCTTGTGCTCGTACTGAACTCATTAATAAATTATACAGATAGGTTTTTTCTGATCCGCCAGGTCCATCAAGATAGAAATAATGCTCTGTCACCATGTCATCATCTATTGCATTTTTAATGGCATTAAATGCTTGCAATTGTAATGTATTTATAGTTGCAAGTCTTTCGTCTGTTCTTTCTGCTTGTAGTTGAATGCCATAGGCCCTCATTCAATTGCAATTTGGCCAATTGAATAGGGGTCAAAATAAGCACATAACATTTTTTTATTTTTTATTTTTTATTTAGTAAACATCTATCCAAAAGCAAGGTTTTCACTAACTAAAAACTTCTTTAAAAAAATATGCTTTGTGCTTATTTAGAGCACTATTCAATTGGCCAAATCACAATTGAAAGAGGCCCTATGTATTTAAAGTTTATGTCATCTATTAGACCTGGATCAGGCAAATTAAAACTTGCACAACTTAATCCATGAGTTAAAAATACTTCTTGGATTTCCATTAACGCTTTTAAGTGTGCAATGGTTTCATTGTATCGTCGCATAAAGTCTTCAGCCATATTACTTTTAAAAGTCTCCCACAAAGCTAATGCATTTGGAGCATTTGAGAAGATACAAATAAAAGCAAATTGTTCTCTCATCTGTCGGGGCATTTGACATTGTGCTGCTTCTTCTAAACATCTTTCCCATTCTGTATCATCAGATAGTAAGTTTCTATGTATTGCAGCTAAATGGAAGGATTCATATACAATGTCATTAACAGTTCTTAAGTGTTCAAATCTTTGTGCTCCAGGAAGATTTAAAAGTAATATCCATAAGCAAAAACGTTCAACATCTCTTGGACTGACTGTGTAAATTCTTGGAATTATTTTATTGCCTCTGCTTTTTCTTGGTCTCCATAATCCATTCACAAAAACATAGTGATATGGAATTTCAATATATAAGTATTGTGTTGCTTCTGAATCAGTGGAATTTAATTCAAACCATGCAGTTAGTGTAGTGTGACGATCTTCACTTTGGGCTAATGCATTCATTTCATTTCCAGCATGGAAATAGACTAAATGTCGTTGTGGCAAATGTACTGCTAATCTATATACTGCATGTGATCTATCATGCATTTCAAATTTTAAAAGCCGCCACATAGCTTCTGGCGCACTGACATAGGGAGCATCTACATGAGATGCAAGTTCATCATGTACTAACTCACTACATTATTTTTACACGTTAGTATGACTTGGTTGGCAAGTTCGGAATATTCCTGGTTATTTATGCTCCCTTCAAATATAGCCGATATATATAGATGTCGGGAATAGTTAGCCGGCGGACAGTTCCCGGCGAACATATGCGATATTCGACCCGCCCCCTATACTTTATCATTGAGCAAACTTTGACCCTGCATGTCACAGTCAGCAGACACATTCCAGCCAATCAGCAGCATACACTCCCTTCCAGAGCCTTCTACCTCATGGACAGCAGCCATTTTGTATTCATAACTAACTTGCAGTCTTACTGAGAGGAGGCTGAGTGTACGTGATACTGCATCAATAGGGAAAACCATAGCTAGGCTACTGTACACAGTGTGCAATACAGTCCTGAAGGACTCTTTTGATCTCTGCTGCAAGGACACCCCTGTGACTCTTCCCCCCCTTATCATCATCCTCCCCTCACCTTAGCACCCAACCCTAACACCCCTCGCACTTATCCATAACACCCATCAACCTAACACCTAACCCTAACACCCCTCACACTTATCCCTAAGACCTAACACCCCTCACACTTATTCCTAACATGCCTCACCCTAACACCCCTCACACTTATCCCTAACACCCCTCACCCTAACCCTAACACCCCTCCTACTTATCCCTAACACCCCTTACCCTAACCCTAACACCCCTCACACTTATCCATAACACCCATCAACCTAACACCTAACACTAACACCCCTCACACTTATCCCTAACACCCCTCACACTTGTTCCTAACATGCCTCACCCTAACACCCCTCACACTTATCCCTAACACCCCTCACCCTAACCCTAACACCCCTCACACTTATCCCTAACACCCCTCACCCTAACCCTAACACCCCTCACACTTATCCCTAACACCCCTTACCCTAACCCTAACACCCCTCACACTTATCCCTAACACCTAACCCTAACACCCCTCACCCTAACACCCCTCACACTTATCCCTAACACCCCTTACCCTAACCCTAACACCCCTCACACTTATCCATTACACCCCTCACCCTAACCCTAACACCCCTCACACTTCTCCCTAACACCCCTCACCCTAACACCTAAGCCTAATACCCCTCACACTTATCCCTAACACCCCTCACCCTAACACTAACACCCCTCACACTTATCCTTAACACCCCTTACCCTAACCCTAACACCCCTCACCCTAACCCTAACACCCCTCACCCTAACCCTAACACCCCTCAGACTTATCCATAAAACCCCTTACCCTAACCCTAACACCCCTCACACTTATCCATAACACCCCTCACCCTAACCCTAACACCCCTCACACTTATCCCTAACATCCCTTACCCTAACCCTAACATTCTCACACTTATCCCTAAGACCTAACACCCCTCACACTTATCCCGAACACCCCTCACCCTAACCCTAACACCCCTCACACTTATCCCTAACACCCCTTACCCTAACCCTAACACCCCTCACACTTATCCTTAACACCTAACCCTAACATCCCTCACCCTAACACCTAACCCTAACACCCCTTACACTTATCCCTAACACCCCTCATCCTAATACCTAACCTTAACACCCCTCACACTTATCCCTAACACCCCTCACCCTAACCCTAACACCCCTCACACTTATCCCTAACAGCCCTTACCCTAACCCTAACACCTCTCACACTTATCCATAACACCCATCAACCCAACACCTAACCCTAACATTCTCACACTTATCCCTAAGACCTAACACCTCTCACACTTATCCCTAACACCCCTCACCCTAACCCTAACACCCCTCACACTTATCCCTAACACGCCTCACCCTAACACCTAACCCTTACACCCCTCACACTTATCCCTAACACCCCTCACCCTAACCCTAACACCCCTCACACTTATCCCTAACACCTAACCCTAACATCCCTCACCCTAACACCTAACCCTAATACCCCTTACACTTATCCCTAACACCCCTCAACCTAACACCTAACCCTAACAGCCCTCACACTTATCCCTAGCACCCCTCACCCTAACACCTAACCCTAACACCCCTCACACTTATCCATAACACCCATCAACCTAACACCTAACCCTAACATTCTCACACTTATCCCTAAGACCTAACACCCCTCACACTTATTCCTAACATGCCTCACCCTAACACCCCTCACACTTATCCCTAACAACCCTTACCCTAACACCCCTCACACTTATCCCTGTGTCTCTTCCCCCCCTAATCATCAAGGGAGGGGGGAGTATGATGAGGGAGGGGGGAAAGAGACAGACACAGGGGAGGATGATGAGGGAGGGGGGGGGAAGACACAGGGGAAGATGATGAGGGAGGGGGAAAAGAGACACAGGGGAGGATGATGAGGGAGGGGTGAAAGAGACACAGGAGAGGATGATGATGGAGGGGGGAAGAGACACAGGGGAGGATGATGAGGGAGGGGGTAAAGAGATACAGGGGAGGATGATGAGGGAGGTGGGAGGATGATGAGGGAGGGGGGATGAGACACAGGGGAGGATGATGAGGAAGGGGGAAAGAGACACAGGGGAGGATGATGAGGAAGAGGGGTAAAGAGATACAGGGGAGGATGATGATGGAGGGGAATGTTAGGTTATTTATGCCCTTTATGGATTAAAACCAGACTCTGCATCAACTATGTAATTTTCCGTGGGAGTTTTGACATGGATCCCCCTCCGGCATGCCACAGTCCAGGTGTTAGTCCCCTTAAAATAACTTTTCCATCACTATTGTGGCCAGAAAGAGTCCCTGTGGGTTTTAAAATCTGCCTACCCATTGAAGTCTATGGCGGTTCGCTGGGTTCGCCGGTTCGCGAACATTTGCGGCGGTTTGCGGTTTGCGAACCAAAAATTTTATGTTTGCGACATCACTACCGATATAATATCTTGTTGACAAATCATATGAGGTGGGATCTCTACAGTGTCATCAGGTAAATGTGGTATTTTTTCTGTTCTGCCTTCTCCAATTTTAATAAGCCAATCATTGAAATCAGTTTGGCCTTCTGATCTCATATTTTGTTGCAGTTGAAGATGGGTAAAATGTTTCCATACTGTGCTTGACTTTATACAGGTTTCGATAATGTCAGTTCGATTTCCATATTCAACGACAGTTAATGTTTGTCTAAAATCGCCACCTAACAACATTACCTTTCCACCAAATGGAAAAGTATTATCCATGACTTCACGAAGCAAACGGTCAATACATTTGAGGGCATAGCATGACATCATTGTGGCCTCATCTATTATAATTAATTTACATTTGTTCAATTTCTTTGCTTGTAATAATGTCATGCGAATATCTGACACAGAAGTTTCTAAAAGAGGCACTGGCAGTTTAAATCCACTATGAACAGTTCTTCCACCTTCTAACAAAAGTGCAGCAATTCCAGTAGTGGCAAATGCCATTGCTATTTCACCTTGTGCTCGTACTGAACTCATTAATAAATTATACAGATAGGTTTTTTCTGATCCGCCAGGTCCATCAAGATAGAAATAATGCTCTGTCACCATGTCATCATCTATTGCATTTTTAATGGCATTAAATGCTTGCAATTGTAATGTATTTATAGTTGCAAGTCTTTCGTCTGTTCTTTCTGCTTGTAGTTGAATGCCATAGGCCCTCATTCAATTGCAATTTGGCCAATTGAATAGGGGTCAAAATAAGCACATAACATTTTTTTATTTTTTATTTTTTATTTAGTAAACATCTATCCAAAAGCAAGGTTTTCACTAACTAAAAACTTCTTTAAAAAAATATGCTTTGTGCTTATTTAGAGCACTATTCAATTGGCCAAATCACAATTGAAAGAGGCCCTATGTATTTAAAGTTTATGTCATCTATTAGACCTGGATCAGGCAAATTAAAACTTGCACAACTTAATCCATGAGTTAAAAATACTTCTTGGATTTCCATTAACGCTTTTAAGTGTGCAATGGTTTCATTGTATCGTCGCATAAAGTCTTCAGCCATATTACTTTTAAAAGTCTCCCACAAAGCTAATGCATTTGGAGCATTTGAGAAGATACAAATAAAAGCAAATTGTTCTCTCATCTGTCGGGGCATTTGACATTGTGCTGCTTCTTCTAAACATCTTTCCCATTCTGTATCATCAGATAGTAAGTTTCTATGTATTGCAGCTAAATGGAAGGATTCATATACAATGTCATTAACAGTTCTTAAGTGTTCAAATCTTTGTGCTCCAGGAAGATTTAAAAGTAATATCCGTAAGCAAAAACGTTCAACATCTCTTGGACTGACTGTGTAAATTCTTGGAATTATTTTATTGCCTCTGCTTTTTCTTGGTCTCCATAATCCATTCACAAAAACATAGTGATATGGAATTTCAATATATAAGTATTGTGTTGCTTCTGAATCAGTGGAATTTAATTCAAACCATGCAGTTAGTGTAGTGTGACGATCTTCACTTTGGGCTAATGCATTCATTTCATTTCCAGCATGGAAATAGACTAAATGTCGTTGTGGCAAATGTACTGCTAATCTATATACTGCATGTGATCTATCATGCATTTCAAATTTTAAAAGCCGCCACATAGCTTCTGGCGCACTGACATAGGGAGCATCTACATGAGATGCAAGTTCATCATGTACTAACTCACTACATTCAGGGTTGTCTGCACTTTTGACGACTACAGTAGCTGCATCGTAGCCTTTGTAAATATATTTGTAGACATATTTAATGGATTTGATGGAAGTGCAGGCTTCTACGTTGATGTGGGCGTTGTACTTCATGAGTAAATGTGTATTGTAGGGTACTACATATCTATTGTCCACTTTTTTTCCACGAATAATGGCACTATCTCCTTCTCTTCTTTTATAAAGTGGATAGCCATCACTATTTGCATAGGTTTTGTCTCTATAATCTTTTGGAAATTCTTTGGAACATTTATTATTTTCCATACATGGTGATTTTGATTAAGGTCACCACAGGGTCCATGAATCATGCGATGAGTAACAATCTCATATAGTCTACCATATAGTTCTGGATCTGGTAGTTCAGCAACAATGACTGCATCCACTTTGTCCGAAGTATCTAATTTATCTTTTTCTTGAAGTATTATGAGAAGATGTGCATGTGGAAGACATCTTTTTTGAAATTCAATGGTATATACATAAGCAAGACATTTGCCAAATAACTGATTTATAGTGAAGTCACGTATTAATTCATTTAATTTAATCTTAAAAACTCTGGCTACTAAATCCGGTCGATCGGAAGCACTTTGTCCAAGAAGTAGATTTTGTGTAATTTCTGGCCATTGTGGATTACATGTAAATGTCAGAAATAAATCGGGTTTGCCAAATTTAGTGACAATAGCCATAGCATCATTGTATCTTTCTCTCATATTTCGAGGAGATCCTTGAAAGGAAGATGGTAAAATGATGGCTTTGCCAGCTGCCATGTCTCTGCTTGTAGCCACGTCAGCAACATAGTCCATTAGTCCAGAATATTGTTCTACACGTAGTTTATCTTGTTGATATTTTATAAAGTTTAAATTATTTGCCTCAACTTGCAAATAGGAATCAATAATCCATTGTTGTGTTAGTTTTCCACCACATAAAATTGGATTAAATGCATTTCAAATGGCAATTTGAGCTACTTTAAATTCAAGCATAGAAACATTATTTCGGATTCTGGCTTTAGCATTTGGGTAACTGGGAAGTGTTAATTTTGGTTGCCAACCTGCTTCTCCGTGTGGGAAAAAGATGGGATATGTCATTGGATCTAAATTTGGACTTCAGATACTTATATTAATGAATGGTTTCTCCTCATTTCTGGGATATATTCTAATGTTTCTTTGAAATGGTGGTTCTCCTTCATCATTTTGAAACACCATTGCAACCTCATTTGATGTTGGCTAGGTATAACAACGTTTATCAGTATGTCTGTCTCTTTTAAGCACCATATTAACCTTTGGCATTGGTAATTGATGTCTTTGTGTCAATTTTTTATAAGCTTTACTGTAGGGATTATTGTCCATAATGTTATTTATCTCTATAAAAACACTGTGTAAGCATTTTTTATTTTCTTCCATCTGCATACGTTGGTCAACAGCTTCCATTGTATCTAGGACATATAGTTGAGCGAATTTTCTTTGCTCTCCTTCCTCTGGATGTAAATGGGAAGTGCTATGATAAATTTGGCCTTGGACTTTAAAACAGTAAGGACCATGTCCTGGTACATTAGCAGCTAATGTTGCCCCCATAGATGCAAAGGATATGGCACTATTGTAGGATCTTATATTTGTCTTAAAATTTTTGTCGTTTGGAAAAGTAGGTTCAGTCATAATGTTTTGTAAATAGATAGGGAATTCTTTCCTTTCTGGAAATTTGAACTTGCCTTTTTGACAGCAACTAATAAATTGGCCATCTCTGGGTCTCTCCTGTTTAAAATAATAACCCTCACAAAAATGACTTTGAGTAGTCATGTCCCCACAACTATGAACCTCTACTGCTAAAGACTGGAGTAAAGGACAATTTGCAAAGCATATAGGAGTTTGACTTTCATATTCATCAGGTGAAATGTCATATAATGTTTCAACAACAGGTTGTAAATGCTTTGTTTTTTTCGTGGCTTTTCTTGGTATATGTTGTATTGGTTGAGGTAAAATGTCATGTAATGTTTCATGAACAGGTTCTAAATGTCATTCTAAATGTCATAGCTTGGCGTCTTTTCTTTTCTTGTTTACTTTCGTTATCAGCCATGTTAATCTGTAAAAATAAAATAATGTATCATTAATTTATTTTGAGATGTTAAGTTTGTTTTCAGCAAAAATTGTTATCAACAGTGTGGTTACGTTTTATACTTAATCAATTTCAATTTGGTCAATTGAATAGGGGTCTAAATAAGGCCATAAGATATTTTTTTAAAGAAGTTTTTAGTTATTAAACATGTATCCAAAAGCAAGGTTTTCACTAAGTAAAAACTTATTTTAAAAAATATGTTATGTGCTTATTTAGAGCACTATTCAATTGGGCAAATGGCAATTCAATGAGGGTCTAGGACTGGAAATGTAGAATGACAAATTGTATAGAGTCTCTGTTTTGAGCCTTTTTTAGACTATGCAATTTTTATTTTTTCTGGCTACATTGAAGTTTGTATTTACTGTTAAAGATTATTGGCCCTAAAAGACAAATAAGAGATAGATGAGAAATGTGTTAGTTATATTTTTGTAAAAGTTATAGTTACTGGTGTTTTTTTTTAATTTTATTTTCTGTTGACATCGATGCAGAGCAAAGATATTTATTTATTTTTCTCTTTTTTTACTTGTTATACTGTACCTTGGTTGAAGTTTTATTTCAAGCAGAATCTTTGTTGGTCCTGTGTTGAAAGTCTTCGTCCGATGGTCTGGTCCTCTCTTGAAAGTCGTCGTCCGATGGTCTGGTCCTGTGTTGAAAGTCCTCGCCCGATGGTCTGGTCCTCTGTTGAAAGTCCGATGGTGTAGTCCTCTGTTGAAAGTCCTCGTCCGATGGTCTGGTCCTCTGTTGAAAGTCCTCGTCCGATGGTGTAGTCCTCTGTTGAAAGTCCTCGTTCGATGGTGTAGTCCTCTGTTGAAAGTCCTCGTCCGATGGTCTGGTCCTCAGTTGAAACTCCTGGTCCGATGGTCTTGACGCAGTATCTGTTGTAAAATAAAAATGAAAATGTTATTTGATCTGAATGTATTTGTAATAACTAAAAAATGACATTATTTTTGTGTATTGTATGTGTTATGGTGAATTTTTCTGCTATTTATTTTTTTGTGCAACCTTTTCAAAATAATTCAAATGTATTTTTCTATTCCATAGATAATTTTTTTATACTATAATTATTTTTTTGTAAATTATTTTGTATATGATTGCAATGGTTTTAGCATTATCCTATTTTGTGTCCACCACTGTAGTTATGCTTATTTCGGGCTTCTGTGTAAGGCTTATAGGTTCTTAAACATTAAAGAAGAATATTAATTTAGTTTGCTATGTGTTTGTGTGATTTTGGTACAATCCTGTTTTGTGTGTACCACTTTGCGTATGCTTATTTAGGCTTCTTTGTAAGGCTTATATGTTCTTAAACATTAAAGAAGAAGATTAATTTAGTTTGCTATGTGTTTGTGTGATTTTGGTACAATCCTGTTTTGTGTATACCACTTTTGGTATGGTTATTTAGGCTTGTTTGTAAGGCTTATAGGTTGTTAAACATTAAAGAAGAATATTAATTTAGTTTGCTATTTGTTAGTGTTTTTTTTGTACAATCCTATTTTGTGTGTACCATATGTTGCATACTTGGGGCCTCATTCAATTGCGATGTGGCCAATTGAATAGGGCCCTAAAGAAGCACATAGCCTATTTTTATTAAATAAGTTTTTAGTTAGTAAAAACCTTTGTTTTGGATAGATGCTTGCTAAGTAAAAACTTCTTAAAAAAATATATGTTATGTGCTTATTTAGGGCCCTATTCTCATTGGCCAAATTGCAATTGAATGAGGGGCTTGATTTACTTAATTAGGCCCTCATTCAATAGCGATTTGGCCAATTGAATAGGGGTGTAAATAAGCACATGACATATGTTTTTTAAATAGGTTTTTAATTAGTAAGCATCTATGCCAAAGCAGGGTTTTCACTAACTAAGGTCCTCATTCTTTTTTCCAATTGAATAGGGCTCTATATAAGCACATAACATATTTTTTTGACAGAAGTTTTTGGTTAGTGAAGACCTTGCTTTTGGATAGAAGTTCATTAACTAAAAACTTCTGTCAAAAAATATTCTATGTGCTTATATAGGGCCCTATTCAATTGTGCAACTCGCAATTGAATGAGGCTCCAAAAACGTATTTGAAAAACATATGTTATGTGCTTATTTAGACCCCTATTCAATTGTCCAAAATAGCAATTGAATGAGGGCCTTTGGTTGCTGCATTTGTTATATTGGTGGCCATTAAACATATATAGGTCCTCATTCAATTTGAATTTTGGCAATTGAATAGGGCTCTATATAAGCACATAACATCTTTTTTTGACAGAAGTTTTTAGTTAGTGAAAACCTTGCTTTTGGATAGAAGTTCAGTAACTAAAAAGTTCTGTCAACATTTTTTGTATGTGCTTATATAGAGCCCTATTCAATTGGGCAACTCGGAATTGAATGAGGCTCATAGTTGGTTTCTTTTTTGTACTTTATACTTTACCTTGATTGAAGTGTCGAATGACAGAGGGTCCCCTCCTGCCAATCTTAATTCGCCGGTCTTCTTGTAGTGTCTGTTTGAAAAAGAAAGTAAAATGGTTAATTGTATATTTCTTCTTTTTGATTTAGCAAAGCATGGTCTTTTTCAGCATGTAATGTATTTTTCTATCTTACCTCTTCTTCTTTCTTTGTGTTCTTTAAAATGGATTGTGGTTCACAGTGCACGGTGCAAATTGTTGATTGACGCTGTTGATGCTGAGTCTGAATATTAAAAAAAGAAGAAAGATTGAGCTTTAGGTTATATATTGAATTGCAATAAATTAATGTCATTTAAATATACTTCTGTAATTATTTACAATTAACATTATTTTTTGGGGGGCCTACATACATAAATGTCACATACATGAAGCACATTTTTTATGTAATTTTTTTTTTTTTGCGTGTCACATATCACTATACATGAATCATATTTTAATTGTTAAATGAACCTTATTTTTTGTTTGGGCCTACACACATAAATGTGTGTGTGACATGTGACTATAGATGATACACATATATGTGCATGTCACATATGATTATACATGAATCATATTTTAATATTACAATTTTTTTTTTGTAATGCCATTCAAATGTAGTTGTTTAATTAGTTTGTTTTAAGATCAGTTTGTTGCAGGGCCTATACCAATAAATGTGCGTGGCACATGTCACTATACATAAATCACATTTTGATAGTAAAAATTTTTTTTTTTTTTTGTTAAATGAACCTTATTTTTTTGAGGGGCCTACACACATAAATGTGTGTGTGACATTTGACTATACATGATACACATATATGTGCGTGTCACATATCAGTATACATGACTCATATTTTAATATCAAAATTTCAATTTTTTTATGACATTTAAATATAGTAGTTGAATTAGTTTGGTTCAAGATCAGTTTGTTGCAGGGGCTATACACATAAATGTGCGTGTCACATGTCACTATACATAAATCACATTTTCATAGTTCAATTTTTTTTTTTGTCCTGTCTTGATAATAAAATTTAATATATTATGGCTTACCTCTCAGTAGCAATTTGCACAATGTAAAGTAGTAAATTAGTAAAGAATTGTCTTCTCAAGTAATAGCAGCAGTTACCTATCCAGTCACTCCGTTCATCACCTGAGTAGAAATGTAGAAATTTCTGGAAAGTAGGCAGTATTTATAACCTTGTAGAAATTTCTGGAAAGTAGGCAGTATTTTTTTAAACTTTCAAGTGTCTCAGACCCTTAGAACGCAATATGCATGCGCTATTTGCGTTCCAGCTTACAATTTGCGTTCCATCCGCCATTTTGTGCTTAGTAGTGTTCAAAATGGTGTTTAATATGAGTGTGGTACGTTCCGCATAGTATGTATTTCATTCTTGCGAGTTACTGTAGTGTAGTTACGTCTGAAGCCTCGTTTTCGTTTTGTTCGGCGGCCATTTTTTTCTCTCGCTTAGGCGATTTTCGGCAGTTTAAACTCTTTTTTTTGGACTTAAATGGACGTGTAAGTTAACTTTTTGAGGTCCTGGATGCCCCCCCCCGCTGTAAGTAAGCTTTTTATGTGTTCTTTGTGTTTATTTCTTTGTTTATTTCTGGTGTTTGTGATGTTTTGATGCGCAGCGTTTGGAATGGGTCGTTTCGTGGCCGTATTTTGTTGCGATGCGGCCGTATTTTTTTGCAAGAGACGCAGTTGGCTTTTACGTGTACGACGCAATGTATTTGTTTCTAAGTCGTGCGTATGTGTGTTAAGAGCGTGTGAGGGGCCTTTTTGGTGTTTTTTTTTAAAGTCTTGCGTGTGTGTGTCTGTGTGTAAGCGGGTGTGAGGCGCCTTTGAGTTTTTTTTTGTTAAAAAGTCGTGTGTGTGTATGTGTGTGTTAACACAGCCGACATTGGAGCCTCCACCTCCGCAAATGCGGACCCTCGCTTCGCGAGGATCCGCATTTGCGGGGACGTTACGTTGGGTTTTTGTTGTCTGGGAGGTTGGGATTTTTTTGTTAAAAAAACGTGTGTGTGGTGTGTCTGTGTTAACACAGCCGACGTTGGAGCCTCCACCTCCGCAAATGCGGACCCTCGCTTCGAGAGGATCCGCATTTGCGGGGATGTTGTGATGCTCCCACCACCGCAAATGCGGGCCCTCGCTGTAAAAATGATCAATTATTCGAAAGTAAAGGTACATTACAATTTCTATTCAGTTATCAGGGAGGTCAGACAAATTGTGGTCCACTGGAGAAGGAACTGGCAATCAACTCCAGTATCATTGGCAAGAAAACTTTTAGATGAGTCCTAACAAAAACAAGGACAGATGTGCCTGGCATTCCATGACCATATGGTCAAGAGAGTCGGACACGACTAAAGGATTGAAAAACAACAACAATTGTAAAGCATTGTGCTCATTTGTGCATTATTCATGGATCAGAAGCGTAATTGGTTGCCTGTCAACTGACAACTATCATCAGTTTTGATTATTGCTGAGCACCAGTGCACATGATAAGATTCAATTCTTGGGACACCATTTAATTCCAAGCCTGTAAATACCTTCATACAGGCCGTATGTCTACGGGTTAGACATTTGCAACAGTTACAGAGGTATTTAATTGAACAAGCCTGCAAATACAGGGCATTTCGTACATAGCATTTCAGGACATGATCATGAAAAAAAAAAATGATTGCAGATTTGGAAGCTTGAAACTGTTGTGTAATTAATTCTAATGCCTTTTATTGCTTTCCCAGTATTGTGTAGTACATTAGTGTGTTTTTATTTGCTTTTGCAGTGTTACGAACAGGTGTTCAAAGCACTTCGGGTCCTCTCTATTACTCGTAAAAGTTCTTGCTACATTTGCCATTTACGGGTTTGAAGACAATTGTGGGCTTGTTGAATTGTAATTAAATAAGGAATTTGCGTTTTTAACACTGGTAACAATGGCCAACTTGAAATATCAAAAGAATAAATAGGACAGAGTTATCTTTTTGACAACTGTAGGGATTTTAAGCCTGTAACTCACAAATTGATTGCAGGTAGCTAAAAGAAGCCAAATCAATAGCAGTATTTTTTACAGGCTTCATTACGGGTTCTTGTAACTTCAATTTGGCCAATTGAATAGGGGCCTTGTGTTCTTGTTCATGCTTATCCTGCTTGCTGAGAATCCTGATTGATCTTTTACTATATGATCATGCATTGGGATCCAAACCATTCTCTTGCCTCTTTCCTAATTTGACAGATTTGGCTTTCACTGTTCTGTTGCCACAATCATTATATCTAGCCTTTCACCTGGATATCTAACTTGTTCCAAAACAGACAAAATATAAACATGTAAAAAGATACACTAATCTTTACATACAAATGAAAAAATATGTTAATCAAAGTCATGGTATAAAAAATTTTAAACGTTCCCCCCCCCCAAAAAAAAAACCTACCCCTGAACAGTAGGACACTGAGAGTAGCTATTATGATCAATAGCCTCGTAAACTGAAGTGTCAGGTTCCCAATAGTAGAAATTGATTTAACTGTCAGGGTCTATGCGCCCTATTCTATTACCCAATTTGAAAATGTATACACACTTAACTGCTTAACTGCTCTTAATATTGCCACATGTTCTATTAGCTACTCACAATCCAATTACAAGTTACTCACCCACAATCACTATGGGCTTTAGATGCAATTTTGGCCTTAACTTCATTGGTTTTAGCACAGCTCGAACATTACAAGCTCTAAATAATTAAAGTTACACAAAATCAATATTCTATTAGACCTGTAGCTCTAGCTCGTAAATAAGCCTAGCCCGCAATTGAAAAAAGTAACACTTTTTAGAGTTGTAACAGCAATTAAACACACAATACTGTACTTTAGATGCATGGGAAGGCATGTAAATACATTAGAATTAATTGCATAACAGTCTCAAACCCACACATATGCAATTAAAAAATATTTTTTTAAATGTTATTTCTGAGTAATATCGATCCTGGTACTCAAGGGGTTAATAAATATCATCAAACCCAAATGGACTAAAACAGATGATCTAATGCATTTCATAGAGTGCTAGATTGCTTGTTTGCGATCCAATTGGCAAATATTATTTATTGGCACTAATTAATTCTTAGCCTCAGATTGCAGATTACATCTAACTTCCATGTTTTACTGATGTCATGATGAAGGTCTCATTTATTATTGGCTTTGTCTAAGAAGTAAATTATGGGCTTCCCTAAATATTGTCAGATCATATGAGCATGCCCCCTGAAATCAGATGTAAAAAGACAGGGATTACAAGTTCAGCTTTGAGGTTGGAACTTGCGAGCTGGACTCAATAGAATATAACTAAAAATGTCATGAAAAAAACAACAACACCCACAGTCAAATTTCTGAGTTCAAGGCATTTGTGGGCTTCTAATAGAATAGGGCCCTAAGGAGGTAGGGTTCTTTTATCTGTAAGATAGATGATAGCGAATTGCAGTTAGGTCAAATTTTGGTGGTTATTTTGCATGAAATAAAGGGAACTGCTAATAATCAAGTGTAGTATGAATAAGTTAGTATTCAAGTGAGTTTGTGGTTGTGTTAATGTGTGTGCAGAGGTACAATTTATAGACAATGACCCTTGGCAACTGATAGTGTTATGCATGTTAATATGCAATGAATGAATGTGACTGTAAATGTGGAAACAGGTAAAGGGTAGTATACAAGGTTTAGGCAACACACAGTGGAACTTACTCCTCAGCTTCTGAATTAAAGATACTTTGGGTGAGATTCAGTCTTGTAGAATAGATTTTTGAACAATTAAAGTAACCAGCTGAACAAATACATTTTTTTATGTAATACATTTTAGATTAATTTGCAATCATGTCAAATATTTCATCTTTATTCCCAGTAAGCTTAGTATTTAATAATTTGCATTGCATCCTATTCAAAAATGTTCATATTTTAGAGCAACCAAGAAAAAGTGGGTTGAACATACCAGTTTTTGAACAAACATTTGAGACTAGCATTCCAACTTTTGGGAAATACACCTGGACCACAAATGGCATGTTGTATTAATTTTCATTGTTTTTCATAGAAATCAGCTGATAACTATCACTATTACTACTTTATAAGTAGTAATCAAAATTGTATAAAGTCTAACAATGGCAGTTATCTCTAGGCCATATGTCCTCCATTCTTCTCTACCAAGAAAATCTTATATTGTGCACACTCATAATTCAAAATGATTTCAATACTACAATGCTAGTGCCTTCCCAAAGCACTTGATTTAAAATTATATTATCTGTATAGCTATATATCTGTACATATGACAGCCAGTTCACATCTCAAACATCCTAGCATAACTTATTTCAAGATGTGTCTGATTACCCAGTTTACATTGGGTTGATATTTTAGGATCATCAGCTAACCATCAATCCTTATGACACAGAGTAGAATATTGACTTACCTTACAGTTCTGCAACTTCGCAGTGTTTAAGGTGAAGCTTCAAATCAGTTACTTTCAAAGTATTCTACTATGTAATCTTTGTTACATGTATTCTGTCATGCCTTCTGTGTTCTGATTTAGGGCAGTATTGATTCATTCCAAGTCCCTTTAAATTCTTCATTTCTGAAACATATATTATTGCATACAAATGTCTTCAAAGGCAGTTTTTTATATTGCTTCCAACAGGCTGCAAAAGTAAGTTTAACTTTTTATTTCATTTTTCTACGTTATACCATAGGCTAAAATTCAGCTTTATGAAAATAGACTGGTATGATTAATTCAATTTACTCTGTATTTTATCTAAATGTGCACTTCATTGCTAATCTGAAAACATAAGTTCTAAATCACAGCATAACGTTACTTGTGTTCTTACATTGTACAACTTGATGGTCATGTGTAAGAAATATTTCTTCTTAGCTCTGCAGCCCTGTCATTGTAATAACAGTATTTAAAGCACAATTATTTCCTGATGGATTTAAATGCAAATCATAGTTCTTGAGCATAAAAATGTAAGAGATTTATTACAATTTCCTGAAACAGTAAGAGAAAAGTCAAGGTAATATAAAATATAAAAAGCTTAGTATTATGGATTAAGAGCTCTATTTAAATCCACATCCGTAGCCTTGATACTGCTATGGCCCTTCCTCAACAGTGCTGCGTAGTCACTCCATAGTCGGCACAGCAGTGCTAAGCAGTAATATCACCTTCCCTCCCCCATTCATGTACATAAACAGGGATTAAAAATATAAGTAATCGCCAGGGTGTTTAAAATCCCACTACTGACCACCCCTACAACAACATAGAAACCTTGGAGATTCCCTCCTCCCATGTGTGGAAGAGAACCCACAGGGATTCACTCCTAGGACGTGGTGAAGGGATACACTAGGATTCCCTTCGATGCTCACACCTGTCCCCACTATGTATAATCATGGGGGTCTACTGAGACTCCCATGGCACTTACAAATGAACCCTGTGCCACAGAGGTCCTTAAATGACCTCCATGGCACCTAAATGTTATTCCCTACCAAATGGTACCCTGTGACACGAGTCATCCTCACTATGGGCCTCATTCTAACCCTACTTTTTTCAAATAAGTAGCCGCAAGGGATGTCCAAAAGCTACTAAGCTATTCTATTTGCAGTCTCCAGCGGCTTACAGGCGTCAAGCTGCAATCCCTTGCAATTTCCTTAATCAAATACTACGTTCACCCTTCCGTCAAGCCCATAAATCGCTAAAACCGAGCCGCAGCTTACTTACACCAAAGAGGCCCCGCAACGCTCTTACTTACAGAAAATAGCACCAATTAAGCAAAACTTAAAAGCCATCCTGTACTTTTTTGAGAAGTGATTTTAGGTCTTAGAAAATAATAGCACAACGTTCCCCTACTCTCAAATTGTCAAATGAGACAACTTTATTTCATGGTAAATTTTCGTCATTAAGTCCGACAAGCTTCAACATCCAAGCCCCTAGGACGTTTGTATCCAACCTCCAGGCTTGAAAGGTTGAAGCCTGTCGGATTTCATGACGGAAATTCAACATGCAATAAAGTAGTTATTTATGCCGATTTGTGAGTTTGAGAATGTTGTGCTATTAATTCTAAGACCTAACATCACTTTCTCTTTTAATAAAAGTACAGGATGGCTTTTATATTTGCTTATGAAGTACGTTTTGACAGTAAGACCTACGGCCTTGAATGACCTCGAAGTCTGTAACTCGTTATTCGCTGCCGCAAGACCGTGACTCGTGGTTCAAGCCCGCAAACTCAGAGCACTGTGAATGCAAATATAAACTCAACACATCACTCTAAAGCACTGTACATGATGGGATACACAATGGGTGACATGAGGATTAAAGGGACAACATTCTCAAGCTGGCACATCTCCACAATACAATACTTGATTTCATTTTTAATTTATGTCCAAAGTCCTACGGGCTTGGTTAACCGCCAAGCCCGTAACTTGCTCTTCATGGTTGTTTTTTTTCAAAGTCACGCTTTTCTGGCTATTTTTTAACCATGAGAAAGGCGCCGTAGAGCCTCCACCTCCACAAATGCGGACACTCGCTTCGCGAGGTCCACATTTGTGGCCTGCAATGAGCCTTTGGCAGTTTATGTCCCCCTCCGCAAATGCAGACTTCAGCTCACTGAAGCGGACGTTGGAGCCTCCGCAAATACGGCCCTCGCTTTGCGAGGTCCGCATTTGCGGCCAGAACTCTTCCCCCCTCCCCTGTGTCTCTTTCCCCCTATCCTGTGTCTCCCCCCCACCTGTATCTCTACCACCATCCCCTGTGTCTCTTTCCCCCTTCCTTCCTCCCCTGTGTCTTTCCCCCTCCCCTGTGTCTCTCCCCCTCCCCTTTGTCTCTTTGCACCCCTCCTCTCTCACCTGTGTCTTTCCCCCCTCCCCTGTGTCTCTTTCCCCCATGTCTCTTATCACCCTCCACTGTGTCTCTTACCCCCTCCCCTGTGTCTCTCCCCCTCCCCTTTGTCTCTTTGCACCCCTCCTCTCTCTCATGTGTCTTTCCCCCCTCCCCTGTGTCTCTTCCCCCTCTTCTCCCTCCCCTTTGCCTCTTTCCCCCCTCCTCCCTCCACCGTTTCTCCTCCCCCTCCCCTGTGTCTCTTCCCCCCATTCTCTCCCCTGTATCTATTCCGCCTCCCCTGTGTCTTTTTCCCCATGTCTCTTCCTCCTCCCTCCCCTGTGTCTTTCCCCCTCCCCTGTTTCTCTTTTACCATGTCTCTTTGCCCCCTCCACTGTGCATCTCTTTCCCCTCCCCTGTGTCTCTTTCTTCCCATCTAGGGTCTCTCCCCCTTCCCTGTCTCTTTCTGGCCTCCTCCCTCCACTGTGTCTTCCCCCCTCCACTGTGTCTCTTACCCCCGCCCTTGTGTTTGTTTCCCCCATATCCTGTGTCTTCCCCCACATGTATCTCTCCCACCCTCCCCTGTCTCTTTCCTCTTTCCTCTCTCCTTTGCATCTCTCCCCCCTCCCCTGTGTCTCTTTCCCCCAATGTCTTTTTTCACCCTTCACTGTGTCTCTTCCCGCCTTCCCTGTGTCTTTCCCCCTCCGTTTTGTCTCTTTCCCCCCTCCTCCCTCCCCTGTTTCTCTTTTCCCCTCTCCCTCCCTTGTGTCTCTTCCCCCCTGTGACAACCTGTATGTTGAATGGGGTATGATAAGAGCCTATTGCCGAAACCTCTCCTCACAGGTCTGATCGGTTCGTTTTACCTCTGTACAGCAGGAAGAACTTTAAGCCCTTTGGTTAGACTGATAGATGTCTGTGGTCTTGTGTAGCATAAGGATCTTTCTAAGTTCTGAAAATAACTTACTCCAGCAAACAGAATTCCCAGCATCAATAAGAAATTTCACAATTTAGTTATGTAAACCAGTATAACAACTTTATTACTGAAACCATCAGACATATGTATACCACATTCTTAGCAACAACAGACCAATCAATTCAAATGTGAATCCATGGTTACACCCAATCACCGTTTAGCTCACCCCTACCTGCCAGTCTAATCCAATCATCCATTGTTTTCCCTTAGCACTACTGTATTTTTGGTAGGGGGCAATTACATACAATAGTCATATAGACACCAGGCTGAGGCTTGTGATAAATAGAGAGAGATACTGGTGTCATGTGACTCCTAGGGGTCAATTATCTCCCTAATCTTGTTAAAGAGGAACTAGTCCATTACTATGAAATATTGGGTATATACAATATGTCGCTTGTAAGTGCTAGCCCCCCCAAAGCACAACACAGACATACATCCAATCACTCCCATCATGTTCATATGCACACCCCAACTACAAACATGGGTACCACAGTATGGGCCCAGTGGCACCCAGGCAACTTAAAACAAGCATAACAAGGAATAACACATAAATCACAACATCCCCAATGTTAACCTATCTCAGTGGGCCCCTTTCCCCTGGCACAATACGCCTATTCTATAAGGCTGATGTCATCAGTCTGTAAGGTATGGCACAGCTTGTGCCTTGTCATGCTTTAGCCATGACACCCCCACTCCCTCCCCCTCCCCTGTGTCTCTTTCCCCATGTCTCTTTGCCCCATCCATTGTGCATCTCTCCCCCCTCCCTGTGGGTCTTCCCCCTATCCAGTGTCTATCCCCCTTCCCCTGTGTCTCTCCCCCATCCTCCCTCCCCTGTGTCTTTCTCCCATCCCTTTGTCTCTTCCCACCCTCTTTTCCATCCCTTTTTTTCTCTTTCCCCTCCTCCCTCCCTCCCTCCCCTGTGTCTCTTTTCCCTCCTCCCTCCCTCACCTGTGTCTCTTTCCCCCTATCCATCCCCTTTGTTTCTTTTTCCCACTCTCCCTCCCCTGTGTCTTGCTCCCATGTTCCCTCCCTCCCTTTTGTCTTTCTCCCCTCCTCCTCCCCTTCCCCAGTGTGCCCCCCTCCCAACGCTTGCACCTGTATAAGAGTACAGTGCGCATGATCGGCTTGTACGGAATCCATACAATAGTTTCCATAGTGCGCATGCGCCCTCCCCTGGAACGTTACACACTACTGAAACTATTATATGTGATTTTTATTTTACTGCTTTACATTTTTTATTTTATTTAAAATTGTATTTTAATTTAATGTAATTTCATGTAATTTTTATTTTATTTTTATTTTACTGGATTTTGTTTTATTTTACAGTAAGTTTTTTTTTTACTGTAATTAATTGTATTAATTGTAGTTATGTAGTGTTTTTTTTTTTGTAATTTAGGGATGTTTTTATTTTTTGTCATTTCCGTTTTCTTTCTTTCTATAGTGAAGGTGTTTTCTTTTTTTCTAGGGAGCCATGTTTTTTTTTTCTCCTAGGGTGCCAATTTTAGTGTACCCTAAGGGTCTATATAGACCTCCATGGTATAGGTTAATTTAGATTACCATGGTGGTCCTTTAAAGACCCCAATGGTATTAAGGATTTAATAGATAATACCATGGGGGGCTTTAAGGGGTTTAATTTTTAGATGCCACATAGGTTCTTTAAGGACCTCTGTGTCTATTGTTAAATGGTTCAGCCACCAAGGTCCTTTAAGGACCTCCGTGGCATTTTACATTTGTTAGGATCCACAGAGGTCCTTACAAAATCCTAATTAGTTATGCTAATAATTCTCCAGTAAAAATTGCAATAGAACTGCTACGAGTGGCTTGTGGCAACATGTAACTGACATTTAAGGCACTAATTTCCATTGATTTTTGGCCTGATAATAAATTACGAGTTACTCCGGGGGGCTTTGACAACAAAACCCTTTGCTAATAAGACTTTACAGATCACTCCAAAATCATGGCAGTCCCCTAAATGCTAAAAGCTGAAAAAATGTATGTGTACCAGATACCACTCGCAAGAGGTTTTAAAACCTTTGCTGAGTCATGCTGCAGTTAAACTGACTGTATAGCATCAAAAAACACTAGAACCATTTACCATTTCAATATTATTTGGCACTTAACAGTCTGATACCGACATATTTGTAATTAAATATATGATATGTTAATATTATGCCCGTTTAATTATACAACATCAAGGGTAACACACAACCCAGTACTCAAGGGGTTAATACACATCACAAAACCATGTTGCCTAGGAAAAAATGCTATAATGCATTGTCTATAATCATATAATATTTAAACACAAAAAAAAAACATATTTATATATTGAAGCTATAAATACAAGTTTCATATAAACTGGTAGTAGTATATAGACGCGTTTTACTGCTTCTCTTGCGGCTTCTTTAGTGATTAGTGCTTCAGTGATGAGTTCTGGAATTCTCACTCTGAGTGTGTAAGAAAAAGTTTTTTTCCCTGGGTTCTTACACACTCAGAGAGTGAGAGTTCTGGAGCTCACAGCCTTACAAGGCCACTAATCCCTGAAGAAGCTGAAAGAGAACCCGCAAAACGTATCTGTATACTAATACCAGTGTATATGAAACTTGTTTATATTACCATGCATGTGGTCATAATCACCACCAAGAGCTCTATTTGAATTGTGTGAACTAATGATTCACACAGGGATTAATGAATTATTTACTATTAGTATATATTGCTTATTTTTTATATACTATTTGTATTGTATATTTTTATAGAATTGGTCAACTTTATAAATAAAAATACTTCTTTAATCGAAATTGGATGGTTCACCCACTTTTTTTCTGTACCTACAAATAGCTCCTATTGTGGTTGATTGCATGTATGAAAGCAGGTTTCTAGTGGAGAACATACCAGTTGAAAATACTAATCAAGCCCACACACCATTTACGTCTAAGTGACAAAAGTGACCTGCACAAGGAGAACCTGCACTTCTTCACCCCCTCCCTTTTTTGTATCTATACCTATAGGACACAGCTGTGGACAGTGTCGACTGAATAAGCAGCAAAGCTCTCCAATACCCTGGAAACTCACCCGCATAACCCATAGTGCTTGGGTCAACACTGGGACCAAGCAATCCCAGTACTCTCCACCAAGTTACCAATCTACCCTGGGTTTGTGACCATGTTTCTGGCACTTTGATGGAGGAACACAAATACAAGAGACTGTAAAATTTTAGCTAGTGATGCAAAAATACAAAATTTAAAAAAATCTAAAAGGAAATAATAGGGGTAGCTTCTACTTAAGCACTACCTTTACTGATAAACAGTTTTCTCACTAACCAGCTCTCAACCAGCTAAACCTGGGTGAAGCAAAACAAACAACCAATAGTTTGAAAAATCACTGGCCTGCATATTTCTTAAGATTTCCAGGTCTCCACTCTGGTCCAAATTATCATAAACTGCAGGCTGCTGTCTCAGTGTGTGCCTCTTTCTCCAGCTCAAACTGCAAAAAATCACTCCATCAGGTCTGCCCAAGTGCAGCTATTCAACTAAGCAGAAAAGTTAACCCCTGCAGTGCTCCTAAGGGAACAGAGCTTTGCAGAGTCACACCTTGTGTGACTCACAACCTTGTGTCACAATAATCACAACATTCAAAGCACCATTTCATAATTGTGACCATCAGAGCGTTGTACAATTTTATTTTATTTACCTTCAAAGTTATTTAATTGAGCATATTACTATACATTTTGTGCAACATAGTCTCTAACATCAATAATTAACCTCTTCTGCTATAGTAATGTGGATACAAAAGCTTTCTATCTGATGGTGAAGCCAAGCACCTTCTGAATTATTTGCAAACTGAATTATGAAATATAAAAATGCTTTGTTCGATGGATGAAAATAAATAATTTAAGGTTTATGAATACAGACAATCTTTTGTAAATACTTTTTTTTATAAATGTTGTACATTTTGTTTTATTATTATTATTATTATTATTATTATTATACATGAATGCTTACCTTGCATTATTTTTGGTTGATTTAAATGTTTGACAAAATGTCTGTAACTACAGCAACATTTGAGATGGTATAACATTTGGTTTGCTTAACTGTTATAAAAGGTTTATATATCCAGGTAAATAGCGTGATCAGCTTTAATGATTACTTAGCAGTATGCACAACAAAACAGATGCATGTGTTCCTAGTTTGATAATGGTAAGAATTAACACTGCAGGGCATATATTTGTATCCATGATAACACTTCTGAGTACTCTCATTGTCTAAGTACTCTCATTAAAGACATACACTCATGGCAGGATTACCCATTAGGCCAACTAGGCAGCTGCCTAGGGGCGCTTCTCAGTGAGGGGTGCCACTTTCTAAAATAAAATGGTTCCTTGCTTACAAAAAACTAAATGCTGCAATTGATAGACTGACTACTAGGGGGTAATCAATCAGAACAAGAGATATACATGCTCCTCCACTTCACTGCCTAGCGGCTCCAAATCCGGCACTGCATACAATAAATATATCATGTAGGACCACCCTGTTATATTACCCTCTGTTTGAATCAATTTAATTTTACAGAAAATATACTGCCATTAAAATTAGAAACAAAGGTGCTAATAATTTTCAGAAATCAGGAAAACATGAATACCTCTACTCACAACTCATTAACTCTTTTTCTTCACTTAGCATAATGCAGCTCAGTAGACAAAATTAAAATAGTAAAGGTTAGAGGGATGCAAAATGTGTAACCTAATGTGAGAAAAGCTTTCTTCACATAAACTTCTGGCTACTAAACTTTACAGTTAACTATAGACAGTTAAAACTATACAATACTTGTGGCTCACTGCCCATTCTTTCATGCTCCTAGACACTTCATCACAGTAATACATCTTCATGCAAAGAAGAGTTATTTATACAAATTTATATATTAGCATAATTAAAACCATTTGGATTAAGTAGGAGTGGCACTTGACAAGCACTTCCCTTACTCATTGAAAACATCATCTTCAAAAAATTAACTTCTTTCTAAATTAACCCTAATATATTTTTGGGTAAGTTTAGATAAACTTGAATGTATTTATGTTTACTCAGAATATAATACCTGTAACAGAAAGCTATGATTTAGTGATTTATATACTTTAATATTCTCTTTACACTGTACTTAACATTGTTATAGTGCTCAGTGTATCATTCTAGATGTGCTTTTGCCATGTATAAAAGCATTAAACACTGGTTTAACAGGTTAACCAATTTTTTTATCATATTATATTAATATTTCTCATAATACAATGTTACACACAAAGGGCCACATTCAATTCCAAGCCTGCAACTCGATTGCAGACGGCCGTATGGCTGCGTGTCTGTCCCGTTCGTCTCCGATTGCAAACCTATTCAATTGCTGAAGGGCACGAGTTATGGGCCTGAGCCTCAAGCCTGTAAAGCCTGTTTTCATCAGTAACGTTTCCCAGTATCCGATCCGATAAAGTACGCCAAAATCAGTCAAGGCCGTAAGTTGCAATCCTGGCTCAGGTCAATTAAACAATAGAAAGCAGAGGACGCCATTCAATGCCGCAAGAAACGGTTTAAAACACTGCAAAATTCGTAAATTAAATGAGAAATAGAGAGAGATAGACAGAAACTGAGAGAGAGATAGAGAGTGTTTGAGAGAGATACCGAGTGTTAGAGAGAGAGAGAGATATAGAGTGTTAGAGAGAGAAAGAGAGAGAGAGTGTTGCAGAGAGATAGCGATTGTTACAGAGAGAGTGCCAGAGAAATAGAGAGTGTTAGAGAGAGATAGAGAGTGTTAGAGAGAGATAGCGAGTGTTAGAGAGAGAGAGAGAGAGTGAGAGTGCCAGAGGAATAGAGTGTTAGAAAGAGCGAGTGAGAGTGCCAGAGAGAGAAATAGAGAGTGTTAGAGAGAGCGAGTGAGAGTGCCAGAGAGAGAAATAGAGAGTGTTAGAGAGAGCGAGTGAGAGTGCCAGAGATAGAAATAGAGAGTGTTAGAGAGAGAGATAGAGAGCGAGGAGAGAGAAATAGAGAGTGAGGAGAGAAGGAGAGTTAGGAGAGGAGGAAAGTGAGGAGAGAGAGGGGAACACTGGAGGAGGAGAGTGGTTAGAGGAGGAGAGCTAGAAGTCCGGAGAGAGGGAGAGGAGGAAGCAGGTCAGGGAGGGGAGGTACAGGTGGAGGAGAGCAGGAGGGGTGAGGGATGTTCCCACAGATGTAGGCACGCAAGGTGTAGGAGCAGAGAGAGGTGGTGGGGATGAGGGGCACCAGGGAAAGAACAGGGAGGCCAGGAACCCCAGGCACAGTTGGCAGGTCAACAGGTTGTGCCAAAGCAGAGGGCCATGGAATTGGTGGTGGGCCACCACTAAACAACACATACTGTGGAAAAGAGCAGACCATCAAGGAGTCTATGGAGCCAGCAACAGTAGTGGGCCTTCCAGGACAGTTAGACACTGGCTATCAGAAAATCCTGCAAAGTGAGTATCATACACACTATCACACCCTTATATGCACAAACATGAACCCCTCACACATAGATAACTGACATACAACAGCACTGTAAGATCACTGTTTATGACTAC